>JASMQC010000006.1:0-1200000 GCA_031305395.1 Phytophthora citrophthora
CCTGTCCGACGGTTCCGTGTATTCCTTCAGAACTCGAGCTGCGATTGGCGCAAAATGACGCCGAATCCGTTTATGTCGCTAGAATGACGGTCCGATTGCGCCGGTCGGACACGGACCACATGGCCTGACCTCTAGGTCTCCGGTCCTGTCGACGGCCATGACCTCCTCTTGAGTCACGACTCGTGACAGGGCGTCGCGAAAGGCTCAGAGACCTCTGCGTCGCAGACGCACAACCATGGCAGCAATGGCAGCAAGCAGCATTAGCTGGTGTTTACTACAGCCTGTAGTCAACAGTATCCACTCGTTGTAATCCCTGTAGCCATCAATGCCCGCGGATTTTCTTCGCGTCACGCGCATCGACAGACTCCACTAAAGCTGGCTGTCGTGTTCGCTTCGGCGGCACAATAGACGGTCACTCGGAGGAGTTCGCTCGGCGCTGGCAGCGTGAGATCTTCTTCATGTTGATGCGGTGGGAGGCCCACAATGTGGCGCCTGTGCTGCTTCTGCCGCAATCCGAGACAGCTTGAATGGAATTAATTTAGTTGCGCGCTGGCTAGCAGGGTATCATACAAATATGGCGCTGCGACTTCAACCGCAATTGTGTGTTCATGTAGAGCTCCGTTGCCCCCATGCCCTTGTCATTGCTTCTCTGTTTACACCTCTCGCGGCGCGTTCTATTGTGAAGGTGCAAGGTGATTACCGCGCCGTTGTGACATCGAGAAGCCGGCTGGCATATTCATGCTGGTGTATGTCGGCAGCGCTTCATCGCAATAGAGCTGCCATCATGCACTGGCGGTCGCTTTGCAGCGCGTGACGCAAAGAAAAATCCGCGGGCACTGATGGCTACAGGGATTACAACGAGCGGATACTGTTGACTACAGTCTGTAGTAAACACCAGCTAATGCTGCTTGCTGCCATTGCTGCCATGGTTGTGCGTCTGCGACGCAGAGGTCTCTGAGCCTTTCGCGACGCCCTGTCACGAGTCGTGACTCAAGAGGAGGTCATGGCCGTCGACAGGACCGGAGACCTAGAGGTCAGGCCATGTGGTCCGTGTCCGACCGGCGCAATCGGACCGTCATTCTAGCGACATAAACGGATTCGGCGTCATTTTGCGCCAATCGCAGCTCGAGTTCTGAAGGAATACACGGAACCGTCGGACAGGAAACATTTTCCGAGGCAATTTATGTATTCCTGCAGGTGTTTCACAATTTCAAACTTTTTAAAGTCTGTAGAAATCAGAACTCAAAACACCCAATAGCCACTATCATCATAAATGGCAGATTGACCCGTATTTAGAAATCGTAGTACAGAGGGCGACATGTGCTGGTATTACGCACTCCATGGATCACCGCCTTCTGCTGATTACGCCGCTGTGGTCCTCCTCGCGGGACACGTGCAATGCTCCTTCCAGCCATCACTTCCGAATCGGACAGCCAACGAACACCTCAAAGCTCTGGCAGCTACACAAAATGATGCTCACAGCCCACCACCAAATGTATCACCAGCACCGCCACTCGAGCGCTGGACGGAAGCGCACGTCGACGGTCCCGCTGTCTCCGCTCGCCTCCCTTCTCGGCTCAACCGCAGGTGCAGCCAATGGACGGAAGCGCACGTCGACGGTCCCGCTGTCTCCGCTCGCCTCCCTTCTCGAACAGCTTTCCCTGCGCATGTCCTCCGTGCGCCTCAGCAAACGCGACGTGCGCTACGAGCTGCACGTGGAGCACGCCGCCTCTCAGACCCGTTGGCGCAAGGCGCGCTCCTTCGACGAGTACAAGACGTTCCAGACGCAACTACTAGCGGCGCTGCACCAGGGCCACTTCTGCCAGGCCGAGTGCCCGTGGCTCTACACGTTCGTCAACAGCTACTTCCCTGGATCGTCCGGTCTTTTCGGTCTGGGCGGCCACAGCGACTGCTCCGTGGAGAAGCGTCGTGACGCGCTCGAGCACGTGCTGACGTCGCTGCAGAAGTTTGTGGTGAACCGTCAGAATGCGTCCGCATGCTCGATCGTTGCCGGCAGCGTCACGCAGTTGGTGGCGGACTTTGTGCTTGGTGACGTGAGTGACAAGCGCCACCCGCTGAGCGGCATGTGCAGGAATGGCAGCAACAACAGCTTCAGCTTCGGCAGCTTGCGCGACAGCGTGTGTTCATCCACGTCGGATGAGGGCGACGAGCTGGCGGATGAGGCGGAGGAAGCGGTCGTCTGCACACTGTGCAGCTCGAGCTTGGACAGCGAGACGTCGTCCACGGAGACGGACAGTTTCCGCAGCAACTCCTCAAGTCGCCGCAGCAGCGTGCTGAGCTACACGACGACTTTGTCGTGCGGCCACCAGTTCCACGACGAGTGCATCGTGCCGAAGCTGAACAAGGAGATGCGTTGCCCCACGTGCCACGCAGAAGTTGACGGCTTCTAAAGCTGAATATGTTGTTAGTTATTTAAGTTAAGCATGCACAGTGCATGACGAGTAGCTTGTATCGATATGAACAAGATCACATTTTCAACTTGAAGTTTAAAGATGTTTTACTACTCTTTCAGTAGGAAGGGAGCGACAGCCAGCGTTTCCCAGCGAATCGCAAGGAAAATGAGCTCCTTCAACCTCGACGCCGCCAGGTCCTCGCATGCATTTGTGCCGCCGAATTTCGTGACGGTTGTAACCTCCTGCATCGCAGAGACCTCGGCCGTGCAGTCTAAAGGGGAGACTCGGATCCAGTAGAAAATATCCCACCAGACCTCGTCGCCGTGCAGCATCCGATCAGCAGTTGGGACGTCCAAGGTCTTCATCGCCAACGTCTGAACGCCATCGTCATCGACTCGGAAAAGCATGTACACTGTTCGGAGCACAAGGGGTTCACCACTTTCGTTGTTGTGTGACTGGTCCTCGGTACGCCGATCGATGATCAGGACGTCGTCCGTGATCTCCTGCAGTATCGTGATGTGGGTCTTGACGTGTGAAGTCTCCAACCCGCAATTGGAATGTGTTGAAGAACATGCCAGTCAAGGATGTCCATACGTCACTGGTTGGTATGTTTCGGTGAAAAACTGTCGGTTTTTAGCAAAAATGCTGCTGGGAATCAAGTTGACGGTCAGCAGCCGTAGGGTTCGACATCACCGGGAAAATTTCTAGTCGAACACGCAGAAAAATACTTCAATTGCATGCACAGCCATTGACATTCCCCTTTAAAGCACTTGGGATGTTAGCACTATCGGCCGCTGCTTGCAACTTGTACGAGACGTGACGAGTAACATTGCGAGGTTCTACACGGCGGTAGGTAAGGAGCAGCCGGAACAGTCTAAAGGAGATATGATGGGCTGGAGACAGCAACGAAGGACGTTGGTGAAGAAAAACACAAGCGTCGAGTTCGCGTTCGACAAGACTTTCGCAGGTTATTCGCCCGGCCAATTGTTCCACAAGACGTGGGCTTTCTGTCGAAACCAGCGTCAATTCGCCACGATGCTGGAGCCTGTGCTTCACGCTCTACAAATTGAAGTTCTGCACCAGATCAATGACGACATTGTCGTTGTGCGTCGAATGCAGCAGGATTTAAGCCACGGCGAGAAGCAGACACCGACCAAGTACCGCAGCATTTATCTGCTGTATCGGATGACGTCGCCTGCTGGACTGTTGGTGGTACTACAGTCGGTGAATCCGTCCTTCACGCGACGTTGCGGGTGCGCCAACAACCTCTGGTTCGAGTCGTTCATGTCGGATTTTTCTTTGCGTCACGCGCTGCAAAGCGACCGCCAGTGCATGATGGCAGCTCTATTGCGATAAAGCGCTGCCGACATACACCAGCATGAATATGCCAGCTGGCTTCTCAATGTCACAACGGCGCGGTAATCACCTTGCACCTTCACAATAGAACGCGCCGCGAGAGGTGTAAACAGAGAAGCAATGACAAGGGCATGGGGGCAACGGAGCTCTACATGAACACACAATTGCGGTTGAAGTCGCAGCGCCATATTTGTATGATACCCTGCTAGCCAGCGCGCAACTAAATTAATTCCATTCAAGCTGTCTCGGATTGCGGCAGAAGCAGCACAGTGCCGCCGAAGCGAACACGACAGCCAGCTTTAGTGGAGTCCGTCGCTGCAGTGGACGAGAACGGCCACATTGTGGGCCTCCCACCGCATCAACATGAAGAAGATTTCACGCTGCCAGCGCCGAGCGAACTCCTCCGAGTGACCGTCTATTGTGCCGCCGAAGCGAACACGACAGCCAGCTTTAGTGGAGTCCGTCGCTGCAGTGGACGAGAAGCCAAACCACATGAACGACTCGAACCAGAGGTTGTTGGCGCACCCGCAACGTCGCGTGAAGGACGGATTCACCGACTGTAGTACCACCAACAGTCCAGCAGGCGATGTCATCCGATACAGCAGATAAATGCTGCGGTACTTGGTCGGGGTCTGCTTCTCGCCGTCGGGGCTTAAATCCTGCTGCATTCGACGCACAACGACAATGTCGTCATTGATCTGGTGCAGAACTTCAATTTGTAGAGCGTGAAGCACAGGCTCCAGCATCGTGGCGAATTGACGCTGGTTTCGACAGAAAGCCCACGTCTTGTGGAACAATTGGCCGGACAAAGTCACACTCGCGAATAGCCTGCGAAAGTCTTGTCGAACGCGAACTCGACGCTTGTGTTTTTCTTCACCAACGTCCTTCGTTGCTGTCTCCAGCCCATCATATCTCCTTTAGACTGTTCCGGCTGCTCCTTACCTACCGCCGTGTAGAACCTCGCGATGTCACTCGTCGCGTCTCGTACAAGTTGCAAGCAGTGGCCGATAGTGCTAACATCCCACGTGACAAAGTCACACAGGGTTACGGGGTCCTTCTTCACCACGGGGACATTGCCCGTGTTCATGACGTAGAAATCCTCCCCTGTGTCCTTCTCTTCTCCTTTCCCCACTACTCGTCGCTGCACTTTATCATGTTCAAAATTGTCCGGGTGTGCACGAGTGATAGCTAGCAGAGAGTCCACCAATTGAGCGTGAAGTGCGTCATTATCATCCAAAAGCTGCTGTCTCTGCTTCTGCAAATGCGCCACTTGGCCCTGCAGTCCCATGTCTGATCGCTGCTGCAAAGCTAGCTTGAGCCTTGACGTCTTCCAGCTCCTGCACTGTGCGCATCATGGCTGCAATTTGGTCACGGAATCTCTGTCGGGACCGCCTCATAGTCTCTCTGTGACTGGCACGACGTGCTGCAGCTCGTTCCTCAGGTGTCAAGTTCTTTTTGATAGCTTTTGACTGGCACGACGTGCTGCAGCTCGTTCCTCAGGTGTCAAGTTCTTTTTGACGGCTTTTACCATTGGGACTCGGGTCGTTTTCGGTAGACGAAGAACTGGGCGAACTCTGCTCATCACTGAGCATGTCCGGAGCATCCGAGAGCAAAGCAGACACAAAAGCCACCTCATCCTCAGTCCATAATGGGACGGAATGCAGTGGCGCCTCGAGGATCTCAATGTCCATGGCGAATAAGTGAATGAAAGAAACCTGATAACAAAAAGGAGGAGGAAGGAAGTGCGTGTCGTCGTCCAGTAAGAATGATCAAAGTGCTGCTCAATGGCAACCACAACCAGATGGTACCAAAAAGTAGGGTACACCGATGCGTCACATATTGTTGGGTGTGACCATCATTCTGACAACATATTCGTTATTTACATTCATAACCGTTTACTTTATGAAAATTTCACACTGCTGAAACTATTTTTTTCTAATTAAACGTTTGGATTACATCAACTACTGAAAATTACAGTGGTAGACTTAGCGACAATTTAAAATTACATTTCTCCATTCGCAGCAAGATGTCGTCTGGGTTTACGCTGGATGGCGCCTCCTTCGCCTTCCACTGCCTGTCGCCGGCCGAGTGCAGCGAGCTAACTGTTCTTCTACTTAGGAACAATGGTGTACTATACGACGCAACCGACGCACGAAAACCCGGGTTCGTTTACGTCCTCACAAGCTACTGGGCCGACTGTGTGTGTTCTGCGGATCTCGTCGATGTCCTGCAGCGGCCTGTGACGCGATTTTGGCTGCTGGAGACGTTGCGACTTGGACGCTGGTTGCGCCCTGATAGTCACCCGTTCTTTGAGCCTCCTGCAAGGCCTTGGGACCTGTGGCTGCAGTATCCTATTGGGTATCAGGATGCAGGACAGGACGAGGTGGATGACGACGGAGACGTCACGATGCAGGACCCGACTCGAGCTACAAGACACAGAGTGCAAATGCCATGTTCGCCTAGCTTTCTTTTCAGAGGAGAGGTGCCGTTCTGGCCATATATGACTGCTATGCTGGCACAGCCTATTCAGGATATCCAGGAACTCGCCGCCAGACTACAGTTGTACGAGCCTAAAGATGTTGGAAATCTCACTGCAGGACTGGTAGTGATTGTGTAGTGCTGTGGTTGCTACTGTAACAGGATTACGCTGTCCGACCCGAGACGTAAGTTTAATTGCTTGGAGTATGCGGTCATCGAGGTTCGTAACGTGAAAAACTTCACTAGTCTAACGTGAAAAAGTTCTTCACTAGTATGCCTCAAATGTTCGCTACTGCCGATCGTACTAATTGCTATGCTACTGTAGCTGCTCACTGCGGAGGAACGGAACAAGTTCTTCACAGAAATCCTGCCTGAAATGGTTCGACTGGTGCTGAAAATGCCTCAAATGTTCGCTACTCCGCCCCCACTCCTCATTCCAAATGACACAGGAGCAACGGAGCCTTCAAATCCTACCAGCAACACCCGAGTATCAACACAGACACATCGCTTTACAAAGCTGGAGGTGCTGACGCTAGTGTGTGGCTGCTTCTTCGGTGTTTTTCCTGATCAGGATATCGTCAAACGCACCGAAGCTGATTCAAGTCCACAGAGCAAGAAAGCAAAGCGCCGCGGCAATGACAACGACGTCATTCAGTTTCCGTATTTCACGGCGGTTCGGTTGTTTTCGGCCCCTGGTAATATGGGCAGGTTGGTCGTTCTGAAAGCTCAGAAGATTCGCTGTTTGCTGCAGTACTTCCTGCGTGTGGTACTGTGAGGGGTTGTCAGCAGAGGTGATCGATTTTACACGTGTTGGGGTACATTTACCAGAACGAACTGCAGAGCAATCGCCCCAAGAGTTACCCAAGGTTTTAGCGAGTAATTCCAGTTCTGCTACAGATATTAGCCCACAACTTCACGGTGCACGATGTGTATCTGACACCTTGATCGAAGATTTAGACAAGCATTTGCAGATTGATTTTGCCAACAAATTTGCCGGTGGTGGAGTACTCAACTCTGGTTGCGTCCAGGAAGAAATTCGGTTCCTGCTTTCGCCTGAGCTACTGGTGTCGTGTCTCGTGTTCGCGAAGTTAGAGCCTCACGAGGCGTTCGTGATTCATGGAACGGGACGCTACAGTGGGTACCAAGGGTACGGCGGATCATTTGTTTACGGTGGGAACTTTGAAGACACGACGTCGTTAGTACCTTTATCAAACGGCAATTCACGCCGAGAGTGTGTCATTGCGGGGATTGATGCAACAGACTATGGTTCAGCACGAGTGGAACGGCAGTACACACGAGGACATGTATGGCGAGATCTGGTGAAGGCCTACGCGGGCTTCGCGTACACGGACTCACATGATGAGCCTAACAAGCGTTGTTGGCCGGTAGCTACTGGGAATTGGGGCTGTGGAGTCTTTCGGGGTGACCGCGAGCTCAAGTTTTTGATCCAGTGGCTTGCTGCATCGCTTCGAGAACGTGAGCTGGTTTACGTGCTATTTGAGCGTGATCTGGATCTCCAAGCCAAGGTGGATCCGTTGTTAGCGCTAGCTACGAGCCCCAAAGCCTGCGAATGGGACCGTCAGAGTGGTGGTGTCGCGCTGTGGCTTATGGAATTCCTCCTTAATGAACTGGGTGCTGGTCGTGGAACACGAGGGACACAGAGCGTGTTAACCCGAGCGACGTCCTCACTAAGACAAGCCCTGTCGTGTCTGCAACTACCAGACTTCGTTTCCAGACATGCATTGAAGACCCTGGAAACGTACAACAGCAAGAGGATACTGGGATCAAGCACCAATCCGAACAGGAGCTTTCAACACACGAAGAACCAGGCGAGACAAACTCCGAAGCTACAAAGAAGAAGCTCAAAATGATGCACCAAAAGACCATGCAGGATTTCTTCACCAAGCAGTGATCAGCACTTGAACATTCGTTTCCAGACATGCATTGACCGGTCTTTTAAAATCTACTTACACACAAAAAAAACGAGTGACATACCAAGGTTTGAATTCCTTGGTTGGGTTGGTGAGGAAGATAGATCTCTCTTTAGATCTTCTTCTGGATTTCACTCTCGTCGTTCGTGTTGCGCTTGGCAGCGTCCGTCACGAGGTCGGGGGCAGCGGGTGAAGTGTCCATGGCGACGACCGTGGCTTTATTAGCGACTGCGATCGGGTCGGGAATTGTGGCCTGCGCAGGCGAGAAGCTCACGACAGCGACGATGGCAATTGCAGCGAGGGACAGCAGACGGACCATGGCGAATTAATAGGGACGAGAACTCGAAGTGTGGCTCTAGGGCGGAGGAATCCGAAATGTGAACGTGTTGGCTTGGCATGCTGGTGGAAACGGATGTGCCTGCGATAGTCAGCTCGAACAGAGAAAGCCGGAAATACCTGGAAGATTGGATATTTAGTTATGTATTGTAATAGGATCATAATAAATGAAAATATTGTTTATACGGGATTGTAAGTCAATAGTGAATTACTGTATAAAGTAAGTACTTGGTATTAAAGATTCGATTATGACGGGGTTTAGCACAGTCCAATGCTGGTTGAGCCTGAGGCTTTGACTTCACGGTTTTTGCTCCCCCAGCCGGATCCAGGCAAGGCATTTTGATCTGCGCTTTGGCTCCTTCCTTCTCCTCTCGGTGGCAAGCGGCAAACGTAGCGGAAGTCTCGGACGGGATGTAAAGACCGAGACTGTCAACCTCTGTCTTTTTCGAGTTGCATTCGTCCAATTGTGCTCACCTGTGGCTGCTCAGCAGCCAATCAACAGCGTAGTTTACCGTTTTATTGCCACAAAGTGCAAAACCACTTCAACCTGGTAACGCGTAACGTTATCTTGAGTCAAAACCACAGCACCACCCACTCAAACGAGGATCAAATTGATCCTATTCAATGCCACACAGCAATACATACGATAAGTACTAAGCCATACACTGTCAAGTCAAAAGGTTGTGCATTTGTCGTGCTTAGAAAAGATTGCAAGGAAAGAGGAATCAATAGAACTGGGTGTCGCCCGTCACAGCGTCCAGAGCTCATAGTGCTGCTCGCTTAGACGAAATTCGCGACGAGCCCCATCAAAGTGATCGCAGCGACGCAAGCGGCCGAGAATCCGGGCATAGTAGCAGACGACGTGGTCGAGATCGATCCGCTAGAGGCGGTGTCGGGGGCGTTGGTCGTGCTGGTCGACGGAGCTGTGGTTGCACCGGTGCTATCGGTCGTGCTGTTGGTCGTTGTCGTTGAAGGTGTGTTGATAGTGGCGCAGTCGTACGAACTGTCGGTCATTGTTGTAGTTGTAGCACGCGTCCAGGGCGGCGGTGGCAGCTTCCTGCGCGCAGTCGAGCGAGCTGTCCGTGGCGTTGTTGTACCCCTGGCAGGCCTCCTCCGCGGCGTTGGCGGCCGCATCAGCAGCAGCGCTCGCGGTGGACTCGTTGCAATCGAGGGACGCACTGTGTTCAGTGTTGTACTTGTTGCACGCTTCCTTGGCTGCGCTTGCTGCTGCGTCGTAGGCCTCTTCGGCGGCGCTTGCAGCTTCATTGTAGAATTCTTCAATGTTGCTGGCGGCGTTGTCGAGCCAACTTCCAGTAGCGTCGGCGGCTTCTTTAGCGGCATCGGCAATGGTGTTCGCAGCGTCTTCAGCTGCGTTGGTGACGTCTTCGATGATGTCGGCAGTCGTCGGCGTGGTGACCGCAACAGCGGCGAAGGCGGCGATGGTGGCGTACGTGGTGAAGCGAGTCATGGTGGTTAGTGTAGTAGTTGGTACTCGAAAGCAAATTGAGGAATGATGGGTCTGTGGCGCCGCGAATGAGATGATGTCGAGCTATATCGCAAGCGCTGAGGAGGACACGCTCAAGCACCGGCCTGATTTTCCTCGGCCTATGGTTGCATGGATATCACTACGTGTACATGCATGTCTCTGGAGTTTACATCGGCATGCCGGTTTCCGTAGTGGAGATAATCAAGACGAGTTTGGGTACGTGTGGTGGAATCAACAATGTCAGTAGATTGAAGCGCTTTTGGAACAAACGTAAGTTGACAACCAGAGCGCAGCGGAGGTCTGTCAGGGGACAGCGCGTGGGCCGGAGAAGGTTCCGAAACAAACAGTCCCAGCGCCTTGCCCGCCATGAGCGAAGCGAAATTTGTGCAAACGAGGAGGTGACGGCTCACTCCAACCTCATCTACTTACGTTTCGCTTTAACCTACTGACATTGTTGAATTCCGCGTATTGATACTGTTGATCACATCTTGAGAAGCGGAATGCACGGTGTTCCACTTGGCAGTAAACATGGCCTCGCTTGACCGTGTGGATTGTCGATACTTGCAGCAGCTCGAAGGCCACACGTGCAGGTGCGACACAATTTATCGTGGCCGGATTTTCGTAGAACCTGCAGATTACGAGCAAACCGTGGTTTAGCGAAAGCGACGAGGCCCGTAAACTCACAGTGCCATCCCAATGAACCTATTAGCACGAGTTCATGCTAGCGGAGGTGTTGGTGGCCACACATGTAGACTTGATATAAGGATACCTACCAGTGCTGCTGGTTTAGCAGATAATGTGCGGTTGCTTGACTCGCCTGGAGCTGCAGCTGAGGTTGTCCTTAGTTATCACCCAATATCCGCGAGTAGCGCAGTGTCCAACGAGGGTGAGAGCGAGTCAGTCGTTCGAACTTCAAAACCTGAAGAGAGCACTCATGTGATGTCAAACATTTTATCACCGCCAAAGCGGCACAATGCATTTGTCGATCAAGTCCAAGCTCAAACACCAGGCTCAAAATTTTGTGTATCGGATCAAATGAAACTCGGTTTTGAAGCCGAAGCACAAGTGTTGTGCCAGACTCCAGCGAGAGACAACGTACGAGTGCCAGTACTTTCGCAATGGAAAGCACAACAGTAGCAGCAGTGGCACGGGCATTACCCTCCCCCCTTCCGCTTCTGAAGACAAAGTGAGTTTTCCGGAGTAACTTACACGTGAACCGGTACGACTGTAAAATCTCGTTTGAACGGGGTTAATTTCTTCCCGCAACTCTCGACTAAAGCGTTTCGACAAAAGATTTTGTTGTTGATTATCTCCAGTGCAGTGACTTCATCTCTGCTGTAAGCTGGTTGCCAGCGATTACTCCATCAATGTGTGTCGGCTAGAGCCTCACTATCATCTTTATTGGCGACCGTTGTGTTTCCGACATGACCCACGTCCTTGGCGCTTGAGCGTTCATTATTCTCGCTTTTACCTCAAGTACAAACCTCACGAACCCAATCCTACCTGAAGATGACTCGTTTCACCGCGTACCTGACGTTCAGTTGGGGATGGAGCGGCTCGTCGGCCTGTCCGTTGCCGCTGCTCTCACCTCAGCGGATGTAATCGGCGACGCAGTTGATGCAGTCGGCGATGCAGTTGGGGATGCCTATGACACAACGGCTAGCTGGGTGGATGGAGCGCAGACACTGTGGGCGATACGGCTGAAGATGCGTACGACACGGTTGCAAGCGCCACGGGCTCCATCATCGATGACGTGTCTTCCGCGCCAACGTTTGCAGTAACGTCGGCTTCTGTTCTCCTCGTGGTCGGGTTAGCGGTGAACTTCCTGTAACCTCAATAGTGCAGAGACAAAAGATGTCCGCTACTCAATAGAATAAACGTCTTTTCACCTCTGACAACTAAGCCTTACAGCTACATGAAATGCATTGGCGTGACAGGAGGAACAGCTTCAGCAACGAAAGACGACCGTGTCCAACATGTCCTCCTCTAGAACTTCAGCTTCGTTGCTGAACTTGCAGCTTTTCTATGAAGTTAATCTGCATCGATTAAAATCCATTTGCGGGAACATCCGTTCAACAGCAACGACGCGCGGCGAGAAGTCTATCCCCTGCGGTGCTCTACAACAAGTCGCTCACTCCCGAATTCACCTCGAAAACACCAGTCTCAATCCCAGCTCCACCTACAAACAATGCGTGTCATCTCGTGCCTCGCCCTCATCGCCTTCGCCGCCGTCGCGTCCGCCGAAAACGCCGTGGTGGACGAACTCATGAACAGCGTCTCGGACACAGCCACGAACGCCGCTGGAAACGTGGTGAGTGACGCAACTACCTCCGTCACAAACGCCGCCGCTAGCGCTGTTACGGACGCAGCCAACACCGCCGTGGACACGGTCGCGAGTGCCGCTGGAACGACGGTGGACTCGGCCGTTGACACGGTCGCCAACGCCACCGGCACAGCACCCGACACGGTCTCTAGTGCCGCCAACGCCGCCGGCAGTCTGCTCGACGACGCGGCCAGCATCGCTAGCTCGGTCGCGGATGACGTGGCGAGTGCTGCTGGCTCAATCTCTGCATCGGGATCGCGGCGCACCCCCTCGGTGTGCCAATCGTCGGGTCTCGTTATGACCGCCCTTGCGGTCGCGGGACTTGCCCTCAACTTCGCCTAAGCTCAGACCTGAAGTACCTTTTTGACATTCTACCTAGATGGTATAGCGTGCTGGTAGAGCAACACTAAAACAATCTACCGTTGACTTTTTGCGTTCAAGAAACGATTAACTGACCCCCTTATTCTAAGAAGGAATTTCTTATACTTGAAGCACATGTAGTTGAAAATTCGAGTCGAAGCAGATAGAACAAGTAACAAGAGCAACACTTATAAAACCATGTACGTGCTTTTTTAAAAAAGATGTCGTCCGCGGAGGGCACGCTCGCTTTAAGGACGACCCGAAACTTACTCTACACCGGACTACATCAAGTCGTGAATCCCATTCCGTCGTGGGCGGAGCCGCCCTACGCCGGGCGAGCATCTTAGATAAAGAGTCCAGTGATGGCGATCGCGGCCACCGACGCAAGAGCGATGCTAGGTGTCACCTGCGAGGAGGCTGATGCCGAACCTGACGCAGCAGCAGAGGCCGAAGCAGATTCCGCGCCACCGTTGACGTTCGTGTTGCTACCTGCAGACGATGCCGAAGCCAGGCGCTGATGCTCGTCTCCGTCGTCACGTTGCTGACGTTCGTGTTGCTACCTGCAGACGATGCCGAAGCCGAGGCGCTGATGCTCGTCTCCGTCGTCACGTTGCTGATACTGTCCGAGATGGCGGCGGCCGTGTTCGTGTTGGCCGAGTCCGCGAGGGTAGCGGCCGTGCCCGTCACCGTACCAGTAGTGGCCGCGTTATCCACAGATTCCTCCGGCGTCGTTGAGACCTCCGCGTTGGCGGCCTGAGCCACCGCGTTCGGGTCCGGAATGGCGGAAACCGGGCTGGTCACGGCTACGGCAGCGAGGGCCAGGAGGGCGAGGTAGGTCATGAAGCGAGCCATTGTGGTGGTTTTATCTGTTTAGCAGAAGCTGGTGAGGTACAGGTCGAGCGTCGAGAGTGGCGCTGTGCTGTGGGGCGGTTTGATTTCCGAGTGAGCCACGGATTCCTGTTCCACAGAGCATGCGATCGACGGGGTGACCATCTCAAGACGCCGAGCATGAAGTGGCAAAGCTGTGCGAGCCCAGCACTCTCGTCCACTGGCTATCTCCATCTGCTGTCGCCGAAGATGCAGGTCGGGATGCGGAGACCTAAGTACATGACTGTACATAGCGATATGCCAACATAAATCGGAGGTGGTGAGTGAAGACGGAAAAGGCTTTGTATGGATGTCATCCCCTCGATTTGAGATGTCTTGCAACACTAAAGTGCGTGGAGAAACATAAGAGATAGCAGGGTCGCGCGACGCTGGACTAGTTACAAACTCGCAGAGTATTCCATGGAGCGGTGAAAATTTATCCTCGTCATTTGCTGCCTGCATGTCTAGCAGACTGCAGTGTTGAGACCAGTGCTCTCTGGGACACAGGGGGCAAAGTTTGGCACAGCCATCTTGGAGAACTTGCTGTTCGAAGAGTGGGGGGCAAAGTTTGGCACAGCCATCTTGGAGAACTTGCTGTTCGAAGAGTGTCGATAACTTTCTCTTGCAGATTGAAGTTCGGCTCCACATACATATAACCTCCAGGAGAGAAGCAGAAAAGCAAGAGGAGACGATACACACTGTCGAAAACGGCCAAACCGATGCCCAACCAAGGAGTTTATTGTTTCCGCGTCGTGACTTGGAAGTAAAATGCCATGCATCGATAGACTTTCCCAAATTACAGTTATTATGGTAGCACAAGTCGCTGCTGATCTTGGGCACATAACTTTATTCGTGCCGTGAAACTTAAAAAAATGTGAAGGATCCAAGGCCGTGTGCAGGACAACCTTGCGACGCTACAACAAACAGAAGTTGCTCCTCAAGTTGAGGGGCACTTCAACATACATGTAAGTGAAGCCATCTGATTGACACTCAAACTGAAGCCAGTTAGTACACCCTCCATTCACAGCAGGTAAGATTTAGCGCAAACAGCTCTAGAGCAATCGTGCTAGAGAGTCTAGCTTCGTTCGAGTTTTCGGTCGTGCAGGATGCAGGAGCTAAGCTTGTATGATCGATCGATTGCCAACGCGACTGGGCTCTTACTTGCACGTTTATACATCTCGAGAGTTACAATCTAGTTGCACCGCGCACATCTTGCACTGCGTGGTAGATTCCGATTCTTGATTTCGTTTTGCGTTTGAGATCTGCATTCTAAAGGAAACGACTGGTGTCGCACTAATGTTGAAGTGGAGCACGCGACTGGGCTCTTACTTGCACGTTTATACATCTCGAGAGTTACAATCTAGTTGCACCGCGCACATCTTGCACTGCGTGGTAGATTCGAGTCAGCGCAGATCTCGAGCTCTCGCCGACTTGAGTGACGACTGCAATGGAGCCGGGCAAGCACCTGGAGTCGGGGAGCAACAACGTGGCCTGGAGCTGCGAGCGTAGCCATCTGGGATTGGCCTGACCTCCCGAGTCGCGACGCGAGTTGATTTGTGCTCGTCCAGATGGCTCGAATGTATCGCGATACAACTCCTACAAGGACGATAAAACTCGCCTGGTGTGTCTCCCAGCGTGCGTAACTGTCCAAGCGGTGCAAAGCACCCTCCAACTCGGTGCAGTTCGGCCCATAGGCCGAGCATTCCCGCTGAAAACACGCCAATATTTTTGCCGCATAAGCGGCCTCGGATATCGCAGCAAAGCGGAAACGTGACATGGCTGCCGCAACTCTCGATGCCTCGACGCTCTTGTAGATCGGAGCGCAAGCAAACGCATGCAGAGTTTTGCTGCAGCCTCTGAACCAGTCAAAGTGCATGCACTGTAAAGTCGCGATGATCAAAACAACGCCACGTTTGGCTGCACTACTTGTACGCACCAATTTGTCCGCAGGGTAATCGAGCTAGCGTAATAGCTTGCTGCAAGACGGAGCATGTAGCAAAGCGGAAACAAGTACTCTGGCCGTGCCTGCTTGTAGATCGCGCATGCAGAGTTTTGCCTCTGAACCAGTCAAAGTGCATGCACTGTAAAGTCGCGATGATCAAAACAACGCCACGTTTGGCTGCACTACTTGTACAAGCACCAATTTGTCCGTTCCAGGGTAATCGAGCTAGCGTAATAGCTTGCTGCAAGACGGAGCATGTATCAAGTACTATGGCCGTGGCGTGCGGCAGGCATCTGGGCAAACACGCCGCTCCATCCAGTAGCGGTGACGGCCAAAACATGTTCGTATCATTTTCGACCCTAGACACCTTACGTACGTCAGGTACTATCTTCCACAGGTCGTATTTAGTAGATTATTTACATCTTGTAAAGAAGAAGATGTGTCTGGAGGGTAGCCGCGTCTCATATCATGGCTACATATTACCGATCGCAGGTGTGGACGCCCGACTTGATTTACCATGCGAAAAGGCAAAACTCATTACCAGCCGCTGTAAGCTTTTCGCAGCGTCTTGCTCGTGTCCCCAGTACTAATGTGGGTAGTCGGCACTTGTGCAATTCACATGGACCACACTTGAGCCGCAAAATTTACCAGCCGCTGTAAGCTTGGGGTTTGGTTGATTTCTTCCACACGGCCGCTTTCGGCAGAGCGATCTTGACGATCTTGTTGCACCTTCACGCCCGACTTGCACCATGCGAAAAGCTCCATGCAAAAAAACTCATTGCTCTTTTCGCAGCGTCTTGCTCGTGTCCCCAGTACTAATGTGGGTAGTGGACCTCGGCACTTGTGCAATTCACATGGACCACAAGCCGCACCACTTCCAGCCACCATCACCCCCCAAGCGCGAGCCATCTTCGTCCGACCAACAACACGACAGTACCGACCAACAGGCCTCCGATGTGGCCTCCGCCACTGACGAACGCACCAAAAAGCGAACACGGCGAGTGGTCGACTCGAGCACCACGTGTGCACCGGAGCAGTTGCACTGCCGCTACGCCAACAAGAAATGCCTCAAGCACGCGCGGTTAAACGTACAGGTGGTTCTGTGTCCCCAATGGGGCAATTTGATGAACGTTTTGAGCCACTGCACATGCCTCAATCCACGCGCGGTTAAACGTACAGGAGGACTCCACACCTTCTGTGCCAACCGGAACCAACGTCGCCTCGACATGAGGAAGCGCATGGCTCGACACGCTCTGAGAGAGCAGACCGAAGGAGGTCAGACGCCGTCGACTCCCAATGCAACTACGCCTAGACAGCAAGGAATCATGAAGCCAGAAGACATCGAGGTGGTTCCGTCCCCAATGGGGCAATTTGATGAACGTTTTGAGCCACTGCACACGCCCACACCGCTGCAGGAGGAGGACATTTCGACTTTAGTTACGCTTTTCCTCCCCCCGGTGAATGATATCGGCTTTCACTTTGGAAACCCAACACCCACGACTCCTCATGACTGGCCTAGCGATGCGGACAAACACCACCGCCACCTCCACAGGGAGGCATGCGGTTTTGAACACCATTATGACGTACAGTACAGACAACGCAACTCGAAGAACGAAATTGCGTAGACAGTATATATTTAAGAAAAACAATGTGCATGACGTGGCCCCCTTTTAAACGCAGACATCTCGTTAAAAGTTGCGTTGCAATCATAAGAAAAACTGTGCTCACTGGTGCAGAGTGTCGTGGTTGTTTCTGCTGACAAGCATGCGGGAGAATGCAGGCGAGTGAAGAGTTTAGCTCATTATGACTTACAATGCTGCTTCTTGGTCTCGAAATTGTACACTGCATGCAGTATGCACTGGTAGGTTAGCAGCTCGACTACTGCAAGCGTTCCACTACACGTAGCTGGTGAAGGTGGCCCCCTTTTAAATCTCCAAGAACGAGTTAAAAGTTGCGTTGCAATCAAGACTGTCCTCACTGGTGCAGAGTGCCAAGTTGATTGAGGAACACTGTATCGAACAGCTCGTCGTTGGTGACGAGCTCTCTTAGTCTGCCTTATTCTTCGATTATCATTTCGGTGTGGTCTCCACCTCGCTGGGTCTTGTCTGATGGAGCATTGCGCTCGTCAGCGCGTGCTTTAGCTGGGTCTCATGCCAGACTAACAACGACTATGCTTGACGTGAGCGAGCCAAACGGACAGCAGGGCTCTAAGCTTGTGGTAGCACAGCAGCAGTCTAAAGGCACTTGATCCGCAACATCAGATGGCAAGTTCAACGTGCTGCCATCGGCCATACATTTTGCATGGTAAGCTTAGGTGAGAGCTCGAAGCCAGCTACTGTAGCTGCACATGCACTTCATGTACAGCGGCCGTCGAGTCCAAAGTCACGCCTGGAAGAGTCCAGTTCGGGAGGTGCCGTCGCGATGCGCGAGCGGGCAGCAAAGGTTCAAGCAGAAAGGAGACGCAACTCGGGCCGCAAAGCAGAGGAAGTGTCCGCGAAGCCCGTCTGCAAGACAAGCGCTGGATTTTTTCGGTCGCTGCCAACCTGCAGGAGCTGGTCCCGAGTCTGAATTGCAGTCAAGAAGCGGAGCCAGCTCTGTATCGGCGCCGTCCTGATATCGCGACGCGACGAAGAAATCAGGTGGCGCGAGCTCATTCGACTGAGCGGTGCAGCGGCGGGCGACCGCAGTTGAAGCCCGTCTGCAAGACAGGAGCTGGATTTTTTCGGTCGCTGCCAACCTGCAGGAGCTGGTCCCGAGTCTGAATTGCAGTCAAGAACATTCCACTTGGACGGCCAAGACGCTTGAGCTGCATCTCAACAAGCAGCAGTGCTGAAGCCGGAAGCCTTGCACATGGGATATCATCGCGAAGCGGCCAGATCATGGCCGATCACGACGCCGCGTCCATCTCACCGGCTACCCGATCCGAAACCACCAGGATTCTATAGTACAGCATATCGAAGATAGCAGGCAACAACAGTTACTACAGGTCCAATATCCCTACAAAACCATAGTTGAAGACCAGTTTAAAATGCTATCAGGTTGAAAAGGGATAACGATTCTCACAGACAACCCATTTGACAGTAGCACTGGTCACGGTGGGATCCGATCGCGTCGAGCAAGCCGACAGAGCCGGGGCACTCTGATACAAACTTGCACTGCCTGCATCTGGCCATCCGCAGTCAATCACTAAGTAGTCTCGAACCAGTCACAAGAACCCTAGTTGGAGCACCTGCTGAACGACTATCGAGTTGAAGCCGAAGAGATCGCGTCAAGAAGACCACGACGCGCCCGTGACAGTAGCACCTCTCGTGGGTCCGACGCGCCGCTGCCGCATTTGGCCGCGCAGCTCTCGACCGTCAGCGCCGCCAGCCCCAGCAGCTCCGCCGCCAGCCTCGGACTGCACATGCTGGCCGCTTCCCAGCCAGCACCTCCACGTCTGCCGCCCATTAGCCTCCTTACAGCTGCAGCCGCTGCACTACAGCCCATGCAGTGTCAGCCCATGCAGGTACAGCCGGCACCTCAGCCACAACTGCGTCCCGTGATGACAGCGCCGATGCAGGTCGCTATTGCTACGCCGGAGCCTGCCCCACAGACTGCACCCCCTGTGGACGAGATGCTGTGTCGTTACCGTAACAAGCCAGCACCTCCACGCGCCATCGCCCATTAGCCTCCTTACAGCTGCAGCCGCTGCACAGAACAGCCAATGCAGTGTCAGCCCATGCAGGTACAGCCGGCACCTCAGCCACAACTGCGTCCCGTCGAACGAGTCTGGGTACAGATCGCATCGTAAAGGCCAAGAAGGCTGCAGCCGGAGCCGAGACGGAGATCAAGTTCAAGTTGTACGGCGGAGCGGCTGCATGTTACCGAAAAGAAGTGCGGCTATCCACGCGCCATCAAAAGTGGGTCATAAAAACGAGCAGGTTCGAGATGAAGAACTTGCGAGGTATCAAGAGGTGGAGAGGCAGCGAAAAGACCCTGCCACGTAGTTATCGAAATGCAGAATGTGCTATAATTTATGAACGAGAAAGTTGGCTTTGCGATTTTGACAGGCTTCTTCTTCTTTTTCCTCAGCATTATTTTAGTAGTAATATGGAGTACTATTTTTAAAACGAGAATCAACGTTTATGCATGGACCATTACGGTGAAGTCTCAGCTTTGGTTCCTTCAAGTCTGAGTTTCTTTACTGTAGTATTTTTTCACCTGAAGACAAGTTGATGCGATATACTCGACCCAATGTGGCAACTTTTTCCTCGGCAAATGTCGTCGATACGGCCAAGAGTTTCTTTACTGTAGTAGTTTTTCACCTGAAGACACGTTGATGCGATATACTCGACCCAATGTGGCAACTGGCAAATGTCGTCGATACGGCCAAGAGTCTTCATAAACTTGACAAATGTGAAGAAATATTCTTCAGGTAACAAAAGTAAACGACATCAGGGTTGAACTGTTGTTCATTATTACCGAGCTCAAGATACAGAAATCAGGGCTCACGACTTGAACGTTTTAGACGACACTCTCATTAGTGTATTCGTCATGGAATCTGGCTTGGGCTATTTACCAGCCCCAACCTCCCCAGCCACCGAGACCGCAGCAACCACCCCAGCCTCCACCCCAGCCCATTCCACCCCAACCCATTCCTCCCCAAGGTCCTCCTCCCCAGAACTGCTCCTTCTTGTTGTCACCAGCACTTTTCGCCGCCTCGACGGGTGCAGAAGCCGTACGCAACGCAGGTTGATCAGCAGCAGCAACGTTCGCGACGGCAAGCGTAGCGACGACAGCGAGAGCAGCGATCTTCATTGTTCTTGATGACTTGCAGTTGGTACGCAACGCAGGTTGATGAGCAACGTTCGCGACGGCAAGCGTAGCGACGACAGCGAGAGCAGCGATCTTCATTGTTCTTGATGACTTGCAGTTGGTACTTGAGCTCCTCGAAGCAACTTGCGTTGTGAATGGTTTGAGAGCCTTTGGGTCTCGTAAAAGCAGTTTACTTGAAGTTGAAGTAATTGACAAAACTTGACTTGGAGATATTTCCCAGTTCTTTAGTTGAAAAAAATATATTACCGAAAGATATTTCTTTTACTGCTAATTCAAAACCTATTCTAGAGGGGAAGGTGCACTAAGCGGTGAGTTTGAATTGGCACCAGCTTCACACGTTATCCGAACTTCGTGTTCCTTTACAACTGAGGTCTCTGCATCAGGTAATTTATCCAATGTGTACGCTGTCCCTAGCATAACAATCTTGTCCGGGTTCAGTACCAATGCAGTTACAACCTTCTTTCGCTTCTGTTCCTCCAGGGACGACAGCATGACAGGTTCAGGGACGACATCAGTTCACTAAAGCGAAATTGTTGACATCGGCAGATATAACTCAGCACTACTAACAGGTTCAGATGAGACATTCTCTGCGTTTTCTTGCCCCACGTCAATTTGTAGATTCATCAGTTCACTAAAGCGAAATTGTTGACATCGGCAGATATAACTCAGTATAGCGTAAAGGAAAAACGTCAACATTTCATGCCCTTGCACAGAAATCCACGTCCAGATATGCCAGTGATTGTCCGATCCAGTTAAAGCAGCTACCGTCGCGATAAAAAGAAATCCCTTTTGCAAGCGTCGATAGTGGAGAAACAACGTTCCTTTCCACATAACGAGTGACGTATCAACACTGAGCTGTTCTCCAAGTCGAAACCTCAAACGCAGCATCTTTAGGTTCACAGCGACGTAGTAGTGAATCAGGAACATGATCGAGAACCAGGAAACTCCCCAAATGACTGCAATCCCAATATTCTCCACTTCGAGTTGCTTGAGTAGAACGAAAGCTAAAGCCCATTCTACCGATAGCCGTCTCAACTGAGCGATACGGAACACGTCGATCCTCTCGAGCTTAATCTGCGTGATATTCCAGCCTGCAGCGATGTACAAAGCCGTCTCAACTGACCAAGCAAGCGCTACAACTTGAGCTGCCAATGTTACGAGAGCTAAACCGTTGAACTGGGAACTTTCAAAGAGATCCGACGTAAATTTCGTGGCGAAGGAGAGACCCGAGTAAATTACTTGCATCACGGAGACACTCAGTAATTTATAATGCAGAGCGACAATGGATCCTTCAGGAGCGAAATGCAAATGAACCATCCAAACGAACCAGGCCAATCCCCATAGCACGGTACTTGCACCATAGAACCCCAATAGGTATCTATTGGATTCCCACATACATTTCCCATTTGCTAAACACAAATTCACAGTCACTGTACCCAGAACAACTTGTCTTGCAGCCGGAGAAATTTCACAATTATCCGCCCACAAATCTCTCGTTTCTTTGGATAATCCGGGATAATTTCGACTACTGGATTGTGTCGGACAGAAGAAACAAGTGGAGTCTGTATCGACTACTGGAGGATATTCGAGACAAGAGCGTAAAATTGTGTCGCTGCCTCCTAACATCTCACACGCATCGAGGAAGAAGGTGAAATTGTTGGAGTTGGTGCCCGTGAGCATGGCAAAATTCGTCTGGGTGATGTTATCCACAGATCCGACGATTTTCTCGGTGACTTGGTACACAGATTGATCTGGTGACAGATTTTCCAACGGGAAAGATTGGCAGTAGTAGTCAAGAGTTCTATTGGGCATCGCGCAGTACATAGTTTCATGGGGAATGTCCGAATGGGAGGGAAGATTCAGGAAAGTTTCAGTTGCCTTTTGATCACAAGCGAGTAAGTAAAGCATGACCCGATCGTTGAAATTTTCCAGTGTTCTCAGTGAGAAGTGAATGTTGAAGTCAAATTCGAATGACTCACCATGCTCCAGACTGAAAGTGGTTAAAACCTCCAGCAAGGGTTAATTCGTGACGGAAATGTCACCGAACAGGCTTGTCAAGGGTTAATTCGTGACGGAAATCCGACTCACCGAACAGTGAAGCCATACCGCCGGAAGCTGAGACCGTAACCAGGCAATATCTCGACACAAGAAGCGCAATGGTAGCTCGGCAGTAAGATGACAGCATGGTGTCTTTTTTTCTAGACTACAGGGAAGAAAACCAAACGCGGACGAGAGTGTCGTTATCGGAATTGTTGTTTGAAGTCTATTCTGAGCTATTGGTGGATAAAATTCTCTTTATCCTGTAGAAGTATGTTTAAGCCATGTGAAGGTCCAGCTAAAGTCAGCCCCTGCAAATTCACTTCCAGTTAGTTTTGGTAATAATTCTGTACGAGGTGTCGTTAGTTTACTTGCCATTGTGCTCTAGAGAGTTCTGTACAGTGTAAAAGATCCACAAGAAGAGGTTGGACTGCACAATTCTCCACCCTCGATCCAGTACGAACGAAAGCATGTGCAGCATGGAAACCCCGATCTTCCGCTTGATAACGTACCCAATTACGAGTAGAGACAGCAATTCAGCAACGCCAAACAAGGCCACACTACCGATATTTGATCGGAAGGTTACGTCGTCGAGCGTCTTTAATTGTGGGTAGTACATGCGGTTCGGCAGGTAGTACGTTGCAGTCATGTACATTGCTAGGTGAAAAATGGAAACCATCATTAGCTCAGTAAAAAAAATCAAGAATCAACACACTTACAATAGATAAAGGGAACGATAACTTCTGTGTACTCCACGAGGATGACAAACTCAGTGGTAAATAGAACTTGTGCTGCTTTCTGTACAAATCGTTGACGTTCTTTGTCCGAGAAGATATTATCCAAGATTTTTTCATTACAAGTATTGCGTTGATTCGACAATTGAAACACCTCGACTGCAGCAATAGAAGGTTGTGAAGGTAACGTGATCACTGGTAGAACTCGTGTTGGAACAGTATCAGTGCCAGGGCCTTTAGAGTTTTCACTGTAGCTGCTCGAGTTCGAGTTCTTTAAAGTCCGTATTCCAAAGTCATATTGTCTGCGAGCCAGGTGAATTCCAGTCTGTTGATCCTCTTTCATGATCTGCAGTGCGACCTCAACAAAACTGGCAGCTTTTAGCAGGTGATCAGTCGGGATTTTTCTTCGTAACAGGATAATATCTCGCATAAGATCCTGGATATCGGTCATGGATACCCACGCAAGGAATGCGTCCAGTGCAACCATAAGCAACGTCGTGTTGATAGACTTGGAGTTCTGCATGGAACTAGAGACATACAACGCGTTGAAGACGTCTACGTTGAAAATCATGATCTGCGGCGTTAAATCGTACTTCGTTCCTAGAAAATAGCTCATCCAGTTTTTGGCAATGAGTTTAATCACAGTCAAAAGTCCCAGATAAAAGTTTTGCCCCAAAGTCCCGACATGTACGAATCCATAGAGATATGCAGGATACACGAACGTCAGTAGCACTTGGCATACAAGAACTATAATGTAGTTGAGCAGCTCACTGCGTAAAACTGCATTTTGTCGTAAATTTTGGCCAAAAAACACTGCGAAACTCACAACGAGAACAAAAAGCCACACTGGAATACCAATAACAAGCGCAAAAGGAAGAGGAAAACCAACAAACTGCGCCATAAAGATCATAAAAGCTGTAGCTCCCCCACTGGCAATTACCGGCATCGCAATGGCTTGGATAAAAGTGATTTCCAACCCTGGTACAATAATTCGGAATTGTTCCACAATAGCACGTGTCATTAAAGCGATAGCCAGATAATCCCGACCCCAGAAGAGGGTGTTGGCACTGGATCCTGCTTCAGGAGGAGCCATAGGGGCGATTTCAATTAAAGTCACAATCAAGAGGCACGGTAAAGGAGACAAAGTACAGATTAAAAGCCCCCATAATGCAGACGTTGAGTTACTGTACACGTTTAAACTTTCCATGCGACTTGCTGAGTAATGACCACGTAATTCCACTTGGAAACTCACAAAGAACCGGTAAAGTCGACGCCAGATACGTCGAATCTCTCTCATACTGAAGTTTTGTACGTTGTTTATAGTTTTCCCCTTCTTCTTCTTCTACATTTATTTATATCCTGCTCGTTTATTTATTCTCCTTATCGTATTTACTCATAGTGTAAATCCCTTCCAAGAATGTCAATGCCTTACACTGCCGTTCCCTCTCCTTCTTCCAGCCCCAACTACTACTTCCAAGTGACAGTGGACAGCTACACGTCCCAACTCCTGTATCTGGGCGAATATAACCTCGGATATGACGGAACATTCGACATCGCGTTGAATATTTTACTTCCCATTCCAATTCCTCAAATCGACCAAAACCGAAATTTACTTTATCTTCTCGCGTGTGAGCAAGATGCAGCCGACGCTTTCTTGCGTTTGCCAAGATCCACCGACGACCATGTGCCCCCATACTGTACGATGGCGAATCGAACACTGGACTATTATTGCGAGTCCTTTCCACTGGAAGACGAATCCACCGACGAATTTGTGTACCAAGTTTCCCAAACTGTGACTGGATCTGTATCATCGCTCCCTCCATCCACGTACTCGTTGACTGTCGATACAGCGCAGACGTCCAAGGCTACACTGTTCTTCATAGACGCTTGCGAGTCTTTAGGAGGTCAAAAAGGAATTCTTCGCTCCTGTTTACAGTATCCTCCAACCTCTCAAACCCAAAGTCCGTGCTTTTACTGTCCTCTCAATTACCCACTGTCGTACAGCAGCCAGATCTCAGCTATAGCTGAAGAAGAAGAGTGTGAAACTCCACCATTACTGCCGCCCACAATTCGAGGTACCGTATCCATGAATCTGTGCCAGTCCAGTGGAGACTGTCTTGGTAAAACCACGAGCTTCCGATTCATATTTTACGGCTTGAGTTCTCTGGTCTGGAGCGCCACGTCCTTTATCTGGATCGTCCACATTCGAGCAGCAGCCCATGACGCAGTGATTGAGCTCCAGACCAAGATGAAGCTCGTACCGGTAACGCAGTTGCTGCACTCGGTCCTGACGCTTGGAGATCTCTACGCTGAGGAAGTGCTCGTGGGGACAGCTCGCAGTCTCGCTCGGAACGTGGCGGTCCTGGCTCAACTTGTAGCCCTCGCTGTCTTTGCTGAAGTGGTCGTGATCATCGCTAAAGGGTGGAAGATCACGCGTCCTGCTCTTCTGCCTCGTGAAGTGCAGTGGATCCGCTTCGTCACTTTGAGTTGGGCTGGATCTTTCGCTGTTCTCAAGCACTCTGGGACCAAACAGCTCGCTGTTGTGGTCGTTTGGGGGCTGTCCTGGGCCTCTGTGGTCTTCATGGTCTGGTACAACTCAGCATTCAATCTCAACATGCTTAAGTATCAGCTCGCAATGGTGCGTCAGCTGGATTTGGACCCGCAGCGCACGCCCGTCTACACCAAGTTCATGCTCTTCCGCCGTTTCCGAGGATTACTAGCCGGATACATTTTCCTGTCGTGTTTGCTGGGTATCGTTGGGCTGGTGGACGACGCGACGCACCACTCGTCAGAATGGACGTCTCTGGTGGCTGACGAAGGTCTCACACTGCTTCTGTTCGTCGCTCTGGGGTACACGTTCCGATGCCGTCGTTTTGGGCGTCTTCAGCCTCGCAACACTGTACAAGTTGCTACAGTTCAGGGTTCAATGCATCGAGGTAGTATTCTACCGGAACCTGCTCCTGTGGACTCCGCAGTGGAGGAAGTCGAACCACCAAAGCGTAAGAAAACCATCGTCGTACTTAATCCGGACCAAGCCCCGTGGTTGGCAACGCTGGACTCTACTGAGCAGTCTAAGAGCATCATCAGTCCACAGCCCCAATAGAATATTACCCCGCTCTGTCTGCGTTCACCTTCGACGTATAGCGAACACGTTTCCGCGCTCAAGCGGCCTCATCGTCGATGCACCAGCTGTGCTCGTAGTAGTCGGCAGATCCGACTCGGAACGTGGGAACCGCGTCGTAGGTGGCAGTCCAAGCGCAGAGAACACGATAGCGTCGACCTGAGGCTCTGGCAGCAGAGCAGCAGGTGCAGGAGCCGGTCGTAGCTCTCGATTGCCTTTCCGCTTAAGCGCGCGCTGCTCTGCTTTGTTGACGGACGTCAGGAGGCGATCCACCACGTCCTGCGGGCCCACGTGTTTCGGGCCGCGCTGGCAGACGATCCCTTGGGGCCGCATCTTCTTCCTCGCACTGGCCTTATCGTCTGCGCAGCCGGCCTCGATCTGCTCTCTGCATGTGCGCCACCTCCAGATCGTACGGCGCCGGGTCTTGAACTCCTCAGGCGGCAGATCTGGATAGAACTTCTCGATCGTCTCACGGGCGTTTTTACTCGTCGCCAAGTGCTCCAGCACGCGCCGCTTCTCGTTCAGTGAGAAGGAGCTCCGCTTGATTCCCTTTGGGGCAGCTTCAGGCTCCTGTTCATGGTCTCCTTCACCTCCTGACTCTGATCTTGTGTCGTCGACTGGAAACTGAGGCTGTTCTGGAGCTTCTTGTAGCCTGGTGGACTGCTCTACAGCCGTAGCAATGAGATCCTGAATACCTGGTTCGTCCTGCACCTGATCCTGCAGTTCTGCGTCCTGTTCCGGATCCTGTAGTGCATTTCTGTGTTCAACAGGCTCAAACTGGTCCATTTCTTGGTCGTTTTCGTCCGGAAAAGTCTCCTTCTGCTCTGTCACTTTGTCTGCGAGACCTTGAGGTATCGGCGGCCGTTGTTTGGGTCTTTTCGGCTTGCGCATGCGCTTCCTAGCGGCCCCTTGACGAGTCGCAGCACCTTGTAGAATCTTCTGCGCGTTTTTCCTCCAGCCGAGGACCAGACGCCGCCGTGCGTCGTAGCTTTCGGCTGGCAATGAAGGGTAAAAGTACTCGATGGTCTCTCGCACGTGGCCACAGGCTCGCAGATGCTCCAAGACGCGGCGTTTCTCGTCCAAGGAGAAGGAGCAGCGACGGCGGGGCGACATCATGGGGCAAATGGCAATAATTCCACCAAGTAGTTTTAACCAATGAAAAAGAGTTAATTAATATGAGACGGGCGCAGATTTAGAATAGGCCCATTCTGATTTTGACTAGTTGTTTGTAGTGATTATTTTTTATTTTCAACCAATTATCCTTTTTTTAAACGATCTATGAGACGGGACATAAGAGAAATACTACCGGTAATACATAGTTCCGAATTGAGTCGATGTTGAAGAGGATCAAGTGGCTCTGCTAGTAGTTGTGCAAAGGTGAGCTTCTCCATGTTGGACACCAAAGAATTTCTATACGTTTTAATACTTCGTAACGTAGTGAAGTGGGTGGATGAAAAAAGTTGCTTTAGTCGATCTCGACTTTACTCCCGTTCTCGGTCTGGGAAGCTCAGTAGCATCGCCGTCTCCTTTAATTCGTCGTACGTCGGTTCTGGCAATGGACTCTCCGTGCCTTGCAGAGGTTCTGGGATGTTAATATGTGGACTGAACGTTGCGGTTGTCTTCTGCTCTGCTTCATCCATATTGACGTCGTCTCGCTGGTTGTCCGACGCGCTTTGGTTTGAGCCCCGTCGACTGCGCGTGCCCTGTTTGCTACTCCGTTTGCGTTGCTCCGAGTTGCGCTGGTTTTGGTTGGCGCGTTCGCGGTGCATCTGGCAGAAGTTGTGCAGCTCTCCGTTGCGCTTCTTAGCCCTCAAGTTCATACAGCGCGTGCTTTTGTATTTGCAGCGCAGTTCGTCAGGCGGGTCGACGGCCCGTGCGGCTTCGGCGGCGGCACGTTCCGCCTCGAACAGCGGGTCATACGGCACGGCGACGCGCCCGCCGGTAGGTAGTGTTACGAGTTTGTGTCCGTCCTCATCCAGTAGTCTCGGGTCCATCCTACTCGTAGCTTTTGCCGGTCGAAACAAGGCGGACGTGTGCTCCGAGCTGGAAAAATGGCGAGTGCTGGTCTTCTCGGGTGGGATCTGACGTAGGTCGAGGCGGGAGACAGGCGAGAGAAGCCTCGCAAGACCGCCTGACGAAGGCTTACTGTGGCCGTCAGCACTGGACGGCCTTCACAGGTGATATCCAGCTCGAATATGATGAGGGTACGTGGTGAAAGTCTCTGCTAACGGGAGTAGCTCAATGGGTAACTAGCAAGCAAGAGGTGAGAAGTGTTGGCCTTGTCCGACGCAACGCAACGTGTTATTAAATCATGTTTGCCTACAATCTTTGGATATCTCGAGCTTTGCCTGGGGGTAAAAGCTTTGAGGCTCGTGCGACAGCAGCAGTCTCGCCCGCTCCGCCATTGAGGCCGGCGCCGCCGTACCACCTCTCGCGCGGTCAGAGGTCCGAAGTACGCCGTCGCCAGCATTACGATCAACGGAGACGGCCTTTAGCCGCCCAGCAGCAGGCTCTCGCGCCCGGACACATGCAAATCGGTGTGAAACGGAGCCTGCCTTGATGGCGATACATGCAGACTTTTGCCGCGTTATCAGGGCATGAATATGGTACCGCCCCGTACTTGAGTTGATCGCAGTCATAGCCAGGCTTGGCAAAATTCCCATCGCTCTCTATGGCGAAGAAGGCAGAGCCTGACTCATCAAGTAGTGGTAATCTTTCACCTTGGATGAATGGATGAGTGCTAAACTATGAAGAGATCCAAACTCAGGACAAAAAGCTCAAAGATGACCTCAAGGTCTACATGTACTCTAATACCAGGTGTCAATTACGGCTCACAATGCTGCTCTCCATCTGCTTTCGGCCAGCGCTGGATGTGTCTCCAGTCGTTCAGCCGCTGTCTTGAATGGTCTTCAGTAGCAGTTCAGCCTCCCATTCGTTCAAAGGTGGCGTTGGGGGGTCTTCTGAGCTCCGAATTGGCTCGGGAAGACTCGAAATCTCCGACGGTTGCTCACTGTCTCGACGTTGTCGCAGTTTGGCATCGAATCGCCCTTGGTTGGCTTTGGCTTTTTCACGGTGAAACTCGCACAGGTTGTGCAGTTCTCCACTACGTTTGAAACTACGCGGGTTCTCACAACGGGAGCCTTTGTACTTGCATCTGTTCTCATCTCGTGGACTCGGAGGGCTCACTCGGTGGTCGACAGGGACTTGCACCAGTTTCCCCGTGGGGGGATGCAGCACGAGTCGGTGCTCTACGTTCTCATTGTCGATGGAGTTTGACATTTTTTGGTGGTCGAAAGGTGAAAAGTGGTCGTCAATGTACGCGTCGCGTCTGATGAGAAGGAATGAAAGTGGTGGCGGACCAAACTGAGGGCGCGTTCAAGTTGCCAAGAAACACAGACAGATTCACGCTGCAGTGATGTGGGGCGGCGAGGTTTCCACGCACAAATATCTGATAAAACACGGTTTTTCCAATTGCTCCATTATGCCGGACTCGTGGTGTCTGCTTGGATATCTCGGTGGCGCTCCCATTTTCGAAGCGCTTTTGGTGCTTGAAGCCGTAAGAGTCCCACGTCTGACGTACAACCGTGCAGCTCTGAGCCACAGACGAATATTGTGAGTGCGAGCGTGCTATTATCGACAGAAGAACGTTTCCATTTGCCACAAACGGTGGCTGGATCCGACGAATTGACAATCGACCACCGAGACGACAAGAGTTGCCGTGCAAATCTGAGATGCTCTTCAACTAAAAGTCGCTTCGTAATCGAACAGCGATGACGCCGGCTCCAATGCTGTTGCCTGTGTGTGTTTTGAGCAGCAGAAACGGACAAGACAAGCGCTTTATCATGGGTAAAAAATGTTTGAGAAATTACTTTACGTTTCATCTACTGGCTTGGAGCAGAAACTACGGTCGGACTCAGTGCCAGCTTGGGCTGATGCACATTGCTGCAGCTGTAGCCCGACGCTGCTTGGCATCTTCGCATTGCTGCAGGAACTTTGGGTCGTCGTGGTACGCAAAAACTCGCGGGCCGACATTCTCCACACGTTCTCGAAGCTCCAACCAGTTGGTACGCGCATGCTCCGCCTCGCTGGCTGCGGTCTTTGAAGGTTCAGGGGTTTCCGGATTCTGCTGAGGCTTTTGTTCCTCGTCTTCGACAGCAACTTCGACAACTTCGTCAAGTTTCTCGTCTTGAATTTGCTTCACTTGGGGCAGAGTTCTATCCATTTCCAGTTGGAATGGGGCTTTTCCGTGATTCCCTTCAGTCTTGGCCGTCGTTGCCGTCCAGTTGCCGAAAAAGCAGTCAATGAAGGAGGTTATCTCAGTGGAAAACGGGGCGGGTTTGAAGGAAGCTGAGGTCTTGGAATCAGCGACTGTGGAGAGAGATTGCACTGACATCGTCTTAAGGGTTTCTGCGGATGAGGATCTCGCTGCGAAGTTATAGGAAAATTTGGTAATGAACCATTATCTCGGTAGCTCACTTCGGATCTTCATCCATCTAGCATAAAAATTAGAGATAGGTAGCCAGACGAATATCGCACAGTCACACTCCTTTTTCAATCACTCAAGCATTCGTGTGTACAACGCCTCAATTATTTTTGTATCAGTGAAGTCTTACACTTTCCTACAAATGCAAGTCGAAAAAAGATGTTCTTCTTGCGAGATTATCCACGTTTAATGATCCAAAACCTATTCTGTCGTTCGTGTAGTGTGTGGGTGTGTGGGTGTGTGGGGTGGGGTGGGGTGGGGTCGCTGATTGCATTCAGGAGTGAGGAACCTTTCGATGACAGCGAAGACACTCGATGGCTTGGTCAACCGGCAAGGAAGAGCTGGTCTAGAGGACTAATCTTGTGGGTTGAAGTTGAAGGGCAGGTTTTCCAATGTACGAAAAGGAGGCACATGGCTGATCTCACCCAGCCAGCTACTGTTGAAGTCTCGTCGTCATTTTTCCCGCCGAGGTCGAGGTCGTGTGCCTGGAATTGAGTTTATTGGGCGTTGGGTCTCTACGATTGAAATTGGTGGTACGGTATTGTACATCTGTTGAGCTGGGCTGCAAGCAGGAACTACATGGTGTTTGATCCTTCTAAATTAGATCTTTTCAAACCAATTGCGATATATATTGTCTGCCCGACCCATTTAAAAGGGGTAAACTTGCTGTGTGTGTTGTATTGGACAATGTCGAGTATGAAAAGTAAAATTCGGAACGACTATCCCAACAACTTCAACCACTTCAACTTTGACTCACCCGATCAGCTTTTGACAAATGTGGTACACCTACAACTTCAACTGCCGAGCTTTCCATTGTCCGAGTCGCTCACAATCCAATTGCCCCGCTCAAGCTCATTCCAACTCGGTCGAGAATGAAGTTCTTCCTGTCCGCAGTCGCCGCATCCTTCGCTCTAGTCGGCGTCAACGCCGCCGACTTGTCTGACTGCGTCGCCGTCAACTTCACCGAACGTACCACCGACTTCAGTTCCCTCAATGCTGTACTGGACTTGGCAGTGAGTAGTAACCTGCTCTCCAGCTTCATCGACGACCCTTTGATCATCGAAAACACCAACGTCGCGGCCGAATCCTTCTCTCTTTTGGGTATGGACTTCAACTTCGCTGCCGACATCAAACAGCTCAACCTCACGGGCATCACGACGGTCGTTCCTCGCCACATCAATGTGACGTCGCACGATTCACTTCAAATTGGAGCCGATTTCTCTGGCAACCTACAAGTATCAGCGACGATCGAGCTGGAGGTCGAACAGCTCAATCACAAATGGTACCAGATCTGCTGGACCGACATCCTCCACCCTTCAACTTGTCCTCCAGCAGTCATTGGTGTTGATGTCACACTGGGTCTTGATCTGTTGAGTTTGGGTCTCAACGGAACATTTGACATGCTCGGCTGTGCTGCTGGTGTGTCGGCCACCGAATGCAAGAATGTGACGGTGAGCAACATCTTGACGTACGCGTTAACGAGTCAATTGGATCTTTTGGTCACTCGAGTGCTCACTCGCTTCGTGGACGTGTCGATCCAAGATCTTGCAGTGGGTTTTGACAAGATCACGGCATTGGACTTTGCCTTTGAAGGCCAGAGCGTTTTAATTACGCAACTTACGAGCGCATTGTTCGACTTCACTGCTGATGAGATCAACAAGAAGGGGACGACCTATAAGATCGTCATTGAAGTGGCGCAGAAGGCGGCTGTTGCGATCCTAAACAAAGTCATTGAGGACAAACTCAAGCCGCAGTTTGGTGCTACGTGTCTCGGAACGCGCTAAGATGATCGGTTCTACTTTGTGGGTCTGTAATGAACGTTCTTCTTCGTGTAGTATTTTTTGTTTACGTAGAGTCATTTTGTGACGACCAAAAATGCTCCGTCTCTGTGAATTAGATGCATGATTGGTTAGGGCCTGGACCACGAAATCGGCTATAAGAGCAGTTTATGCGTTTTAGTAGCAAATGCTGTCAATTAGCATTCTAGAAACTTACAGTATGTATAATTTCGCTGTACGTAGTTCACTTCTGGAGAGCAATGTCTAACATAAAACTTCTCTACGCTGTATTACTACACATTAATTACACGCTTTACCAACACTCGTGGGCAAGTTCGCTGCTGTCACCGAGGGTTGTTACGTGCTGTATGTTTTCATCCCAGCGCGTGCTTCAAGATTAGATTCTCCCGCCAAGACACGAAAAAACTTCGTGTAAGCATGATTACACAGCAACAGAATTAAGCGTCCACATGTATCAGCGTAGCGTCAAAGGCAGCCTCCATTTGAGTGATGCACTCTCTCCACGACAAATTCTACAGTAGATAGCGTGGCAATTTTAATACAAATCTACTAATTAGCGTTTGAACTAGCTCAAAGGCGTGTTTGAAAGAGAAAAAAAAACATACTAGAACAGTAGCTTGAAACATGGCTGACTCCAGCACTGAGATTTGAGAACGGGATGTAATACATGTGATAAGTTTTATCCGGAGGCGGCGAATTCGTTGCTGTACGAAACATGTCAATTGTAGATGTCCGACACACCTTGAATGGGTTAATCTTTTTGGACGAGCAAAGTTGAGAGCACACGCGTAGCAGCTACATGTACCGTCCGTCAAATATGCTATAACATGTAATGACCCTTAGACAAAATTCTCGGAGAAATTACTAAAGCTATCCCAAGCCAGTTCTAAAATAGCTACCAGTAAGTTCTTACTATGAAGCCTTCTAAAGCAAACGCCAACTTGATGACAAGCTTGAATCACGCCGAATTGATCTTGTTGTCCGACGACGAGATCTCAACTCGGCCCTTTTCTGAAAGACAAAAGACATTCAGAGCTCTTAAACTGTGTGACATACAGTTCACGAGCAAAAATTTAGTCTCCGCTGCATTTGTCCGACGGCGGCCGCATGTACCAATCCCTTGGAAGAGCTCTTTTCTTTGACGACCAGGCCAGGTATCGCTTGTATCCGCTGTCATTCGCCATTCGCTGACTTGGAGGGCAAAAGGACTGAGGCAGATGGATATGGCTCCACTGGCGTTGAGTGCCAAGGTGGACGCGTTGTCGCTTGGTCGTTCGTCGGAATCGGAGACTTTCAACCCTGTGGAGACCAAGAAAGCAGGTGACAAGAAGGTCTTCCGATGCACATTCCCAGGCTGCGGACGCGAGTTCCAACTCAAAGGAAACCTCAAGAGACACTTGAATATCCACAATGGGGACAAGAAATTTGGGTGTAAATTCTGTGGCAAAAAATTCTTACGGAAAGCAGACATGGAGGTGCATTACCGAGTGCACACGGGCGAGAAACCGTATCGTTGCAAGTATGATGAGTGTGGCAAGTGTTTCGCTCGTCGGTCGGATTTATTGAGTCACGAACGTACTCACACGTAAGTTAATTTTTTTCTTATTTGGTTCCTAGTTACTTTTCTGATAGCTGACCTGTGTGCTTTTCTACTTTTCTGTAGCGGTAAGAAACCCTTCTCGTGTGCATTTCCTGGTTGTGATCGAAGCTTCGCACGCAAATTCGATCTGCATAAGCACCAGCGACTTCATGAAGACCAGACGGACGCGTCCGGGAAGCCCAAGACCAAGAAGCGTAAACTTTCGCCTCGTCAAGATGTTGTAACTCCAGCCCCGAAGAGAATCGACTCAGGTGACGAAAGTTGTGACTGTCCTAGTGACGTCGCTACGCCACTTGTGGGAGGAGCTACATCCACTGACGTTGCTCTAAACCCTGACGTACTGCTACCAGAGCCTCCGACAATGAAAGCCCCACTGCCGATCACCACCACGTGTATGACAAACCGACGTAAAATGTCCGCCACTGCTGCGTGTCTGAGCACCCCGACGAGATCGATACGGTACGAGCTGAAATGCCCCGAGAACCACATCCACTCGCCTCCAGCTTGTCTCGCCGCGCTTTCGTCTTTGGACGCGTTCTTGATGTCCCAGGAGACGTTACCGTTTTCTCTGGACGCGTTCCCACCTCACTGTCCGTCAACAACGATCGGTACAAGCTGCTGTCCTGCTCACTTGGAATTGAGACCCCCTCCGCCTGACGAGAACGCTGGTGCTACTGGAGTGAAGATGGCTAACGGGTCGGATATGCTCGACCAGCTCTTGGACCCATTACCATCCACGACAGCCCCAATGAACAATCTCCTGGGATCGAAGGAAGGCTCCAATTCAAGCATGTTAGACAGCATCACAGCTACAAGTGACCTTCTGACGACCTCCACGCTGTCTGGGAACACCTTTCCCGAACCGAACTTGACTTTCAACACCACTGCTTCAGTCGGAATTGCTATCCCACAAGCGACTCCGTTGGCTCCAGCTCCGGTTCGTATCAATACTGGGTCAACAAGCACCACCCTCCCAGATGTCCCTATTACACAAATGAAATCTGCTGCAGAGAAAGCTTGCTTGTCAACGCCAATGTCGTCACTGCTGGACTACTCGCGCCACAATCGTTCTTGCGGTCACTTGTCCATCCAGCACGGAAACCACCGCGACTATGTGGTGCAGAACCATCTCGTATGCCAAGACAGCATCACGAGACTGGGAGTGATCCAGCGGGCCCCTGCAAACGCCAAGATCGAGGCTAAAGCTGCAACTGCACAGCCTGTCAAGTGCACCTCACCGAAAGATACCCACCGTCCAGGCTGCGGTCACCTTCCTGTGCGCCATAAAGACCACATCGACTACGTCGTGGAAGACAACTTGATCTGCCAGCAGGCCAGTTGGCTGGAGGACGACAACTTGGAGCTGCTTGGAGACGATTTCTGGGACTTCTACGGTGCCATCGACGCCTTCCCGACCAAGTGAGCAAGTGTTAGTAAGTGTAGGCTGATTGCACCTACCATAAGCTGAAAACGTTTGTTTTATTTTGTGTGAAAAGCGGCTTTTATCACCCTCTCAACAACAGACTTACAGGTCATTAATTGGGTCCCATGAGGCGCGTAGTCTCACCTCCCGTACCGTTGTTACCACGGTATCGAGCAACACGGTATGAGGGGTTGAAGGCCCATGAGAGCGCGTTCAGCAGTCCTTGGGAGTAGAAGCACAACTCCGACAGATACAGCCAGAATCCTGAAGTGACCCAGTCAGCGCCGAATGCCTGCAGCCAGCCAAATAGTGTCGGAAGGAACAGAGCTGCAACCGTAGCCACGCAGCTCGACAGCAGTTGTCCGCTACTACGACGCGCACGCTCGGCCTGAGGCGGCAAGGACTGGCCAGACGCACCAACGTACGCCAAATACACCGCAGTGGCCGCAAAGGTGAGCGTCAACGTTGCCGGCAAGTAAAACAGGAAAACGCGAGCCCAACCAGGACTGTGGCCCACAAAACACGCTCGGCACGGACCAGCACCATCCGGCAGGAACCCAATCACTCCAGTTAGCAGCGAAAATGCGCCAGCGAACGCTGCAGAACACCAGATCACGACATGATAAACAAACTTGTACTCCACTGTGCTCGAGTGCGTCCATCGGACGGCCCGAATCAGCTCCAAGCCCACAGCTGCGCTGAATAATAAAATTGCAGTGCCAAAGAACTGCTGGGTACTCTTCAACATAGCGCAGAAGAACACATGCGTCTGGTGAGCTCTCCACACACCAGCAATCCACAAGGTCAGGTTGTAACCCAAAGTGCAGACCGAAAGCCACATGAAAAGTGAGAAGGAACGGAAGCTACGCAAGATCGGATACTGCACGAAAGAAGACACGATGAATCCCGAGCCAACGAGCGAAAGGCCCGACAAGAACAACACCAACACGGCGTGAGTGTCCATGTCGTACATGTTGAAGCTGTTCTCAAAGAACGGCGACGACTGTGACGGCAACAGACCATCGTCTTTGCTGTTCACGTTGGCTTGGGCATCCTCCACTCCACACAGTGTCGAGTTCGCCGGACAAGCGAACCCCATCTGTTTCTTCTTGACGTCGTACAACGAGTAGAATTTCTTCATGAACACATCGCCAAGCACCCACATCTCCTGACCACTAGGCTGTACCAATACGATACACGTGAGCCCAACGCAAAGCGTATAGTCTGATCCTTCAAGGATGTAGTAGTGCTGTCCGCCAATGCCAATTCTCATCGGCGGGAAGTCCTCCGGCGCGCACAAGAAGCACTGGAAGCCGTACTGCACAAATCCACAGTAGCAGCCTTGGTTCTGAGCAAACGTAGCCACTTCATACAAAAAATTCAAGTACAGTGTGCCTGGAATGCCAATCAGTGACGTTCCCGAGTCCACAAAGGCCACACAGCCATCAGCACAGGCATTCCGGTGCTTGCCCACATTGACACTGTGCAAATGAATCCTCCAGAACGTCCATTGTCCGAATTGAGGCAGCACATCAGTCATCTGCCACGAAGCGTCAAGAGATCCCATGAAATCTTCATCATATCCTCCTAGATGCAGCTCCGACCCATTGGTATTTGGATCAGGACTCAAATAGAAGGCAAACTGTGACTCCAGCTCTGGGTATTGCTCCAATAGAGCAAAGAACAGTGGTGGATGAGAGAAAGTTGATAACCCATCGAACGCCAAGCCTAAGAGTCCGTCCGCCTTCATCCTGGCCATGGACTCTTCCTCCGTCCGGACGATCCCTACTGTCGTGTCTTTAATTTGAAACTGTGCCACATGCACCACATCCTGTCCGAAGTGGCCACTGACTTTACCGCTGCCATATTGGACAGCAAAGGCAGGATGAGTCGTAGATTCATGGTACGTGCTGGACTGGGAGTGGTTGAACCTAGCCTGGCCTGCACAGGCCTCGCACTTTTTGCCAGGCACCCACAGGTCACTGGAGCCAGTATCGAAGCACACTAAGACCTCCTGGGGAGGGGAACCAATGGCGATAGGTCCGAAGAACTGGAACTCCATGAAGTTCTCCAGGGGCACGTGGCCTGCCGCTTCGAGCTGCAGCGCATCATGCAGGACGTTGTCCTTCTTACCGGTATATCCACGCAGAGTGTTGGTCTCTGATTCCTGCAGGACGTTGAGGCTACTCAGAATCGTCTCCACTTGGACGGAGTTCGTCACAGTGTCACTGGGCTGCGTGTGGAAGCTCAGGAGGTTCTGGGCGCTGCGTCGCTGCGAGGTGGCGGTCAGAGGCACACGGAGAAGCGACTGCGCGGGCGAGAAGCTCAGCGCAGCCAACGCAGAGACGACGAGCGCGAGACGCATGGGATCTGAGTCCTGTCAGGCAAAATGCGGAATGGAAAATGTCACTTGATTCGCAAAAGAGGGCCTTCTATTTTCAACACATAAATAATACTAATTGATACAGTTTATATTAATGTGATTCAAAGAATTTGATGAAACATAAAACTCATAAAAACTGTTTTTGATAGGTTATTGAGTTCGAAGTGGCGAGGTACGACTGTCCAGGTACGAGTCTGTCGCAAAAGATCGCCAAGCTCTGTACATTCGGAACTCAGATTTATAATTTGTGAAGAATTGTTTAGGTTGCGGATGCTGGGAATCGTAATGCATGCAAGAACCACTGCATCATGTATTTGTAATTATGTTGAAGTTGCTGTCTCACTGCAGCAAATCCCAGCCAGAAAAGTTGCCTAGAATCTTGGCAAGAACTAACAACAGAATTATTATTTTCTGATGCTAATGTGACGATACGAAGCCATCACTTCCAGCAATTTGTCCAATTTGCTCTCAATTCCTGCAACGCGGTTGTGTAGTTCTGCAACTTCTTCTGACAATTTGTCCAGATTATCGCTTTTATCTTTGTCAGTTCCTCTTGGGAGTGTTGAACTCGATGTGTTCTCAGAAACAACTTCATGGAGGAAAAGCCCTTCACGGAGATACGCGAACGTCGCGTCCATTTCCTCCTCGGAGATCTCGTTGCAGTGATCCTGACAACTGGTAGTTGGTCGTTTGGGAATCGACGCAGGTATTTCCTCTTGGCTTTGAGTGCTCGAAGTAGAAGAGGTGGGAATATTCTCCCTTCACAGACCACATTGTATCGAGTGAGTTTTCGGATGTCAAATTTGAGTTTCTTGAAATATTCCAAGGCTTCTGAATCTGAATCGGAAGGTTTCGAGCGAGCAGGGTCGTGTTTCGACGGAAAACACTGGCTTCTCTTGTCAGAACGTCAGAATAACTGATTGAAGCGCATCTGGGTACGGATAATTATCTCGGATCCTGGTCAGTAACAGCTGACTAATTTCCCCGTCGTATCCGTCCTGCGTGATCGTTTCGTAGACTCGCATGACAATAGCCAGCATCATATTGAGCAGAGTGATGTTCACGACAAACATGAAAGTCCAATAGAAGGCACCTGAGCCATGGAAAGTCTCAATACTGCCGTAGTCAAACGTCTGGAAGAGCATATTGGCGCAGGATACAACGGAGTTGGAAGCTGTGGAGAACGTCGAAAAGAAGCTGCCACTGTACGAGCGAAGACGCTTAACCTCGGGTGGAAGCGCAACTGGCGGATAGTGAAGAACCCCATCTGGATAATTGTGAGGGCGCCGACCACACTAAGTAAATTGACCCAAATGGTAGCAACATCTAGCGCTTCAATCACTTCCTGGAGAGCACGGAGACCTTCATCGCTGCTTTTCGCGTAGCTGGCAACGAGTTCCTCGAGTTCTTCGTCGATATTTGTCTTTAGAACGAAATATGACAGCACAAAAAAACACAGGAATTGCGCCGAATTTGAAGTTGATGACCACACCTTCCCAACCAATTGCTGCACATTTACCATTGAATCCTCGATGCAAAACGGAGTGCGGTTGAGATGGAGCTTTCACGATTTCAATGTACAGCAACAGGATGGCGTAGTATACCAGTCCAATTCCAATAATCACCACCGACCGGGTCATTGGCTGCTCTCGATGGTCTGGAACGGTTTCTGTCAATACAGTAGGGTCCGTTCTCCCTTCGTCTCGAAAATTCACATCTAGACGCGTCACTGAAAAGATGTCAATTTCGCTGTTGTACGTGGCGATAGTCACACGAAAGAGCGAAGTGTGATCATTCGCCCATGAATCCTTGTTCTTCAACTCAGTGACGGTTGCAAGAGCTTCTGTTATACTCATATTCAAACGGGGGGAAGTCTGAGATTTCTCTTCTGCCACACAGTACGGGTGTAGATTAACGAAAGCTTCGCTTGATTTGCAACTTCGGAATTTGTTGACCGTCGTTTCCAGGATCAAACCGCCCAAAATTTGGTTACTGAAGTCCAGATATCCTCGACGTGTTCCTAGTCGTAGAGTCTCATTGCCTTGGGTCGATGAGGAAATCGAAGGGATTAACGTGGATGTGAGCCAGCCAAATAGAGAGTCGACGTTATCGATATCGAGGAATTGGTTATCCGTTCGTGGTGCAAGAGCGTTGGTCACAGTACGTTGTTGGTCAAACAATTGCTGCGTTGGTTTCTTTGAGCCAATGAGGATACAGACGAACGCGGAAATGGCGATGGCAATGAGAAGGCGGAAACCAGCAAACAGGAGCGTCTCGTCGAACTGTAGAGAAGTTATTGCGTCGTCGAGGCTAATGGACAAATGGGAGCAATCTTTTTCCAGTCGGGTAGCACTTGTACTACGTGATTTTGGGCTCTCAACACTCATCAGCATTGCAAAACTCTCGGTATCCTTCGGAAGGTGAGTATGAACCTCCAGAGTTGTGTCGAGTTGACGTACACTCATTTTTGTCGGAGTGTGTGATTAACAGATACTTGTGGAATGACATCAGGGAAATGTACAAACTCAGTCGAAAGGTAAACTTTTAGTGGCTTCGAACAAATATTAAGCGGTAGGTACATGTACAACAGTACTTTTAGGAATTGTGTATTCCGCCACTAGGGCTGCTTCATTGACGTCTCTATTATCGCTTCATGCCTCCTTGATACATTCTCTATCCTTTCCAGTGTCGTGTTGCTTATACTTGTGGTACACTCGTTGCTTTTACTAGTCTAAAGCGAACACACACTTACGCTTCCACTTCGTGCGTTGATTCCGTCTTCAACTGTGCCAGTTCGTCATCTCGATTCGCTACAGCCAAGCGTAGACGTCTGTTCTCCAGCTCCAATTCTCGGATCTTGCTCATTCGCGTCTCCTGCTCTGCCTGGGCGATCTCCAGTCCCCGTACAAATTCACGCAGTAGCTCCTTCTGCTTGTACAGTTCACCTTCTTCTGTACGCTGCCAACGACCTGAACGTTGGTCCATTTTGTCCAATTCGTCCAGGTATTTCGTCTTTAACATCGAAGTGAGAGACGGACGAGTAGGGGCTGACGGCATCGGATTCGGAGCGATAGGAGCTTCTTCGTAAATGGCTTCCGGTCGAGTGGGAGTGTCGTGATGTGCGTCTTCTTCATTTTCCGGTTCATCTTCAGCATCTCCGTCATATTCCTCCTTGGTCTCCGCCATATCATCGTCATTATCCGTAAGATGGCGAGACGATGAAGCAGACAACGGTAGTGTCTTCGTACTGGCACTGCCACCACTACCGATCAACGTCTTGTTCGAAGTATTGACGGAGCTTCCAGAGTGAACGAGTCGAGGACGTGCATGGTCGTCACTCTTGCCTTCCTCTTCCCCTTCAGTCTCCTGTTGGTTGATACTCACAGTACTAGTACTGTGTACTGGTTCACGACGAAGCAATGGCCGAGTAGCAGCTCTGGACTGGGTCTGAGGAGCTTGACGCTCCATTTCTGCTTGCTGTCGAGCTGCAAGTTGTCGAGGTGTTGGTTTCCTTTGAGCTTGAGCAGTAGTAGGACCCGTTTGGATCGGTGGAGGGGGTACAGCCATTGACGGGAACGTATCTTCATCTACAGACGCGAGTTCTTCGTCGTCCGGTCGCTCCTGCGCTTGCGACGAGTTCAAAATGACTCGGTTGATGTTGTTGATAGCGAATTTAAGCTCCATTTGCCTCTCGTCCATGTTGGAACCGGGCTGGGCACCCCTAGGTCTCCTTCGGATCTGCAAATGTTCCAGTTGTTCCTCTAATTCTCGAATCCGAGACCGGTACTTCCGTAGCAGTGCAGATTCACCCAGTCCTTCGTTTACGACCACCCGATTGCGGACTCGTCGAGCACGACTGGCGAACTTCAACGTGTTGTGGGTCTCCGCTAAACACTCGACCGAAGGTGAAGCCGTGCAGACGATCGCGATCTGCGCTTGACCACCCAGTGACGGCTGGAGAATCCTCGTGAGCTTGGAATTACGGTACGGTAAGTGTGGAGTACTAGGTGTTCTCACTCCGGTCGTGCTTTTCCTGTGACGATCGCGACTGAGCTTCCAGATGATGTGGCCGAGTGTGAGTAAACTACGGTTGATGAACTTGCCCTCCTCTAAGGCTTGTCCGGTTGTATTGGCGAGTCGAACGCTCTCGGAGCCGGCGAGATCAATAATGTTGAGCGTCGCAGAGCGCACGGGCGCCACCTCGCCCCGGTCTCTGCTATTCCGCTTGGCTTGGCTCTCGATGACCTTCAAGCAAAACGAGACAGAAAGCGTGAGTAAGTGAGTCAGTTCACAGCTCCGTCCTACTGTGTAGCAGTGTCGAAAGTCCCTGTCTGTTGATGGGGCTGTCCACGGACTCGACAGAATAAAAAGAAGCTAAAAAAAATAGGGATCCATTTACCATTCGGAACACCACGTGAGACCTGGAAGATTGGTCATTCGACTCAGTCATGGCCATGTGACGGTGCAGATTCCCCACCTCCACGAGTGACAAAACGTGCTCTGTGGACAGCACAATCTCCTCTCGCAAGCCTTTGATCACCACGTCCTTCGTCACAAACCCGTCGCGAGCATTCCCACTCCCTGCAGCTCCGCGGTTGTGCACGTCATAGATCTTAATGTCCGATTTCGCACCGGCAGCCAAGAGATCGTGGATCCGTTCGTTGTAGATCTCTAAGTACGAAAAACGTAGCAAGAACTCCATACTCGGATGTCGTGCGATGTGGTCAAAGATGTCCTGTACGCCTAACTGAATGATTCCTGGATCTCCTCGACCTCCCTAAATTTTGAGAAAAGGTAAGTAGTCAGCACAAAGAGTCGGTTCGGGACTAAAACACCGAAAAAATAGTCCCATACCTGCATGGTGTACGTCTTGCCCGTGCCTGTTTGTCCATAGAGGAAGACGGACGAGTGGTAGCCTTCGGTAGCTGCCATGATCGCATCCTACACGTTATTCATAAAGAATTATGTTAGTATTTTTTGTGTGTTCACTAAAAAAAAATCGTTTTTGTGTAGAAATTGGGGTGGGACATCCGCATCCTTGTACTAAAGCAGCCAAGTGAGCTAGATCCTCCCAAGTCACCGTCACAGCTTCCCCCCTGTTACTCCTAAAACTCTCACCTTGACAGTCTCTTCGTAAACCGTTTGGGTTTGTGTCGCCGGGGGGTACAAATAGTCAAAACTGTAGGAAGATGGTAGTGTCGATGAATCTCTCAAAGCTGAGGAAGTGGAGGACGCAGTGGACCCCCCACTTCGTTTCTTCTCTTCACCGTCACTAGTCGACACTCGAGACGGGATCTGCGCGGGGAAAATCTGCTGATAAATAGTATTCTCATGCCTAAAGAGTGAGACACACAATTTTTGGGTCAGATTTCGGTCGGGTTCAGGTCAAAATGACGTACGAGATGCCCCCGTCGTACCATGTCCAGGCCGCTTTGCCGCCGGCCTTGAGCTTCTCGGTGCGCGTGAAAGGGCGCAAGCGGACGCACACCTTAATGCGTTTCTCCCTCGCGGGGGCGCTGGACGACAGGGCCATGCCGACGCCTCCACTGCTCGCGGGGGAGCCTTGACGGGAACGCGAATCCGATACTAAGGCCTCGGGGATTGTTCCGGGCTGCTCGGCAATGCTACAGACGGCGCAGAGAGCGCGCGCCGCGGCAATGAGGGAGCCCCGCGACGGTACCGTCGTCCCATCCACGTCGTGACCCATCGTGGTGTGTTCCACACGACGAGCAAACGAGACGCAGTCGTCAAGTGTTTTTGACCGTTGCAACAAGGCTCAGCACAAGCAGCTTTACGTTCGCAAATGCAGTTCTCGACGAGGTAGTGTAGTGCACTAGACCGTAGCGGCGATTTTCAGAGTAAGCAGTTGATGGAATTCCAGAAAAGAAGGATGTCCCGGTTGCTACATTGAGACGAGTTGCAGATTGCCACGCGTGACCCGAGCCGACGACGACCAGTGTGTGTGTGTTCGATGGGTTCCTTTTCCAGCGAACTATCGACGGCGCTGCATTGCCAACGAGCTGATATTCTCCTCCTTTGGTTGCAGACTTTTGATCCGCTCTGACTCGCGGAAGTTTGATACAGCACGAGCCGGAGACTGCGAAGCACCGGCGGATTCTGCGGACGTTCGGGCCGGCCGACCGGAACTCGAGTTGCCTCTCATCGTCCGCCTGCGCCAGTCGTTCGCAGACGCCGATCAGACAGGGCGTTAAACTCAGTGCCACAGTGAGCTGTGCACGCGACAAGAGCTTTACAGGCAATAAGAAGACTTCACCGAGAGAGACTCAAGTCTGTGCAGGTACAGTAGTCATACAACAGCGTCTTGAACAGATCGCAACCAATTCCACTGCTGCTTTGAGGAAAAGATCCCTTCAACGTGGCGTCGATCATCCAGCAATTTAGAATCTGGCACCAAAAGTCTCAGAAGTCTAAATGTGCATAGACCAGACGTCCATCGTCACAATTGGACGAGGAACAGGCACAAGATCCGTCCACTCTAATTGATGTGCCACACACCATATTGCATCATGCAGCTCCGAAAGATGTTGGATAACATAAGATCAGTCAGACCTCCATGTTGGCTTTGGCCTCCGCTCGTCGCTTGCTCCCGCGGCCCACACGCGCCCTCGCCACTCGCTCCTTCGCCTCCAGTAGCACAGAACCCATGCAGATCCTAGAGAGCGTCGAAGCTTTCCGTCAAGTGCGTCGTGCGCTTCCCCCGAACGCTACACTGGGACTTGTGCCTACTATGGGGGTACGATCTAAGAATATCTTCTTTTCTTAAATATCTACTAATTATTTTTTATTGACAGGGTCTACATGAAGGTCATATGTCCTTGGTCAAGCAGGCTCGCAGCTCTTGCGACTTTGTAGCTGCTAGTATCTTTGTGAATCCGGCGCAATTTGGACCAAACGAGGACTATTCCAAGTACCCGCGGACTTTCGAGAAGGATGTGGCTCTACTGGAGAAACAAGGCGTGAATCTGGTCTTCTTCCCATCAGCTGATGAAATGTACTTGCCAAGCCACCGCTGCTATGTAGACCCTGAGGGCTTTGATGACTTGGTCGAGGGCCAATGCCGAAAGGGCCACTTCCGAGGCGTTGCTACAGTCGTCACCAAGCTGTTCAACATTGTACAGCCCACGCACGCGTTCTTCGGACAGAAGGATGCAGCCCAAGTCGTGCTGATCAAGCGGATGGTCTCGGATCTGAATCTTCCTGTGGATATCAACGTCGTCCCTATTGTGCGTGAAGCTGATGGGCTGGCGCTTTCCACTCGTAACCAGTACTTGTCACCGGTGGAACGGGAGGCAGCGAGTGTGCTGCACCGCGGCCTTGCTCATGCTCAGAATCTGTTCGAGAAGGCGAAGAAGGATGGCAAGACAACGATCACAGCGTCAGAGCTGCGTGATGTTGTGACTGAGGAATACAAGCGGGAGCCTTTGGTGACTGCTATCGACTACGTGTCGATAGGCTCGAACGAGACGATGCAAGAGCTGTCGGAGGTCAACATGGTCGAAGGAGCCATCATTTCCGTCGCTGTTAAGCTTGGCCAATGCCGTCTGATCGACAACATCGTGCTGTAATGGATGAATAGACAAGGCCTAGAGAACACGTTAGAGACTAAATAATGTTTTCATGTTGAGTAAGAAGACCAGGGCTCATCAGACACTTCGCTTCTTCGCTGTCCAAGTGGTTCCAGACAAGTCGAGTGAACGTTTGCGACTGGCATTTGAGCTTGTCTGGTTCAATACGTCTGCATCGAAAGCCTCCCAGTCGATATCTTCAAGACTGTCGTCGAGTAAGCCCTTACTGGCGGCTGTGTTAGGCCTAGTAGAAACCAGAGTAGTTCTGCGCTGGTTCTTGTCCTGGAAAAATGGCGACGACTTGGGAGCTAGAGGCGGCTCGACTATCTCGATAGCGGAATCTAGCGTCTCTAAGCTATCCAGCACGTTACGTGAATGGGGAGCTTGCAGTGGGGTTGGAGTCAAGTTGTTCTGTTGCAGCAGGAAAGCATCAGGTTAGTCATATATGTCAAATGGAAAAGATATCGGGATCTACAAACCTTTTGAAGGTATGCCTTGACGATGTCAATGATCGCGGGGCCATACTTCTTCGCACGAATGCGTCCAAAACCATCGATTTCCAGGAGCTCTGCGTTTGTGACGGGGACTGAATTGGCAATCGAGGCAATACCGGCGGTTGGTATGATATGGTACGGCATGAGGTTTTGGCTGTCACACACACTTGCACGCCAATCCTTGAGGATCTGAGCAAGTGCTTCAGCGTGTTGTTCAGGGATCCTATGACACACGGAAATGGTTAGTACTCTTCAGACACAATACGCAAGGATTCGTCCGCACGCACCTCCTAGAAGATATTTTTTCAGGAATAAGCGGGAAGCCTTTGGCAGCCGAAGGTGGCGCGACAATCTCCACTCCATCGTCTTCGTAGTCATCGCTAAGCTCTTCGACTGTGCCTTTTGCGGTAGCTTTTTTCTTCTTTTTAGTCGTTTTCCGGGTTCCAGCAGCCTTGGTCTTCGTCTTGGGTGCTGTACCTTTCTTGGAGACCTTTTTCTTTGTGGTTTTGGCATTCTCTTGTGGTGTTCCATCGCTGGCAGATACGCGGGACTGGTACTTCGTCTTGCAAACAATACGTACGCGCTCACCACGCATGAGTCTGTTTGAATTGATTCCCAGCGACAAGAATGTTGTTGTGAATCCTTTCGCGTTGGTCTGATCCTATAGAAGATTACATTGTGTGTGTTAGTGAACATAAGTAAAGGGTACACGTAGAACCGGTAGAAACACTTACCTTTTCGCATAGATATTGACGAAGAATCATGTGATACAGAATGCGTTCAACTTCACTGCGTGAGTAGCGTCCTTTGCCTTTACCGAAGCCGCTAAGCTGCTCAAACTGATCTTGTTTCCACTCCCTGCCTTTGACCACCATGCCCAAAAATATTTGAGCAACCTGCACCAGCGTCGTAGGATTCCCAGTTTCTTGAAGGCGTTTAACTACAACAAACAAGTCATGGATGAGAGCTGCGAACAAAATCTATCATCGCCTCACTTGCTGCAAACGTACTCATCCCAGCAAGCGTAACGCAATCCTCTGTCACATCCGACTTTTCGAACGAGATGCCCAGCGCCTTGTTTTTGCAGTTATCACAAGTTCCATGGCACTGCTCGCTTGCAAAGTGTTCGCCAAAATACTCGAGAAGGGATGTTCGACGGCACTCCACTTGATTCTCACAGAATTCTGTCATTCGTCGGAGATTCTGCAGGTGAACATTACGATGCTGCATATTGTCGCGATCCTTGGTGATGAGCTTCCGTCGACGAGTCTAACAAGCAAAGCATTGCAGAAGTATTTAGTGCCGAGATACCAAGCAGAGCACCAAAGACAAATACGCATACCAAATCCAAGAAAGAATAGTAGAGAATACAATTTGCCACTTCGCCATCTCTTCCAGCTCTACCAGCTTCCTGTACAGTAAAAACAATTGAGTTAGCCATCGTATATGCTGGAGCCTTAGTAACACTACCGTACCTGATAGTAATGCGTCACAGACTGAGGGATCGTGTGGTGAATAACGTAGCGCACATCGGGCTTGTTGATGCCCATTCCGAAGGCTACCGTGGCACAAATTAGCTTGATTTTTCCTTTACTCCACTCGTGATGGCGATAAGCGCGATCTTCTGGTTCCAACCCCGCATGGTAAAAGGAGATTTGACTTGCTTTTCGAGTGTGCTCGAACCCCAGGGCTCTGATAAGCTTCTCTGCTGTTTGCTCGCAATCCTTTTTTGACAAACTACTCACAAATACAGCATAACATAGATTAGTTCCAGTAAGCCCCACAAACAGGGCTCGTAAAATACTTCGGGAAGCATACCAGTAGATAATTCCTGAATCATCTATGTGCTTCCGAACGTAGTCCACCAGCTCAGCCATGAATTTGGAAGTTTTCTTCCGTACATCATACGTCAGGTTTGGTCTACGGGTACAGCACAACAGTCATTAAAATGTCAATATCCTCACGTTGTGTGATTGTCCAAACGCACCGATTAAAGCTTGACCGAGTGATGAACGGGTTTCTCAGCTTCAGGTTTTTCACGATATCGGCCTCTGTTTGCGAGTTTGCAGTCGCAGTGAGAGCCATAATAGGGACCTGAAAGGATATAAAGGTCAGTACTATGCATAACAGATAAGACCAACCAAGCGTCGACGTACGGTTGGAAATTTTGCTCGAAGCGTGCCCAGATTCAAATAGTCCTTCCGGAAATCATGGCCCCACTGGCTGATGCAGTGTGCTTCGTCAATCACAAATCGAGCTAATAACCCCCGCGTTTGGAGCGATTCAAACACGTTGTTGAGCATATTGCTTGAAGCAATTTTCTCGGGGGTCACATACAGCATTTTGATGCTGATCTGATTGGAATAGAGCTCAGAGATAATGGGCCGTTGCTCAGTAGCGTAATCCTGGTCACCTTTCAGATTCGCTACACCCACATCCAGAGCCTCGAGCTGTTGAACTTGATCTTGAATCAGCGATACCAATGGAGAAATAACAATCGTGACGCCATCATCAATGCAGGCAGGTAACTGGAAACAAAGACTTTTGCCGCCTCCCGTGGGCATCAGTACGAAAACATCCCGTCCACTGAAAGCCTCCATGACTGTGCGCTCCTGGTTGGTTCGAAAGGCATTGTGGCCGAAAACGTCGCGAAGCACTTGCTTGGCACGCTGCATTTTAGAATTTACGGTTGGGTCGCTAGAAACACACGGCTGCTCAATTGGACGTGGGCGAGTGAGCTGCACTCTGACAGAGGAGCTGCCGCCTCCAGCAGCATCCACCCAAGAGTGAAATCCACACGTGCTACATCGGTAATAAAGTCGATTCGCATTCGTCCCGTGTTGAACTCGAGCCTCCACAGTTTGCATTCCACAACCACACGCCGGATTCTTGCTGGATGAATCCACACTGCTGCTGTATGTTTGCGGTATCTGAACTGGCCGGGGTGGGGGAACAGGAGAAATATTTCTGCTCAGTGGAGACGCCTTACTGGTACCCTTGCACTCTCTGTATCGCCTGCTCAATGTCTCCAGCTCCTGTTCCAACTCAATGCGACGTTTCTGCATGAACTCTGGTATTTCTCCTTCCAGCGACGCATCGTCACAGTCTTCACGAACTTTGCGAAGATTCTCGCGCGTCTGTTGTATCGACTTGCGTAAATCTTCAGCCATCATCGCACTTGCTGACTCCTGAGATCCACTGGTCTGCGTAGATGGAGGCGAAACGAAGCTCCCCTCTGGCAATGGTGGCATCTGTGGGGCCGGACGGTGCTGTTGCTGTGTGCGTTTATGTTTGGCAACGAGAGCATCCACATCCATGTCCTCAAACAAACTGTCGACATCATCATCCACCCCTGTAAATGCTGGCTGCACGACCGGTACAGGCCGTTCTGGCCTCTCTGGGTTGGTTCGATTGATAATTGGTGACGGCGTTAAGTCCACAACCTCGCATATCACTGCTGCTTGCAAACCCGCCCTCGGCGCATCCCCTGAATCTCTTCCTGTTCCTGTAGAATTATTTCCATATTGTATCTGCTCGGTAGGGGTTGATATTGGACCTATGTTGATAACAGGGATCGTTCCCAGAGCGATTCGGGGCGTCGGAACGACCTTCAGCTTCGTAGAGGCCTTGGATTTTGCTCTTAAAGCCTGGAACCTCTGTAAAGCGTCTCGTCCTCGCTGAATAGTCTCGAGGCAGTTCTCTTTATCTGCTGCTACATCATCCGCCCTGAAAAGTGGTCAAAACTCGCATCGATTAGGTCATTAGACAGCAAAATAGTAGTGCAATACTACTTACGCTTGCTTCCTGGACGCTCGACTGTCAAGGTACGCTCCAATGACGTGAGAATTAAGACACTGCTGCAGCGTATTCATGGGAGCCTTTCATATGAACATTACACGGCGTACAGATGTAATTAGATGATGAAAATTACATAGATGGATAGCGCTGCATCGTGAGTATGTGGAAGTTACCTTCTCGGCCCAGGCGAGCTGCTCGTTCAGGTTAAATTGCGGCGGCGCGTCCGGCGCCTTCCCGCTCATGTTCGAACCAGTGCGGAATAGGAGTGATGGTCAGATGCAAGTTTCTCCTAAATTCGGTTAAGTGCGATTAACAAGGTACATGTTGAGGTAGGGTGAATATGATCCGATTCTTGCCAAGAAACTCACAGCCATGGGCCTTACAGGCTGTGAGACAGCAGTATAAGTAGGTACATATACACTGCCTATCAATACTGGCCTGACTTCCCGAATCCAAAGCGTATTTTGCCTGCAAATGGCCAGTAGTCAAGAATCCGATGGCTACACTATTGTTGTGAACTGGAAACAAACCTGCCACTGTATCTATCCACAGCTCACTTTCCTAGTTACCATCAAGGAGACATGACCACGTTGGCATTGATGGAAGAAAACGTAAAGAAATTGGCGCCGTTGTTTGTCCTCGTGTGTCGCCTGCTCCTAAGAATCGCTCAGACATTCATCAAGGCTTTACAGGGCTATCTGTCTATTGGAACTCTTCCTGCCCATATTATTAAGCTGGAGAAACTACTCAACGAGACAGGATGGGATCAAGAACGAGCTGGAGAGGAATTATACGAAGCCTCCTGCAATGGAGACCTGAATGTGGTCGAGTGGTTGTGTGCTAAGGCTCCAAAACATCTTGCAAATGGATTCGTGAATGGAAAAGGAGGCCATTGTAGGTTGCTACCTCTCTCGGCTGCTGCTTTCCATGGTCATTTGGATATTATGGAGTTTCTCGTTTCCAATGGAGCTCGTATCAATGAGAAGGGGGACGAAGGTCGAACTGCTCTACATGAAGCTGCTACAGGTGGTCATTTAATTGTGGTGCAGTGGCTTGTGGCTAACGATAGTAAAGTGAACGTTAAAGACACGAACGGCTGGACGCCACTTCATCGAGCAGCCAGTTGTGGCCATTTCCCTGTGGTCCAGTGGCTCGTGTGCCAAGGATCGAGTCTGAACGAGAAGAACAATATCGGCCAAACACCTTTATACGCAGCTGCTAGTACGGGGAAGCTTGCTGTGGTGCAGTGGCTTGCTGCCAATGGAGCTCGGATCAACGAAAGAAATATCACCGGCCAGACAGCTATGAATGCCGCTGCTAGTATGGGCCATCTTGATGTGGTTCAATGGCTGGTAAAAGAAGGAGCTCCAGTCAACGGGAAGGATAATGAGAAACGGACTGCTCTGTTTGCGGCGGCTAGTATGGGGCATTTACCTGTTGTGCAGCGGCTTGTGGATAACGGGGCTTCTCTTTTCAATAAAGATGTTAGCGATCGGACCGTACTGCATGTCGCTGCTAGTACCTTGGAGGGGAATCTCTCCGTGATCGATTTTCTCACTACTGAAGGGCTTGAACCTTTCGATCGAGATAAATTGGGGAATACAGCGATGCACTACGCTGTTACAGGACACAGATACGAGATTGTGTACTTATTTCTACGAGATTTTCAGAACCGAATGCCACCAAAAGCAGATCTTCTCCACACATTGTTTGCTGCTGCTAGAGCCGATGAAGTGGGCATTATACAGCTGCTCAAGGATAAATACCAAGCCGACATTTGTCATGTTAACACTCAGGGGAGGACAATGCTACATCAAGCTGCAGTTGGTGGCGCTATCAATGTGGTCAAGTTGTTGCTGGATGTAGGGGTTGAAATTGACCAAACAGATCATTTTGGCTCGACTCCGATGATCGAGGCGTGTCGGAACGGTCAAATCGGTGTTGTTCGTCGATTTTTGGACGCTGGAGCGAGTGTATCGACTGCAAATCTCGCTGGCCGGACGGTGCTACATTATGCTGCTGGCTACCCTGAGTTGACCACGATGTTGTTAAACTACGGGGTACATATCGACTCGTGTGATAAGCGTGGATGGACCCCTTTACACTGCGCCGCTGCTGCTGGACACCTTGAAACAGTGAAAATTTTGCTGGAGAATGGAGCGAAGGGCACCTGCAGCACGCTTTGTAGCAAAACTGCGATGGTTTTAGCCATTGAACGAGGATATTCAGATGTGGTAAAGTATTTCGTGGAATGCACAACAACCGAGGATAACTTGCCAGTTTCAAGCAAGGAGAGCGCGGAAACACTGGCTGGATGCGAAGAATATATACTCAATCCGACGGATGTTCACTTCGATTCATCTTGGGGCGTCAATATCTCTGGAACGTGGCTGGACTCACCCATTGAAGTCAAAGTGAAGAAACACAGTTATTCCAAGAATGTGGTGGAGGAATTGAGTCGATGGTCCAAGCTGAACCACCCCCATGTAGTGAAATTGTACGGTATATGCTACAGCGAGAGTATTTCCAACCCCTTCTTCGTCTACGAGCGCCCGACCCACGGATCTCTGCTGGAATATATCGCTGACCCAAGAAATGCAATTTCCCGTTTGGAAATATGGCGAAAGTTGTATGAAGCTGCTCTAGGGCTCCAATATCTTCATGACCGTGACCTAGTTCATGGCGATATTAGGTGCGGAAGCATCGTTATCACTGAAGATGGCGTCGCAAAACTACGGAATCTAGGTAGTGACCATTGCTATCGACCTGCCTGGACTGCTCCAGAGGTGCTTTCTGGCTTTCCACGGTCTTTTGAATCCGATATTTACGCCTTCGGAATAACTATTATCCAAGCAATCCTGTGTGTCTGGGATCCGTGGGATTTGGACGGAGTTGGTCTGGAAGACACCATTTTATCAGGTTTTCTTCCCGACAAGCCAGTAGATATGACTCCAGCGCAATGGCAACTAGTGGAGCGGATGTGTTCCTATAACCCTCGATCTCGTTTATCTGCTGCAGATGTGGCTCGTGAATTGGAACTTTTATCCCATGACCATTCCAACTCTCTGACTGGATATAATCCTGTTGAAATGATCACTGATTCTTGGGCCAGCTTAGGTGACGCTTACATCGCTGAATGTACTGTGTCAAGGCTATTAGCAAAAGTCAATGACCTATGCCAAGATTCCAGTGAGGCAGGTATTTATGACCGATTGTTCAGCATATTTTATCAACTTAAAGCCCGCGAAGATTTTCCATCCATGGATATTATCCAACGCTTTGGCGATATTCTTCAGTATTTCCACATGCGGATTAACAGCACGAGAGCGGTGGGCTCTGCAGCTCACTTTGCTGCAAGTCGCCAAGGAGCTGACAATAATTTCTCTGTGCATGGGGATCTGGATAATCTCATGGATAATTTCAATTTATCTCGATCCGAAAAATGCCACGACTGGCGAGACCAATGGGACTACCATCGGGAACTCCAGCAGTGTGAAATGCTGAAGAAACTCGAAGACTTACCGGGATTTTTAGAAGGCATCGACGACGAAGGGGAGCGAGAAGAAGTACTGACATATTTGCGCTTTGAACTGAGCAAATATCTGACATACTACGCAACTAGTGCTATGTCGACTATTCCCCGCGTCAAGAACGCCATTGTTGCGCTTGGTGTGACCAAGAACGATTGGTTCATCCCAGCGTACGAAGTGGAATTTGACCAGTTCGACGAGTTCAGCCGTGGAGCTTTTGGTAAAGTTTACCATGGCAAGTGGAAACGGTCGGATGTGGTGGTGAAGAAGGTTGAGCTGAAAGATGAGGGAGATCAAGCAGCCTTTCTGAACGAGGTCAAGATCTGGTTCAAGCTGTTCCATCCTCACGTTGTGCACTTGTTTGGCGCTTGTCATATCGGTCAGCCATTCTTCGTATGTGAATATGCCGGTCGAGGGCAGTTGGATGCATATTTAAGACGCCATCCAGAATATTTATATGAGAGACTTTACGAGGCGGCACTTGGACTCCGATATCTACGAGTGAAGCAAGTGGTTCATGGCGATCTCAAGTGTAACAACATCCTCATTGGAAGCGATGGCCGAGCCAAGTTAACGGACTTTGGCTTGAGCACGACCGTGTCTAAGGAACCAGAGGAAGATCCAAAAGACAACGGGAATCTTGGAGCCATCCGGTGGAAAGCTCCAGAAGTGCTGCGTGGAGAGAAAGCAACGTTTGCATCAGATATTTACTCGTTCGGGATGTGTATTCTCGAAGCTGCTAGTGGGACGTATCCATGGGGGGTGACATTGGATCCTGTGGTGAAATATTATGTCCTCAAGCTGAAAAAGCTGCCTCAACGTCCCTCCAACTGCACGGAAGCAACGTATAATCTGGTTGAACGAATGTGTCGATACGAGCCAAGTGCCAGAACGAATATTGATCAAGTCATAGCGGAACTAAGCGCCTTACGTTAGCTCATCAAGATAAATTACCTTTATCTTTCCTGACCTCATACTGCGTTCGCTTGTTGAGCTGCAGATGTGAGATAGAGTGGTTCCATGTAGCCACAATCTCCTCGATCTCCTTCTCCTCCAAAGCCATCACTACTGGTAAATCCATAGACGCAACGACAAACCCCTGTAATGTGGTTGCAAATGCCTCGATTGGAACAAACCGCCTCTTCTTTCGTGCCTCGTACAGATCCCCCCACTCCATCCACACTGATCGTTAGAGTTAAAGCTCCGTCAAGAATCCATCGCAGAGGTGGTAAATCCCCGAAATTCGTCAGAAATTCGATGCGAATCGTGTTGGACCCTGCCGAATTACACGCCGGGGAGCCCGTGACTCCATTGGTATCCGTACTGTACGCCACAGCAACCTTTCCGATGGTCGTCAAGGCATTTAAAGCGTTTGTTAACGAAGTTACAGGGACGTTGAAGGGTAGTTGAGGTGTAGCTGCGTCTCGGAACTTGAGATTAAAGAAGCCTGAATTCCCCTTACACACCAGCATTTGCACTTCGTTCTGTTGTCGGAGAGTCATTGGGTCGTCTCCAGTAGGGCAGGATCGTAAGGAGCAGTCATGGCCTTCCCAGCCTGGACTACAGAGACAGCCTTGCACTACATCGTAGTCCCACGTCTCTTTCTTGTTAGGGACAGCACCATACGTCCAGCTCATGGTTTCTCCATTAAGTGTCGTCCTTTTAGCCAATTGTTCCATTGTGTAGCAAGTTCCATGGCCACTACAGTCGTTTGGACAGATCACTGCAATTACAGTTAGATCTCAGTAGAATATACAGGTAGAACTCTACTTACATCGGTTGCAAGCAGCTCCAGTAAATCCTGGTAAGCAGAGACAATCCCCTTTCACTCGATCGCATTCACCGGCATTTGAACACTCTACCAACGCGTGTGCTGTATCAGCAGCGCTTATAGGTCGATCAAACCACGATCGACCTTTAGGACAAAGTCTCTCGTTGCAATCTCCTCCAGTGAAGCCTTCGTTGCAGATGCAGTCGTAAGTCGGAGGACCTCGACACGTTCCTCTCCCGCTACATGCGATTTCCCCTGGACAAGCGGTAACTGCGCCACTGACAAAGCCACAGTCTCCACGTTGGCCGATAGCTCCATTCCCGTCACTTGAGAAATAACTAGGGTAACAGGTACAAACACCAGTAGCAGTATCACACAAACCTCGTCTTGAACACGGTAAGTTTTCCTTTGTCCCATCCGTCACGGTCGTAATGATAAGTGTAGGTTTAACGGAAGGTGTCGAGTGGAAGAGTTTCGCTGGGTTCCCATACATTGTTGGCAAGCTGGAATAGTAGATTAGGTTAGTCAAATGTTACGTAAGGTATAGTCATGTAAACGTACTCTCCGAAATCTTGAGTAAACTCGATACTGATGTCGTTTCCGATCGTTGTGCAGGCTGTCAGTGTGATGCCACCGAATGTGACGGTAGCTGCAGACACTGAAGGTATGGCGACAAGTTTTGCCCGAACAGTTTTGGCGCTATCGTCCGAGAAAATGGGCTCGGTGGTATATCCCGCGAATGTAAGGGTGAAGCTGCCAGACTACATAGTAAAGAAGGTTGGTAAGTTATCTGTAAAACATTAAGTAATTAACTTACTTACGGTAGCTTTACAGTTCACGCGCTGTTTCTCGTTCCGCTGGAGACCATTCGGGTCGATCGACGTGCCAGTTAACGGGTCGTCGCCTACAGGGCAGATCCCTGATAGTAACAGTAAAAAAGATGAGTACGAAGTATTTTGTAAGATACAATCCTGGATGCTATCCTTACTCAACGCGCAGTTTGACCCTGCATAACCTGCATCACATACGCAGCCGTAGATTTTATTGGCATCCCAATTGTTCTCGTACGGATAAACTGTTCCTCGTCCGGGATCCTTCATCAATGCATACTTGGTCATCGATTTACAGCTCCCATGACCAGCGCAAGTACACGTCACTGTAAAATACAAACAAATTAGCATCAAATCCTACAGTTTAGAGAATGTGAAACATCCTACTTCGTTCACAGGCACCCCCAGTAAATCCAGAGTCACAGGTGCAGAGACCCGAGTCGAAATCACATACACCTCTGTTCGAACAGGGCACTAAATTGTGACCTTTATCCGTTCCTGTGACTTGATCAGCCCAAGCTTCGCCTAACGGGCAACTGGCTACCCAAAACCATTAGAAAACGTATCGAATTCTTACAAACAAGTGGACAACGTACCAATGGAGCAATCTGGTCCGGACCAACCGTTCGGACACGTGCACAAGCCCTGAGCAAGGCAAAGACCACGACTGGAGCAAAAATTCGGACAAGTGTAGCCATGTACACCTCGTAGCAGTCCACACACTGCAAAGGAGACAAGAAGCTTCATCAAGCGACGACTGGAGAAGAATCTAAACGTGACTCCTGGTTGAGGAACTGTAAATTTAGTCAGTTTTAAAATCTAGCGAGACCCATGACCTCCTTCACGTCCTTCATCGTAACAGCAGCCAGTTCAGAAGCTTGAGCTGCTCCGTTTGCCAACACTTGGTCGATATATTCCTGATCCGCTTCGTACTGCTTGATCCGTTCTCCAATAGGGCAAATCCTATCCAAATAATAAACAAAAAGTTAGTTCAAAATACTGTTTTCCATCAACTCCCACCTCAATACTTACTTGGCGATAACAGCATCTGCCACGCTGTCCTTGAACGCGCCTGTACGGTACTCCGCGTATTGCTTCTCAAGCTGCACGACACTCTGATCTGTTACAGCACTGGCAATATCCAACAAATTGGAGACTCCCGGTCGCTCCTCTCGGTCGTAGTAGATTCCACTAATCGCGTCCGTCGTAGCCTTCCGCACTTTCTTCCTGATCTCGTCGGCTGTGTCCGTCAATTCGATGCGACTGAGCGCCGACGTGTCGCTTTTACTCATTTTCTTACTGGGGTCTCTCAGACTCATGATACGTGCAAGTGGTTTCCTCTGCGCCCCAGAAAGTGTCGTCGTGTCTTCCTCCACCATTGGGAAAGGCTTAGGTAGTACTTCCTTCCCCTCCGGACGGTTCGATCCAAAGCGGTCGTTGAAAGTCGTAGCGATCATCCGCGTAAGTTCCAAGTGCTGCTGCTGGTCGTCACCTACAGGTACGTGTGTGGCCCGGTACAGTAGAATATCAGCAGCCATGAGCACAGGATAAGCCAATAGCCCCAAGGAGCTCTCACTCTTGGCTGCTGCAGCCTTCTGCTTGAATTGCGTCATACGTTGCAGCCAACCGAGCGGCGTGATGCAGCTCAAGAGCCATGCAAGCTCAGCATGAGCTGCTACGTCCGACTGGCGGAACAGAATGTTGCGCGAAGGGTCCAATCCGGATCCAAGCAGAGCTGCAACCATTGAATGCACTTGGTTGGGCATTTGCGGGGCGTTGAAGGGAACAGTTATGGCGTGTAGATCCACTACAGAGTACAGACGTGTAGGTGAAGTTGAAGTTGATGACACCACCGCGTCACTTTCTGAAGATCCAGTGGGTGACGTCATGTGTGACGAATCTTGTAACGCCACCCATTTGGCAATCGCTCCACAATAATTGCCCAAATGGGGGGTTCCGGTTGGCTGAATACCTGAAAACACGCGATGTTCGCGGTGGTCGTCGCTCTGCGTGGTGGCGCTGGTGGACGAGGCAAACCGAATGGATAGATAAGACACGCGACGTGGCAGAGCAGCCGAGACGGACAGTGAGCGTGGTGATCGCCACAGCTGAGACGTCATGGAGGCGATGGCGAGCGAAACGTGCGGACAAAGTGCACTGCTGTCATGAAACGGTTTTGATTGGCGGTTGAGATACTATGTTACGGAATGATATGATATATAGTAGTTTCTTATTTTGGGCTTTTCATTTTAGATTTGGGGACTCAGAATTCTTCAGTTTTTTTTTACATGTCAAATGCATTCCTAAGATTGTGGACACTGAAGCAATGCGAGCGACGACATCGAGTGGAAATCGTTGCGTGAGAGGGGGGCGAGTACTTAAGGAGGATCTTCAAGATCATCTTGTGCTCAGAAAACGCCTTCAAGCATGGTCGTGTCGTTGAGCGCTTTGTGGTAAAATTTCGCTGCTCGATTTTCGTCTTCAACTTCAGCTTAGGTTTTATCTTCTCGAAACTGGTTACATCCTGTAGGGTATGCTTCAGCTTACTGTTACCTCATCGAGCTTATTTTCGAGCTGGAGTATCATACCATTAGTACTTCGAAATGGGGGCAACACCAAAATACTAGGCGGCTTGGCACGCAATTTACCTGTGTATTTTTGGCTGGTTGATCACAGGATTTTGGTTCTTTTTGAGTGCTTCGCCGAAAAACCTGGCGAAGATCATTTTGACATGGTATAGTTGATGCGAGTGCAACATCTTGAGAGCTGCTCAATTTGTGGACGTTGGCACACTCCAAGAAACGACGTCGCGACTGGAAGGGAGTCGAAGTTTGCTATGTGAGCACAGCCTCTTCGTCTCCGCTGCATGTGCGCACCAGAGAGAGAAAGATCAACCTCAAACGATTGTATCTTCAAGAAACGGTGCTGTGTTCGACATGATCTCGTGCGATCGCTACGTGTGGTAAAATATCGCTGCACGAATAGGTGAAATTATATGGAGCTGCTTGCGCAGTGTTCTACGTGCCGCCTGAGATTTCAACGACTCGATGACTTGCACTGCGCAAGCTGTTGGGCGTCTGAATCCAATGCTGCATTGGCAATGCAGACCTGGCAGTTCGAAGCCAGGCAGATGCTTGCAGCTGCAGGAGATTACCTCGCTGAAGCCTTGAAGCACGTTAAAGAGCAGCCCCATTGCAGATGTCAAGCTTTGTGTGGTGCGATTGACTCTCCGTCAACGATTTCGAGGGTTTCGGTGCGCACGAGTTTTGCTGTAAGGGCGAGGCGGATGCCACGAGAATCGTGCCGCCACAGTCAGCTCTTGCGATGGTGACTTGAGTTAAGAGCTCTCGATGGCGTGCCGTACCGCTGCGTTACTTCACGCAGTTCTCGTCACACGGCGCACAGATCGACGGTGCGCCGATGAAATTTCTGTTCGGATAGGGCGTTGCATACCCTCGTGCGGTGGTCGCTTTTTGGATAGGCGACGTTGGCGTGGCGTGCAACATGAACCTGTCGATCAGACCGATCATCAGCCCTGTGGCGCCGGTGGTCGTAATGTTCAGCCTCAGCTTGCCAGTCAATCCATTTGATCAAACACGGCATAGTTGAAGCCCGCTCCGTCTGCTCAACGGCAACACCGAGAGATGCCGTGGGCCATTTTGGTTTGGCTGCTTGCCGTGTCCAGCAGAAAGGAAGACATGTTTGCCTTGCAGCACGTTTTGCCATGCAAACCACCGAGACGAAAAAGGATTTGAAAGTTTGGACACGCTGTTCGCACAAAATTGCCGCGTACAGAGACCGTTTCGGGTGGCATCAGTGAACGCTGGGTGTTTGCAGTCACGTGTCAGTTTACACTCCACTGTCAGCGCCTGGATACTGGACTGGTGTGTACTGTAGCCGAGTGCGTACCAAGGTGTCGCCAGCAGCGATGGCTGGCGGCAGGCTGGCTCCCGTTATTCTGCCGGCAACACCGTTTTCGCTCGCGCATTCAGCGGCAGTTTGCAACGGCTGATTCGAGAACGCAAGAAACCGCGAGCGCGACTACCTAAGGCGAAATGACTGGTCCGCAGTGCCTGCGTATCGGATACAGTCCATTGAGTTGCCCTCAAGCCGCATCAGCTCAGCCTTGCCATAGGGGGATGCCCGCCCACCCGCCCGCAAGCTTCAAGCCAAGGTGAGGCGTGTCGCTGAGCTCGAATCAGGATCGGCGGCAGATTCGTGGTGGCCAAGGTGCTTCCGCCGCAGTGCGTCGACGCTTTGTGAGCTCGAGCATGTTCCGGCCTCACCGACTTATTGGCGCTCGCTGCAGTGCAAGTCCCCTGTTGCGTGCGAGTCCCACTTTGCCCTTTAGCGTCTCACAACCTTCCTTTTAGCATAAAAAGAATGTAAATGCTGTTACATAGGCTATTCCCGGTGACAGGTGGATCTCGGTGAGCTCCAAGATGCTGCTGTAGTCACATCTGTGTCATTGATGCCGCCGCACCAGCTTTTCTCGCCGACGTTGCCATGGCGCAGCTGGTGTTGGCTTTGCCAAGCAGCTTAAAAACTGCCAGCGCCGACGCCAGCGGCAGATGGCGTTGGCGTGCTGTCAGAGTCAACATTAATTGCTTGTACGGTTCCGGAGCTTGACGCGGCAGCACGAGCGCCACGTCTTGCCCGTGGTGATTTCCGCCATTTGGTGCCTCACCGTTCGTTCGCAGCGGCCGGCGATCTGCCGGCGTGTTCGTGCGTTGTGCCCTCGTGGCTACCACCGTCTCAAGTCTTAGTCCTCTGTTGCAGAGTCTGTAGGCACCACGTGCTGGTGGCCGTCATCGCGACTCCGGCGGTGGTCATGCGGCCGACAAGATGCATATCATGTCCTGGTATTTTAAAAGCCATACCTGCGAACCCAAGCGCTGAAAATCAAGTCTGCATGGGTTTGAGGGCGATAATCTCTACGGTCGAAGCCACATCATCACGGACAAGCACTGCAACCCACACAACTAGAAGCGCACGCCAACAGGAGCGATTTGCCGCGCGCTCTTGCGTCCGCGTCCGTGTTGAAGCTGCCACGACGACCGCACGGTCGGCTTGAGCCTCGAGCTAACAAATTTCGCAATAAAGATGCCGGAAACCGAGGCAGCCATGTCTCGACGACCAACGACTGCGACTTGATGTTTCCCTTTGTCCTGTTGCCCTGTTTGCCTCAGTCTCCCAACTAAGGACACATAAGCTGGGCCTGTGTCCTGCTTCTTCGGCCACATTCTGGACATGCCGTATCGTGGGTCCGTTCGAATGATGGTCCGTGCTAACGGGCAAGTGAACCCCGATTTAGTTTTTTTGACACCCTCAAGAAGCAGTCTCCGCCCGTCACTCCGGACAAGCCGCCACGCGGACAGCGCTGTCCGCAATACGAACTGCCAGGCTGCTGCAGCAGCGCCTGCCGCGCCAGCGCGCACGCTCGCCCAACCCGCGCACGCATGGCATGTCGCCATCGCGCTCGCCGTTTTGCCTCGTGGCGGGCGCTGCAAGTTGTTGGCGAGCCCCGTTTTAGCCTGGAATCCATCTGGGTTGGGGTTAGAAGGTACGCACCGTCTGACGTGTGGACGTTTACGACGACGCGACGACCGCTCGGGTGGTTAGGCGCGCCGCGTCTGCCCGAGCTTTCCGAGCCGGCAGCGACAGCTCACATCGCAATTTGCCGTCACCAGGCCAAACAGCTCCCGGAGATCCCCGCACACACACACACACACACACACAGAGAAAAAGAATGCCCAAGTCCGCTCACTCCGTTGAAGGCGCCGCCGTGGAGGACCACGCCGCCATGAAGAAGCAGTGGCAGACCAACCTGGAGATCGACCTGCTCAAGAGCGCTTGGATCCGCAAGGACCGCGAGCAGCACGGCGCGCACACGACGCCCGCGCTCTCGGCCGCCAAGTGAGCCCATCGCACTGCCGGCACGGCCGGCGCAGTGAGAAGGAAAGAAGAAAAGCCACACACACACACACACACAGTCTGCGAAGGTTGCCGCGAATTTTTCACACGAAGGGATCACATCGGCGTTTGCGCAGATGCAGCGCGGGATTTTTAAGACGGGGAAGAGCAAGTCACCGACGCGAACTGACTTCGTCCTCGCCCGTGGGCTCACAGCGAATACAAACCGCCCGAGCATCGTAGAATATTAGAGGAAGGAAAGGAGAAGCGCGCAGTCGCCGAGGCTGCCTTTGAGATATTTAGCACACCATGATATAAATTATACACACAATACGTTTTCACTTGCACTTGCACTCTTTGGCATCCGTTTTGCGCCTGCGGGCGCCGTCCGTGCCGACTGTTAAACAAGACCATCGCAGCAACGATGGCCAACGCTTGCAGTTGCTGCCATTGCGACGGGTGCCAGCTTCTGCGCTGCTTCAGCGCACCTTACTGATAACAGGCTCTTGCCGCGACATGAACCGCGGCGTCCTTTCGCTCCGGTGTGAAGGGTGAAGTACGAATCGTACTACGAAGGTCGCCGAATCAAGTTTAACGCGATTTGTGTGGTCGGCGGCGCCCAGGCGCCTACGCCATTCTGTTTTACTCAGCCACCACGCCAACGGCAACAATCAAGCCGAAGCCGAGCGAAGATGACCCGGATGGCGCAATGTAGCTATCTTGGTGGCGGCCCTGTCTGCCTTTGGGAAGCTTCAATCATGCGGAAATCATCAATCCGGCAATGGACATGCCAGGCATCTCAAGTGGCGTGCCCCAAGGAGGGAGACTGCCGCTGGCTGTCCCAAGCTGCAGGGTGCACGTACAGCTAGCGCAGCGATCTAGGCGAGACACGCCGTCGTAGAGCAGGGTGCAGGTAAAGGTCCGCCTCCCCCCTTCGGCTAAGTCCGCGGCGGAACGTCGGAAATTGTATGTAGATTTGGTGTACTGTATCCAGATGAAGGGTCATTTGACGATGGATCTCTTGCTGGCTACCGAGGAAGCCGTCTCTTCCTTCAGAGATCGCGAGAACTACGCAGCACCTCTTCAACCAGCAAACGTTTTCATACGTTTGGTGCACGTCCCGCAGTACGACGGCCGACTTCAACAGCTTCAACTTGCCACTGGGACAAATTTTCGCTGGTTTTGATTCTGGCTCGCTTGCGTGAATGTTTGTCGGGTGTAGGTCGCTGGAAAAACATCAAACAGTACATGCGCTTGCCAGTATAGAGCGCGGGGTGTCTACACTTCGATAACTTGTCCGTTTTGCTACGGCCAAGTTATCCAACCTCTTGGTGTAGACCAGCTAACGGGCGTGAAGGCTTATCTGCGAACAGAAGGACACCGTCGTTGTTATGACTAGACGCTCAAGCAAGACCCGTGATGTAAGCTCCCGCCTTTCCAATTGCTGTTCCCCTACCGAAGAGGTGTAACGCGGCGTTTTCACTAGAAGAAAAAGCACTTTCAGCGAATTTCAACTCCCCTTCCCGCTGCATATGGGGACCACACATCGAACACGTTTCACCGAAGAGTATCCAGGCAAGTGTATTTGAAGGTAAGGAAGGTATTAATACTGTACATGCATTCTGGCTTCGTATGTGTGTATGTGTACCATATCACGCCGACATTTTATTGCTGTCAGCATTGTGCTGCTCAACCCCAAGTCATCACACAAGCAGCAATGACGAGCTTCGATTCGATCAATTAACTCTTGTGACGAACAGAGGTATCCATAATGGTAGTTCCAAAACGCTGCAGATGAAGACGATCGCGAGCATGAATGCCGATGCTTGGCCCGAGCTAGTCGCGATCGCAATCCCAGATGAAAAAAATGTCCTATGGTTTTCCCCTTTCTGTCGTGCTTCAAGGCTATCGGCTCATAAACTTTTTGGCTTGTGATAAAGCCCTATTCGATCGTTACTTGCGCTCTGCTTAATGCTGCTGCGTGGATAAGCGTCGTGAATGATCCAATCGATCACCAACATGACGGAAGCGCCATTGTTGACCAGCAGGGCAATTTTCGCGGCAGGTGATGATCATCTTCCTCTAAACGATACGCGCTCACCGAAATTTGCGCGTTGCATTCATTGCTGTGACGTTGGGCAGCTCACAGCCACCGGCCGACGGTTGCTCTCATCGTTTGGTTAGTCAGGGATGTCAAGTCATCCAAGCACCAAGTCGCCACGATGCGGTGCATGTTCGAGCAAGACGCGAAGCCCATCCTTACCCGAGTCGTGTTCGCTTGCAGCGTGCAGCGAAACTTGCCGGGCGCGCATGTGACTTGCACGGCTCATTTCCCCCTGTGTTGAAGTGCACATCAAGCTGGCAAATTGAGGTGTAGCTTATGATCTGCGCAAAATAATACCAGCCAAAGGTGCGCCACATAGCAGATCACGACACAAATTTCGTCCTTGGCGAGCACCAACACTCCGCTCTCCACGACATGACGCGAGAGTTCCAACGTCCGCCGTGGACTTGTTGGTAGGAAAAGCCTGCCATCGGACCATCGAAAGAGCGCACATGGTTGGCTGGAAGTTGGAGATGAATGACGGCGGAAGGCGACAAGTCGTATGTGTACGCGCTCGTCTGAACTAGCCAGGAATCAGCAGCGATGGCTGCTCTCATCTTCTGCGGCACCGGACCAGAGCTCAGTTAGACCGGGCTTCAGCAGCAATAATTCACATCCAGGATCGCGTTCCTGGGCGGCGCTGGACGAGCCACCAGTGTAGGAGGAGCTTTACAGCCTTGCCTACCGTAGTGGGCGGAAGCCCGGGCAAACGCGACGTAGATATTATATCGAGACATCTTTGCTGATACTTTTAAAAGAGTTTGGCACAGTTTAGTCTGTAATGCTCGGTCCTGCGAAGTCCGGTTTGCCACCGGCGGCTTACGAGCCACTCCATCCATTCCTGCGCTGCTCGTCCAACGTGGCACTCGGCACGAGTTGCTTGATTAACTCTGGCCCTTTTAACGCGAGGCGGAAATTTGCTTGGGCTAAGAAGTTGTCTTGTCGACACCTCAGGAACAATCCCCCAGGAACACCAGTAGCTTCAGGAGCCAACCCGTCACGTCGTCAAGCACAGCAGAGGAGAGCGGCTGGGCTGGCTGCGCGTGTGCCACAGCTCAAGTCGGCTCAAAACGCAATTTGCGCTCTACGACACACTTGTCCATCCTTGCAGCCCAGTGCACGCAGTCTCAACGCGAAAAAGACAATATGCCCCCCAAGCCCGCTACTAAGGACGCCGATGACGCTCAGAAGCAGCGTCAGACGAACCTCGAGATCGACCTCCTCAAGAGCGCTTGGATCCAGAAGGACCGCGAATCGCCCCCGGTCTCCGGTAAGAAGTAATTGAGCTCGACGCGCCCGGTTTGGACAGGAAGGAAGGAAGGACGGCCAGAGCTCCAGCCACACCGAACTCGTCCGAAAGCCATGGTCGCAATCAACCAAGAAGAACCGTAGCCGCTCCGAAATGAATGGCGGGAGGCCGAGGCCGAGACGCAGCTGCGACGCGCTTGCTTGCAGACAGACGGGCAGCGAGCAGATTCACTTCACCCTCCACTCGGCCCTGCAACCAGAAAACTATCTATTCAAGTAGAGAACGGCGCGCAAAATGCTAGAGCGCGCCTAGTGTATTTACACGTGATAAGTTATACGCAGTTAATTGATGTAGTTTGCTGTAGCGAACTTCCTTTACTTTTTTTTTTTTTTTCCATGTCAAAGACTTCTCGAGACAAGATACTTGTTGCGTGTCTGCCTTTTGAGTTTACGTGTTGCAGGCGGATTGCTCGAACGCTGGAGGAAAGTTGCTGTCGGGAAGACCGTAAGCTTTTCCGTTTGAATGGCTGGTGGCGATTGCATTCTCGCCGACCTTGAGGCAAAGTCTCTCGGCTTTTCTGTAGTCCACTCTGCCTGTCTGACTCGTGTCCCGCCTCGCCTCGACAATGGACTTAATGGCGTCGTCACTAGGTCGTCCGCCCCCGAGTGACGTGCCACCCACCGCCTGTCAAGTACATTCGGCGCGAAAGTGACGACAGTCAATGTTTTGCCGGCTCAACTACGCGCGGCTTGCATCAAAGTCCACAAGAATGCACCATGCGCTCGAAGCTCCAATTGCAGTTGGTTTCTGAAGCCATGTTTTCGGCACAAGCAATGAGAAAAGTATCCCGCCACCTGAGTTGCGATCCATCGATCTTCGCGTCTCACGGGAGCAGACAGCAAGTTGGCAAACGCACTGTCAAGTAAAACTTCACGAGCGTAAGATACTTTTTTGCATTTATGCTACGTTGTTGCTCGCGTATGCCACGTGCCAATGCACATGGCGGTTAGAAGGATGCAACGTGGCGCCTGTGTCCAAGCAGCAAACATGTCAAAGCGTTGGCAGTCCTGAAGATTCTGGTTGAAGTGCGCGCCTCTGTTCCTCCGGAATGGAATGGGGGTAACAGAGCTGCCATCTGCGGGCGTAGAACACGAAGGTGAAGGTTCAGGGAGGCTGCGAGTGATTGGCATCGCGCCAAATTGTCGAGACGTCAACACAACCGAGTCGGCTCTGAGCAACGCAGCCGAGCCGGAGCCGGCTTCCTAAAACCCAGTTGCACCCTCGACGCGTGGTTGCCACAGTCTCAGCTTCACGCGTCAGCGAGAAGGTCGGCTCAATTCGACGGCGTTGTCGTCAAGCTGGTGGATGCTGGTCATCGCTTACCCACCACGTCGTTGTGCTAATTCCCCTGAGCTGAGGCACGCGGCTATCCAAAGTCACTTCGTGTTGAAGTTGTTTTGCACCCAAACCGAGCTCTATATTTCGACCGTAGAGGCTTGCTCCTCAATGAACATCTTGCACTCGTTGCAAGCTTTTTTCGCGCGAATTTTCCTTTGCCTTGGCATTTTTTCTGCTGTATAGCCGGCGTTTGCTCCTATGAATCGTTGACTAAGATATACGTCATTGGCAATTACCGTGGCAGATGGCGGTGAGGATAAATTGTGGGCTGTCAGTGCACAAAGCAAACCATCACATTCGAAGCAGTAGTAAAACAATGCTGGCGAAAAGTCGTATGATTCGTAGGAAGACCGCACGGATGAACACGCTGCCACTGCACAGCGGCAAGATAAATTGTGGTTTCTTGGCGAAAATATTCGCATTCTGGCGTGCTTGACACGTAGGTGACCGAGATGTACACAGCAAACTCGAAGGTAAAGCACCTAAAATAAAACTGCAACGACCCAAAATAAGAATACCTACACCTGTGATCCTGAATAATCAAATGGTGCAGGTGTGCACTTCAACTTCTCGCTGGTCGTAAACTTAAGTTGGCACCAATCTCTCTGTCTTCATTCGCGCCGTCGTCCCTCCCCCGCTGGATATTTGAGCCCTGTTTGCTCGATCGATTGATCGCCTCGTTCACCGTGGCATCGACGTGTCAGCCTTTTGCAGCCTCGTCGCATGCTGATAGCCAGCGGCGGTCGGTTGTTTCAACGTTGGCCTCTCCGCCTCGTCTGGCAGTCTCGGGCTCAATTGCAGCGATGAAAACACCCAAGCAGCCCCCGTCGTCGCGCATTTGTCGTGTCGAATAATCCGCCTCCATTCGGAGGTCGCAATCGGGCGATCGTACTCGAAACGAGCTGTCAGCAGACAGTGCGGCTGGTCTCAAATGCCTTGGCGATGAGAAAGTGATGCTACAGTGCATACTGTACGGCCTGGCGGACGCTGTAACATGTACGGACTTGCGCTATGATCGGGAGTGTTCGATGGCAAGAAAGTGTCGCGGCCTGGCGTGCTGGAGGTTGTTTCCTCCTTGAGACAAACGACCATCGCATTGCCTTCGACTCTCCGTACGTTGTCCGCAATCCGTAGTTCGGTGTGTCGTTGTCGGTGTACTTGAAGCAGTATGGTACATTCAGACGTTAGGATGGGCGAGCGGTAGCACCTCCAAGACCCTGAACGCACAACGACACCAACTGCAACGTTGTGTAAGTACGTAGGACCCGGATACTTGCTTTCTGCTGCCGCACGTACCTCGAGAACAGCCTCCACGCGTACCTTAACGTTGCTCTCGAGACGCGAGACAAGTCGCTTGACCTCGGTCTTCTCTGCGCCTCGTTCGACAAGCGTAACGATCTTACTGATCTTGCGTTCGACTGACTGGAAACGTTGGAAGTCCTAGACGCAAAAGTGAGGATCAATACATCTCATCTATGGAACTAATTGAGGAATAGTGCTACCTCTTTGCGCGTGTGTTCTCGGAATTCGTGCTCCCTCTCGACTAGCGCCTTTAAGCTCTCAAGTTCATAAAGAGCCTGTCGCATTTCAACGAGTTCATCGAGAGCTTGTTGGTACAATGCAGTTTGGCGCTTGCCTTTGATCTCCACGTCTCGCAATTGCCTCTCCAAAGCTTTTAAAGGTTCTAATTGACAGCAAAAGTAAGAGTAGAACTCGCGCAAGCGAGGAACTGTAAACACGTACCTTGTGTGTCTGTATCGAGCTTCTTGACGTAGTCAATCATGCGTTGCTGGAAAGCCTCGAGCTTCTGTGCACTGTCAGCTGCAGCGTCGGTGGATTTGGAATCTAGCGTTGATACTGTGTACTCCACCGTCTCCATAAACGTTTTGGCGTGTTCCTGCTGCTTTTCTACCAGCAATTGAGTCTGTCCTAGTTGAGCTCGCATTGTCCGCATCAGTTCTTGATGTCGTTCAACCTGTTCTGTAAGTGCTTGACAGTCTCGAGTCTGGTGACGGAGCCGAAATTCGAGACGTTCCAACGCCAACTGGACATCAGTGAGTCGCTGTTCCGACTCCACTTGCAGTGTCTGCAATTGAGTAACCCCTTGCTGCTCGATCCCCGATGTCTTTTCAATTACCAGCTCCGCCAACGTACCCATAGCGGTCTTGTTAGCTGCAATTTGTGCACTCGTGAACTCCAAGTCGCTGGCTAATTGACTCTCTACACAACAAAAGTATTAGCCTCTTGTCCTCTGGTTTAGCTCACCAGCCTACTTACCCGCAGCCTGATGTCTCAATGAGTCCTTCTTGAGCTGTGTCACTGCTGCAGTGAGCTCCATGAACTCAGCACGCGTCACTTGTCGAGCATTTGCATCAGCGGATAGAGTTGAAGCGACGGTCGAGAGAGTGTCCCCAGTCTTCCGCTTGGTCGATTTTTTCCGCTCGAGACCCATTCAACCAGTGCGTCTTTGTCAGCTTCGACGTAGCATTCACTGCAACCTTCTCCATGCTGGGCGTTTCGATCCGAAAGTAATTTGGGAAAGTCGTTGCACTTAGTCCATTGAAGACGCAGAGCAATTCTTCATTCGAATGGGTTGTTCTCGACCTGGAGCTCTTGGTAAGTTGGTCCATACGTCTCTTTCCATTGGAATTCGGTACTGAAATTGAGCGTTTGCTGGCTGCGAAGCTGTGGCATGTTCACTGATTGCAGGTTTACTGTCGCTCTCTAGTGTGTTACTGCCGTACTGGTCCGAAATCACTGTCGTTGGTAGTACGGACAGCGGGAGCGAAGGAGAGATCACGTCGAATCTGGAAGTAGTGTTCGGTATATGGGGGACTTGTGTGATGATTCAAAACCGCACAGTTAGCGAAGCTCTTCGCAGTTTTATCGTGGAGTCAACCACATCCAGCAATGAGAGCAATGCTGGGGCTGCAGAAGCAACGTTCACATGCGCCTCGTTCTTCCAGGAGGGCGTCGTAGGGATCCATTGCGTGGCTACACACGGTTTCTCTGATGGAACATGTTCACGATCCGAACGCAGCACACCCAGTAGTCTCTGTGCGGCGGATGAACCTGTAGATATGCTGCTGCTCGCTTGGGATGAGGATCAAGACCGCGGGACTGTTCATACCTCAGCAACCGAGCGACAGCAAGTGGCGAAATGGCTCGGGCGATTCCTCCCGGACATGTGCGGGGCTCCAGGTCATGCGACTGTCGTTCTGTCTGGGATGTCAACGGTTTGTTCGGTTTTCGTGATCCTTCTGGTACTTTTCGGTGTGATTTTCGACGATCTTGAGTCCCGAGTTGTACATGGTGGAGCGATGACGACTATAGTGGCTGGAATCTTGCAGGCGACGCTGGTCGGTGTTTGGATGTTTGAGACACATGTGCTCCACCATGAAGGAAACCACTTCGGCACGGCCTTCTATCTGGGAATTGCAAGCATCTTTGGCCATGCAGTGACTTACGCTGTTGCGATGCGTCACCTTCGGATTGAGAGAGACACATTGGTGGAGCTTGGGCTGCTGGAAGACGATGATGAGTCGATTGATGACATTTTCAAGACAAAAAAGCTGGCGGATGACTGGGACGACGACAGTGACGCCAAACCTTCCTCTCCTCGTAAAGAGGACATCTCCAGACAAGTTGAGGTGGTAGTGTAGACTGCACAGTAACAACAGCAAAAATTCTGAATTGGTTCTTTGTCACTCTTTATCTTGTAACATACCAACGACAGTATCGGCGATAGCGAGCGATGCTGTAAGACCCGGTGACTCGATGCCGCAGAGATGAACCAGGCCTGGGATGCCATGAGTTCGTTTATCCTGATGAACAAAACCATTAAAATAAGTTTGAAAGCAGTCACTAGAATACTACAGATAAACATACCGCGATATAGAAGTCTTCAAAGATGTCACCGTTGATCGTAATCTTGGGACGAATGCCGCAGTAGTCAGCTTCCAACATCTCTGCGCGAGCTTCAGGCCAATAAGCACGAATTCTTTCGGCAAACGTCTCTGCTTTCGACGGATCGGGCTGGTACTCAATGCTGTCGATCCACTGAACGTCTGGTCCGAAGCGAACGTTCCCTGTAAGATCAACTGTTGCATGCACTCCCAGCCCACCAACTTCAGGGATTGGGTACACCAAGTGGCTAACAGCAAACAGTAACAATAAATCAGTAAGGTGCAAATGACAAGTCCTACATGGTTCCATTTCGAGTACCTGAACGGCCGGTTCTTTGGACTGAGTTTGAAGTACGTGCCCTTAGCGAACTGGTCCGGTACAGTGGGGGCAGGAAAAGGAGGTGGGCGTTTAACACCAGTAGCAACTACTTTGTCCAGTAGATTCGGCGCAAACATCCCCGTTGCGTTGACGAAGTAGTCGCATCCCACTTCTTGTTCATCCTCTCCGTCACTTTGTACGGCTTGAATCATGAACTTCTTCGACTTGGTGTCGTATCTCCCTCCCGTTACTTCAGTAGCTCTAGCCACCATTGCCCCGTGGGTCTCAGCATCGCCTTGTAGCGCCAGCATAAGTCCATGAGAGTCCACAATACCCGTAGAGGGTGAGAATACAGCCTCATCACAGTCCACCAGGGGCTCAATAGCTCGCGCTTCACTCTGTGATAGCCACTTCAGGTCACTCACACCATTCTGCAGTCCTCGGTTAAGAATGGACTGAAGCTGGTGAGACTGATGCGAATGAGCTACAATCAACTTGCCACACTTGGAATAAGGCACATTGAATTCTTCACAGAAGTTGTAGAGCTGTTCTCGTCCTTTAATGCAGAGTTTAGCTTTCCAACTGTCCTTGGCGTAATAAATTCCCGCTATATGGATACATTTGTAGCAAGTCACAGATTTTGTCAACTTCAAGTTCAGATTGTGTACAACCACATCAACAGTCAAGAGTGATGGTAACGGTCGTACCGTGCACGACTTCACTGTTCCGCGCGCTGGTCTCCTGCCCCACAGCCGCATTTCTCTCGATCAGCAACACCTCCAAGCCTCGACAAGCAGCCGCTCTAGCCACAGCAAGGCCTACGACACCCGCACCAGCCACTACCAGCGTCTTAGGCACCATCCCTCTCGCAGATGCGGAATGAGCTCGTGGAATCAGGTTCTATCTTCCAATTGGTTGAAAATATTTAGGATTGAGTTTTAGCAATTTAGCATCTGAATTTGGAACAACCAGTTCCCAGCCATCCAATAACCAATTTACTGCATCATGAGCGACTCGGAAGACGAAGTCCTGGACTACGAGGAAGCAGAGGTGGAACTGGGCTTTATCTGTGACGAACCAGTAGTTTTAGATGCCAAGCCACTGCATTGCGAACCGGATTGGACCAAATGGGACGGTGGACAAGTTGGTGGACGTCCGAGTTGGCTCATTCCGTCCGTGAGTGGAATTCCGTCCACCGAGCAGCTACAATGCAGTGAATGCAACTGTCCACTGTCCTTCTTGTTGCAAATTTATTGCCCGTTGGACGACCAAGCAGACGCTTTCCACCGCACTCTGTACGTCTTTGTGTGTCGCTCTGCTGGTTGCAGTCGCCAAGGAGACGGCAAAGCTTTTCGTCTACAACTGCCCAAGGACAATGCGTTCTATGGTGCTGAAGCTGGTGCAACGCAGTTGAAGCCAGTGGAAACGAAAGTGGACCTTTGCGCGTTGTGTGGACAACGCGCGACGCTCACGTGCAGTGCGTGTCACGTCGCCCAGTACTGCTGTAAAGCGCATCAGAAGGACCATTGGAGCACTGGAGGACACAAACAGACATGTGCACAATGGTGCGTGATGGTCGATATTTTGTTTTATCTGTGAAGAAGCTGATGATTTATTTTATATGTATTAACAGTTTGGAGACCCGTACGTTGGTGGAATTGGACGAGTCGAAGGAGAAGATGATCACGAAAGGGTCCAAGTGGGTTTTCCCTGAACAAGATCTGGAAATTGACCACGAACCTGACAGCAGAGGAGCGATCAATGAGCATGAAGCTAAGCTGATGGCTGAGTTCGAGAAGAGTGAGTTGATTTACTGGTGATTTAGGCTCATAGAACTGTTAGCTGACTAATTTGCTGCTTTAGACAAGGACAAAAAGGACGACGACGATGGTATGGATATGGATGTGACCCAGCAAGAGCTGAACGATGCTCTAGGCCACACGAAGGACCAGGACCCCCAGTATGTGCGATTCCTGACGCGTGTGGAATTGGCAAAGGATCAAGTGCTGCGCTACTCTCGCTGGGAGAACGAAGCTGTGCTGTGGGTGCATTCGGAAGGTATGCACACTGGCGATGTGCCACCATGTGAACGCTGCGGTGGTGAGCGCAAGTTTGAGTTTCAAGTGTTGCCCCAGCTACTCAACTATCTGGGTGTGGACGAACAGAGCTCTCTGGGAGACATCACGTCTCGTACTTGCGAATGGGGTACACTCGCTGTCTACACGTGCGCCAAAAGCTGCCCTCTTGAGACCAAGTGTGCACAGGAGTATCTCCACTACCAACCTGCGTACGCTGGCACCAGTTAAGCAGCAGGGACGTCTACATTAATCATCAAGAGAGCTCCATTTTTAGTCAAGTCGTCTCGCTGTCTGATGCCGAAGTCACTTAGCGTCTTCAAGCCTATTGATAGGCCTCAATCTCCGCCGTAGTCTCTTGCTGGCGTCGGGATATCCACATTTGCCTCGTAGAAGCCACAGCCTGCCAAGAAAAATGTCGTCGCTGCGTATTCGCACCAAGAATAAACTGCTGACGGCGTTAGGCGCGGCCAAACCCAGCACCAATGTGGCCTACGATATGGCCTACTCGGACTTTGAGTCGACTCTGCAGCGACTCACAACGCTGGACTCGGCCTTGAAAAGCTACGCTGGATCGCTCAAGACCTTCCATGGATCAGCTAGTTCCGTGGTTGGTGCTATTGATGGTCTGTCGTCGGGAGGCACGGGCACTGCCAGTTTCCAGCAGAAACCAGTTGGGGCTTCGGACATGCAGCAGTTCGCCGGTGAAGCTCGTGTGGCGTGTGCAGATGTGGATATGATGGTGCTGCAGGAGACGTATGGGCGGCTTGAGCAGGAGGTTCTGCTCCCCGTGAAAGGCTGGCTGCAACATGCTCAAAGTCTTCAGAACGCTACCGCAGCGTTTCTGGAGACGAAAGCTTTGTACGATCACTACTCACGCAAGGTCATCGGGTTGCGTGAAGCCCACGAGAAACGAGCCGGTAACGGAAGGAGTGAGAAGACCAAGGACACGGAGCGCATGTTCCGTAATGAGCAGAAACTGGCATCAACGACGCAGGAGTACACGCGCCTTTCGGACACCATTATCCGTGACCTACGAGCATTCGTCATGTCCCGAGATGCAGCTTTGGCTCCTCTACTTCGACGTGTGCTGCGTGGTCGCGTCGTCTACGCTGAGCGTATCAATGAAGCTACTGGTCGCATCCGCGCATTGATTGAAGACGGAGTGGAGGAGAGTGAAGATGGCGGAGTGCTGGGGCAGTTCATGACGGTAGCTCAGAAAGGAGGCCACGTCGGGTCTGAGACCATTATGGCTGCAGCTACAGCTCCCCTTCCAGCCCCGTGCACAGTGCGCAAGTCTTCATTTGAAGAGTTTGTTGGTGAATCTCCGTACAATAGTCCACAGAAGCCTGCGTCTATGAATGGTGGTGGTTGGGATGCATTTTCGACACCCCCACCGGAGAACGAGATACAGACGCCGACACCAGCGAATGGAGGCTACGGGTTCTCCGAGCCGACCTACACCCCACCGCATGCTGTTCCGCAGTTTATGACGGTGAATACGCCTTCAAATGCTGCCAGTAGCCCATGGGGTGACGACTTCCCCGCCCCAGTGTTTTCGACAATGCCAGCCAACGGAGCGTCGACTTCTAGTATGGCCATGGGTTCTAGTATGCCGATGGCTTCTGGAATGTCGATGGTTCCGAGTCCTCCTCCGTCTCCTACGTCGGTAGCAATGAATCCGTGGGATGCTTTTCCTGCAGCTTCAGCTCCATCGGCCGATTCGTTTGGACAATGGGGAACTGGATCAGGTCAGAATTCTTTCCAACAACAACAGCAACCTCCAGTGGCCGAATTTCGTGATATGCACTTGAATGCACTGGGCTCTTTCCGCTAGGATATACGAGGTAGAGTTTGGTGATATGAATCTCTTGCAAAAAGATGAACGGTAACAATTCAAGCTATTGTCAATTCCAGGCAAATTTGCCGATTTAGCTCGGTTAAACCGAGTCTTTGACAATACCCAGGTCTAGATACCTGGGTGGAGACTTTCTCATCTCCACGATTCTCTCTACCTATGTCCACATGAAGGGCTCCATCCGTCCAGCAAACCTTCTGCACTTGCGGGGGGAGCACCACTCCTTTGCATTTTCGACGCTTGAGCAACTTCATGTGTACGGCCTACCCGATGGGCAATAGAGACTGGTGGTAACTGCGAACAGAGCTTGCTCGTCCTGAACTTCGTCCATGGAGACACACCGTTACGCGCATTCGCAGCTCCTTCAAACCGTTCACTGGGCTCGGCGCGTGGCCCTTGATGCAATCGATACATGGGTCTTCTTCGGCGGACTGCAGGTAGAGGATGTTAACAGTGTGTGTGTTAGTGGAAAACGGTGCTGACATTTCGAGTTGCGATAAGCGTGGATGGACACCATTACATCATGCAGCTGCCGGTGGTTTTGGTCCTGTTATGAAAGCTCTCACTGCTCGGGGTGCCCCGCTAGATTCCAAGACAAACTCAGGGTATACTGCTGAGATGTTGGCCATGCAAGGTGGATACTCTGATGCGGTGAAGTTTTCGACAATGGATGGACCAAATGATCCTGGCTTTGAAAAATATAAGGAGTACTTGCTCGACGATATGGATATAAACCTGACTTCGATCACACAGGTTGAACAGGAAGGTTCATGACTTGGAGCGCCCATCCAGGCGAAGCTAAGAAGGCAGCAGTGGACATCTCAGTCATTCGGTGAGGCGCTCGATCGATGGTCGAAGTTGAACCACCCACACATCTTGAAACTGTACGGCTTCAGTCATGGTGATCGTATACGAAGGGAACCCTATTTTGTTTACGAACGCCCGGCCTACGACAGAATACTAGACCTGTTTGATGCTGACAAGCCAGCGACGATGAATGAATCTGGGGGAAACTTTATCAAGCAGCGCTCGGGGTGCAGTATTTACACAATCGCGATATCGTTCATGGCTACCTTGACATCTCCAGCTTAGCTGTTGCTTCAAATGGCGATGCTAAGCTGCACGTATTCAACGGCAGTATGGCAGACTTTACTTCAACCCCTGAAACCCTCGTGGGACTGCCTCCTACATACGAGTCGGATGTCTACACATTCGGCTTACTTCTCGTTGATGCCATTACTAAAGGCGCTCGTTGCAGCGGAGGTGTTTATGATTCCGATGACACGAATGATGCTATTTTGTGCGGAAAACTCCCCAACAAACCTGAAGTCATGACTACGAGTCAACGGCAGCTGATTGAGCGAATGTGTCGATACAATCCCAGTGATCGCCCGACCATGACAGATATCGTTCGTGAACTGGAGGGATTTTCAAAGGCTACCTTGACAAGCGAGGAGTTTTGCACAGGTTGAAGACATGTGTGAGGAGTCAACCACGATAGTCACCAAGATGCAACGGGGTGTTTACGATCGACTATTGGGTATCTTGGAGCAACTCAAGACACAAACGGAAAGCCAGACTTGAAGACAGTGGAGCGGTTTGGAAAACTTCTACGATACCTTCTCCTGCGCCTTCAAAAAGCTAGTGAAGGCGACTCGTCACTTGCTGCTTCTTTGGCAGCGAGCAGTCAGGGGGCCAACGACATTTACTCCGTGCATCAAGATATTGATATGTTTGCAGATTCTACAGGCCTCTCTCGATCACATCAGGTTCATCAGTGGAAAGACCTGTGGCAACTTCGTCGTAGAAAACTAGAACATGGCACACTTGAGCAACTTGGGCACTTGCCTTCACTTTTGGAAGAAGTGGAAGACGATAAAGAACAAGAAGAAGTGTTGACAAATCTTCGCTTCGAACTCAGTAAACATCCTGTGATCTACGCTACCAGTAACGAGGCCAATTTAAAAGTTCCCTTGGGGATCGCTGCCGGACATCGTGGTTCGTCATCATGTTCTGGAGGACAAGAACATCCCGTTGTAGCCAGAAAATTGTATCCAAGCGGTTTACACTCTTTTGGAACGGATGTGTCGATTTGATCCATGTGAACGGATTGGGATGAACACCATTGTCGATGAGCTGGGAGCTCTGACTTGATTTCTTGGACTAACATGTACATTGACTTCTTGTGGGAATGTTTTCTATTCTCAATCAAACAAAGTTGGTGCTATAGTCATCCTTGACCACCAATTCGCTCATGGGGCCGGACGCGTCTTTGACCGTACTTCTCGTCTTCAGCGTTGTTTGTTTCTGCAGTTGAGTGGCATTTCGCTTCTCTGTGATGATTGAGTGGATGAGCGTACACGCAGTGCAGAAGAACGTCACACCGGCAGTTATTACAGAACCATACATGGGAGGTCCGTAGACACTCGAGCTGTCATCGGAATCCGAAGAAGACGAAGAGTCCGACGCTTCAGTGCAGCGAGGACCTGTCCAAGACTTCGATGCACATTTGCAGCGTCCGTCCACGCAGGACCCCGTCACAGTTCCTGTCGTTGAAATTGTGCAATCGGCATTGGACTCGCAGAATGCTTCTCCAGAGACGGCAGTATTCGGGTTGTCATCATCGATATAGTCGTCACTATTGTCCTTGATCCACTGCTTTGTCGGGTGTGTGTCGGGGTCACAACCGAGCGCCATGCTGGTGTCGTCCGACGTGTCCTGGTACAGTCGCACGTAGTCGATCTTCAGGTACATGGGGAACGAGTCGCAAATGACATTGTTCGTTGAGCTGGAGCCGTCGCCACGACAACTTCCTGTGCCAGCATTGGGAGGAGAAGAACCCCAGGAACTGGAGAGCGCCACGTTGAAAATGATGTACATGGGCTCCTCGATCATGATCTTCTTGGGGTTCATTTGTGCCGTGTTTTGAGGCGGATTGGTCAGGACGTCGGCTGTCACCTCGAAGATCGGTTGTCCCTCCACTTCCCAGCGGATGTAGCCTTCGTCCCCCATGACCCACTCGACAGAGTACGTGACCCAATCGAGATACGCGGCCATGTGAATCTCCCAGTTGGAGGAAATGGCATCCATTTGGTACGCGAACTCGGAGTCCGCGTCGGTAGAGCCACTGGAGGCTGTGCATTCGGAAGCTGTATTACCAGCACTACACAGATACGCACCGGCATACTGGTTCATCTTTGGGAAGCACGTTCCGTTGGCATTGATTCCCCAGTGGACGCCTGTATTCATGTACCCGAGATCTGCATTCGGGTCGTAGGAACCTGGACACAGGTCCATCGTACACGCGTTGTCCGTGATTCCTTCTTCTATCGAGGCGTTGACTGTGGCGAACGTTTGGATATCGTCCTCAACCACGTCGCACAGGTTGTTTGCTCCATATCGCAAGCCTTGATACCAGGACTTGTGGCCTCGGAGGTTGTAGTAGTACGCTGTGGGGACGTCCGCCTGGTTGGCTCCTTCCGTGGTGCAGTCATAGCTGTAGTAGCAGTATTCGGAGGAATTGTCGGCGATGCGACGGAAGGCGTCAGGCATCCCTGGACCAACCTGCAGCGACGACGAAATGGCGGTGCCTCCCCCTTCCAGGATATCGATCTCCGGTGCACCTCGACCTTGATTGGCGTTCAAACCTGAGCCTGGCGTGTCGTTGCAGGCACTGATCCGCTGGTTCTGCGAGTCGAAGATGGTCTCATTGCACTCGTTGTAGGTGAACGGCCACATCCGACTGGTAGACGCACTGAAGATGGCTCGACCGAGGTTGCCCATGAGCCAAATGCCAGGCCACGTCGGGTAGTAATCGATGTTAGCAGCTCGAACAGAGGTGGAGCCAGTAGCCACGTCTGGGTTTCCTGACTCGTTGGTTACAGCTCCAGGAAGTTGTGCACGGACTTCGACCATTCCACCTTGGAAGCAGAATTTGTTCCACGACTGTAACATCCCCGATCGGTAGTAGAAGTACACGGTCTCGTAACCTGGAGGGGAGATATAGTTGTTCCAAACAGTCTCGGAGATGGTCTCGTCGGTTGTGTTGATGAAGAAGTAGCAGTTACCGTCGTCGTCACATTCCGTGCCAGTCATGTTGGTCGAGTAAACTTCCAGAGCTGAATTAACACCGTCCGCCTTCTCTATTGCCGTCCAGAGATGATCGTCTCCTGCCTCGAACGTCCGACCTTCGGTATTGAACTCGTCGCTCATAGTCAACATCCACGTTTTTCCTCTGGAATTGGTGTACGACTGAGCACTGTCAGGTGTGCTTGGGTCCACCCATGGCAGAATACCAGACTTGGTCGAATATGACGAATTGGAGCTCTGTACAGTTCTTGAGGTGAAGAATAACCATGCAGCGATTATAGTCACTACCGTCCCTGACATCCAGCTCTGTATGCTGCACGAGATGAACTCGAGCTCTGTTGACGAATTTACTAGTATTCGTTGCCCCTGGAGGTCGAATTGCAAAGTGAAGAGCTGTCAAGACCGAGGCCGACGCTACAACGACGTGTGCAAGTCATCACGATGTCTGTATTTCTCTTCATTTGGGCTCCTTCTGGAGCACAGGCGGTTCCCGTTGCATCCAAGCCAATAAGGCAGAGCGCCACGAGTTGTAGCACAATCAGTGCGGCAGGGATCCCAATCTACACCACTACAACGTCTTGAGCCTAACTGTTTCTCTTTATCTCCAGTGGAGATTTCTCCAAATTCGAGCATCATCAAGTTGATGTCCCATCTCAGGCATTGTCTTTCGATGGTCGCCATTTATGTCTTCCACATAATGTTATGTTTGCCACACCATATCATTTTTGTTGTGTACTCAACGTCACATTCTTAAAAAAAAAAGCTTCATATAAAACTCTCGAAATGGCTCCATCACTTGCGCCTCCTAAAGCTCCCAGTGACGACGAGTCCGTGGACTTGGAGTGTGGCCTCTCCTCCATCCAGCACAAACTCACCCGTCGGGAGATGGAGAGGGATCTCGTATTGGCATTTGACTCTCCAGAACTCCGTAGACATGACGCCTGGTTCCTAGTGGAGACGAAATGGCTCGACGCCTGGATGAACTACGTCCTGGACGAAGATGATCAGAATATTACGCGTCCAGGACCTCTCAGAAATGATACTCTCTTTGACAGAGAGGAATTTCGAGTAAGGGAGAATTTGCAGTCGACGAAGGATTATCGAGGTGTAAATCCACAAGTATACGCACTATACGCGGAACTATACGGGACGGATGACGCGAAGCCTATTGTCCGATGGACGTTGGATATTTACGCTGTTCCTGTTATGATTGATGACGTCAGGGAGATGCTCCATGTGCCTAAATTAAAGGCACGATCTTTAGTGACGGAGATGAATGAAGAACTGGAAGAGAAAGGAAGAGGACTGGAAGGTTTACGAAAAAGAGAAGAGAAGGAGAGCTGGACGTACAGATGTTTGTGTAGATGCGAGTTCCTTGTACCGTGTCTGTATCGACTTCTGGGAGGAGGACCGACGTACAAGAAGGAGAAGAAGTCGAGTTGGGGAGACTGTTGCAATTGTTGTAAGAGAAAGAAGAAGAACAGTCGGAAGAAAAAAGGAAAGAAGAGTAAGAGGAGGAAGGAGGAGGAAGACTCGAGTGAAGAAGAGACCAGTAGTGATGAGGAGACCCATGGATTGCTGGCTTAAGGTAAAAGTGTGTCGGTGAGTTTTTACTGGAATGAGTTCGAGATTTCTCCACTTTATCATTTCTCGTTTGTAGTGGAGTTTTCGCCACATCCCCATTGCAGAGGCTGTTTTCGAGATGGTCGCCACGGTAGTACCCATAAGATTCCTGAATTCAAGAAAAATGAGTCCTACTTCAAGCGAAATATCTATTCAAAGATGCAAACTGTACCTGCAAACGGTTTGGGCCACGACGGTCGACAGCTTGTGGAGTTGTTTCGTGCCGATTTCTGGGTTGGATTAGTAGCAGAACCACCAGACAGATACGTTGAAAACAATTCTTCGTCATCCAGCATTTGATCGTCAAAGCAGAGCTGGAGTTCGCCGTCTACTTGTTTTCGATAGGAAGACAAGAGTGTAAACTGTTCTTGGACTAGTTCCTGCAAGCAAATACCTGGTAAAGACGTTGTGGAAGTATGCAAACCTGTTTTTCCTGACGTACTCGCAGTTCAGTCACCGGGATGGATGCTGCAACACGCAGAGAAAAGTATGGGCTTAACAGCAAGAGAAAACAATTATTAGTGAAGCTGCTAACTCTTCAAAAGGAAATGTACGTACACTTCACTTTCCACCCCGTGACGATACGAGCGAGCATCTTTCACCCAAACATGAATAAGTTTACCTAAAACTTTCAACTTCTTGGCAGTCCTTTCAACACAGTGACATTCTCTCTCTGTAAGAACCCGCTCGTAAGCTACCGACCCAAATTCTCGTTTTGGGGCATTGAGTTCTTCAGGTTCCATCTGGACAGAAGCAGCTACAGTGGCGGCTGATACAGCCGCTAGAATCTCTGTAGAGGCTGCCAATTTCTCTTTCGGTGTCATTTGCTCATCCATTCTCGTCCGCGTCTCTTTAATAAGATTCTGACTAAATGCTTGTCGGTTGTTGTGATGAATCTCTCCGTAAGCGCCGCCTCACTTCTCCTCGCTCTCCTCAATTACAGAAGCTTCCAATAGAGAATTTCAATCGTCAACGAGTGAAAGATCGACGAGAAGAAGCGATCGTACGCCAATACGAGCAGCAAATGAGAGAAGAACAGAAGAACCAGCAGTTTCAATGTCGAGAACGGTTCCTCTATCGATGGCACCACATTCGGAATTTCTATGCCATTGTCAGCGAATTGATGACTAAAAGGAACGAGAATTTAGGGAACAAATCCAAACTCCCACCTACAGGGATGAAGAAACCAAATTTCGAGAAAGAACCGGCGGATTCTTTGACGCCTGCACCTTTACACACATTGACAGCTATGGCGTGGTTAATTGACGTGGCTCGGGAATTTCGTCAAGGGTTCGCAGCGCACCACGTAACTTTGCCACAATTGGAGATTGCGGTCGGGAAAGCTTTGCACTTGTCACCCCTTACTGTTACAATTGCTACTTGTCTGCGAAATGTTTTTCAATCTTTTCAACAACCAGAATCTCCAACAATTGACTATCGTGAAGTTTTAAGTGCCTTTTTCGTACTGGATCGCTGGCGTGAAGGAGAGAAGAAGATGATGGCGCGCTGGTTCCACGAGTTCTCATTCCCATTAGTTGAAAATTCAACTGCGATCGGAGATATGAAAATGGCAGTTCGAGGAGGAGATTTACAGCAGATTCTCTTAGTTCCTTGTGGTGATGAGACGGATGAAGCGAAGACGCTACCGTTTGTGACAGATCTACTTGCTCTTACGACTCAACGAGGACGAGGTTACATCGCAGAATCGATGTTTTGGGAATATTCAGGTAAAGTATATTTCTTTTTCAGTTTTTTACTTCTCTAATTTGTTTTGTTAGAATCACATCCGAAGCTGCTAGAAACAATTAAAACGCTATGTTGGAAGCGTCTGACAGATGATACTCGTCTCACGTTCTACCGAGATGTTTATATTCACGCAAAAGAGCGTTTTGCTAAAGAGGAAGCACGAGTTCGCTTTGAGAAAGCATTGGACATGTGGAGAACCCGTGAACCTCGTCTACGACTGGCTCGCTGGAAGATTTTTGTGGCGAATCAGAAGCTCATACGCCGAGGCGACACACATTTCCGCGCCTGTTCTGCAGTCAAAATGGCGAGGGGGTTCAAAAGAAATGTGAAAAGAAGACAGGAAATGAAAATTTTGATGCAAAAAGCGGCGAAACAGCGGAATGTTACTCTTGTGTGTTTTACTTTCCAGCCCTGGGCGTTGTTTTGGCGCTCGATGCGACTCATGTAACCAAATGTTTTAGTGGGCAATAGTATATTTACTGAATGTTAACGCATTGTTTGATGCCGTAGACATGCTGCAGCTTGGAAACGCAGCGAGAATCACTATCGTAATTTTTGTGAAAGTCGCTGTTGGGATTCCTGGATATTTTTTCACGAGGTAAGTGCATATGATGAACTTTAACGTTGTTTATGACTAACTTTTAGATAAATACCCGAACAGATCAACAAGAAGAGGAATGCCGAGTGCGAAAAAATTGTGATGGGTTTTAAAGCTACTCGACATCACAGAAGTAATTTACTCAATTTTCTAAGTAACTCGGTAGCTTATCTAACTAACGAATATGTTGCAGTTTTACGCGGATGTATGGGCAATTGGGTGTTCTACAAACGTCGCCAAGCAGAAGTTGCTGCTGCAGATATTCGTGGGCGAAAGTTACAGCAAGATTTACAGTCTTTACAAGAAAAGGAGGCCGAATTAGCGTTAATGGAAATTGAAGACAAGCTCAGTGCTGCAGTGGCTGAAAAAGCTCGTGCTTCGGCTGAAAAAGGCCGACGACGCTCGTTTATTGACGCTACAGATAAAGTACACGCCAACCGGAAAGAACAGAGGCAGAAAGAAGAACGTATACAGTTTAAAGCGTCTCGTGAAATGGCAGCAGAACTGGAAGCTAAACAGGCTTGGAAGGCAATTGCAGAACAAGTAGCCGCTGAAGTACGATCCACGACTCTTACATGGCTTGACACAGCAGAAGCCAAAGCTCAAGTACGTAAAGAAGCCACTAGGATCTTTGAGACGGATGCCAAGTGGATCCACAATGAGCTTGAGAGGGATCCGGATAATGCTCCAGCCAGAATTTTACCACCAAATTGTCGGTGGCAGGTTTTCCTAGAAGCCCCTCATGGAATTGTGACGAGGAAATTAACCAAAGCATTTTACCTTAACACCGTCACATACGAGAAGTATTGGTGTGATGAAGTGGTGATTGAAGAATGTGAAGGAATCGCTCGAGAGGTTATTATCCAGTGGAGAATCGACAATGCTTTATCTCATCTCAACGAGAAGGAAACGGAGTGGACATTACAAAGACGACAAAATACTGCTGCAATTCGTATCCAGATGATGTTTCGCTGTCGACAAGCTCGTGCTGTATGCCAAAGGATTATCCGAAACACTTTTATCAAACGGATAGATCCAAGTTCTGGCCACGTTGTGTACTTTAACTTTACCAAACCACAAGAACTTCGACGTCGACCACCGAAATTAATTGGTAAAGAGGAACACTTACTTCCGATTGAGTCTTCCACCTGGGTCTACCGCCAGGATCTTCACGGAAACGACTACTACGAACGAATTGACACTGGCGAGTCATCAGCTGGACCTCCTAACCATTATATTCTCTGTACTCGCTGTTCTGTGCATTTTGCCACAAGGCGAAAGGCAGCAACTGGAGCTCGGTACTGTGTCGGATGCTACGCGAGTTTCCGATATACTGGTAGAAGAATGAGCGCAGATAATGGAGAAGAAGACTCTGGATGGACTAAAATGCCAGTTCAACCAGCGAACTGCACGGTTTGTCGTAATTCCCAGGCGGATTTCGTGTGTCAAGACTGCAAATATGATCCCATGTGTACTCGTTGTTTTAATGCAACCCATGCGAGACTGGCGAAGGATAAACAGCATACGATACAATCTCTAGTGAATCGAGTAGCTGAGTAAGTAAACTACTTAACCCAGGCTAACCGGAAGGTAAAATCAATACCGAAATGAACCACTCGATAAGCGAATATTGACGTCATCCAAAGAACTAAACTGCCCTGAACAAGCGGCATCTGTGTCTCCAGTACAAATGCTAATTGATAGAGCGCTTGGATCCCACAATTGCGATGTAGAATCACAGCTAGAACCACGAAAGATATAAATTCCAGAGCTCCATAAATGAAAATACCATGAAGCTTTTGACTGACGTTTTCACTAGTAATTCCATGCATTTCGGAGTGGTATTGCGCATTTGGGAGATTTACCATCATGAGTGTGTAGTTACCGTATAGGATAGGGATAACGAACTCTAAATATTCCGATAATACGAGGCACTCAGAGGTGAAAAGCATCTCTAGAGTTTCACTCAATATTCCGCTGCAATGTGGAGTCGGAACCACTTTTTCACACCACGATCCAGTTAAAACAGACTGGATTGGCCGGACACCGGAAGGCTTCGGGAAACAGGAGCATCTTTTTAGAGAAACTGGCTGTCGATTAAGCGGGACAGTAGGTGAATGAAGACTCAAGTGGTTATAAGAATTAACACCTGGAAGATTTTCAATTCTCGTAAACAATTTCTTCACTTCTGGAGTCAATTCAAGAGGGAGACAAGATTTTAGTTGGATATTCTTCAGTGAATCCGTCCAAATATTCTGATCAGAGTGTTGAAGCCACGATAGAACCGATAGCAACAGACTATTGCTGTTGGTAGTTGGTAAACGTTTCAAGACGCTCCGTGTGTTCTCATGCAGTTCGACAAGCTTAAAAGCGGACTGGACGACATCAACAACCATAATTACAGTCACTGTAACAGTGGAGGACGCGTTCTGCATGCTGGTTGCCACGTACACGGCGTTGAAGAAGTCAATCGTGAAAATTACCACTTGTGGAAGCATATCTTCCATGTGTTTAATCGAGTTCGTTAAAATATTTTTCATGATCAACTTCATGACTGGAAGTAGTAAAATTACAAGCACTTCGTAGCTAGAGCCGATCGCAAAGTCAAACAATAGCTGGTACAGTGGATAAATTACGACCATGACGAATTGAGAAGAGAGAACTTTACCAAAACGTTGTAATTGCTCTTTTCGTAAACTTAAGTTATGAATTGCTTCAGCTCCCGTGACAATTCGTCGTGATATCAGCAAAGTTGTAGGTAAAACCCAGAAAAGAGTCAAGTGAATGAACGGAACTGGAAAAAACCAACACGCGGCAATGATCATCCCCACCACAGTATAAATTACCGCTTCAAATACGCAAATGGTAGCGAGTTGTCGAGGGGAAACAGTAGATTCGTTCACGTGATACTGCATAAATGTCGTCACTGCATAGGCAATTACTGCCGCTTGGATCCCTACGCGTATCCAGAGTCCGTAATTTACTTGCCAGCCATCTGTAGGTTTCTGAAGGGGAATTACTTCTTGGAAAACAACCAGTAGTATCATTGGAACGGGAGTACCGAGACAAACTAACAGCACTCGAGTCAATGAGGTATTTCGAACGTAATCTTCCAGTGCCAACACCCGTTCGAGAGAATATTTGCCACCAAAATGGCTTAGTTGAGTGCTGTTCCAGGCTTTTTGAAGTTTTGAGACGTACGTGCCAAGACGACAGCGTTTCCGTGACTCAACAACGCAAGGCGTTCGTGATGTTTGAGAGGGCGAGACCATGCCGATCAGTCCTTGTCCTTCGAGTGTCTTGTGTACACGAGTGTGTAAATTATCTATTCCTGTCAACACCAGCAAGACCATTCAATTTGACTCCTCAAATATACCCCCCAGACAGCGTCGGTAGGCGTTGGCTGTGAGCGATGAGAAGGTTGAGTGACGACAGTTTCCAACGTGGTCAATTGAGTGTCATTTTGGAGTTACCTTTGTAAAATCACGTTTATCCAATGCAGTGACTCGCAACTACTTCGCATTCAGCACCACGATGGAGATATGAGCGGTAGAATCGTCCTGAAAAGAGAGCGTGAAGCTCTTTACATCAGTGATGTGTCGCGCTGGCATTTGAACAGGGCAAGGAACCAATACGTAGACATTGTCACAGTTCTAGTCCACGCAAAGAGCGAATTGAAGCGAGTCTCACAGGCACGTGGAGACGTCGTCCTGGTCTTCTCTATACATACCATCGATCTGCATTTTGTTGAGGATTAAGCATAACTACTGTAGTTAGTTCACTATCTGCAACATTTTTTTTTACCAAAAACAATTGGCTTGAAACGATGCAAAATGTTACTACAGACGTAACTTTTTGTTGAAAACGTTAACAGTTGTTGCTCGTTTTAACGGACGTATGGCCAGCGCTTAGTTGTTGTAGACAAGCTTTTTCGACTTTTCGAGCATCTTGTTGTAGTCAGCCATTTTCTTGATATCCGCAGAATGTTTAACAAACTGAACAGTCTTCTTCACAGCCGTGGCGGGGTTAATCTTCTTCAAAACGTCCCCAAGGGTTCTCTCTTCCTCTAAATCATCGTCGTCGAGGTCACTGTTGTCGTCCAGGTCATCGTCGTTGAGGTCACCGTTGTCGTCGAGATCGTCATCATTGAGTATCCACCCGACGAAGCAGCCGCCCGCCTCCCGCGAGGGTTGAGTTGACGATACCAGACACAGCTCCGTTCTCGATCGCAGCCTTGGAATCATTAACCAAAGGGAACGCTGTGGCGCTGGCGTGAAAAGTGGCAACAGCCGTAGCCGCAAGAATGTAAGTGAGACGCATGGTCAGTCCTTGAATATTTCACCGGGCTCTTGGATACTTGTTCGCTGGAGTGCGAGAATTGTAGAGTGAGATGCATGGATTGAATTTCACAAGAGGTGTTTACAGTGTGTGGCGGTTGGCGACTCCTCGACATTAGCATTTGCCGTACCATGTAGGTATTATAGTGTAATGGACAGATCCTACAGCACATTTTGACATGGTTTCTCCACGTCGTTCATGCGGTATGTACCACCTAGTGGCACTGAAGATAAACTTGATTAACAGCGCCTCACTGCTAGGGGGTGGCGTGGAGAGTTAAAACGGTGTCTTCCGAGGGAAGGAATTGCAGAATGGCCTTGCTGTCCTGCATGCTCGCAGCTACTCTAGTAGCGGTTTCTCCTTCTACTACTGGTCTATTTTTTCCTGGAAAACAACCTTCTACACCCCTTCTACAAAATCTGCCTAGATACCCACTTACACCATCCCATGCACCACGTTTGAGATCTCCAGCAGGCAATGATACGAAATGTTTGTATTAATATTTTTTAAGCATAGATAATTAAAACTGAGCAGAAATAACCAACTCAACCCGATAACCAAAGAACTTAGCGACCGCCGCTCTTCAGCCGTCATGTGGAAAGTTTGGCTCCGACCATCGAAAACCTCGGAAGCTACACGACTTCGGTTCTACAACTGCTACGTACTGCCGATTCTACTCTACAACTGCGAGACTTAGGCTCTTACCGACTCCGCGTTGCACAGCTCATCAGTTCCCATCGTCAACAGCCCCAGGTGTATTTGTAGCTACGTGTACATGCACAATGTGCAGCACATGTATTAAATGCATGTACCGGTAGGACATGTACAGCATAATATACAGTGCTGTTGTTGACGCGGTAGATTCGATAGATTATGCAGTGCAGTTGTTAACGCGGCCGAAGAAAGCTGAGGCAGTCTGGTACATCGGCCTCACACATGTACTTCGAAGTATTCAGTATTACACGTGTTTACTACTGTAGTTAGTTTGTGGAATTGAACCTACACATTGCGCAAGCCCAATAGGTCGTTGATGTGATTTACAGCATTTGATTACCAGTCGTGGGGATTCTGGCGTGTCAACTTTTCTCGATTTCGCTATGGCGTACGACCGAATTACCCGAGGCCTTCTTTGCGGACGTTACGGTGCTATTCTCGAAGAGAGTGGGTGGCCTTAAAGAACAATTCCGGCTGGTGATGGTTCGGGTGCAATGCTCAATCCAGCCAAAAGCGTGATCACGAGCCTGAACAAGCACAAACTGCTCCAGTCCTGATGCCGATTCGGTCGCTCAAGAATGGGGAATCAGTCAAATGCCTTGGTATTCCGTTCGGAAACGTGGATATATCCACAGTAGTGACTAGATGCATCCTCTACAATCGCGTGGATACAAGGCCTGGTGGAATTAACATTGTCAAGTAAGGACTTGCCATTCAGCGGCAAGAAGATGGCGGCATCAGGAGTACCTATCCTGGCTCTAAGAACTTGTCGGCAACGATTCACGCTTCTTCAACAGCTTATCCAAGTGCTAAGCAGTCACACAGACGAATGTGAAGACTTGTGGTACCAACCAAGTTATCCAACGAGCTCTATATTCCCCAATATGGTGGAATACGTCTGCAAGGCGTACCGCCAACTCCGTTGGGAGAAGGAAGTATCAAATTCAAGCATCTATGCCGAGGGATCTCAGCTATGCAGAAGTTATGTTTGGCGAATTTCTTAAATGACGGCTTCAGGTGACCGAAGGCTTTTGAAATCTTTTGTGAGATTCATGATGTTCTACAACCAATAATACCTGAGGCGTGCGACGGACATATTTGCGTTGTGTCACCAACTATCCCAGATATTGGATCGAGTGCTGCCTCTCCCAACGGTTGGAGAAATACGAGCCTCTACTCGAGGAATTTTTCCACCGGTGTTTGGCGTTCAGTCTGGAAAAGGAACAAGTTTCTTTCCTAACTTGAAGCGCGATGATTGGATCGATGTGCTCGATTCTACTACGTCGGTGAATCCTCATCCATTGAAGGAGCTTGGATGCCCTCAAGCCCGAATTCACAAGACATTATGGGAATATGTATCGCTGCGACGCTGTCTTCTCCCAGTTGTCCATGATATGATACTCCGAAAGGGTTTTGGAGATCTCATACTTGGCTCGAGGTTTTATTTCTTGAAAACGCTTAACCCTACTGTCCAGCAATGTGTTCGAGAATCATGCACAGCAATCGAGACTGTTGAACACTGTTTTTTATCGTGTCCTGCGCTAGAAGAGATGTGGCGATCGCTTTGGGCTCCATGGAGCGAATTTTTATCGGTGGCATTAGATTGGCGGCTACTACTATTCACGAAACCGAGCGATCTTAAGCTGGAATGGAGACAGAGGCACAAGACTCTCCTCGTTCTTTGGCGGGTTCATACTGCAATTGTTTTTCATGCAACGTGGAGACTCCGAAACAATATACACTTTCGTGAAACGCGAGCAAAGAGGCCGAGCACACAAGCGGTGCTAGGTTCCTTCCGCAGACATTGTCAATTCTTCTACTCTCATGCAGTGGAGATTAGTGTTGATGGCCGTAGTCGTCGAAGTCCTTCGACAACTCGGTTTGGGAACCGCCGACTGCTGAAGTTTTACCTCCTCCTGAGCATCGAATTTGAATTCCTCGTACGTAAATGGCGAATTGGTCAGGCGATTTCAAGTTTTGATATCTTAAGTTTTAGTTACCAAAGGGAGAAGTCCGATAACTGTTAATCAACTAAATTATCTCAATAGGTTATTGGCAAGGCTCCAGATAAAATCATACTGTTCACTCCTGTCGGAGTCACTGGTCTCAAATAAAATACTGCGTACATGTAGGACATTTTGTACTCCGTCACCATCTCAGGCTGGTATGGATAGGATCGGCTTACCAAATATCCCCACCGATCCTCAGTCGTACATGGAAACTTCAGAAACGATCCCAACACTAGAAGAGGTGGTGGATTTTGATGGACGCAGCACCTAAGAGCGACAATGAATAATAAACAGCCTGTGGGCAACTTTCGACACTCGATTCCAAGCTTCATTTGAAATTCTGCGACTAGCCCAACAACGAGTATGCAACGATCACTTTTATATGACGCGGCAGTACTTTTGCTACTTCCAGCGATATCACTAGGTTCCAATTCCTCCTACTCAACCAAGTCTGGTATTCTGCCATGGGTGGATCCAAGCACACCTGACAGTGCTCAGTCGTACACCAATTCCAGAGGTAAAACGTGGACGTTGACTATGAGCGACGAGTTCAATACCGAAGGCCGGACGTTCGAGGCAGGAGACGATCATCTCTGGACGGCAATAGAGAAGGCGGACGGTGTCAATTCAGCTCTGGAAGTTTACTCGACCAACATGACTGGCACGGAATGTGACGACGACGGTAACTGCTACTTCTTCATCAACACAACCGACGAGACCATCTCCGAGACTGTTTGGAACAACTATATCTCCCCTCCAGGTTACGAGACCGTGTACTTCTACTACCGATCGGGGATGTTACAGTCGTGGAACAAATTCTGCTTCCAAGGTGGAATGGTCGAAGTCCGTGCACAACTTCCTGGAGCTGTAACCAACGAGTCAGGAAACCCAGACGTGGCTACTGGCTCCACCTCTGTTCGAGCTGCTAACATCGATTACTACCCGACGTGGCCTGGCATTTGGCTCATGGGCAACCTCGGTCGAGCCATCTTCAGTGCGTCTACCAGTCGGATGTGGCCGTTCACCTACAACGAGTGCAACGAGACCATCTTCGACTCGCAGAACCAGCGGATCAGTGCCTGCAACGACACGCCAGGCTCAGGTTTGAACGCCAATCAAGGTCGAGGTGCACCGGAGATCGATATCCTGGAAGGGGGAGGCACCGCCATTTCGTCGTCGCTGCAGGTTGATCCAGGGATGCCTGACGCCTTCCGTCGCATCGCCGACAATTCCTCCGAATACTGCTACTACAGCTATGACTGCACCACGGAAGGAGCCAACCAGGCGGACGTCCCCACAGCGTACTACTACAACCTCCGAGGCCACAAGTCCTGGTATCAAGGCTTGCGATATGGAGCAAACAACCTGTGCGACGTGGTTGAGGACGATATCCAAACGTTCGCCACAGTCAACGCCTCGATAGAGGAAGGAATCACGGACAACGCGTGTACGATGGACCTGTGTCCAGGTTCCTACGACCCGAATGCAGATCTCGGGTACATGAATACAGGCGTCCACTGGGGAATCAATGCCAACGGAACGTGCTTCCCAAAGATGAACCAGTATGCCGGTGCGTATCTGTGTAGTGCTGGTAATACAGCTTCCGAATGCACAGCCTCCAGTGGCTCTACCGACGCGGACTCCGAGTTCGCGTACCAAATGGATGCCATTTCCTCCAACTGGGAGATTCACATGGCCGCGTATCTCGATTGGGTCACGTACTCTGTCGAGTGGGTCATGGGGGACGAAGGCTACATCCGATGGGAAGTGGAGGGACAACCGATCTTCGAGGTGACAGCCGACGTCCTGACCAATCCGCCTCAAAACACGGCACAAATGAACCCCAAGAAGATCATGATCGAGGAGCCCATGTACATCATTTTCAACGTGGCGCTCTCCAGTTCCTGGGGTTCTTCTCCTCCCAATGCTGGCACAGGAAGTTGTCGTGGCGACGGCTCCAGCTCAACGAACAATGCCATTTGCGACTCGTTCCCCATGTACCTGAAGATCGACTACGTGCGACTGTACCAGGACACGTCGGACGACACCAGCATGGCGCTCGGTTGTGACCCCGACACACACCCGACAAAGCAGTGGATCAAGGATAATAGTGACGACTATATCGATGATGACAACCCGAATACTGCCGTCTCTGGAAAAGCATTCTGCGAGTCCAATGCCGATTGCACAATTTCAACGACAGGAACTGTGACGGGGTCCTGCGTGGACGGACGGTGCGAGTGTGCGTCGACTTCGTGGAGTGGCCCGAGGTGCACGGAAGCGGCCTCGAGCTCCGATGCTGATTCCGATGTCTACGGACCTCCAATGTATGTGACTGTAGTCACCGCTGTGTTGACAGTGCTGGTGACTGTAGGCACATTTGTCTACTCGGTGGTGATGACCAAGCGGCAACATTCCAAGTTTCTCCGTAGTCAAGCTGCCAGGGATACGATGAAGATCAGGATGTCTACAGCGCCAATGAGCGAGCTGATGCCGAAGGAAGGATACAACACGAACTTTGTGTGAAGGATGGGATTGTGTGGAATTGTAACTTGCGCTAAAAAGCTGGTAATGCATGGCAGATTTTCGTCGATCTGCTTGGTCCACCATCGGCATGAACACATCGGATCGTCTAGCGGTGGCAAAGAAGAGAAAGCACCTCAACTGGTGACGTGAGCAGCACAAAGCAGCAGGCTTTGGTCGTTTATTGATCTGTTTCTCAATTGGGGTATAACCGATGGTTGCCTTCCTGCAAACTGCGTGATGCAATTCTCGAGTCCTTACTTATGAGTGTACCAGCATGGTATTTGTCGAAGAGCTGAAAGTAAGTTGACGACGAACAGAGGAGCTTCCATGGCGAAACCATTTCACTGCAACTCGGATACACTTGTACATGCGTTTCAATTGAAGTCGACATTGCGTTGCAGCGGATATTGGCCGGGTTTAACTGAAAAAAAATAGAATTCTATATCCAAATGGCGCGAAGCAACAAGAAGGATGGTCATTGACTTACAACCAAGTTGCGCTGCGATTCGCACTGCCCATGGAATTCGCTTCATGCACAAAGTTCTTAACCTAGCAAGTGGGAGCGAGTGCCGTTGCAATCCCAACCTGGCAGCTAGTACTAGTTGCAGTGTAGCGACTTCAACCCTTGCTTCACCGTTCAGTGCGGTAATATATGACTTCTGTTGGCGGTGCTGCTGGATTGCGGCGGTTGATTGCCGTGCTGAATTCCGCTGAGAGAGCGCAGTTTTTTTTCGGGTACAAATCTCGCGATGCAGCATTGTTCTCACCAGGTTGAACTGCAAGCATGGACAAACTGAAAACGGGGACGGCAGTGCAAACCAACCAGCATTGCAGCAAATTGGGAGAAATTGGTCGGCCCTTTTCTGATGGGAAAAACCTGCGACGAAGCAGAATGGCCACCTCGCCTGCGTCACCGCGCTCCATTCATCACCATGGTGTGGTATGGTTGTGGCACAACCTCCTTCGCCATTTTGCCGCACGTGCGTGTATTCAACAGGCACGTTTAAACATTGCATCACTGTAGGCAAAAATACTTTGTGGATTTCAATGGCAACAAACCTCGTCCTCGACCGAGTCAGTTTTTTCTTTTCCGGTCGTCCTTGCGCAGTCCTATGCCACGCAAGCCTGACTCGTCTGACCTGAACCGTGTCTCTGTTTTCGAAACGGCATCGCGATTGGCTGGCTATCGTCTTCACGGGTGCAAAAGTGCCTAACCAGTTGCATGCCATTCTGCATTTTGCCATCTCCAACGCAGTTAAACACAATTGAGTTGCTAACTAATTGGCAATGACTTTCAACGATCACTCGAGTATGCGCTTCATGCGGTTGCCTCGTCGCATGGCTGGAGCTGCCGCTCTGTGCGCTGCGGCTGCAGCTTGCAGTGGCTACAACAGCCCAGCAAAGCAAGACGCAGCACGTCGACCAATGGGAGCAGACGCTGGCTGCGGTTTCCTTGTGCCGCACGCAGTGACGAGTCCTTTGAAGCAACAAACGCAGCGCCCAATTGACTCGTGGCGCTTGAGCCGCAGTCGGTTGCAACAAGAATACGACCTGGAAGGAGTCATCGGCGAAGGAGGCTTTGGTCTTGTGCATGTGGGACGCCACAAGGCTTCGAACGCACGTGTTGCAATTAAACGCGTGTCTAAACAACTTACTAGTAAAGAGAATTTCCTACAAGAAGTGGAGATCCTGAAACAGGTTGGAGGAACGCACAATGTGCTGGAACTTCGAGAAGCTTTCGAGACTTCCGACGCTTATGTTTTAGTCACGGAATTGGTGCAAGGTGGGGAGTTGTACGACGATCTGGTGGAACACGGCGTCTTCGGTGAAGAAAGAGCGAAAGAACTCGTTCGGGAACTGGCGGTAGCTCTTGAGTATTTGCACTCCAAGCAAGTGGTACATGCTGACTTGAAACCGGAGAACATTCTCCTGGTGAACGACAAGCAGACCAGTATGAGACTCATTGACTTCGGACAGTCGTTCCGACTGCACGACAATGGCCACAAGGTGAACGCGTGCACAACTGCGTACGCTTCGCCTGAGTTCATTAACCACCGGGAATCTGGCTGTGCAATGGACGTGTGGTCTCTGGGCGTCGTACTGTTCCTTGTGCTGTGTGGACTCCACCCGTTCGACCCGACGGACGATGCGTCGGACGAGGAATTGCAGCAGCGGATCCTTAAGGGGGATTTTGACCAGGACTCGGCAGGATGGGCCTGCATGTCCGACAGCGCACGAGATCTCATCCGACAGTTGCTGACGGTGGACCCGGAGCAACGTCTCAGTGCGTCTCAAGTGCTTCAGCACGAGTGGATCACTAATGCTTAAAGGTTTTGCTAGGTGCAGACTTCTGTACCTGATAGTTTTGTAGCTGAAGGGTAGATTCAGCATTTTTAGAAGAGCTAAGGCTCGCCACCTGCATTGAATTCATTAATTTATCCTATCTATCGTACGACTTTGGGTAGTTTTGCCATTTTCATGAAGCATGTATTGGTAACGAAACGACCAAGCCAGAACTTGCCACATTCGTTTTGCTACGTCGTCGAGCGTTGGCCTGTTGTCGGCACGAAAACTCGGAGTCATTGAACTTAAACTGTGCAGTATGCTCGAGCTGGAGGAAAAGAAGCGGCTGTAATACAGCCTGTATCCCTTCATCGGGATTGATGAATACCGAAACATTGACGACATTCGGTCCAGCCAGCGCAAATCACCCCTATATGAACTTCTGGGAGCAATTAGTGAGTTGATGTATGTAAAGTCTTGAGTGGTTTTGCTTCCCTTGTTCGCTGGGACGGAACTTCAAGTAATAGAAGCAAACAACTCGATCAGTTCATCTCTGACTAACCGGATACGACGGCTTCCATTGCCCCTCTTGACTATGGGGCAAGTATTGTAACTTGTGGAAAGTAGAGACGAGTATTCTGTATTATTGACGGAAGCTACAATTCCCCGAAAGTTTTTCTATCTTGGAGGAGTTGGGCAATGGATTATTGATTATCTGGATGCAGTAACAAGGGGATGGAGGCAACCAGCAAACGTTTTGCCTGTGATGGATATCAACCATTATTTCGATACAATTATGAAAAAATCATTTGAATGAATACTCGCGGTTTCTAGAACTCCTAAAGTTGCTCCGTTTAGCAGCTTATGCTGTATCTGGGATAGCAGTTCACGCGAATTCTCTGTTTGATGAGAAGGTCAAGTGGCCAGGACTTCAAGATTCTTCTTTGTGTCTTCTCCCGTGGCGTGTTGACGGAACTGGGTATGATGTTCGTATTCCTTGTACGGTACTGTCTAGCATTGGATCAAATGCTGGCAGTGTCACAACCAGAGCCGAAAAAGCGTTTGTGAATTCTCTACACGATTTGTACGATCGAGTAGACTCTACGTTATTCACTACTAAATTTTGGGAACTATGGACGGTCTTGGGGCTTGCTTCTATGCAGCGAGAATCAATGCGCGATTGTTGCTTAGTTGCTCGACTGTGACTGGCGTAAAAATGACAGCTAACAACGAGAAGAATCGTCATCTATCTAATTCCATCTAGAGTGGTTCAAATAGCAGAGCAGTATGGCTCATCAATTTTAGCGCATGTCCGAGTCACACCATGAATCTTGTGTCCGTTTACTTTCGCAGCAATATTGATCCATACAACTACCTCGAGCGTCTTGATGGTGCAAATTCTCTTTTTAAAATTCTTTTCATCTTCCAAGTTGCTTATCTTCTTGGTGGCCAACAGTAAAAACAAACGAGAAAAAAACTATGTGGTGAAAATTGCGATACTTATTTAAGTAGCCTTTTCAAAACTAGAACCTGAATCCTAGTTATCACCGATGCCCTGAGTTGAATCACCACGGGAGATCCGATTCGGGGATAGCGGGGTCGGCGTTGAAAAACTTGCCCGAGTCTTCCAGCGACAGCTTGCTCACAATGTTGTCCATGGCAGCAACCGCGTCGTCAGCTTTGATGACTCCTTGGTGGTTGCTCATGTCGGTGGCCACGTATCCAGGGTTCACAGCCACGACCGTGATATTGCTGTCCCGTAGGCGCGGAACAACTGCGCGTAATCCTCGTTGTTGCTGGTGATACTGCCAAGAATCGACGAGATCTGCAAGACGACAGCTGGTTGGTCAACTTTGGCTGCGAGTTTCAGGTTCGACACCAGCGCTCGAGTGACAAGGAATGGACCGAGGGCGTTGACTTCGAGGGTTTTCATGATCGCATCCTTGCTGGCCGTCACGAAAGTCGTGTAGATTCCAATACCAGCGTTGTTGATGAGCAGGTCAATGGGGATCCCTTCCAACTGATGAGCAGCTTCGAGCATTGTAGCTTCATCCCCAGTATCCATGGTGACGATCTTGAACGGTGAGAGAGCAGCAAGCTGTGACAAGAGAGGTGAAAGTGCTGATTAGAACCCAATTCGGAACAAGAGTGAGGCTATTTGTCAAAGAGTATTTCTACCTGCTCGGTGTTGCTGTTCGCACGAGCCGTGCCAATGACATTCCATCCAGCCTTCACGTAGTACTCAGCGAATGCAAGGCCGATGCCGCGTGTGCTGCCTGTGATGAGGACGGTCTTCTTGGTAGCAGCCATCGTGAAAATGTTGTAGAGGTTTGGCGAAGATGAAGTAAATTCGAAAATGAACTGCTGTGAGGACAATAAGAGTGGACAATCAAGAGCTTCTACTCATAGTCAAGATAACTTGGATAACGTTGACGATCCCATGCGTGCAGAACCAACATTCCAGCTTTTGGTGAATAGTATCTTGGCCGCTAATCTAAACTTCGCAATCATTAGCGTAAAATGACGACGGTTAGAATTGCACGCTGCAGAGCAAGCAGCTTGTGTAACACGGTTAAGTAATCACTCCCTGCGACAGCGGCTCCCGGACACGTTTCAAAGACTCGAGATGTGCCGCGTGAGCATCCTTAGTACGTTCATGTTCCTCCCAATCTTTGTCCGAAACGCCAGGGTCTCGTTTCTCATTAAGCTTCTTGTCAAATTCTTCTTCTTCAGGGACTTCGATCTCAACTTCCTCAGTAACTGACACTACATTTTACTACCATACTTGACAGTTTTTTTTTTTTTTTTTTTCAATATTGCTTTGGTATACCAACTTACCTCTGCAATAAATTACAGAAAATTCTAGTTTTATCAACGGATGCGAATAGTGAAAGATGTTTTTGGATCACAAGTTGATTCTCGTCAATGATGGTGTCGACTCATTTGTTTTTTCTCAATTCAGTAAAACCTAGACCGTAAACGATGCCGACAACTGATGGACGCCAAAGAGATCAAGTTCATCGATCTCGCCGAGTGGGGAGCCTGGGTCAGTGTCATGCTCCCAACCAGTTAAACGTGGAGTTTATCCGTTCCGCTTTGACAAATTGCCCAGATATCAAGCAGGCCATAGCGCAATAGAAGGAGAACTGGCTGGCGTGCTGGAATGATGTGGAAACTTTACCTATTGACGTACTGAAAATGCTCCTGTCAGCCTTGATTCATCTGCCATTCTCTACATCAATTCCTACGCCACCACTGTCGGTTATCCATAGGGCCATTAACGCCTTGTTAGGTCAAACTAGACGAAATAATGGCAGTGATGTCGACGAAACACATGAGCACTTAAGGTTAGTCAAGTCCGTTATCACGTGGCTGCTAAAGTTTAAGTGGAACTTGGAACAAGACGGTGGGAATAATGAACTAATGACAGGTGATTCTTCATCACTTCAACTGTGTAACAGCGACTTGTCATCCGGCTGTCCGTCGTGTTCGACAGCTTGCTTGGACACTGAGATCAAAAGCATTGAGTGCGCTTTGAGCTGTAAGAAGCTGAGTATTTGGATTCAAGAAACAATTCGCTTCCTACCAGAAATGAGTGGAATGACGAATGTGACAATGAGTTCGGACAGTAAACGAGACTTTTTGGCCCGGAAGCTCAAGCTACTCAGACGATTCAAAGACGGACTAAGTGGGTCGCCGGAGTGGGTGAGTTCTCTTTTCTTACCAGTGGAGATTCCTGTATACGTGGTGTTAACTCGGAAATTGCAAGAACAACATATCGAGAAGTTTGACATGAGGGATTTCTCGAGTCTAGAAACGCTTAATGGTATTGAGGTCTACGAAGCGACCAAGGATAATTTGAACCAACTCGCCAACGGAGGCAAATCAGTAGTACTCCTTAATCACCTCTACAGTGTGAAGTATCTGGTGAATCCTGTTGATATTCCCAAGAAAAAGAAGAAAAATTACATGAACGATTGGGTGCGGAGAAGGACTTCGTACGGGTACGATGCACTTTATCGTGGTGCGAAGAATAGGAATCAAGGAGGCAGTTGGGTTGTGTGGGACCCTTACGTTATGTTCCCTGTCCACCGTATCGAGATTACCGATGTGAACCGAGAAGCAATTGTTAACGCCCTACCAGAAAAAACACAACTCCACGAGCAGTACCTGAAGGTTCTGTTGAAGAAACCAACAGAGGCATCAACTCCAGTCCCTTCAGTTATTTCCGACGAAGCCACTGACAAGCTTCGAACGTTGATTTCATCAGCGAGTCCTTTGTATGAGGTGCTGAACGTGTGGTACCCCTGGAATGGCAAAACATTATATACAGGAGCCACACAGGTGACTCCCCCAGGTATAGAGAAGGCTCTCGCGTCGACATTGAACTTTTTTCCTCAACTCGCAGGTTCTACGCGGTCCAAGAGCCCGTTTGGTGGCATGAAATACCTAAAACGTAAGGGAAGCTGAAAGAGGACGGCGAGTTATTCTTCGTTCTTGAGCTCCTCGCAGCTCGAAAGCTCGAAGTCAATGAAGCACGTGTGAAACTCGAGGAATATGTGAGTCGGGTGTGCCAAGAGGAAAGAGGGTGTGTTCACCCGCTCACAATTGTAACAATCGCTCGTCTTGCAGCCCGTATGAGTCAAAGCCAGTCGTCGGATGTCCAACACGAACTCATCAAGATATTCGTTTTGCTATACCCCGAGGCCAGTAGCGTATGGCTTCATATGGGAGAACTCAAGTTAATGGACAGCTCGATCGATCATGCAGACGCAGTTGGCCCTATTGTCGTATCTGTGGAGGACAATGGAAGGCATTAAAGAGCCAACACGACTGTCGTTCTGACGCAATGGAATGTCTACTGAAGCTTGTTGGGCTGAAGAAAGTGAAGCACGCTGCACTGAATTTATTCAAGAACGCCTTGCAACTACAGCAATTATCGACGGATCAGCGAAAGAAGAACGCGATGGCTTTTAACTATTGCTTTGTTGGCAACCCTGGTACTGGTAAAATCACAGTCGCACGGTTGTTTGCTAAAATCCTGAAAGACTCGAAGATCTGACGAAGCAGTACGTTTGTGGAGTGCACCGCTCAGAAATTGAAGGGCAAAGGAGCTGATGAGTTCCGCTCAACGCTGGAGAAAGCAGAGGGCAGAGTTTTATTCATTGATGAGGCCTACGAATTGGATCCGATGGGTGCTTCTAAAGGCAGGCCTATCATGACGGAACTGTTAACTGCCGCAGAAGACAAGCGTGGTGATCTATCCATCATTCTCGCAGGGTATGAAGACGATATCCAGAAGAAGTTGTATGCCTACAAGGACGGACTTCCGTCACACTTTGAAGAAGTAGTGTTTGAAGACTTTGACGTACAGGACTTGGAGACTATTTGGGATGGCATAGCTCAAGAGCGTGGGTGGGCATACGACAAGGCAGTTGCAAAGATAGCTTGTTGCCGCCTTGCTAAGTCTGCGGCGCACAAAGGATTTGGCAACGCTCATGCCGTGCGAAAGTTGTTCGAACATACAGTGAAGGAGGCGTTTGCTCGGGAGGACTTTAACGGAGAACTTCAGTTTAAGACAGTGGATTTACTGGGAGACAGACCATCAATGAGCCCGAAGCTTGAGGTTGTGTTAAAGGAAATCGAGGAGGGGGCAAGGTGGGGCAAAATCAAGGAGGAGATGAAGAGGCTGGTTCGGATCAGTGTATACTGAATTATTGATAGCTGCCGGAGAGTTGGAGAGCTGCTGCGATTCAGGAGGGGATTTTCGTCAGATCGGCTCTTGTCCTGCAGGTTACGACTGGTACGAATGTAGTGGGGGCTGGCGCTGTAGAGGAGGCAGTCACTATGCTACGGACGAGCAATTGAACGCTCAATTCACTTACTGAAGTGTGTAAGGGATGACTCGAAAACTGTTTAGTGGGGTACCTGCAGTTTTTTTCGGTGAAGAAAAGCAGTGAGTAAAATCGAATGCAAACTACATTTACCACAAAAAGTTTGTCAACCAAATTTTTTGGAGGTCCTCCCGCAGAAACTAGCTGCAACGCGTTCTTGCACCTTTTTGTCAGTAATGATTTCATGATTCGAGACGTCCGACCGAACGTGGGCAATACTTAGATGCGAAGTTGCTCGTTCTGTGTTGATCGACAAACTGTGTTTATTTGAAAGACTTCGTCCGAGATTTGTTTACAAAACTTTGGAAAGTGTCATTAAGACATGGTCTTGGGAGGGTTTAGTTCCCAACTCTATCTCTGCCACCCTAGCTATGGAAGGATCCAAACCCGGACACCCCGACGGTTTAGTCACTCTCAACATCCTTGCTCTTTTTGTGTTTCTTGTGTTTCTTGTGCTTCTTCTTGGTATCTTCTTCATCTGACCCCTCCTCTTGGTGTTTTCGCTTTTTATCCTTCTTGTGTTTCTTGTGCTTTTTCGAGTTTCCTTCCTCCTCTTCAGCCTCTTCCTTGCGTTTTTTGTCCTTCTTATGTTTTTTGTGCTTTTTGGAGTTGTCCTCCTCTTCTTCGGGATCATTTTTGTGCTTCCTCTCCTTCTTCTCAGACTGCTCCTCTTGTTCTCGAGTAGGAGCTCCATCGTGCTGGAACGGGCAATTGCCGCCACGAACGCAGGAGCCACTATTTTGCCAATTGTAGCACACGCTCTGGAAACGCTTCTGATACTCGCTCACCTCCTCGACGGCACTTGAAGGAGCCGCCTGAGATTCTTGCCCAGTGTGGGCAAAACGGCACGATGCACCACGCATGCACGTGCCTCTCTGGAAATTCCTGCATACAGCCACTTCAGCCACTGCGGCAACTGGCAGTGCTACTCGAACCGGCGCCTTCCAGCTTTCTTCCTCAGGTTCCTGGTACCCACCAGCCGGTGCAGCTACGTGACGGAAACGACACGCCGCTCCACGCTTGCACTTGCCCTTTTGGTAGTTTTGACACACGGGTGCTCCTTCATCAGCACGAGTCTCTTCTTCCTCGGGAACTTCCTCCACTGCCTCCGCTTCAGCCTCCATTTCCACATTGTCACTATCCATCGTGCCAGACTCTTCACTATTTCCAACCAAATGCTGAAATTTACAACCTGCACCACGTTTACATTTTCCCTTCTGGAAATTGATGCAAACCGGCGCATCCGACGTCGCCTGAGTTGGTTCCACCACGGGTCCGCTCGATTCCGGTTCTGCAGCACCCAAAGACGCACCCGGAGTAGCAATTCCATTCACCGGTCGTTCAGCCGGTTGCACCAACTCCTCAGCATCCTGATCTTGCATCACGTGGGCGAATTTACAGGCATCTCCACGAGTACACTGTCCCTGCTGGAATTTGTGGCAAATTCCCTTTTTCAACTTCTTCTGTAGCTCTTCACGTGCTTGCGCATATCCTTCATCTCTGGCACCGTAGTCAATGTTCATAGGTCTTCCCATAACCACCATACCGTCCAACTTGATAGCCTCTTCACAAGGTCCTTCTTCGTGGAATTGCACATATCCAAACCCTCGGAACTCTTTGGTTTGAATATGTTCGGCAAAACGAACAGCACGAATACTGCCACATTTGTCGAACACTTTGCGCAGAACCTCTTCCGTGATATCGTAGGCTAAATTGCCAACGTAAACGGTGGTGCAGCCTTCCGGTCGAGGTCCGATAGCTTTCGTCGGACGTTTCACCACAGCAGCTGCCCCATTCGCATCAGACCCATTTTTCGGCTGCAAAAAGCGCACATTGAGCGTCCGCTTCTCCCATTTCGATTGGTTCAACTGGTCCACCGCATCCAGAGCGTCCGTGTATTCGCAGAAAGTGACAAAGCCGAAGCCTCGCGACCGTCCAGACTTCTGGTCATACACCACTTTGGACTGGTGCATCTCGCCAAACGGCTTAAACTTCTCATACAACGCATCATCATCCGCATGCAGTGGTAAACCTGCCACGAACACTTTATTGCGGTCACGCCACAGATCCCCGTCAGCCATAGTAGAATTGGTTGGCAATATCGATAGGCTTTTTACCAAGTGATAGTGTCCAATGAAAAGCACAAAAATAAGCAAGTATTGTTAATTATGAGTTAGGTACGAAACAAATTAAGTACGTCTTAAATGCGGATCTTGAAGAGACGTTGAAAAGTTCAGCAACTTGAACCGGACACTTAACCTACAGTTGCCCTTTTGTTGTTGCTCATAACTTTGTAGTGGTTAAGCAGTCTACATTTTGGGATGGCACACCGCCAAACACTACCCAGTTACATGCATCCGACTCCAAAAACCATCCCGCGGGCTTTAGCTCGGCTTTTCGAGCAGGCATCTGAGCCGCTGCACTTGACTTAACTGTCATTACTCAACTTGCCAGTCTTCAAGCACTCGACTTGCCCATTTTCTAAGCTTTTTGGTCGTAGATTTTGCAGTCTGAGGCCGACAGATGAGTGACGCTGAGGACGTTTGCGGTTGTTTGGTGTGTGCTGTGCTGTGTGGCGTTTGCTGTGTGGCTGCAGCTGAAGAGGACAAGCGAGAACGGGAACGAGCTGCAGCCGCAGCCTTGCAGCTGAAAAACCCGGACGTGGTGATGGTGAACCCAGTAGCAGTGCAAACGCCGTTCTCACAGCTGCAGAAGCAGACACAGCTAGATCTCACCGCAGTGCCAATGCTGGAGGCAGCAGAGTCCGAGACGGTCAAGAAGAAGAAAAGGTCCAAGAAGAGCAGGGATGGAAAGAGTCCCAAGAAGAAAACAGGAAGCAAACATCGTCGTGAACCCCCGTCATACTAGCCAAGGGCAAGTCCAAGTCCACAGAGCAAAGAGTTCTATCTCGTCATGCACGCAGAGCGTCTTAGTGAATTAGTAGTAAGCGTCGCAGAGATTCCAGGTCAAAGTCGCATCGTGGTGTAGCTCATTGGGAAAGCTACCGCCAAGAATACAGGTGTCGCCATTTTTGCATGAGTGTTAAGAAGGCTGTTCCTGTCGTCAATACGCTGACACGTAAGAGGTGTTAGTGCAACGTACAAGTGCATGGAAACGTGGCTGGACTCAGTGGAGCGCACCTAGCTACCTTTGAGGCTGCAATCCAACAACAGCAACGGTTAGTTCAGAAGCAGTCAGTGTATCAGGGCTACTAAGACTTCGGCTACGTGGGGTTAATATAGTGAGCTCCATCCTCTTGCAAATAAACGCATATCCAGAGTAACTATCACTGAGATTGTAGTTGTGCGTTGAACGGAAACAAAACAAAACTATAGCGCGTACTCGTAGTTTTCGTGTACTTTCGTGCTACCAGCCAAACTCAATAAGTAACTACCGGTAGTGATCTGAAGCTAAATTGGGGGAGCGACCGAATTTGTACACAGCTGGAGATGTTGTCACGTGACTTACTATTATTCTGCCGACGTAACACACCAAGTTGCTTCAAGAATCCCTGCTTCACTGAGATTTCGCACACATATGAAAGCAGGTCTCACGATATGAGAAACGAGTTACCTTCAACACATTGTATTGCATGCAACACCGAAAGAGTTAACAAACCCAGTGCAGTTGCACCCTACCGTATTCACACCCATGGTCAAGCGACTCACAGACTAGCGTAGGGGATAATGTCGTTGATATGCACGTGAGTGCCTCTCTATTTCCGATGTCGTCGAAGAAGACGGCGTGCGGCAGGGCTTTCCGCTGTTCCAAACAAAATGAACAAACGTTATCAGCAGTAAGGACGCATCCTATCATGAAGTATAGCTGCATACCTGGCTCCAAGTCTGCCTGGGACTGGGACTGAGATTGCGATTGCGACAGGAAATCACCCCCTTCTGTGTAGCGCGTAAAAAAACAAAACACAGCAGGAAGTTCATCTTGTCAATGAGTCACTCCTTCAGAACAAAGCAATTATAGGACGTACCGGCTTCTGTTGTGAGTTGAGAGAGCTGGAAGAATCGATTTAGGGACTGAAGTACACAACACGTCAAAAGCATGAACGTTAGCATCGAAACCCACTCTAAAAGGTTATGTAGCATATCGAACGTACCCCGAGCATGAACTCGCGCACCGAATTGATTTCAAGCGCGGAAATGTTGTTCATCTGAATGGCTCGGGCTGTTCCGCCACCCTGCACATCGTTGGCGATGTTGGCCAAACCGTTGCGAATCTTGTCCTGCCGCAAGTTCTGGAGATCTTCTAGCAGCGAGCGCAAGTGTTCACCTTGGTCCAAGTCTTCCGGTGCACTGCAAATCAAAGCACTTAGTGGAATTTCGCACAGGTTAAGCCTTCAATCAGCGTTTTACCTTACTTTTTGAACAGCAGCGACGCCACCTCCAGGTAGTGGAAGGGTAACTCTTCAAAAACTTCACTTGACTTCTCACGCTCCAGCCTTGTCGTTAGATTCTCTGCAACATTGTATTGAATGAAAATGGGTAACTATTATTTCAAAACCAATTTAACATTGCCACCTACCGACTGAAAGCCACGAAGGTGCAATAATCCGACATTTGTTGAGTTGTTTGAGCATGATAGCGAGCCACAGCGGTACATGTGTGGTGATGCCTGGTTGGAACGGGCCGAAATTGCCCTGTGCAAAAGTGCCCAATTAGAAAGTACCCATTTTATCCCTAAAATAACAAGCGCCACCAACGCCAATGAGGTTGAGCATGCCACCGTTTCCACGAAGGTGGAAGTGTGGCATAATAGCGATGAGCTCCTGCTCGGCCTGTGTTCAAGTAACAATTAGGTAACCGTTTCCAGGTAAGCTCGACGGCTGGACGCACCAGGAACTCGGTCTCGCTTGCCGACAGACTCGCCATTGGTCTGCCAGATGAAAAAATAGGTCGTTTGTACCAAAATATGTTACCCAATTTCGCGTAAAGTTGTAGAGTATGCAAATTTTGGATACTCTACAAATTTCCGAGGGAGGAATGAAGGTACCTACCTACTCTATGCCTCGAGAAGAGATGCCTTGACATATTAGTGTTCTGTTTTTATGACTTCAACGGAGACGGGTATGCAAAACTCTCTACTCGAGTGACAGATTCATTGCCGCCCCGTCATTCTGTCACTGACTGCGGCAAAATGCCACTGACATGGCAACTTCCGGGGATGAATGACATCTGAGACTTTGCCTCTGCGAAAACTCGTGTGCTCAACTGGCTGGCTGCAATTAAATCGATTGAGTGGCATCTGTTCCGACACGTGTGTGCCTCGCAAAAAAGTCGGCTGGCTGTGTATAGCAGACGGCTTTGGCAATTTTTGGTTGCCGCCGTCCACTCAAGGTGCGGCAACCTGCGACGTGGACGGGAAGACCATGTGGCACCGCGACGTGGATGCCAGCAACGGTGCCCGAGAACAATGGCAGAGTGCCTCGACGAGCTTTGGTATCGAATCGTAAATGTGGCACCTTGGGTAAAAGGTAATTTACACATTAATACGGCGGATGTGTGGCTGTAATAGTTGATCTGCAACGAGTGTGTTGACCACCGTGCTCATGACCAGATTTGTTTGGCGCCGTCCGACCAATTGCTTGACTATGGCTCGGCTTTGGAGCCTGTCGCCGGTTTTCACTTGGCCCGTCACCGAGTGTAACGGCAGAGATGCCCTGCGTCTTTTGGAGCCATTGCGAAGAGCTACGTCTCTCACATTAAATATTTTAAAACATACCACAATTACAGAAAATCTACCAGTTTTAGAACTGTAACAATACATATCTTGTCTATCACGCTATATCAAGTTGAGGAGGTGGTCCATCTGATTAGTACATCCTGCCTCAGTTACCAATTTACTGCTCCCGACGCAGGTGGCAATTGGTTTTAGTTTTCGTTGTGATATCATATCGTGCACGTAGTAAATAAACGCTCTTCGATGCATCTCGCAGTGCGTGATGTGACTGCAATTTTGCAGGTTCGCGTGCGCGTCGACGGGTCTCAATTCGACAATTCGCTCATGACCCAACCAGAGTTCCTGCTGTCCACGCGTGTGGTTTTCCGCAGTGTCCGACATGGCGGAACACAATTGCAAGCTTCGTGGCGAGTTTTCCGCAGCTTTCATGAATTTCAGGGCCTGGATACACAATTGCGTCACGCATTTCCGCAAGATATGAAGCTGGTGACACCACCACCACCACACAGAAGACGTACGTGGCTGCGACGACATTGCAGTGCCAAATTCCTAGCCAAACGTTGTGCTGAGCTCAACAACTACCTGGATAGACTTCTGAGCAGTCCGCATTTGCGACTTACAAGATTCTTGGACCCACGAGCGCCACTTGTGCTGCGTTGCTTCTGCAACTTTGATGCAGGTCTTACAATGGCGGAAGTGTCGGCTTTGCCGAATCAATTCGAGAGCTGTGTGCTGTGTCTGGACTACAGAGACAGAGATGACGACCCAAAGGGAAGGGCGGGGACAGTGGACAGTAGTGAATTCAGCGCATTGACAGGGATCGAGTTCGAGAACGAGATGGAGGAGCGAAACAGTTCAGAGCAGGTGATCAGGCAGCGGAGACCTTCGAGGATACAGGAGCGACACAGTGACGATGCTAGGTTGGACGAGTTGCAGGCGAACTTAGCGGACGACAAGGCACGCAACTTGGCCATGTGCACCAAGTACGAATGCGCCTGTCGTGTTTCGCCCTTTCGTGTCACGCACAACAAAATGATGCGGATGTTGCGGCTACGCGGCTTCAAGCAATCGTACGCACCCCCGGAAGGTGCCCTTACGGCACTTTATTGCGTGCTGTACAAGCTGCAGCAGTTCAACAACTTGGATAAGCGACTGTACGATGCATTGACTGGATTTCCGCTTGCAAATGGAGTGACAAAAGGATCCACGGAGAATGGAACGTCATTGCGGGAGGTTTCCGATGCTCTTGCAAATGATCACTTACAACTATCCGTCGGTGTAGAGCTTCTTCGACAAACACTGGCAAATTATGGACTGCTACATGTTCACACATTGGAGCGACACTTTCGTACGTCTGCTGTGGATCTAAAAAAGAGGCTCCACGAATTCAAGTCTCGTCGACAGCTCCGTGTTGGCGCAATAGAGCTCGTGCTACTAGCTACGATGCTCGACCTGTCAATTCTGCTGATTACGAATGACCATGAAGGCTCAGAGCAGCAGATCTTGCCACTAGCAGGTTTGCGGTCGATTCGCAAAGGTGGTCGTATTACCATGACATGTGGCTACATTTTGCCCACGCTAATGTGCGTGAATGGGTTTTATCTGCTGGCTGAGCGACAACGCATTGTTCCTGGAACCATGCTGAATCTAGAAGCTGAAGAGGAGATGCTATTGACTGAACGACAGCGGAGACACATGTGGCAGGGAGTTGATGAAATGGATCGGCGGTTTATGGCGGAGATTGAGCGATCCCTTTCAAGTGGTGTCGACGCGTTTGCATTGGCTTTCGACTTTGACGTTGCAGAATCTCTCAACTCGGCGATCCTGGATGCTGTTTGGGATGACTGCCAGCATAACCCAAACTTGTTCTACCTTTTCCAGCGGCAGGCCCGTCAATTTGGTGAGGGACGTACAACTGCACGCTTCTTCATGCAGTATTTGGAGGTGGCGTTTGGACTCGAAGGTGGTAGCTACTTGGTCGATTTCCTACTTCACGTTTTACCAGAAGAAGAACTGCGCAAACAGTTACTGAACTCGCGGTGGATGCGCTTGCACCGTCAACTTGCTAAGCGCGTCTCGCCATGAAACAGACATGTACTTTATCAAACAACAACACACAACACTAGCATTGTAAGCTATGTACAAATGTAATAAAGAATCATGACCATGGGAATGTATTCGGGAGTTTTGAAGATACTAAAAGCGGTTTTTGCTTTGAGGCGTCGCGACTCCGTGGGAAAAAGTCGATGGAGGACGTCGTAAAGCTGCATACGGCCTGGTGCAAGAGTTTGCAGCAGGCGGTGGAAACGGATTCATGGGGCCAAGTTCTTGAGGCTGTGGAAGCTTATGAACGGTTTGTGGATTTCTGAAAATTCTTGCTTGGATGCTTCACCTTACTTCGGGTGATGTTAACTGCAGACTCGCTGGTCGGATCACGAAAGCTTTGCCGTCATGCAGTCGCCTCACAGAACCACAAAAAGTCAAACTGTAGTACACCTTGAATTGAGTTTAGTTGCTGACAAAGCTTTATGGGATATAGGATATTATCGAGAAGGTTGTTGTGGCTGTGGAGATGCGAGCGAAATGTATGAGCTCAGTCGACGGTCAACGGAAGCCTACAAAGGAAGATATGGAAGACGTATTAGATGGTAGGAAGAAGAAAGCTTCCCCTCGTTGGTGTTAAACTGATGATTTTTCTGGCATTGTAGCTCTCCGTGGAGCTCTATCTGACGAACCAGAGGTGTTCCCAATTGACCTGAATCGAGTGGCACAATCGAAGAACCGTGGATCAGTTAAAAAGAAAGAGCTTGATGAAGATGCCAACATGGACGAAAGTGTTGCGGCGGAGCTTGTGAACGCAACTACACAAGTGATACGTTCTCCTGGAGCAACGTACCTGGATATCCGTATCACCAAAATTGGACTGAAAGATGCAGAGGTGTACGTCAACCCGACCATGGCAGTCTCAGTGTTTGGTGCGTTACTGAGTATCTTCAACATTGGTAGTAGCAATGGCTAACTGAATCTCAAAATGGGATTCTGTTAGATTACAGTGGTAAAGCCATGGAGGAATCACGGGAAACTGGTGTTGGTGCTTGCAGTGAACCTCGATACGTGACGTTCAATGCCAACATTCATCTCGCCACGAATCTACGGAAGATGGAAGACCGTAAGCTTCAACATAGTACTTGCAGTACTTCTTCAGAGCTTGAGCATTACTAACCACCACCTTGTCTAATTCAGATGGAGCTGCTATCACTATCGAATTCTTCCACTACAAGGCTAAGAAGCGCAAAAAGAGCTGCCGTTGCTGGGCTCTGTTGGAAATGGACGAAATCAAGGATGGCCCTGTTGTGCTGGAGCTCTACCAAAAACCAATGGATCCGAAGCGCAAGCGTATCCATCTCTTTACAGAGAAGGAACTATACTTGCAGTTGGAGTTGACACTGCAGAAGCTATGAGAGTGGCACTCGGTCTGCTTGACAAACGAAACATCGTCAGAGTGATAAGCATATTTTACACACTGAAGGCACGAACCTCCTAAGTACTTCGAAGCACATCGTTTAGCTGCCCAAAAAGTCAGCCATATCAAGTTTCTGTACGGTAAAACTGTCACCATCGTCGTCATGCTGACTGAAGGAGCTTGCACGCGAATTCGACTCTTTACCAGCTTCGGGGGTCCCAGTCTTAGCATCCGCCTTCTCCTTGTCTAATTTCGACTTGCTCTTTTTACCCTTTGAGATCGCACCGAACCGCTTCTTCTTCACGCTCCCTTCCTTCACAGGCTTTTCCTTTGTCTTGGCCTCTTGGGTGGACGTGGTCTTGATCAATTTGACGACATGGCGGAGTATTTCGCTCATGTCACCTTGGTAGGAGTCTGGTGGGGCCTCTTTTCGTAAGGTACAACTGATCACTTGTAAAGATGTAAATTCCTTTTTGATGTCCTCTTCCGAACGGATTCCAGTACGTCGGAGATCAGCACTAAACTTGCTGAAAAACCCGATAAAGTTCTGCATGGAGTGCAAATTACAATAGTTACTATGGTTGCATAGCAAGTAGCAGAAAAATGAATCCTTACGTGCAAGTCGTTGTCGACAGTAGCGGCTGTGTTTGCTGGGTTTGAAAAAGAATGGGTCCGATGCAGCAAGCTCGCACAGTACTCCTTTACACACCGGTTCAGACTGTGGCGGACGACTTTAGAGAAAAAGAAAGCGCCAAAGATCCACTTCTTCAAGTCACGGTAGTAATCATCAAGGGTGGCCAGCAGAGTCTCTACCACAGCATCGCCTTCATCCCATTTCTTTGAAAACCATAGCTTTGTTGTTTTCTTGAAAATGACGTGATAAGTGAACGAGTAAGAATTAAAGATGGTGCAAGCTCAAGTGATCTCCTTACCTGTTCCGCTTCGTGAAAGATCTTGCTCACAATCAAATCACAGGCATTCGTGGCAAAAGCAACGATCTCAGTGGAAGTAGTATCCAAGCTGTCTCCCATGAAGGTGTCAAAAGCTTCTTTTTCCTCAGAGTCTGTTTCAGCAAAAGATATCTCCTCGACCAGCTCGGGACATTTTGCCTTCAGAATGAGGGCAAGGTTAGTTTTCTCTTCTCTCTCAAAGACAAAATCCGCAAGCTGGTATCTACTGTACCTGGAGAATCTCTGTATCGTTGATAAAGGAGCACAGCATATCAGCATCCACAGTTTCAAGCGTACCAGCGATACTATCGTAGCGAATCTTTAGTTCTTCCATCAGAACTTGTAGGCATGTCGCAACAACACACCCCACAAGCCGTCCACTCAGCCATTCCTGGGCGATTGAAATCTGCGACTTCAAAATATTTACGATATCATTGGGACGAGTTGATTGCAGCTCTCCTTGAGGTCCAACAACGCACTCTTCATCTCGCTTCCAGATATTGGTCACCCAGGTGTGAATCTGAACCTTGATTTCATCGAGGTAGGCCTTCATGAGCTCCTCGGATATTTTGGCCATTGCGATAGAGGCCCTTGAGTGTTTGTACTTGATAATTTCCGTATTGTAGTAGTCTATCCACTGGACAATCTGAAGACGCTGCGCTATCCCCACGTCGGGTCTGGTGCTGAGCATTGAGATTTCAGCCTCAAGCTGTGTGTTGTACGTACTTGTAAATAAATGAATCACGTCGATCTCACTCGGAAAGCATGGTGCCACATCGGACTGCAAGATTTCTAAGTCCACCATCATCTGGGTTGCTGCTTCAAGAACAGGGGTAAATAAATCCTTCTTACTCGCCACGGCTTCAGCTTCAGCAGCTCGAAAGAGTTTCTCAATACGCTTAGAAAGTGATGTAGTGATCTCACTTTTACACTTCTCTCGAGTCGGGATGTTGAAATCAGCCACTGGTTTCAGCTGATTGTCCAAGTAAGTCTCCTTCTTCGACTGAGCAAAACGCTGACGCCGTACTTCGATCAGATCCAGAACCTGAAACGCATCCAGTAAGCGCTGCTTCCCGAACTGAGCGATCTCCACACAATGGTGCAAGCATCCCCATACTTCAGCATAAATGCGGGCCTGTAAGCTTTCTATAACGCTCAATCTGGACCCCAACGACGCCATAATGCGTGCCTGGGCTTTACTAAATAGAGCAAACACTACAGTTAATACATTTCTCACGAGCCAGAAGTAAATAAGCTCGAGTATACCTGTTTCCAAGTTCGTCACTCTTTTCAACTGCTGCAACAGCAAGCTACTCAACACAAAAGGTATTGAGCTCATCAACAAACAACCACTAGGTGCTATCAATGTAATACATCCGACACACCTCATGTAGCATCTTCTGTCTCCAATCGTCAATCTCCTGGAACTTTATGTAGACATCCACGAAGCTCATGAGGCCTCCGTCCAGGGCGTTGTGGAGACCCTGTATCTTGTTGGGCAACTCCGCGTAAAACACCATTTGTTGCTCCAGTTCCTTTAAATTCCGACGAGCGATGCTTACACCAGATGAAGAGACTTTCTTCTCTCCTAACTCCTCATTCATTCGGCGGCAATTCTGCCCTAAGTCGCCCAAATTCTTGACAATCTGCTTCACAGGTAATTCCAGCTCCAGCAAGGCGTTGGCTCGCTCGATCTCGTCCACTTGAGCCTGCACGAACCCTGCAAGTTGCCCTGTGGTGCTGTCCTGCTTAACCACGTAGTCATTCTTGATCTCTTGTAGCTAGGAAGTGCATATTTTACATAAGTATTTTACTTTACGGTAACTTAATAGCGTAAATTAACGGTAAGAGCAACGTACCAGCTGGGAATTGAGTAGCGACGTGGACGTCGAGTCCTTCAGCTTGACGCGCAGCACCTCCACGGGGTCACGCGCCTCCTTCTCCAGTAGAGACATCATGGTGGCGCCGAGAAGTCAGCAGGACAGCCAATGTGATCCGCCTCTTCAACAGAAAACGAAGAGTGATGATCACTTCAAGGAGATCCAAAATTTGTGTATACATAAATTCACAAAATAAAATAGTCCAGAAAATAAGCATTCAAAAGATGGAGGCACTAATGGCGGTGATGGCCGCTAAGAAGCGGGAGGTCTCAGTGATGAAGGAGAAAAAGAACAGCAAGAAGGAGAAGTATATGTGTCGTGCAGAAGTGGAGTCACTGCTGGAAGATGAGGAAACAAGTAAAGAAGCGCCGATCAAGAAGCGCAAGCTGGACCGAAAGGAGACAGTGGCTGGAAATTCAAAGACCGAGCAACAGACGCAGGACACAACTACAGGACAAACAGAGGGCAATACGCCAGAGGAAGAGGGGAGTGAGGCTGTATTGGCATGGCCTGATCTGCGTCGTCGACTGCGAGAGTTGGGTCAGCCCATCTCGCTTTTTGGTGAGAGCATGAAGAACCGCATGACGCGCCTCCGTAGAGTGGAGATTGATGCTGTGACCAAGCACGAGGTGGAGCTGGGGGCTGGCCATGACATCCGTAACCGCTTTGTAGGTGGAGATGAAGGAGTTCGGGATGAGCAGAATGACACAGCGGACGATGCAGCAGAGGATGCTGAAGAGTTCGAAGTCTCGACTGGGGTTGGCTCCAGGCAGAACAAGGAGGAGGAGGAAGACGAGGAGAAAGATGCAGATAAAGTGGTGTACAGATTCTTCAAAGGAATGTTGCAGAGATGGGAGAAAGACCTGGCTAGCAGACCGGAGCATGTGAAACGCACGGCACAAGGCAAGATCGCAGTCAAGACTATGAAGCAGTGCAAGGACTATATCCGACCGCTGTTCAAGCTGTGCAAACATCGACAGGTGCCACCGGATATCCTACCAAACTTAGTGGATATTGTGAAGTTCTGTCGTCAGGGCGAGTTCGTGATGGCGAACGACGCTTACATTAAGTTGGCTATTGGCAATGCTGCTTGGCCTATTGGTGTCACCATGGTGGGAATTCACGAGCGAACAGGCCGTGAGAAGATTAACTCGAACAAGCAGGCCCACGTCATGAACAATGAATCCCAGCGAAAGTACCTCACGTCAGTCAAGCGGTTGATGTCGTACGCACAGTCTATCTCTAACGTGCTGCCGTCGAAGCGAGTGCTGTAGGAAAAACGTACGGTATCATGTAATTCATGCGGTTCATGAAGGTTACGTTTATTGTTTTACTACGAATGTGCGTGTGGGCGCCTCATCACTAAGCCATTAATGGTGGCCACGGCCTGGTGGACCGCGGTTATAGTTGCCGCCGCCGCGGAAGTGCTGAGATGGGCCACGCTGTTGGAACATTTGGTAGTCACGGCGGATCGAAGCTAGCAGCTCACTCGTAAGTGAACACGCGATACGGAAGCTACGCTCATTTTCCGCAGAAACCAAAATCATCAGCGGCTCATCAGCATCTTCAGGGCCTCCCTCCTTTGATCCAGAACCTCGACCACGAACGCGGATTTTAGCATTTCCACTCGATTCTACACTGATGCGCTTCATATTTGATCCAGCAGGCCCAATAATGCGGCGCGTGACCCCGAAATCGTTGTCATTTTCGATGCCCACTACGAACTTCTCCTGGAACGCCGGCTCGTTGGTGTCCTTGGGTCCATCATAACCAGATCTGCCACTGGGCCCACTCGGTCCTGACTGACCACGGAAGCGGTCAGGGCCTCCAGGTCCCCTAGGTGGTCCGTTCGGTTGGAACGCCGCACCACTACGCTCAGCAAATACATTTGCCAGTTGCTGTGTCATCTGCAATGACAGTGGACCAACATCCACTCCGTTGTCTCCAATTACCTGCCTGATTTGCGGATCGGAAGTCGGCAGAGCTGGCGCATTCAACATAACCGCAAAACGCGCCTGAACAGGCAATGGTGACGACATGCTTTGTCCGTGACAGAATGCCCCTGGCATCATATTCACAATGGCGGGAGATACAGCTTCGAAAATACCCAAAAGGTGCTGGTCTGCCAAGTTGAGCAAGAAGAGTGGAGTACCCGGGGACACGTGCTGCTGAGCTAGCCCCTCGTGTTCTTGTGCGAGACCAAACAGCATACGGCCGAAGCACTCATCAATCGTCTGCGCAGTGCACGTGAAGACAAATCCAGGCTGAGAGACATTCCACCTGGGCGCTGGACCGCCAAATCCACCACTAGTACCCCCAAGCAAGCTCTCTGCTGCTTCACGACGGCGAGCTGCGAGCTCTTCTGCGCCGCCTGGAAGTCTTGGCTCATCCTCCACAGATCGGTAGTGCAGCTGAATCTGAGGTTGTTTGTAAAGCAGACGCACAAGGGCGTGGCCCATTTCCACATCCAGCTCTTGGCCGTTTGGACTGCAAAAAATACAAGCAAGTTGATTAGAATGTACACAAGTATTGCAATAGGGAAATGACAAACGCTTACCTCTCAGGAACAGCAAGTTGTTTGTTCTCGAATTGAGCGAGTCGCTCCCATGGGCACTCGCAAATACGAAGCCACTCGATACCAAAGGAGCCAGACCACTCAGTCTTCCCATCTGCCTCGTACGGCACAATAGCGGCGGACAGGTCCTCTCCAGCGGACGTATCAACATTTGCCATCGCACCACTCACCAAACGCGCAACTCCCTGATAATGTTTGCTGGGTCCAACAGAAAATAATAAAAAGACCTCGTCGGATGTCTCGGATGCCATCTTAATCTGCTGCAACACGGCGGGAGGGGCCGCCCAACGTCCGTGATGCACCGAGTGCGCCAAATTCATGTAACTAGCCGACTGCACCAAGAAGTACTTGGACATTTTGCCGTCATCCGGCAACTGGGGGCCAGGTGGGGGTCCTTGATGCTGCCGTTCGCTACCATTAAAGCCAGGCCCTCCTGGTCCTCCATGTCTTCCTGCTCTGGCTTCCTTCTCCTCCTTCTCCCCCTTAGGAAAAGGTCTAAGTTCCTTCTCTCCATGAGCAAAATGACACTCATCTGCAAAAGGACACGCTCCCAATTTCTCCCAGTGTTTGCAGATAGCGATCTTGAAGAACTCGTTGACTGGTTGAGCTTTTCTGCGCTTGACGTTCTCCTCATCTGCCACTTTCGACTGCAGAGCAAAGTCCGCTGTCTCCGGACACTCCTCCCTGGCTAATTTAATATGTCTATAGCGACAACTAGAGCCATGAGAGCAGAATCCTTGCTTGTAGAAAGCACACTCCACTCGTTCTTCGTCTGGAACGTGTCGGAATGGACACTCCGGCACCTGACACTCCATTCCCCAGCGACATTCAGGCATCTTGGACATATCATACTGGTGCAGGAACTCGCAGTTGTCGCCCTTCATGCACAGAGCGCGCAGCCAATGGCGACACACAACTGTGCCACGTTTAAAATCTTTCTTGACTGGCTGGTGGCCGAACGTAGCACCGCCGACGCCCACTACAGCGCCGTCGCGGTGGCTTCCGCCGTCCATACGTTCGTCTCCGTCTTCAGGCAACAGCATCTCAAAGTCGAACGCCAGGCGTCGCTCCTCCTCGTCACGTAGCAGCAGCCCCAACACCATCGTTGCGACCTTCCTCTCTAATTAAATAGTGTTCAAGTATGGTATAATTTTCTCAACTAAAAATATTTCAAATAAAGGACGGTCCACTAATTTATGATTCCGCACTCGGATGGACCACAAGGGAAAATACCCTAACAGGAAAATGGCTGCGCCCACGAAGGAGCTCAAGGAGTGGCTGGAAGAGTGGCCCGCAGTGCGTGAGCTTGTGGATGAGCTAGTGCTAAGTCTGAAGCGCAGGTAGGTCCTTTCTCTATGTGCAGTTTCATGTGCGGCAGGCGGTAGATGAGCGAAGAACTAACTTGTATACATGATGTGTATACCTATAGACAGTTGCGTGGCTCGTATGAAACGGCCAAGATGACCACCAGCGTATTGAGCAAAGTGGTGCGTATACAGGATGACACTGAAGTGAATTTGAGGCGGTAAAGCTGACGAAGACTTTGTTGCAGCTGGAGACGGTGGAATGGTCCACGGCTGGAGAGATTCTCGAGAAGATCCGGCAGCTGGGTCACATGCTCACCAAGGCCCATGCACACGAGCTGGCCATTGGAAATGTAGTGCGTCGTGTGCTCTACATCATCCGCGAGGAACACTCAAACGCGCTTAAGCTATCGTCGGCTGATTCGGCCAATGGCAATGCAGTGGCGCCCGTATCGGGACCGCCTTCGAGTCGCAACAACAACTTGTCACGTTCGCTAGGCACGATCCTGACGCCTGGCACAGACACGGACCTTTCGATCCCTATTGCAGACCTTAAGTTGGTGAGTTGATATGTGGTTTTTCCTGTTTTCAAGCTTTTTATTGATGTGAGATGGTGTTCAGTCGGTGATGGAGGGAATTGCTGAACTCGTGGACGAAATTGACAGCCTACACGTGAACATCGCCGATCAGGCTATGGAGTACATTCACACGGAGTACGTGCTTATTATTCATTTGTCAAGATGTTGATCGATCCCTTTGTTTACATTTTTTTTATGGTTTTAGTGAGGTGATCCTGACGTTTGGACTGTCGCTATCGGTGGAGGCCTTCCTGAAGACGGCCGCTAAGAAGCGCTCGTTCAAGGTGATCGTGGTGGAGTCTGCGCCGTCGCTGAACGGCCAGCGTATGGCACATGCTCTAGCGGAGAGCGGTATCCATGTTACAGTCATCCCAGACAGCGCTGTGTTCGCCTTGATGGCACGTGTGAACAAGGTGGTAGTGCCTGCTGCAGCTGTAGTCGCCAATGGTGGCCTTATTGCGCAATCCGGGTTGCAGAATATTGCTCTGGCAGCCAAGAAATGCTCGGTGCCAGTTGTCTGTGTGGCTGGCCTGATCAAGCTATCTCCGCTGTACGCACACGACCTGGACGTTCTAAGCGAGCTCCTGGAGCCATCCAGCATCTATAACTACGAGGACACCGTGGACAACGTACGAACTATCGTTTGTTTCCTGTATTTTGCTGTGAGTTACTGACATGTGCTCTTTTTGTTCTTCATAGCTGGAAGTGTTAAACCCGGCGTACGATTACGTGCCGCCCGAGTGCGTGAGGATTTTTATCACCAACACGGGAGCCCATCAGCCGTCGTACATCTACCGACTGCTTGCCGAGTATTACTCGCCGCAGGACTACCAGCTCAGCTAGATTTGTTTGTTGTGAAGTCAATACGCAGAAGCCACTTTGCTCTCCTTAGTCCAAAATCCAGCGCGTTTTGTTCGGTTTGGTGCTGTACAGGAACGGGTGGGAATGATACATGCGCTGAATGACTGCTAGCTGCTGTGACACCAGCAAACCCTCCCCAATAAGGTCATCCAGGTCCTCCTCAAAACGTTGTTGCTCTTCCTCTTGGAAAAGACCCCGGTAGGCCTCGAACAGGTCTCGTAACTGGTGCAGTAGCAAAATGAGGAACCCAAGATCACGAACGCCCAGCACTGCCTCATCGCTCACGCCAGACCCGCGATTCTGCTTGTTGAGGAGACGCTCGATGTCACGCAGGTTGTTGCGCAGGAACCCAGCAATTTCACTTGAGTCATAGTACAGTCGGTCACTCATGCGTTTGTAAATCATGTGAAAGGCCGAGGTGACTAACTTGTACAGCCCTCCAAAGGCGAGGAACGTCGGAATTGTGGCAAGAATCTGCAGATTGAGCTGGTTCGCGTGCATCAACTCGTCGATGGCACCCATAGCCACCATAAGCTCCTTCTTGATGAACTGGACCTGGATCAGCAGCATGCGGATGATATCTCCCGTCATTAGATTCTTCACAGCAGCTCCAAGCTGTTTCTCATACTGCAGTGACACCACCGACATGTCCATTTCGTCCATGATACGCTTCATTTCCACAGGTGACACCTTGGGGTTGGTATCCTTGACGAAATCAGACAACATGCGACGCAGACTCTCTTTTGTGTCCAGCAGCGCCATAGCATCCTGAATCTCTGGTTTCTGGTTCAAGACCACTTCTCCGAAAATGGCTTGAAGCGGCTCAATCATGTGCTCATTCAGGAAGTCTTGCAGCGCTGCACGCATGGCAACAACTCCTGCTCGGAACTCCTTCTGGTTATTTACCACCCAGAAGCCTCCAGCAGTGAGGCAGATCGCCATGGTTGTAACTTGGAGCCACCGTTGGCGGATCTTGGAGGGAGGACGGCACAGCGACATAGCCGATTGAAAACACTTCGAAAACTGTGTCTGCGCGGTACGAAACACTGATAAATTATTCTCCACACGGCGCAGCGAGTTCATCACGTCTTCGCTCGAAGTTACTCCCTTGGAACCTTTTTCAAAGATGTGTCCATCTATCAAACCATTCACTCTCGTCAGTGTACAACCACAACATGCATCCCTCACCAAGGATCGAAGCTTACCGAAGTAGAACGCCGTGAAGAGCAGTGGGTCCTGCGACCTAAATGCTCCGTGCCCTTTCCGTGGCGGGCGGATCCCATTGGTGCTATACACAAGCTCGAGCAACGTCATGCCTTCTTTCATCCTGCTCGCCAATTGATCATAGTCCGTGAAATGATTCGAACACCTTGTCGTCAGCTCCTTCAACATGCCCAGCTTCCTCTACAGCAGCAATAAAATACACAAGCACTCCATCAATACCTTCATCACATCTTCGCAACCTCTATCCAACCAGTACCAGATGTGCTTCCAGTGTCTCCTCCAAGCTTCGAATCTTCTCTCCAACTGTAACTCTCTGCGCACGAGATAGCAACCACTGCATGGGCCCTCTCTGGATAATTTCACGCACCGTCCGCTTCTTTAACTGCTTCCAGAACACCACAGAGCGCGGCATGAAGTCAATCGTGCGCACTAAATCAACCAGTGCAGCGTGCAGTTGATACGTCGTCACGTGAGCCCACAGAAGTCGCAATCCATTCTCAATCACGACACTTTGTTCAGGTGAATACGCCGAAGGCGTTCTATCGCTTGCATACAATCGGTGATGCTGTAGTAAGTCTGAGACTTCAGTCAACGCCTTTTGAATGGCTGATGCAGCACTAGAAGGCACTGGGACACTGTAACATTGAGAGACGATGGCCAACGCGCGCGCCAGCTCGTCTGCATGGGCACAGCGATCCACAGAGCTGCGTCCAAGCGATACAAGATCAGCAATGACAGCAGAAGTCACCGCTTCATGCGTCGTAGGCGTTGGCACAGCAGTAATCACTTGGTCCATATTGATGCAGATATGGATACGTCACTGATATATTTATTTATTTATTTTTGACAATACGCGAAAAGTCTATTTTATGTAGTGTACCTTAAATGAGAATGATGGTCATTCGAGGACGAAAGTTGCTTTTTTTTTCGAGAAAATTGTTCTCTCTGCACACAGCTCTGGTCAGAAGGACGACGTCAGCTGTGCTGGCGTTGGGGGCATTAGTAAACGAGTTCAATCCCTTCGACACGGCCATGCAGGACGAATTGGACCTCATGCCGTTGCCTCCGCTGTCTCCGAGTATGGAGCTCGCGTTCTCAGAAGCGCTTCAAGATTTGTCCGAAATGGAAAAAGTCGAAGAGTCCGTGGTGGTGAAGCTGGAAACGTCGGTAATGCGTCGCGATTGGGTCAAGGCTGAAGAATGTACAGACTCGATGAACTTGAGGATGGCAACGCCTCCCCCATCAGCTTCGAGGACGGGGGAGGTTGTTGGTATGAGTCCGTGTGAAAAGAGTCAAGCGACGTTCAAAGACTCTGCAGAAGCCAAGAGAGCAAGACGTTCGGCTATTGAGAAGAAGTCCAGGCAAAGGAGACAGGAGATGCTTGCACGGATGAGAGGAGAGGTGAAACAACTTGAAGACGTATACACGGAGATGGTGATGAGGAGTTCCGAACAGAGCACTGATGAGAGAGGTGCTTCCAGACCTATTTCCTCGGCTACGATGGATGAGTTACAGCGCAAGTATTCGGAACTGTCACTAATTGCACATGCACTAGAGGAGGATCAAGCTTCTCTTCGCGAGCTGCTCCAGACTCATGAGAATTTCCAAAACGCGGTGGGAAAATTATCAGAAGAAACACAAGCTGAACAAGCGCTTTGGGACAGCGGAATCCCTCCAAGCTCTTCCTTTACCGTTCCATTTCGCCAGTATTCAGAAGACGAGTGCTTTGCGATCGTACGACAGGCCTACCAAGAGATTGAGCGGTTCCTCGAAGCAGATAATTTTGAAACTACTGGTGCGAGCTTCATGGGTTGGACAGACAAACGCAAAGTGGATCACGAACTTCAAGCGCTTCAGTTCTGCTTCACGAAGAAATTCCCTCTGGAATCTGCGGGGGATTTACTATCACAGACGTGGAATATCTTCTCGAACGGTGACAAGATGGCAGCGATGTCGTTCGACAGATCCGTCCGCACTCGCTTTGAAGTGCTCCAAGTCGTCAATGACAATTTGATCATTATTCGCCGAGACCATAAGATCCCTAGTATGCCGATGACATTTTTCTCGGTCCAGATTATTTTCCGGCTTCAAACAAATGAAGGTTTCACGATGTGCAGTCGAACAATTCAGGCTCCAGAAATCGAGAATGCTAAGGAGCCTCACGAGTACTTCTACGACGCTTTCCACTGGTACGCGTTCTTGCATTGCTCATGTTTCGAAATGATATTCTAACCATTGTTGTGATAATCTTGCAGGACTCGCTTCAACCATTTATACGACGAACATGGGAATCCTGCCGGTTGTGAAATTGTGGCAGGTGGATCTATCAAAGATCAACACCAGCTGCAGTCTAGGTATTGGCTGTTTGAGCTTATTTGCTCCGTTTTGCGCTGGGAAAATGCATGCGTTGCGCCCTTATTGCTCAAACATTTTTGAGCATTTGATTATTACGTGTAGCAGCACAAGATTTTGATTGCTTTGTTTTCTAGTAGTACGATTTCGATTTCGATTTCGGTAAATACATCATGTGACCTTGACGTGATGAAAACCACTGAGCAAAGAAAAATGATGATGCTACATGGGGTGAAACAAATTCCGTTCATTGCTCAGTTGTTTTCCTGAAGAGACCATCAACAGAAAACGCTTTACGCTGAAAACGGGTACGGGTACTTGCAAGTAAGCGATTTGCTACTCCTCCGTTTACTAAGAGCGTAGTTGTTAGCCTCACGCCACAACATTTACCAGCCCCAGCCTCCCCAGCCACCAAGGCCGCAGCAACCACCCCAGCCTCCGCCCCAGCGTCCACCCCATCCGTATCCACCCCAAGGACCTCCCCATCCCCAGAACTCCTTCTTCTTGTTTCCGTCGCCAGACTTCTCCGCAGTAGTAGCCGTCTCGACAGGTGAAGCAGCAGTACGTAACGCGGGTTGGTCGGCAGCAGCAACGTTCGCGACAGCAATGGCAGCGATAATGGCGAGAGCAGTGATTTTCATGGTCTTGAAAGGTTTCTTGGAAGAAGGTAGTAGTTGAGCTACTCGAAGTAGATTGCGTTATGCCAAACTTGTGGTGTTTGGATATACTCTGATGCATCAACTTGCATCTATCATGCACAATTGACAATTATGCGTGATATTCACGCTTTTCCATCCCAAAGAGTCGATTTAGCTATGACATTGATGATTTTGATGGTGAATAGAATTTTCAGGTAAAGTAATGAACTCGGGAAGACATCTAGCCTCAACAAGAACGATAGAAGCTAATAGACAACAACCTCAGGACCTCTAACCAAAAGCCATAACGCAATCTACTTCGAGTAGCTCAACTACTACCTTCTTCCAAGAAACCTTTCAAGACCATGAAAATCACTGCTCTCGCCATTGTCGCTGCCATTGCTGTCGCGAACGTTGCTGCTGCCGACCAACCCGCGTTACGTGCTGCAGCTTCACCCGTCGAGACGGCTACTACTACTGCGGAGAAGTCTGGCGACGGAAACAAGAAGAAGGAGTTCTGGGGATGGGGAGGTCCTTGGGGTGGATACGGATGGGGTGGACGCTGGGGCGGAGGCTGGGGTGGTTGCTGTGGCCTTGGTGGCTGGGGAGGCTGGGGCTGGTAAATGTTGTGGCGTGAGGCTAACAACTACGCTCTTAGTAAACGGAGGAGTAGCAAATCGCTTACTTGCAAGTACCCGTACCCGTTTTCAGCGTAAAGCGTTTTCCGTTGATGGTCTCTTCAGGAAAACTACGGATCAATAAACAGATCCTTTTTTTGCGTTGTGAGAGCAATACCGTAGTTGCTACAGCTAGATCAAGGGAACTTTGCAATGATCCGCTACAGGTTGCTAATCTACACGTATGAATTAAAAACAAAAAACGATTTCACTTATTTCAAATGCAATGAGCACAGCCTACGGCTAACTTTGTTGGCAATTTTCCATTTTTGTCAGGTATGCTTTTAGGGACTATCCTACTCCGGAGTATGTAACTTTCCTTCCTCAGAACATCTTACCCAACTCATCTGTATTACGTGTTTGGAATTGTAAACACCGTCTACGCATGCTAACAGGCAATTATCGTCCTCAACGACATCCTCACTCTCTGCCCGCATCACTGTGCCTGACATTTCTCATTTCGCATCATGTCGGCAAAAATTGAACTTGGTTTTGAGCAGAGAGATCTGCCGATGTCATCTGCCATGGGAATTGTTTTATCAAAAGCGTTTGCCGACACTTCGGAGATGGAAGGGAGAGGCGATCTGGTAAAAATGGAGAAGTCGAAGCCGAAGTGCGATGGGAATTCGTTGTCAGTGAATTTACGCGTTGTGTCACCTCCCTTCTCCGCAGTCAAGTTGGAACACGAGGACGAGATTGGAGGCATTAGCCCAATCGTGAAGGGTATCGCCACTCCCAAAGAGTCTGCAGACGCCAAACGAGCGAGACGTTCGGCAATTGAGAAGAAATCGAGGCAAAGGAGACAAGGAATTCTAAACCGAATGAGAGAAGAGGTGAAACATTTGGAAAATGTATTTGCTGACGTGACCAAGAAGAAGGAAGGAGGTGTCGTTGGATTAATTCAGTGGCACTCGTTAAACGGTTCTCAAATGGGCGAGTTGCAACAAAAATTCTCGGAGCTCACTCTTGTTGTACATGCCCTTGAGCAAGACCAAACTGCACTTCAGCAACTTCTTCAGGAACATGATAACTTTAACCAAACACGGAGGAGCTTGTCATCAGAGACACGACTCGAAGACGCTTTCGCGATTTGGGATAGTGGTGTGCCTTTCAGCTCATCGTACGCTGCTAAATTCCGCCCTTTGACCATGGCAGAAGGTTACTCGTTTGTGCGTGATTCTTATGAGGAAATCCGGAAATTTACCGACAATGAAAATTGTGAGACGACGGGCACGAGCTTCATGGGCTGGACAGACAAACGGCTATTCGACCAGAACACACAGTCGGTGCAGTACAGCTTCACGAAACAATTCCCGTTCGAAAGAGCAGAGCGGGTTTTTCAGAAGAGCTGGGACACGTTTTTAGATGGCCCCGAGCTGGAAAAATTGGCCTTTGACAGTTCTGCACAGACCCGTTTCGAAGTGCTGCAAGTTCTGAATGACGATCTCCTAGTCATTCGTAGAGACCACCGAATGCCAAGGTTCCCGATGACCTTCACGTCGATCCAGATTCTATTCCGTTTGCAGACCCCTACGGGATACACGCTGTGTATTCGCACGATCTCATCACCAGAGATTAAAGACGCGCTTGAACCCCACGAATTCATGATAGACGTCTTTCACTGGTAAGTTACTCGCTGATGGTCAAACTTTCAGGATTCAATCTAACTTTTATCGTGACATCGAATTTTCGTTCAGGACGCATTTCAACCGGTTGTACAACGAATTTGATGAACCAGCAGGCTGCGAAATCGTGACGGCAGGGTCGATCAACGATCACAACCGCCTCAAGTCCAACTACTGGTTGTTCGAGATCGTTTGCTCCGTCTTGCGCTGGGAAAACTTAACGATCGCACCGATATTTTTGCTTCAGACATGAACCAGTTATCATCTACAAAAGGATCGCCATTCTTTTGTGTGCATGTATGTTGCTGTTCAGTTCAAGACTGCATTTGTCCGAACTCGGGGGAAATGCTTTGGTATCTGGCCGAATTGCCAACGTTGTTGACTCATTCGCCTGTGCTATGTGCCTACATTTCCTATCCAACTGGTACTATACCTTACAGTTCGCAATTTGCGATCCAGGTCAAGCAAAAGTGCACTTCTGACCTCGTATGAAATTTGCAGCTCGTCGATTCGAGAAGCACAGAGCTACCACGAGTTGACTGCTATGCTTTAAATTCCGAAATACATGTACTACAGCTTGCCATTTGTAGTTTTGAATGGACGAGTCAACGACTCAACTCAAAAGATTTTTGTACAGTTATGAACAATCCACGTTTTGCCAAAAGAAAAGAAGCAGTAGGGACAGGTCCAACTCAGTGACGGCTAAGCTTTTTAGACCAACTGTACGTGCAGTATAGTGATTCGCTTCTCAGCAACATGACTCTCTCGGAGCATTCATGCACAAGCACCTACATGCATCCCTAGCATCACGTACGAAACGAATTCGCCGTATCGCGACACGTCCGTCCAGTGAGCAGTGCCCAATGCATCCCCAAGACTAGGTTGTATAATTTCTTTCTGAGGCCAATGCAGCTACGAAAGCAGAAACACCGGAAAGTTTCCTGTTGCACACACCTGGACACAAAGCATTCAAAAGACATTTCAGCTCCAACTGCAACACGCTACCCTGTAGACGGGTAGTGTCTGTCTGGCTGGTCTGACGAGATGTTATTTATCGTGGAGTCATCAGTTTAAAAAAAAAAATCCGCAGTCTTGCAAAATCTGCTACCGATCTAAAAGATCATCTTCGGCTGCTACCGCCGCTGCGCTGATGTCGTTTGCCGTTTTGCTGAGTGCCCTGCAGCCATTCACCCTCAGCTTCAATGCACATGTTCAGCAGTGACGACCAATACCTTGCGGATACACTGGGCCATATAAAAAATGTTCACTCCAGTCCTACTCTAAAAAAAAAGCCGCACTAATTTTTAGCCACTTGACACAAGGCAATTGGCTTCCCATTCCTCCGAGCACTTTCCCTCTGGCGCCAGGCAACAGAAGCCGGACTGCACGTTTCGTGTTGACTCGAGACAGCGGACAATCATTCCCACATTGTGCCAATGTCCGCGAGCGAGGAGCTGCTCGACCCACTGGAGCTCATGGCACTGCCGCCACTGTCTCCCACTATGGAGCGCGCCTTCTCGGAGGCTTTTGCCGACATGTCGGAGCTTGAGAAGACTGAAGACGCTGCTGTGATCAAGTTAGAGAGGCCTTCCGAGGATCTACACCCGCAGAGTGATGATGATGCGCTGTCAACCAAGAAACACGCGGCATCGTCACCGTCTCCTGCGTTGATGGCTTCGGCGTCGCATAACCAACAGAAGCACAAGAGTGAGATCAGGAATATGAGTCCAAGTGGGTCCAAGAAGAAGGACTCGGCTGAAGCCAAGAGAGCTCGACGCTCTGCAATCGAGAAGAAATCGAGACAGAGACGGCAGAATATTTTGAAAAGAATGAGGGATGAAGTCAAGCAGCTAGAAGATCTGTACGCTGAAGTGGCCAGGCAGAAAGAGACAGGAGGTCCCATTATGTGGCAGGGATTCAGTTTGGCCAAGTTGACTGAAGGTTACAGCGGAGAGAGTTCGTCTATGGATGAACTCCAGCAGAAATACTCAGAACTGACACTTGTAGCTCATGGACTGGAGGAAGACCAGGAAGCCCTGCAGAAATTGCTGCATCAACATGAAGAATTCCAGAAGACAGTCAGAAGCTTGTCGGATGAAGACATGGAGGAAAGGAACTACATCTGGGACACAGGCGTCCCGCCCAGCTTGTCGTTTAAGGCGAACTTTAAGAAACTGACCATGACCGAGTGCTACGCGTTGGTACGGGATACGTACGAGGAGATTCAGAGATTTAACAACGGGCACTTCGAGACGACAGGAGCCAACTTTATGGGCTGGACAGATAAAAGGAAGTACAACTCGAGGACAGGAGCCCTCCAGTACGGCTTCACAAAGACGTTCCCGCTCGAGTCGCCAGAGGGTTTGCTCATCAAGACGTGGGAAATGTTCATGGATGGGCCCAAGTTTAAGCACATGTCTTTCGACCGGAATGTGAACATGAGATACGAGGTGCTGCAGCAGATGAACGATGATTTAGTGATCGTCCGCCGAGATCACCGGATCCCGAAAATCGAGACAACCTTCGCTACAATTCAAGTGATTTTCCGGCTGCAAACTCCTTCAGGCTACACACTATGCATGCGAACGATCCCTTCACCAGAAATTCAAGGCGTGCAAGACCCTAACGAGTACTTCTACGAAGTTTTCCACTGGTACGTTACTGTAGACACAAGTGCGTTGGGTTGATTCTAACAGTTTTGCCCCGTTTCATCTGCAGGACTCATTTTAACCGACTGTATGACGACCACGGCAATCCTGCAGGCTGCGAGCTCATCGCTGCTGGCTCGATCGAAGACCAGAACCAACTAAAGTCGACGTACTGGCTGTTCGAGCTCGTGTGCTCCATTCTGCGCTGGGAGACGGCGTGCGTGGCGCCGCTGTTCCTCAAACAGATTTAGTCACACCCCCATCAGTATTAGAACCTTACTACTGCGTAGTACACCATTTATGGCTGTTGCGTGCCGTCACCAACATTATTGCCGTCACCAACATTATTGCCGTCACCCTCGAATCGAGGATCTAGATTACGAGCTCTCATACTGGGAGATAGATAAAAAGGTCCGACGTCACCTTATCGGAAGCCGGTGTCACATCGTCAATCGACTTATTGGAGACCACAAAGGCTAAGGCTTTTCAAAAGAAGTAGAGCGATGACAATGCAGGACGAGCGCAACGACAACGTCCCTCTCGACCCGGTAGAGGTAGAAGCTCTACCTCCACTGTCCCCGACGATGCAGCGCGCGTTTCTAGAGGTGTTCGGCGACGAACAAGTCAGTGACGAGGAAGAAGTGAGTCTTCGTCAATGTGATGCGAGTCCGGCGCAATGGACGTCACTGCAAGTGTCCGCAGCTGTTTCCCCAAGTCTAGAGGCGATGACTGCACCGTGGCAAGAGAGTTTAACCACTATGAGTCCAAGTGAGATGAAGGGGAGTGCAGATGATTCTCCTGAGGCCAAGAGAGCTCGACGTTCAGCTATCGAGAAAAAGTCGAGACAAAGAAGGCAAAATGTGCTGAGTCGCATGCGTCAAGAGGTGAAACAGCTCGAGAACGTGTACAATGCGATGGCAAAGAAACAAGAAGCTGATGCTAAAGTCGAGTCGAGCGTTAACATTCGCGGTTTGCAGCACAACTACTCGCAATTGTCACTGGTGACACAAGCACTAGAGGAAGACCGAGTGAAGATGTTGAAGCTGCTCGAAAGCCACGAGGTGTTTCAACGCACGGCGGAAGCTATGGCAACAAGAGGAACTCGACGTCGTGGAGCTCTTGAGAGCGAGAAGAACGAGAATGATTACGTTTGGGACACTGGTGTGCCTCCGAGCTCGTCATTTCAAGTGCAAATACGACAACGCTCGCCTGCAGAATGCTACGAGTTAGTCCGCGAAACATACGAAACTATCAAGCGCTTCGACGACGGTGGACACTTTGTGTCTACAGGTGCAAATTTCATGGGCTGGACAGACAAGCGCAAGTACGACGAGACTCAAGCTCTACAGTACGGCTTTGCCAAGACTTTCCCTCTGGAGAGCGCCGAAGGACTGCTCATGCAGACGTGGAACGTCTTCTGCCATGCAGATACAATGGCCCACTTGTCCTTCAACGCATCCGTGACGACGCGCTTCCAGATTGTGCAGAAGCTTGGAGACGACCTGTGCATCATCCGACGAGACCACACGATCCCCAACTTGCCACTGAATTTCGTTACGGTGCACATTGCTTTCCGACTACAGACTCCTACAGGCTACACGCTGTGTATGCGAACCGTCCCAGCGCCAGAATTGAAGGACGCGCTGGAACCGCACGAGTTCTACTACGACGTGTTCCACTGGTACGTCCGTGGTGCTGATTCAGCACTGCTGAAGCTCTTTGAAACGAGTCACTTCAAGTATTGTTTAACATGCGGAATCTTGTGCTTTGCAGGACCCACTTCAACCACGCCGTCGACGAGGACGGTCGTCCTGCGGGCTGCGAAATCTCCACGGGTGGCTACATCGCCGACGTCAAGCAACTCGTGTCCAAGTACTGGTTGTTCGAGCTCGTCATGTCCGTGTTGCGCTGGGAGAACATGTGTGTGGCTCCGCTCTTCCTCAAATTTATATGAGCAACGAAACTTTTGCATTATTACCACTAATGCACATTTGCATTGCAACACTTGCACTCATCACTTTGGTAGAGTTTCCCTTCCACTCATCGCTGTTGTCATGGCACGTGCCCGCAGCTGGCGTTTCATCCAATCACGGGGGCGTAGACTGCACCTTTCCTTCTCTCGCCCCCGCCAGCTTTCGATGACGCAATGGGGACTCAAACACAAAGCGAAGCCAAGCAGGTCAAGCGGAGTGACCCCCTGCTCTCTTGTCTACTGTAGATCAGTGTGCGTTTGCAGTCAATTTCGCCAGTGATGAACACGTTTTCCCTAATGAACTCGCTTTGTTGCAACTGTTTTTCGGTGTGAGATCAGACGCCTGACTCAATGGAGCTTGTCGCCCCGCAACCACACGTGCAATTGCGCGAAAACCAAATCGACAACGCTCAAAGCTTTTCGGAACACAATGATAAAGCGATTGGCGAGACGAGGAAACCTGCCAAGACCAAGAACAGCAACACCAATGCTGCGGATGCCGGTGCACGTGCCAGACGCTCCGAGATCGAAAAGAAGTCGCGACAACGGCGACAGGGATCGATTAAAGTGATGCGAGATGAAGTGAAGGTGCTGGAACGTGAGTACTTAAGACTGGCGTCCCGTGCGGCCAAGGCGTCAAGTGATGCTACCACTTCGGAAGAAGACAGCAGTGACACCGACCAGCATGAACGTGGTATCCTGCTGGACCCTACACAAGTGCAGACGCTGCGGAAGAAGTTCCTGCGTCTCTCGTCGGAAGCGGCGGCGCTACGCAAGGAGCAGAAACAGCTCCACAAAATTCTGAATGTCCAGCAGCTATTCCGTGATTCCTCCCTGGCATTGGCGGCGGAGTTTGCAGGGGTCGACACTGATCCGAGGTTGAATGCTGTACACCATGCTCACTTTGAGCCTTTACCCACGGGAACGTGCTTCTCTATCATGCGCGACTCGTACGATGTCATCACGCGGTTCGAAGCGGGCCAGGATTTCGTGACGACGGGATCGTCGCTTTTTGGCTGGAGTGACCGTAGACGCCTCGACGACGACGAATCCAAGATGATCTTCTGTTTCCGCAAGCTCTTTGAGAACCAGAATTGTGAACGGTTGATGGAGGAGTCCTGGCGCACATTTTCAGACCTGGAGTTCATGAGGCGCGTTGTGTTCTCGTCCAAGGTGGACCTGGATCTGGAAATCTTGCAGGTCGTGAACCGCGATGCTCTCGTTGTACGCCGCCATACCAATTACCGCGCTATGGGGCGCAGTTTCCACACCGTTTACCTGCTTTTCCGACTGCAAACTGCCACCGGCTACACAGTTTGTTTCCGCACGATTCCAGCGCCCGGTATCCAGCAAGCTCTGGGTGAAGGTGAAGCGTGGATCGACCTCTTCCACTGGACGACGTTGTCGCGCGTGCCCGATGCAAATGGAATGTTGACTGGGTGTGAGATCTCGTTTGGCGGGTCCATCGGAGCCGGGGTCATGAATTTCGCAGCGCACTGGATGCTCGAACTCATCATGACCGTTGTGCGCTGGGAAAACGCCTGTGTCGCACCGCTCTTCATCAAGTAGTTTTTGCAGTTTAGTGCCATTCGTTTGCTGCATCAAATGCATGTTGAAGTGAATCTTGCCAACCTTGCCATGTAGCCATCTCACATCGCTGTTTCCAACGCGGATGGATTTTCACGACTGTCAAAGATCCCAGATGTGGCTTCAAGTGATAAGGGAGACAAGCGCTATGTGGCTTTGCTAGATGCGATATGCAGGGTCTGCTTGACTAGCATCGCTACAATGGTGACATCCGCTGAGAACGCACACAGTGCCGCTGGTGAAATGGCGGGCACAATTTACGTTTTGCCATCAACACCTCGATCGACTGTCGATTCGACAAGCAACACCAACAATCGACGTTGTCAAACATACATATCGAAGCGGTCTCACACTAAAAAAAAAAAAAACCTTTGCAATCTACCGAGAAAACTATGAAGAAATACATACATGTACAGGTGTTCATTCTGCAAGGCAACAGAAGGCAATGCCTCGTGCCGCAGCAAGTTTTTTGCCGGTGTAATCTCCTCGACCATTTGGTTGGGCTGGATTTTCACGTGATGTCGGCACTGCGGATCAGGCGGAGATGCTTTGGATGCTTTGGATTCTCCAATTGGTCAAAATCCGTTTCGAAACGACACATATCCAGTTCTTTGCACAGCATTGAAACTGACTCGTTCAGCATACAAACTTCCAGTCTAATTCATCGCAAACAAACAAGGTCTTGGCCATCGCCATCATTTCCCGTTTTCCGCTAGACCTGAGACTTCGGCCAGAAAGCTACAAACTAAACTACCAGACAATATGGACGATGAGTGCGATATGCTCGAGTGCTGCCTGTGCGGCGCCCTCTGCGGTGCCTGCTGTGCCTCTGCCGCTTCGGACGGAGACGACCGTCGCCGCAATGGCCGCTACTCTGACGAATACCGCAACCAGCAGCCCGTGTACGTGCAACCCGTAATGGTGCAACAGCAGCCGGGCTACGGCCCTCCGCCTCCTGGCCACTACGCCCCGCCTCCTGCAGGCTACGCTCCGCCCCCCGGAGAGTACCACCAGTACCCGCCCCAGCAGTACCCCCCTGGACAGTACCCGCCCCAGCAGCAGTACCCGCACAAGTACTAAGTTGCGGCACAGTCAAGAGGAGAAGCACACAACTTGACTGCCAAGAGAAGAGAAGGAGAGAATTCCCGTTACACTCGGAATGGAACGAACGGACCGAGAGGGAAGAGATAAAGACGCAGTGAAGTTATTTTGTTGAGTTTCGTCTTGATCGGACGCACTGAAGAAGACGCTGCATGGCGTAGGTGTGACATAACTGCTAAGATTATATGATTTTTTTTTGCTAATGCTTGTGGTGTTGTCGGTTGGATGGGCGAGACTGTCGTGGAGGTCTTTTGCGCAAGTTGTAGGTCGAAGTTGTAATGGTATGTTGTTGTGTCGCCAGGTCCGACGTTGCTCTGCTGGTAACGACAACATCAAACGTGTCACAAATGCAGGCTTTACATCTAGTACTCTCGAGTCGAGAATAACACGGTACGAGAAGGTCGACAACAATCGGCAAAATGTCACCTGGGGATAATACGTGCAGCATAACCGTGATTCCTTTCAGACAACAAAATACCATGCTTCAAAGTCATGAAAAAAAGTTTCGTTCATTGATAAGTTTTTCGTGAACCCAAAGTTCTAAGCTCGAACGGAACGAATGCTTTCAAGTAGGTAGCCTGATACTGTTCCACGACACTTACCAGCCCCAGCCTCCCCAGCCACCGAGGCCGCAGCAACCACCCCAGCCTCCACCCCAGCGTCCACCCCATCCGTATCCACCCCAAGGACCTCCCCATCCCCAGAACTCCTTCTTCTTGTTTCCGTCGCCAGACTTCTCCGCAGTAGTAGCCGTCTCGACGGGTGAAGCTGCAGCACGTAACGCGGGGTTGGTCGGCAGCAGCAACGTTCGCGACAGCAATGGCAGCGATAATGGCGAGAGCAGTGATTTTCATGGTCTTGAAAGGTTTCTTGGAAGAAGGTAGTAGTTGAGCTACTCGAAGTAGATTGCGTTATGCCAAACTTGTGGTGTTTGGATATACTCTGATGCATCAACTTGCATCTATCATGCACAATTGACAATTATGAGTGATATTCACGCTTTTCCATCCCAAAGAGTCGATTTTGCTACGACATTGATGATTTTGACGGTGAGTGGAATTTCCTGGTAAAGTTGTGAACTCGGGAAGACATCTAGCCTCAACAACAACGATAGAAGCTAATAGACAACAACCTCAGGACCTCTAACCAAAAGCCATAACGCAATCTACTTCGAGTAGCTCAACTACTACCTTCTTCCAAGAAACCTTTCAAGACCATGAAAATCACTGCTCTCGCCATTGTCGCTGCCATTGCTGTCGCGAACGTTGCTGCTGCCGACCAACCCGCGTTACGTGCTGCAGCTTCACCCGTCGAGACGGCTACTACTGCGGAGAAGTCTGGCGACGGAAACAAGAAGAAGGAGTTCTGGGGATGGGGAGGTCCTTGGGGTGGATACGGATGGGGTGGACGCTGGGGCGGAGGCTGGGGTGGTTGCTGCGGCCTCGGTGGCTGGGGAGGCTGGGGCTGGTAAGTGTCGTGGAACAGTATCAGGCTACCTACTTGAAAGCATTCGTTCCGTTCGAGCTTAGAACTTTGGGTTCACGAAAAACTTATCAATGAACGAAACTTTTTTTCATGACTTTGAAGCATGATATTTGCGGAGTCTGTGTGGTCTGAAATGAATCATGGTTACGTTCTCTGTTCTACCGTTGTTGATTTCTGAGAGATCATTCACGTAAGTTTACTGTTTAAAATCTTTGAGTTCCTGGTGCTACATGTAGTCAGGGCCTTCAAGTTGAAGCCATAAATTGGAACCTACTATAATGACTTCGTACAATTATGCATTCTGATTGATAGGTCAAAAGTTTTGCTCAAGCATTTTGTTTGGTGACAAGAGATCCATCGCTATGAGCTCTATCCAGGACGCCGCCGAGGCGCAGAAGACGTACGTTGTGTCTATATCTATATGATCACCTGCTCTTTAGCTCTTGTCTAACCGCTAGTATTCTCCCGCAGCCTTGGAAATGAGGAATTCAACCAGAAGAACTTCGACAAGGCCATTGAATGCTATTCGGAGGTAAGTCTTAAACTACAAAAGAGAGGGGGTACTTCTTGTTATTAACGTGTTGCTTGTGCACAGGCCATCCGTCTCGACCCAGAAAATTTCGTGTACTATTCGAACCGCAGTGCCGCCTATGGAGCTGTTGGAAACTGGGATCAGGCTGAAAAGGACGCACAGGAATGTGTGAAGCGGAACCCCAAGTTCGCCAAGGGTTATCACCGTCTGGCCAATGCTCAGCAGCAGTTGGGCCACAAGAAGGAAGCTATTGAGACGCTTAAGACAGCTCAAAGCACGGCCAATGAACCGGAGAAGGTCCCTGGGGTCAAGAAGCTGCTACGTCAGCTGAATCAGGAGATGGCGCCCAAAAGCTCTGCAACGCCAACCCAGGGAGGGCGTCAAGTGCCAATGCACATTGCGAAGGAATTGCAGGAGCTTCAGCCACAGTTCCAGAAGATCCAGCGAGAGCTAGAACAGATCGAGTCCAAGTTACAGGCTTACACCAGGCAGAAGAAGCGTCTGGCACTCGTTGAGCGCGAAGTGGCAGACCTGCCTGAAGGAACAAACACGTACCGAAGCATTGGTAAGATGTTCCTGCAAACAGACCGTAACGAGAACGCTGCTGCGATGAAGAGCGAGGAGAAGAACGTGGATGAGCAAGTGTCGTCGCTCGAGGCCCGCAAGAACTACCTCAACCGTCAGAAGCAGTCGGTGCAGGACAACATCACGGAGCTGTTGGCGCAATGCACTTAAGTCCAAACAAGCAACTACAGTAGTGCATGGAACGTGATAGTTGATTCGTTTCAGCGGTCATGGGGTAATTCCAATCGGGTGACTAATAGATACGGGACCGCTTGCCAGCTACCAGCAATGCAGCAGCCTTTAATCTTGGACATGAAGTTAAGCTTCCTCCTCTTCCTCCTCTGTCGTGAGCTGTCACCGCAAAAGTGTAGGTCAGTTTAATTGACATTCCATGGTTCGGGTTTCTTACGCGTTTGTTAAGCTCCTCGACGGTCTTGATGAGTTCTGCGTTCTTCTTCTTAAGCTCTTCGTTCTCAGCTCGTAGTGCGTCAACATCGATGCCTGTTGGAGCTCCCATGAAGCGCTTGACGTAATCCACGGCGTTCGGAGGTTTGTCCGATTCCTCATAGAGCCCCACCAGCACTTTGGTCAATGCATCAACGACCCCACTTTTCTCCAGATATTTCCGAAACTCCTCCTTCTTCGAGTCGGGTGTCTGCAATTTGGGAGGCATTGTTAGGACTAAAAGAGAACTTGTCAAAGTATCATTTTAGGACAGGAATTGTAGGACGGACCTGATACGTGGCAGTGCTCATGTTTTGGCTCGTCTCTGGTGTCGACACGTCAGTGGAAGGATACACGTCCAGCAGGAGATGAAGGCAAGCGCTTTGCGGCTACGAGCGCGTCGGCTGTTGTAGTATCCCGGACGCGACTCGACGGTAAAGTTTTAGCTTAGCTTTTAGTGTCTCTTCGCGGATGTCGTTGCGAGTTCAGGGGCTTCAAGTAAAGTTCCGATGTGTCTTTCATCTATGATACAAAGTTCTCCAGACCATAGTTTTAATACATGTTTCAATATAATTCATCACAAAAGTAAATCTATAATGTTGTCAACAAGTGAATATGATTTTTTCTTCTAAATACAAATTCAATGCACTTTAGAAGGTTGGTGCAACTTTAGGGGTTCCTGTGTCCAATCACAAAGTGCCACGCACGTCCATCATCTCTATCAACAATGGGACACTTGACACCGGACAGTCCTTCACCGGCTGGTTTTTCCCCTCACTCCGCAGCTTCTGCGCACGTGGCACAGACTTGGGAGCGAGCTTGGGGGCATCTTCTAGCTCTCTACAGCTCCACTTCGCCTCTTTCACCCCCTCGCACGTGTGTCCAGACCCCGGATTGAGGCTCTAGACGCACCGGAGCGGGCACTTGACCGGGCGCAGACGCCAAAGACGAAGGACCAGCGACTCCACAGTGTGCAGGGCGACGCGGCTCGCGAGCGCAAGCGAGACCGAGCCATGCAAGCGCTTCAAGACGCGCAACAGCGCTTCAATGACCTTGTGAACAATGACGTAAGGCGTGGACTGTTTTGGTTGCAAACCCTAGTTCAAACCCTAATTATTATTTTTTGTTGTTGTTGTTGATATTACGACAGTGGCCTGAACGAGTACCTGTTGAGTCCATGCCAGACTACGACCCGACTTACATGAAGGAAGGCTTCTTACAGAAGAAAGGACAGAGACTCAAAGGCTGGAAACGCCGTTGGTTTGTCTGTGATGGACGTACACTGTCCTACTACATTTCCAGGAAGGACCGCAAGCCTAATGCTGTGATCCCTTTGGAGGGATGCACTGTGCAGGACGGAGGTCTAAGCGAGACGTGGAACTCTCCACGGATCTACCTGACTGACCCTGCCACAGGCATTATGTACTGCCTGTCAGCTGAAGAAGGGATCGTGGTCACTCAGTGGCTTGATGTTCTTCGAGTGGCCGTGGCTCGTGTTAATAATGGCACAGCAGCTACTGATTCAAATGCAGCCTCGTCGTCGCAGAGTTCCAGTAACAGGACAAGGCAACATACCAGGACGCAGACTCAGAGACTCCCGTCGTCATCAGATGATGAAGATACTCGTGCGCATTTAAAGCGCGCAGCATCCCTGGGACCGTCACAGGCTCGTACAACTACGTTAAAGTCCGCTTCTTCGGCTGTGGGCAGTTCCAGTACAGGCAATTCCACATCGAATGGGGAAGGCAAACGTGCTACAAGGATGACATCGGCTCCGTCGGCGGTTACCAGCTCGAACAGCAATTCACAGCCCATTCAGCACCACCGTGTTCACCGTACGAAGACTCAGCGACTACCTACGACGATTTCACTGGAGAACGAGCTTTCGCATGGCTTAGATGTGCTGGAGGCGCTGCTGTGTGGTCACAGTGCGACGGGATCTTCGTCTTCGATCCGCAATCACGTCGTGTTCCGACCTATTGGCGCAGTAAATGGCGTTTTACGCAGCATTGGAACAGATTCAGGCTCTGGCAAGCAGTACGCGCGCGCTAGCGTGGTGCTCCCTGTGTCTTCAGAAGTAGTGGCGATTCTACTGACTGACCATGCGCGCAGAGCCGAATGGGACGTGCATTTCCCGCAATCGTCTCATGTTGCCACCTTCGATGACGCGACGGATCTCGTGCATTTGTCAAGTGGAAACTTTGCTCAGATCCAACAAACAAAGCCAATTGTGGCTTCTCATGTGGCTGCTGCAGCGTGTGCGTTGTGTGCAGCACTCTTCTCTGGCGCCTCGTCTTGGGAAGCATTGCTCACTGCGATGGTTTACGCTGCAGCTGTCGGTGGCATCGTGAGTAGAATCGACTACAGCGCTTTGACCACACCGCGTGATCTCATCATCCTTCGTCATGTACGTGAGTCTGCTGCGCCTGATTCGCAGGACTCAAGCGACGACAAGTCAGTGGACGAGTTGGGTCAGTCGGTGGCACTTATCCTTGAGAAGTCTGTCGTTAACGAGCTCAAACCGGTTGTTTCCGGCGTTGTGCGCGCTCACGTTGGACTGAGTGGCTGGTTGCTCGAACCAGTTGATTCGGGCCACGCTACGTTGGCCACCTACATTACCGACCTGGACATGAAGGGGTGGCTGTCACCTACCACGCGCCAAAGCTTCTTGCTTTCTCGTCTGGACTGCGTATCCGTCCTAAGCGAGTACGTGAACCAGGCACATTTGTGTGGATCGGAGCTTGGATTTGGTGGTGGCCTCGACGAGGATGGAGAAGGTGAGTTCGAAACTCGTAGCGTCGGTTACGAAGACACTAGCGAAGCAAGCGGTCTAGGAGACATTGTAGACGGTGAATCCTCTGCAATCTTCCACCCGAAGACGTACATGCGTGGCATGATGCCGCTTCCAAGCGGTGGGCTGAAGTTGATCGACAAGGAAATCGCTAAGAAGCAGGGCGGTGTGGTGAAGGATGTGATCAAATCTGCAGGAGCGAAGATCCTGGAAGGCAAGTCAGCTGTAAGCCTGTCGTTGCCTGTGCGTATTTTCGAGCCTCGCACGAATCTCGAACGAGTGTGCGACTTGATGCTGTACGCGCCGACGTTCCTAAACGTCGCACATGCACAGAACGACGCATTGGAGCGCTTCAAATACGTGGTGACCTTCGCTGTGGCTGGACTGCATCACAGTATCGGACAGTTGAAGCCTTTCAACCCGATCCTGGGTGAAACGTTCCAGTCCACGCTGAACGACGGCACTGACGTAAGCTGTGAACACACGAGCCACCATCCGCCTATCAGTAACTTCCAGTTCACGGGTGAGAAGTACTCGATTGCCGGTTTCGTGCTTTGGCATGCCAGTATGAGCGTCAAGTCGAACGCTATGCTCAACACCAACAAGGGACCTGTGCGCGTTACGTTCCCTGACGCTGAAGGCCTCCCTGGAACGACTATCGAGTACAACTTGCCTTACTTGCAGATCGGTGGCCTGCTTTGGGGAGATCGAACGGTAGACATCATGGGCAACATGATGTTTGAAGACAAGAAGAACCGGCTCCAGTGTGAACTGCGTCTCAATCCGGATGCCAAGTCGGGTATGGGTGGCATGTTCTCGAGCTCTAAAACCCCTACCGACTCTCTGCGTGGTGTGATTTTGGATACTTCTGTGTCTCCTCCACGTGAGATCTGCGATGTCTCCGGCTCGTGGCTGCACGACCTCGTCTTTGGCAACAAGACGTACTGGAGCATCAACAAGTTCCAGAGCGGCTACATGGTGCCGTTCCCTGAGGACAAGATCCTGGCGTCTGACTCCAGGCACCGTGAGGACTTGCACTACCTGGCTGCAGGCGACTTGGACGAATCACAAGAGTGGAAGGTGAAGCTGGAGGTGCTGCAGCGTGCGGACCGCAAGGCGCGTCTGGACGGCCGACGTCCCAACCACTGGTCCTTCCGCAGTTCGGCTGGTCATTAGTTGAGAAACGAGTTTAGACGTACGATTTGTTTTGTAGGAGCAGCGGTAAGAGCAACAACCAGAAGCAAGCGTACGGTTCGTGTTTAGTCTTGTCCTGCCTGTACTAAATGGAAGCTTACTGCCAGGCCGTCTTGAGGGCTTTACGTTGCGCCAGAGCCTTGGTGACGAAGGTCACCGCGAGGAACGTCAGACACAACAGGATCAGCATCTCGTGGTTGAAGTCGGACGGAAGCAGGTCGAATGACTTGGCAGGTGTCATGCGTACGTAGAACATGTCGAGGCCGTGTGCGAACACCAACGTGGTGGACTCGAGCTCTGCAGACGCTGTGCTGATGTCCTTCAGGTTCTCTACTGTCTGGTTGTACGTCAGCATGGCTTGCGGACGGTTGTACACGGGCACCAGAGGTGAGTACATCATCAGACCTTCAGCCTGTTCCTCAGGCGTGAGCGGCTTCTCCGGCTGACGCGGATCAATAAAGTTGCGAGCCAATTTGAAGATCTGGCCAGTCTCCATGCCCACCAAAACGGACTGAGGCGTGATACCGTGAGCTGTCACCGTCACTCCCAGTGACTGTAAAACAAAAGTGAAAACACACAGTCAGTAACAATACTATCAAGCAAATAGCAGCATCCGACACTTACCGTGATCTTCGTAGGGTAGATGAAGCTCTTCTGCAGTACGAATGGCGCCTTGGAGTCAAACGACGATCGCGTGGGAGTCCAGGACGGACGCTTCCACGGGTTGAGCGAGTGCATGCCCACAGCTCCATCAAAAAGTGACAGCGACACCAGTTCCGTGCGCTTCTCCTTCGAGTTCCAGAATGAATAAACCAGCCAGTTCTCGCTCTGCACCATACGCACAGGACCCTCCGCGTGCGAATGACGTGCACGGTGGATAATACGTCCAGCCACCGAGTCGATGAGACTCACACGAAGCACAGAAGTTGTCTCGCTTCCTTCTGACGATTCCGTAGCAATTGTTGCAAGACCAAAGAGATTCGGATTCAGGTACTTGATCAGCAGCGAGTCGTCACCTGTGATCGTCACTGCTGAGTCCACAACCGAGTGGTCGTGGTGGTGAGACGTAGCAATCACTTGCTGCTCACGAGGCAGAACAATAGACCACGCTTCACGGGCACGGTAGTCCGCTGTCTTGGAATCTCCCCCGTTCTCGAGGAAGTAGCCACGAAGAGCCTTCGAGGTTTCGTCATAGCGGTAGAAGTAAAAGTTCTTCAGCTCCGGGTGAGCAAAGTCCGCAGTCTCCTTGGGGTAAAGTGCAACCTTCAGCGAGTCCTCAGCAACCACAGCGACAGTACGACGAGCTGTTGGCTCTTCATCAGTCGCAAGGTGCTTCCGTTTGGGCAGCACAACGACCCACGAAGCACCAGAGGCAGAACCGGCGCTTGCAGCATCCAACTGACGGCCATCATCACCATCAAGCCACACAAGTTCCGTCGAGTTGGAGACAAGAAGCAACTCAGCGCCAGATCCAAGAGCCGGGTGGTCACGTGTCACGAAGAGCTGGTACTCAGGTCCCACGAAAGCGGACCACGCCACAGTACTAGCCTCAGCACGGATGGCAAAGAGCTTGCCACTGTTAGTGAGCACCATGATGTACTTCGAGAAGCCGAACAAGTGAGCATTGGGAGGTTCCTTGCGCGCAGCACGAGACCTGTCCACACCACGCTGCCGCTTACTCTCGTCAAACAGCGTCGAGAAAGACATCACCTTCTCCACCAGCTGTTGGAGATGCTTGATCTCAATCTCCACCTCCTCCATAAACGAGGGGATGCGCTTCAGAGCTTGCTTCTCGATCTCCGTCTCCGCCGGAGTGATCCAGCGCACACGTTTGATGTTGGCCAGAGATTCCTCACGCAGCCATTGGACGTTCCCGTTGTTAGCGTCGGCTTCTTCGTCGTTGGACGTCATGGCCAGAGCGTCGTCTTTGAAGACAAGCACGGCACGGCAGCTCGGAATCGAGTCCTTCCTGGTGTTGGGGCATCCGACAAAAGCACGCGACACATCACCGCCGAACGAGGCCAGATCCAGCTCAGCCTCCCACGAGACAGGTGCCTGACTCTTGCCAACCGTGTACGACGTGATCTCCGCCAAGCTGTCAGTCTTCGCTGCAGCGTGGAAAAGCGCCGAGTCGTCCGTCACAGACTCCGTCAGAGCACCTCCTGCAGCCACAAGTGCAGCTACCTCCACCTTCAAAGCACTCGTGACCTTCAAGATAGCACGCTTGCCCGAGGCCAGCACCAGAACGAGAGAGTTCGAAATACTGCCATCAATAGCCACAACCTTCTCTCCATCCAGCTTGAGTGAGCTTAGAGCAATCTCCGAGGATTCCTTCTTGTTCTCGAGACCCTGAAGCAGCAGCTGATCCTTGGTCAGAGTAACTGCAGCCACCTTGCCCTGTTCACTGTCACGACGCAGCACAGTTGTAGCCTGCACGTCGCCCTTGTCTCCTTCCTTAATTTCTGGACGCCTAGAGTGGCTCACTGCTCGACCCGACGCCAGCTCAAACTCGAGCATTTGACTACCAGCCATCACGTACAGCGCCGTATTGTCAGATCCCACCTGCCACGACAGCTCAGCCGTCTCCACTGCAGCCTTAGAGAACTCCTCAGGCAGCGTCTGGACCTTCACCTGGCCGTCCTTGACGCTGACCATTGCCACACTGGAAGAAGTGAGCACCACAGAGTGGTCACCATCCAAAGAGAAGAGGCCACCGAAAACAGCGCCCTTCTGAGCAGGACCGCGGCTGGTAACTTCATCCCACAGCAGAACACCAGTGTTTACATCCCACATCCGCACATGACGGCCAGAACTATAGCAAAAACAGCTTAAATAAGAATAATCCCCTGGATAAGAATAGTCACCATTGCAACATACCCCGAAACCGATAGAAGCCCGTAGTTCGTCAGTTGAATATCGTTGATAGCATCCCCTAAATAGTCATATCCACATCAATCAGCTCCTTTTCTTCCTGTAGCATGCATATAAACACTCCAAACCTTCAGGAAACACGTGACGCCACTGGATCTCTCCCGTCTTAGAGTCCAGACGGGCTAAAGCTCGCGAAGACTCGTCCGACGCCACGTACACAGCTCGTGTGGTGCCTCTGGACGCAACCGAGTGCGGTCCACGGCTCACAGAGCCCCCAAAAGCCACAGCCTGCACGCGTCCGACGTTCTGCGCGCTCCAGTCGAACTCCCCCGCTTGGTCGGCGTACAACGCATTGGTCACGGCCACACACAGCGCTGTTAACAGCACCCGCAGTATCTTGGCCATCCTAGAATCCCCCTCGACCTGAAAATGACGAGGATAAGGGCCACGCGGTGACGGATGTGACGTGAAGGTGAGTACATTCGGGTAACATTTCTCTCTGAAGTAACAATTGTGTTTATTGTGAGTCGACCCAAAAAAAAAAAATGGGTCACTTAGCGTTACTCTCGTGGACCCTCCTTGGTACGATACCTAGTTGAAGTTAGACACCACCGCTTGTTGACCCATTCACTACGGAAAGAGCCCTTCTTGAGCTGCTGCATTGGAGATGGAACTTGGATAGACTACTTAGCTGTTGTCCCGAAACGGACATGTTACTTCAACCAATGTTATAGGGATCGGAAACTTTGTGGATTCTTCATTTACCGGAACTACCGGCATTGTTTGCCCAATGCTTCAAGCTGGCGTTCTCTTCACCGCATTCTACATTCTGCGCCATGGGACGCAAACGTAAGAAGGAAGACAACGATGCCGTCGCAGTAGAGCTCTCTCCGTTCCCGACTCCATCGCAAGAACCCTCGCCGACCTATCGACTGAAGCAGAGCACGACAAAGATCCACTCCAGCGTGATCTGCAAGCTGTCTCGCGTCTGTCTACTGCCGGGGCTAGTGGAGGAAATCAAGAGAGTTTGTGTGGTCATGAAGCAAGTGCAGTTGGAGGGTTGGCACCTCGCCAACCTTCACGTCTTGCGTTGTCTGAAGGAGAAGGATGATGTACCCGGCTTGGAGCAGATGCTATTCTACCGATGCTGCGCTGCGACGCTGAAGAACATGGAGCAGCGAGATCGGCCGAAGGCCGTGACGAAGTACACAGCATTTCACAAGACCTGCCAGCGGTACTGGGCAGGGCGTGAACAGGTGACGTCGTATCAAGCAGAGTTCACGAGCAATGGTAGTCGCATGATCAACGAGCTGGCGAAGCTCATGTCGATCAACGCCCTCAATATGGTCGCTCCGCACTTCAGGCGACGACTGCACCAGTACATCCGGTTCAAGTACGCGGAGGAGGGAAAGCTGGAGCTCCCGTACAAGCAGACAAAGAAGCTAGTGAATAGCTGTTATCGCGTGAAGTCGGTACCAGAAGATGACGACGACGGCCTCCCTACTGGAAAAATGGTGAAGCAGTGGACTCAGTGGGATGAAACAAGCGACCCGGTGGAGAAGGAGCTTCGTGCGTGGCTTGGGATCGTACCGTGGCAATGGCAAGTGCGAGCGAACAGCGCCCACTTTCTACACAAACTGTACGACATGTTGACCTTCATGGAGAAGTTCGCCGCCAAACACCCGAAGACGAAGGGAGCCCGAGTGTACTCTCTGTTGCCAGTGTCGACCTCTTACCAGGCAGCGTACGTGAAGATCAATGCAACGACTCTGTTCAGCCTATTTACTCGACTTATTCGCGATCCCAAGCTCAAAGAGTTCATGAGCACTGAGTTGCCGGAAGTAGATCGACTGCCGTTCAGCCTGCAGACGTTCCAGAAGCATCGGAGCGAGATTCTGCGGAAGGTGTTCGATGTTGACCAGTTCGAGACATGGAACCGCAAGTTCGCAGAGGAACTCAAGACCAACGGCTACGGGGTGTCGATCACCATGATCCGACCAGTGACTACGACCTCGGTTGTCGTCAAGGAGCGGGATCCGCGGAAGAAAAGAAAGAAGAACGACGGCACGACAGCTCCAACCAGCTCAACGACACCAAAGAAGAGGAAAGTGAAGACCCCGGAAGAGATAGCTGAAAAAGACACCTTTGGCAAGGAGTTGTTCAAGCTCGGCCCGAATTACTCACCAGACGTCCTCATCGGCATCGACCCCGGGATGCGATCTCTCGTCACTGCCGTCTCGGTTGGTCATCTTTCCACTCGGAGACGCCATCACCCCATTCGCAGACGGCAACACCGAGCCAGAGCTCGTCAGAAAGAGCGAAAGCAACAAGAGCGTATTGTTGCAATATCAACACATGCGTACCGACATTTGGCGCGTATGAACGACTTCCGCTTGTCCTACGAGAAACTCAAGAAGCGCGAGCCATGGTACGCAGCCCTCGTCCGAGCGATGCCTTCGTTCAAGACCGCGAACTACGATCTCTACTGGGACCGTCTCCACTTCTTCTGGTTGCACGTCCGCTTCCTACTCGCGTTCTCTGCAGAACAAGCCTTTTTGCAGTGGAGGTTCACGCAGGATCGCGCTAAGATGGCAGCCTTGACGACTTTAGCGACGCGAATCGTTCCCAAGCCTAGCAAACGCGTATGTATCGCGTACGGCGACTGGAGTCGGAGAGACGGTATCAGAGGTCACCCTACAGGCCCAGTCAAAGGTTTTGTCGAGGCGCTGAAGATGAGGGCGATGGTGATTCCAATGGACGAGTATCGTACCAGTCTCACATGCTCTTGCTGTCACAAGCGCCTGAAGCAAACTCGTCTGTTCAACAATGTCAAAAGGAAAGACGACGAAGCAGACGTGCGGGCCAAGGACAATCCTTCCCCGAAAGAGTTGAAGGAGATTGCAGAGATGTCCAAGTTCAGGAACCCCAAACTTGCAAGTCGGAAAATCGTTCTTCGCTGCTCCAGAAACGTCTTGCGCTGTACTAACCGCTGCTGCACGGTCAACTTCTGGAATCGGGATGTCAACGCGGCGAGAAACATGCTGGAGCTACTACTGAGCAGACTAAAGGGCAAGCACGGAACGAGACGACTGAGAGCGTTCCGGCGAGGAAAATAGCAGGCGGCGACTGAAATAACGTGGATGGAAAGACCTGTAGAGTACGCGCTACAGGGTTGCGTAGCCAGCCACGCAAACATATTCGTAGCATAGAGACCAGTAGGACATTCTCAGTGCTAACTATAATATTGCCTTGCACACACATACTTGTAATCTGCAGTATCAAACACTTTGAAGTGCATGGGGTCTCGATTCCATGCTGTAGACCATCTTAATTTGATAGAAACAAAAAAACTTTTACTTCAAGCAGAAGAATAAAACAGTTATGATAGACTACTAGAAACTCAACGTTAACCGCTCCGGGGTCAGAGGCCTTGTTACAGTGAGTCCATCTGCGCATCAAACACATTACCCGCCGCGGATGTATGATTCTGCCCTCCAACAACAGCATCACACTCCGGGCAACGAGATCTCTCCATGGCCATTCCACACTCACCGATTGAGTACGAGTGGCCATTCCACACTCACCGATTGAGTACGAGTGGCCATTCACGCATCGGTACCAGTGGCCAGATCCGTGAAACTCCGCTTGCATCGCTAACTTGATCGCCTTCATCTCGTCCTTCGACACGATTTGATAAAAACTCGCGCTTCTGGCTCGCTGGACAATGACCACAACCTTCTCTCCCAGCGTTTCAAGATCTCGTCCGTACTTGGATAAAAAGGATTCACCACTGGTCTTCAAGTTACGCAGGATGCCCAGTACTTCAGTAGCCACTTTCTCCACTGCTTCTTCTCGCACTTGACGCTCCTCCTCCGTCTTCACCACTTCGCCTATTCTCTCATGTGCATCCCTGAGTAGGGTCTGTGCCAGTATCAGACGAGCTTCACTTGTTTGATATGCAAACGCTCCTTTCTTGAACTCACTGATAGCCTGGCGCGCATATTGAGCCGCATAGGCCCTCAAACTTCCTGTTGATAGCAACGATAACTGCGCAGAGAGCAGGTAAAAGTATCCTAGAAACTGGAAATTTGAGTTGGGAACTGGAAGCGTCTTGGGATCAATGTGCACATCGCCACCTTGTCCTCCTTTAGCCTTCGTCAGCAATGCCACACACGCTTCAAAGGCTTTTTGGCACGGAGGTCGCTTGACTGTTGCTCCAAACTTACGGAGATCATGTCGAAGAGTTTTATCCCCAGAGGGATCACCAGACTCCATCACTGTGTTAGTTCGATCTTGCAGTTTCTTGAGTTGACGGTGCGAATGGGAGATGAAATTCTTCTCAGCCGAATCAATGGCTGCTCGTTTCGTCACTCGCCCAAAGCGACGGAGTCCTCGGATCGGCTTCTTGCAGTTCGGACACTGAGGATTATCGATATAACCCTCAGGCAAAGGTCCAAGCGGTTTCCCATTCTTATCGTAGTAGTTGCTCATTTGCAGCGTACCATCAAGTGTAGTCACTGTGTATACCATCGAACAGCACGGAAGAATCACAACGGGATCCTCAGAAGGATCAATTTCCACATACGTCTGGAAGAGAATCAAATCAGCCACACGCTCTTTCACCTCGTCATCGCCACAATCATGGCAGAATTTCTCGGATGGACAGTCTTCTCCACAGATACTCGGACACTGGTGCCCACACTCAAGTGATTTCGTGCATCGGCGATTACACAACTGACGCGTGCACGGAGCTCCGCAAGGAAGAGGGCAAGATCCAACATGTTCACATCTCCAGTTGCACGATTGGGTGCACGCAGTACAAGGTTCGTTGCACGGATGATTGCAAGAGCCATGCTCGCAGGTGAACACGTCACAGATCCGTTGACATGGAGGACAGGACGATGTGCCGTGACAAACGCCTCGACAGCGGTGACAACACGGCAGCAAACGCTCGCATTCCTTCATACACGCTCCATGTTCGGTAGGTTTGATCGGGAAGTCCGGCTCTGGTTCTCCTTCAAAGGTTTTCAACGTACTTTCAACACATTCACTGCATTTCCGAGAGCAGTTGTGCCCACAAGGGAGTACCGTGCCACATTTCTGAGTGCAAACCACCTTCCCAGTGCTACAGGCGACACGCTGGACGTGACCACATTCAGGAACGAACTTATCCACTGGTACTTTACATCTGACCTTGGACGGCATCTTGGCTTCGAAACAGCATGCGTTGTGGTACGTATGGCCACAAGGTAGAACAATTGAGCCCACCGGCACTTCGCACCGCCCACAAGCATCACCACAAATGCCAGGACACACGTGACCACAACCTTCCTGTAGACGTGGACATGGTTGCGTACAGTACACCGTTTTGTGAGTCGGTTGATCCACATGACACAACTTTGGACAGGCATGGCCACAGCGGGGCAACCGTCTTCCACAAGGGCGTAGGCAGCCTCCATCAGGTGCCAACAGGGCAAATGATTTCGGCTCGGTCGCAATACGTCGGTAATCGGGGTGTTGTTGGCAATGCAAAGGTAGTCCATCGCCATAACAGCCATCCCGTTGCAGTTGACCCAGTACTTGCTCCCATAGTGGAGATTTCACACGTAGCAACTGACCATGACCAACGAGAATCAGTCCGTGTTTTGCTCGAGAGAGCAGCACGTTAATTCGATTGGGAGTTTTCAAGAATCCGATCGTCCCTCGACCATGAACATTCGAGCTGCTGCGGACCAGACTCGCCAGTATAATTGTCGCTTCTTCACCTTGGAAATTGTCAATTGTAGCGGCTCGAATCACACCCGATAGATCTTTCTTGGTAGCTCCTAATGTTGTAGGGCTAGCGCCAACTTCATCTTCTTCTTCTTCGTCGAAAGTGCGTTGGATTTCCTCCAAATCAAGTTCGTTCAGCTCGAGGATGAACTGTCCGCGTAGAGCCGATCGAAGTTTCATTAACTGACCCACATACGGCGTAAGAATCGCGATGTCACTGGTATGATAACCCTGTTGCAGAAGATACTTGAGTGTAGCGACGATGTAGTCCACTTCATATTCATTGGAGTGAGAGCGAGCCGAAGCTCCCAAGACTGCAGATGCACCGTCTTCGAGGCGCGTGTGATTCACAAAGAAAACGTCCTTATCCACACCACGGACAGGGGGATATTCCAACGTCTCGTGAGCGTCGCGGACTTCAGGGTAGAACAGCATTCGAATCAGCTGAGAGATCTGTGGACGCATGCGATGTTGCTCTGTCAGCATCCAGAAGGGTAAACCGGAAGTAGGAGCTACGAGGCGTTCAAAGAGAGACACGTCAAGAGCAAATCGCTTGCCAACGGAGCCTTCAACACTGAGGTTGTAGTCGGAAATATGTGGACGCAACTGCTTGTGGTCACCAATGAGCACAAGCTGCTGGCAAGCTGGAGAAAGGCACGCCATGAGTTGTGCTTCCAACACTTCGCCAGCTTCTTCACAAATAACCACTGGAGGCGCCACGGCCGCGATCTTCTGCTGGTTTTTCGCTACTCCAGTCGTCGTCATGCCAATGATCTGTACACGTTTCAATACTTCCACATCTGCTTGCTCTCGTACGATCTCCAGCTTCTTCATTGTTTTCTGATACGACTCCTGCGCTATGACAAGCTCTTCGACATGCTCGGCTTGTACGGCTCCAATCCATTCTGCCAGTGCACCACGGCGTTTAGCGATGCTCCACATCCATACGTTCGAGTCTCTCCTCAAGCCATTAGCCATGTGCCCGAGATGCTGAGATGCTCCCAGATCTTTACCTTGCAGCCAATAGTCCAAGATATCGCTGCAACCAGCAACTTCCCAGTCATCCTCGAACAAATCAGCGCTGCGTTCATTGAAATAGTCGAATATGTCAGGATAATTCATCTCAAGGAACCATTTCAACGCTTCCCAAGTAGGGCGACGTGTCTCCGCATCCAGTTCCCACAGTGCGGTTCGGATAGCATCTGCATCTTCGTCAAGTTGCTCGTACAACAATTTCAACTGATAGCGCTGAAATGTCTTGGGCTGATTATTGAGGTTGTATTTCTCCAGTCGTGGCTCCTTGCATTGACCTCCAATACGTACGAGACGAGTGATCCCAATATCCAAAAGATGACACAAAAATTGATCCAGAGCGTGATTCGTGTAGCACACAACAAGCACGGGCGAAACTCGCGCCTCCACTATGATCTGCGTAAGCATCGACCCAATGAATGACTTGCCACTGCCAGGAAGGCCTTGAATACAGGCAACTTGACTGCACAGAGCTTGTACCAGAGCCTTTGCTTGATCACGTTCCAGTGTTGAATAATTCACCAGTGCAGTTTCACAAGCTTGGCGAGAGTTGAGCTGGAATGGGTTCAAAGAAAGATGCTGTGGACCTCCAGCCACTTCACCAGGATGATTTCGTAGCACCGAGCTAAGATCGAAAGCAAAGTCTCTCTTCAGACAATACACAGGTGGCTCCATTTGTGTCTCTCCTCGAGCTGCTGGGGTTTCTGGGGCTAGGTACTCCAGGAACGGCAACGTTGCAGGCTGAAGAGACTGTAGAGCACGGAGAACTGGTTCATACGCGACGAAGAAAATCTTGTTGAACTCCAGCAACATCATATGTGAGAAGTTTTGCTGTTGTTGTCCTCTTGCAAACGACAAACGCTGCCACTGCTCCAGTAGTTCAAAGTCGTGGGTTTCAAACGGCTGCATCGATACCTCCACGATATCTTCTACAAGCCGATCCAAGTCACGCTCCACTATCTGGCAAAACACCACTTCCATGTCTCCATCAATGTAAAAGACTAACGCCACCATCCCGTTGTAAGGTAGGCGACCAGTCTTCTCCCACAATTCTTTGCGGCTTGTAGCGTTATCTGTCTTATTCTTCCTTGTGCTGCCTGTCATTTCCGCTGCAGTAGGTTGTGGGAAATGCACATCGATACAAAGTCCATGGCGCTCAAAACGGCGACTTCTATCTCGTTCCCCCTTGCTGCTCGTGTGTCGAAGTGGCATATTCGAGTCGATAATTGGATAGACGTTGTAGTCCACATCAGCATCTCTCAGACGACCAGCAGCGAGATTACCTCCGCTTCCAGTAAGCCGGTGCTCAAGATCTTGCAAACAAGAACGAATATTACCACACAAATCTTCTCGGTACAGTCGAAAGTGCGTATCTACCCAGCGTTCCGGTCCAGGAGGTAACCAGTGAGCATTCCCGTGAAATGGAAAGTTACCAGGTAGCAGAGGAGCCTCGCGCGACAAACACTCTTCGGTTGTAGGCAGCAGTTGAATATCACGGATCTCGCTACGATCATTATCGTGCCGAGGGCCGACACTGCCGTCTTCACGGGTTGTTTCACCAGGGGTTCCCACTTCTATGACGTCCCAGGGTTCCGGTTCATCCCATTGTAAGTGTGCTCTTTGTTGAGCTTCCTTCCTCAGTGCAGCACCAGCTTGTACGCCACGTTCTCCACGTCGAATCATCTTGTGTAGCCGCTTGATTTCATCTCTCATAGTCTTGAAACACAGCGTAGAGTCCAGTGCGTCCTCTAAAACTCCACAATGTTCAATCCACTCGGTAGTCAACTCATCAACGTACTTCACAGTCTCTTGGAAAGAATCTTCGTAGATAAAGTCCTTGAACTTGTTGCCCAATAAGTACAACAACCGGATAAAGGGTAGACACACCTGGGTGAAACACAACGGAGCGTATCTCCGTCCTTCCGTCTCCCTTAGAAAGTTCACATGGGGTAGTACTCTGTCCTCGATGCTGTGTCTCTCCACAATCTGCTCCAAGTGCTCTATATACAACCGAAAGAGCTGCACGTGAGCTGTACGCAGGTACGCGTACGCGTAATTGGCTTCGTCCATGTGTTGACTGACCATTTCCATCCTCTGCATAGTCAGCATCGTCACAAAAGGCACTAAAACTCTCTGGAACGAGACTAAATCCCGTCGTCTGCCTGCGTCGTTGGAGTACGTTAGGTCTAAGAGCTCCTGAATAACCAACACTCCTCGTCCATCGGTCTTGCCCAGCTCCCTGACAAATTGAGGGGCTAAATTGTCCTTGGCCAATGCATGAAGCGCTGAATTAGTGAAGTTTAAGGCCTGTGTCTGGCTGTTGACGCTCCATATATTGCTGGGGTCTTGCGGCATGAGAAAGCCCTTCCAGAGCATTTCTAAACGGTCTTTTCCGGGCCAGAAGCACACCAGGGCATCCGAATGACCGGAAAAGAGAGCACCAGACTTTAATTTGTCCTCCAATTGGGTCTGCAGAGTCTGTAGCGAGAAAGAAGCGACCGGTGCTGAGTCTGTCGAGAAGTTGTGGCTACTGGTACGTTCTCTTTGGAAAATATTGTCGCTTGGCGGTTGAGCGGTGCCATGCGCGAACCTGCACGAGGCCCCAAAGCGACATTTACCAGTATTCTGGAAGTTGTAACAGATCTTGGGGGGCATTTCGCGTCCCCTTTCTTCAGTCCCGAAGAACTTCGTGAGCCTTGCGCCTTGGCTGGAAGATCTTGGAGTGTAGGTATTGTCCAGCCTGCTGGACTTGATCATCCCAATAATGGTTAACGTTCCAATTATTGCAAGTCGAAACTAATACATCAGGGACTTAATAATTTAAACCAATATATTCGAGAAATAAAAATATCAAGGGGGTAAAAAATATACACCAATATATTCTAAAAATAATATACCAAATACTTACAAAATAAAAATAATAGACCAAGCAGTTTTGTGTATTTCTTTTAGCAAGGGAAACCCAATTTGGGAGAATAACCTCTACATGCATCATGCAAATGCTGGTCAGCAAGGGCGTTTAGGACGGCTGACTGCTGCAGCTCTTCCGGTTGTGGCCAACTTGCTTGCATATTCCGCACCGGCGAATTTGCTTTCTCAGAGATTCTGTTGCCTGCTGTGACGGAATGCGCTTCTTTGGGCGACCACGTTTTTTGTGGAATTCCGGGGGCCTTGCGTTCACTGCGAGTAAGCGTATCCTTGAGCACTAGAGGCAGGATGGTAGTGCGTGCTCGCTCCGCGTAGGCTTCTCGGAAGACTGGCGTTTCCAGGAACCACGATAGAATCTTGTCATCTCCTTCAGTCTACCGGCGTGCTTGAGCGCAATCAGAGCGTGAACACAAGGAGCACCAGCGTCCTCGAAATCTAAGCACAAGCATTTTACCACGCCGTCACATAGTTGAAGTGCAAACTCATGCTTGATTTCCACAACATAATTTGTGGAGGAGTTTGCGTCGATGGAACCGCTGACGGTGTCTTCAAGTACCTTGTCTGCCCTGCGCGACGCATACCGTGTCAACTCACCCAAGGTATCCGCCTTTTTCGTGTTCTCCACCCACTTTCTTGCCACATAACGTTCAATCTCTATAAGACAGTCCAGGATCGGAAGACTGCGAATACCCTGCAGTGCACAGTTGACTGATTCCACGTTATTGAAAGTCAGGGTGTTGAACCGGGTGCACGGACTATAAGCGATGGCCCGCTTTTCCTTTCCTATCTCCTGTAGCCCCTTGATTGCGCTCTCATTCATTGCAGAAAAGTCAGCAGCCGCTCTGTCATACTCCAATGCTGTACGCGCACGCGCCATCGCCCACGCTAGCGCCTTCAACTGCTTTGACTTGAATATCTTGTTGAAGTAAATTCATCAGTGTCAGAAGCAATAGAAGTGTGGGTGGTCTGGTGCTGTTGTCTTTGTCGTATTGATCAGGCACGGTATTTGTTATTTTGTTGGGTATTTGGTATATTATTCTTATATTGTAAGTATTTGGTGGATTATTTTTATTTTTGAATATAGTGGTTTAAATTTATTAATTATCTAAAAAAAAACCAAATACTTAAAAATAAAAGTAAAACACCAAATACTTACAATATAACCAAATGCTTTAAAAATAAGCAATTACAAAATACTTACAAAATAACCAAAAAAAAAATAAAATAATTAAATCGAGATGTATGTAAAGGCAAAGGACCATATGGAAGGAGAGCCGGAATTTACTTCAACACGCAATGGCCTAGTGAGATATGGCCAGTTTGATGACTGAATGGTCACTGGATTGATCCTTGAAAGTGACATTATTTAATTGTCCCTATGAAACTGTCCCAAATCCCGACGATACGAAAGACCCCTTGCCACACGACGAAGAACTGCTAACGCGACCGATTGTGTGAAGAGTGGAGCTTGATTGGTCGCCAGTACACTTTGTGCTTCGAGCCGGACACGCAACTGATAGGTCTTCGAGTGCAATAAGACTCCATAAGATGATATCGCTTCCATGACCAGGTGTACAGAGATCAACCGCTCATTATGAGATGCAGCAGAGAGCTGAGAAAAACGCCTTTTCGTTCACTGAATATTTTGGCTTTTGCCATGTGTTGTTAGGATCCTCCCTGGCGATTTCCATGCCTCCACATTCCCAGTCTTCATCTTTCAGCGCAGTAGACACGGTCAAGACAAAATGGAGAGCGACGATGACCAGTCGCGGGCGAGTTTCTTCGATAAACAGAGCTACACTAGCAAACAAGACATCGTTCAAGCCGTGATCCGATACAACAGCACCATGAATAGACCGTTTCGTGTGATTTCAAGCGACAAGAGGCGTTACAAGGCAACATGCACGCAGGAAGGTTGCGCGTTTGTGGTGCAGTTCGCATTTTCGCAGACGTTCCGTCCTCCCACGAAGTTCATCCGGAATTCCTGTGCGCTGTTTGAGACCACCAAGTCGTCACGCCGTGAAGCAACTGGGAAACAGATCGCATTGAGCCCCATGGTGCGCGAGATGCTAGTAGCAACGGGTAGAGCATTGCGCTCTGTTGCTATTCAGCAAAAACTGAAGGTGGCTGGAATTACAGCTTCATATATGAACTGTGTGCATGCACTTCGACGTCTACATCTTGAGGTTTTCGGCAATGACGCTGACCAGTATACGCTTCTTCCCTCTTACATCGACGAACTGAACCGTCGCGGCGACAAGACCAGCATTGAACTCACGGGTGGAGTTTTCAAGCGTGCGTGGATTGCCTTTAGAGAGGGAATCGAATCCTATACACCTTACCATGAGCGTGGGGTGGCTGTGGATGGTACCTCCCTAAAAACATCCGTTGGCGATGTCCTGCTGGTCGCGTGCTTTCGTAACGGAAATAACGAGATTCAGATTGTTGGTGTCGGTGTCGTCGCAGTGGAGAATGAAGACAACTGGACATGGTTCTTAGCTAATCAGCTTCCACACCTACGGCCATCACCAGCATTCCTGATTTCAGACCGCGACAAGGGCCTAATCAATACAACCAAGACAACAGCACCAGACCACCCACACTTCTATTGCTTCTGACACTGATGAATTTACTTCAACAAGATATTCAAGTCAAAGCAGTTGAAGGCGCTAGCGTGGGCGATGGCGCGTGCGCGTACAGCATTGGAGTATGACAGAGCGGCTGCTGACTTTTCTGCAATGAATGAGAGCGCAATCAAGGGGCTACAGGAGATAGGAAAGGAAAAGTGGGTCATCGCTTATAGTCCGTGCACCCGGTTCAACACCCTGACTTTCAATAACGTGGAATCAGTCAACTGTGCACTGCAGGGTATTCGCAGTCTTCCGATCCTGGACTGTCTTATAGAGATTGAACGTTATGTGGCAAGAAAGTGGGTGGAGAACACGAAAAAGGCGGATACCTTGGGTGAGTTGACACGGTATGCGTCGCGCAGGGCAGACAAGGTACTTGAAGACACCGTCAGCGGTTCCATCGACGCAAACTCCTCCACAAATTATGTTGTGGAAATCAAGCATGAGTTTGCACTTCAACTATGTGACGGCGTGGTAAAATGCTTGTGCTTAGATTTCGAGGACGCTGGTGCTCCTTGTGTTCACGCTCTGATTGCGCTCAAGCACGCCGGTAGACTGAAGGAGATGACAAGATTCTATCGTGGTTCCTGGAAACGCCAGTCTTCCGAGAAGCCTACGCGGAGCGAGCACGCACTACCATCCTGCCTCTAGTGCTCAAGGATACGCTTACTCGCAGTGAACGCAAGGCCCCCGGAATTCCACAAAAAACGTGGTCGCCCAAAGAAGCGCATTCCGTCACAGCAGGCAACAGAATCTCTGAGAAAGCAAATTCGCCGGTGCGGAATATGCAAGCAAGTTGGCCACAACCGGAAGAGCTGCAGCAGTCAGCCGTCCTAAACGCCCTTGCTGACCAGCATTTGCATGATGCATGTAGAGGTTATTCTCCCAAATTGGGTTTTCCTTGCTAAAAGAAATACACAAAACTGCTTGGTCTATTATTTTTATTTTGTAAGTATTTGGTATATTATTTTTAGAATATATTGGTGTATATTTTTTATTATCCCTTGAAATTAAGTCTATCTTAATTGCACGCTTCCCCGTACACGTAAGCGCACGTGTACGCCACCTAGTAGGTCTAAGGTGACCCATTACATCTAATAAAAATTGTTCTAGGCCACGAGACTAAAAATGTCTCGTGGCCTAGAACAATTTTTTTAAGTGCCAATAATTATTATTGCATGCAATAAATCTGGTGGGCATGGAAATCATCTTTTTTTGGCATGGAAATAATCCCCGGGCAGGTATGACAAGTTCCACGTATGCGATTGTTTAACCCATCGTTGTATGCTGTGCTAGTTTCTGCAGTGCCGACTGTGTGTGCATATTTCGTGGCGTGAATGGCACAGGATAGGAGCGACATTGAGCTTCTATTTCACCCTCCATCCAAGCCACGGTACTTGATTCACCAGAAGCTATGGAGATGGAACCAGAAACGGATGTATCGTACAGCTTGGTGGACGGTATCCCTGCTGATGACACACCATATCCACCGTGGTACAGCTCTTTCGGTTAGACAAGTCGGTCTAACGCTGCAACTCTGTATTCATACATATATGTCTACTCTACTGGAGGTTAACAAAAACATGGAAACAGGCACTAGTCGAGTGGCAGTAACTTCCAATGCCACGTTACACAAGAGCTCAGTCAATTCTGTGAAGAGAGCGTCTTCTTCAGATACCATCGCGCCCAAGGAAAAGAATTATGGATGGCCACTGAGGAAGGGATCACTGGAAACATGTCGCGGTGATTGATTCGAGACGATAATCGAAAGTTACATGCTACAGGGTTGCCATTGTTACGAACTGAAGTACAGTGCTTCTTGCTGTAGGTCTACCGTACAGCCTGATAACGCCAGCGTTCCAGGCTATGGTGGGTGGGTTCGTTATGGGCCTACTTCACACTCGGACAGCTAATGACCAAGCTGAGCAACAGCTCATTCTCCACCATAACCGCAAAGAGATCGAGCACATGAAAGAGAAATGCGTCTTAGGCCCCATTTAGTACTAATGGCTTAGTACTATATCATCAATATTAGTTTTCATTACGGTGCCATTTGATAATATTACAATTATAGTAGTTTTCAAGATGCCCTCCAATATAGTTTTGTTTTAACGTTAAAACAAGTACATGACGTAATCACTCAGCCAATCAGCGATCAGGAGCGATGTTGACGTAGACGACCGTGTGCAGACCCTGCACAAGCGCCGCGATTTTGATCCCGTAATCATTGCTTTATATCGATGGTGCGCTCGCTGCAAGCGCTTCTCCACTGTGAGGCGAGGCAAGTATGTTCGTGAAGATGCCTTCTAAATGTATGCCAAGGGTTTCGGCCAAGTTTCGCCGCTTGCTTTTCGTTATGGGCCGGCTGAGTCTCCTGCACATATTGCACAAGTATTATTGCAGTGAATCTGCTAAACTTTTTTAGCAGAATCATTGCAATATATAGATTATTGCAGTGAATTTCCGAACTGCTATCCAATCCCATGCGATCTCGAGATGCACATGAGTGTGACGATTACGGTAAACCACTTGACGATGTAGTCACGATTCGCAGTACGTGTGATTCACACGGTGTGAAGGAATATCGGATTGGAGTTGAGAGTGAGTCTACCGTAATTGTAGCTGTCCAGCACAGGATCAACCCGGCGGGCCAATGATATACAGGTATGGTAGCGTCGCGGAGGCTGTGGCGACAGGGCACTATTCTCAAACAGTGCCCACAACAGTGTTGTGGGACAGCTCGATCCTCACTTTGCAATTTTCCTTCGTCCTCCAACCAAACAATAAACGACATGCGTCTCTCTCAAATTCTGGTGGTCGCCGTAGAGTCCTTCCTATTCACAAGCAACGTGGTTACTGTTGCCACTTCCAACCAGGCCAAGAACTCCAAGATGGTGCAGAGAAATCCGAGCCAGCGACTTCTGAGGAGCAACAAGTACCCCGTCAATGAGGAAGAAGACGAGTCTGAGGATTCCGTGGACGTCAAGGGGCGTGACTTTACTACTCACGACGAAGAGGACTCGGAAGAACTCACCCCTTTGTCCCAAGCTCAACTCAACAAGCTTGAAGCCATTGGGGAACTACTTGGACGCACGTAGCTACGGGTTACTCATCTGTCTCGGCAGATAAGGCCCAAGCGTTGCTTGCCTTGCGTGACGCGTTCCTCAAAAATAAGTCGAGGGCAATCGATATTGCAAATGGACTGGTGATGCGTGCGAACGAAAGCTAGAACCATTTCTGCTGCGAATGAGTCCAGTCCTGAACAAGCAACATGTTGTGACGATACCAAGGTCTTAATCTGCTTCACTGTCTTGCAGATCAAGTGGCGTCCAGTACTGCGCTGTGTGGTCTCGCCGGGTTCTTGTATATCGTGCACAACTTCAACGTCAACAACACTCGTCGGGCCCAGCTCACCTGCGCCGGAACGTCTCTGTCCCTATTTGTATTTAACACAATCAATGCAAAGATAAAGAACCCACTTCGTTCTCTACTCTTCGTCTCAACCAATCGTCCGTCCAAACAATTGCCAACACCGACAACTGCCCTTGGATCCCGTCCTAAACGTCGAGGATACTTGACTAATGACCCGTTCCCGGTGGCCCGTCGTCAGTCACTCACCCGTCTAGCACCGCCCAAAGCTTCAGCTGTGGTCTCTCAGTCGCCGTCCAGAGTCTCACTTGCGCTCCGTCCGTCGAAGTTGTTCGTTGCTTGTGCCCCACTTGGCAAGTTTGGAAGTGGAAGTCTCCGTCCAGCCGTCGCAGCCGTCCGCTTTGCTCTTCCATCGCTGCTCCAGCGTCCTGCAGACCCATGAGCTAGCTGCTCTACTGAGTCGTAGTTGTTCCAAGATCGCTTCACTTCGTGGATTCCTTGCACTTCAACGCCGTTCGCATGGCGATCTTCCTCATCGAACCCTTGGCTCGCACGTCCAGCATCCACATCACGCCGCACGCCATTAACCGCCAACGACTCGTCCCTCAATAGGCTTGTCCTATTACAATGTGGTTTCCTTTATCATTTGAAGTGAATAATAGATATCCTCTCGAATGTTTTTCTGTGGTGGTGTTTGGCTGGGGATTTATCGATCCTATTTATTTTCGTAGGCAATGCGCACTGCTGTTACGATTGCGACTTCATAGAATCTACAAAGGAACCTGAGGCATGATTCCAACGACTCCGTGGACACCGAGGAAGAATGTGTTCCTACTGATGAATGCCCCAGTCCCCTTCTTTACCAGGTGAGCTCAAAACTTGTTCATGCGCATCATTTCGTTTGAGGTTAGTGAGGTTTATCAATTTGAACGCTAGGTCCCAAACTTGATACTGATGAAGTATCTTACGAGTCGTAAGTTACGACAAACGTAAGATATAACATAGATCTAGATTATGGAGGGCAAGCTGCGGCTTTGTTGTGGCGACAACATTGGCATCCGCTCCATTATCCCGACGTCCCACTTGCTGCTGGGGCTGTACCAGGAAGCCTACGTCTGGAACCATCGGGTAGTTCATGACGTACGTGACGATATTGTCTTCCTTCAAATACTTCCAGCGCTTCCTGTAGGTCTTTTTGTCTGCTAGCTCTCCTTCCTCCTCCAAGAAGAGTTCGCCCTGGGTAGCGCTACGTAAGTGTTTTACCCTCTACTGCATGACAGTACTCCAGCGTACAATGCACACGTATGCCATTAGCAAGCCGTTGCATTATTTACAACCAATATTTACAAGAAGACTCAACTTGAGCCGCTCAACGGCCTACTCCTTGTGCAGCATGGCTCCTTCCTCAACAGCCGAGTACTCCGGGAAATCCGACGATGCACAGAAGTGTTGCTGCATCTCTTCGTTTAGTTCTTCCTGTGCGATGGAGTGGGCATCCACTACGGGGATCTTCGACTTGATCCGAGGGACAGCCTGGCCGAGCAAAGTGTCTTCCATAGGTGAGAATTCTGGAAACGCCGACGATTCCGAGAAGCGGCTCGATGCCACCTCTTCCAATGTGCCATCAAAATCCAACTGAGCGTTCTTCGCAGCACCATTCAGACTCGTAATAGTCGTGTCATGCTTGATTCGAGGCACTACCTCCGACAGTAGCGTATCCTCCACTGGTGAGAATTCGGGGAAAGCTGAAGACTCGGAAAAGCGGCTGACTGCAACATCCTCCAAAGTGCCTTCGTTAATGAGCTGAGCTGCCTTCGCAGCGCCATTGAGACTGTCCAAAGTGCCGTGTTTGATTCGCGGTACCGCTTCGGATAGAATCGTGTCTTCCATCGGCGAGAATTCAGGGAAGGCCGAGGACTCAGAGAAGCGACTCGAAGCGACTTCTTCCAGGGTCCCCTCAAGTCCCCAGTCAGCTTTTGCTGCAGCGCCATTAAGACTGGCCAACGTGGACGATTTGGGCTTCATGCGAGGTACAGTTTCCGACAGCAGGGTGTCTTCCATTGGCGAGAACTCGGGGAAGGCCGAGGATTCGGAGAAGTGGTTGCTTGCAACATCTTCCAATGATCCTTCCAAGTTGAATTGCGCACGCTTTGCAGCTCCATTGAGGCTGGCCATAGTGGTGTCGTACTTGATGTGCGGGACGGCCTTGGACAGCAGCGTGTCCTCCATTGGCGAGAATTCCGGGAATGCAGAGGATTCGGAGAAGTGGGTCGACGCAACTTCCTCTAATGTGCCCTCCATGTCAAGTTTTGCCATTGCAGCAGCACTGTTGAGGCTAGAAAGCGGCGGTTTAACGGTCTGAAGAGCCATAAGCAGCGTCCTTGAAGTGGAGATGCTGCATGCCAGCAATTGGCGCTGGAAAGCAGGAGAACGGATGAGACGCAGCATCGCAAAGAGAGACCTAGGTCTAGTACGTTGACGAGTTTTGGCTTGGGAGACTTGATCGGCTCGAGGTGGAAGTAGAAATGGACAATGAGGCAGACTGCGATGGTCAGGTGGAGTCTATGCAACTTCAACTTGGGGAACCCAAAAGAAATTGTGGAACCTCAAGTACGAATAGTATTAGGTTTGGTTGACTGTACCAACGTTCGTGAAGCGACAATGGCGAGAACAGCAAGCTCGTGTGTGTGTGTGTGTGTGTCGGCACATGTGTTTACTGCCACGATGACCCTCCCCTTGCTGTCAGAGTGCCTTTGACATTCATGTCAAAGTCTTTGATGAGCAAGGATAGTTTTGGGCCCCATAGATTTATTTTGGGTTCTACCTGCGTTTCTTCCTTCCTGCTTCTCATATCCATACACAAGTGTCACGTGCACAAGTCCACAGCAACAGAAACAGCAACAGCAACAGCTTCCAAGCGCCAACAACCAGCACATCAGTGCAGTCCACACGTCGGTTTGGCGGAGATTTTTCACGACGGCGGAGAACTCCTCGTTAGTGTCCGTTCGACCATCCAACCAATCACATCGTCGTAAATAAAACTTCAACAAGATCGGACGTGCGGCTCCTCATGGACTCACTCATTCTGCAATCCACCTCGCTCTAGCCAAGCCACCAACTAACCCAAGCCAAGTCTAGAAGAAAGAAATATGCTGCGCTTCATCCGTTCACCAGCTTTCCAGCGCCAATTGGCGACTCGTGGCATCTCCACGTCCCGAACGCTGTTCATGGCACTGCAGACGAATGCTCATCTCACCAGTCTAAACGCTCAAGCCATGACGCACTTGGACATGCACGAGACGTTGGAAGAAGTGGCAGCCAGTCACTTCTCGGAGTCCTCGGCGTTCCCCGAGTTTTCCCCCAAGGAGGACGTGCTGTTGGGCCAAGCGATCCCCCTGATCAAGGACATGATGCCCATCATGGACGCACACGCCTTGGCTGCGGAAGAGCTCAATGCCGAGATGCAGCAGCACTTCTGTGAGTCATCGGACTTCCCTGAGTACACTCCTGCTGAGGAGGAGGCGATGCTTAAGGAGATGTGAAAGAGACTATGGATGCGGCCTTTGGTCCTGTGTAGGCCGTGTATGTCATAGCGTAAACTGCAGCCGATGGAACTGGCGTATCGTAGCTAGTGAACAAAGTCTCCGGCTAATACTAATAAGAAAAAGTTGTTGACCATCCGTTCGGATTCATGTGAGGTGAGGTCTACTGGTAGGCACTGCAACGCTTTTAACGTTCATTATGCCTAGCGTGGAAGTTGATGGAAAGTTATGTTCAACGGCAATAGGAGGGAGGGGTTTGGAAGCGACAGCTCACTTATCAACCAACGTAGAAGGAGATGACCAACTACCCGATCAATAATCGTGGTCATGGCGAGTTTTACCCGGCAGCTTCATCCAATGTGGCGTTCGAAACGAGTCTAGCTTACTTGTTGGTGGCATTTCCTCTCGTATCTGATGGGGTGAGTGGTGCATCCTCCGTTCTGCTTCAACCAAGACGATATCTTCGAGTACTACGGCGTGTGCACCAAGATCAAGGGCCACGACGACGCAACTATGGCCACCGACTTCCATCACGAGCCCAGTTACAGCGAGGGGGGCCTCTGCTTCTTCGAGCTCAGTGAAATGCTGAAAGCTGTACGAAGGCAAGCATTAGTACACGGCTTGTACTACAACACTAGCAAGGGAATAATAGTCCCAAAGTACTGATACTTTGGCTTGATAACAAGATCCAAAGCTTCATGGTTAAATACTGTGCTCCATCGGTTGATCATCATCTTGATCGCTGCAAGAACACTTAACGCCATTATTTTTAGGTGTTGGCAGCTATACCAAGTTATATTCATCCTGAGAGCTGAGTGTCAAGGATTGAAAACGGTTCGCTAACATACGAGCGCTGTGCTGCAGACTGAACAGTGATCATGCCTCAGGCCATCAACGAGCTGGATGTCGACTTCGACGCGCAGGTAAATCTTTAGATGATTGGAACCTTGACGTGAAAAGCTGAACTAACGGATTCAATCGCTGACTAAAGATCCGAGAGATCAAGAGGTTAATTTCATCTTCAAAAGATGTTGATCGTCGAACAGCGCTGGAAGAGCATCTGCGAGAGCTGGAGCTTCAGAGAATTCAAGCAGAACAGGAACGACAGCAACAACAGGAACCGAGTCCTGCCGCCTCCAGAAGGAAAAGCTTTCGACCCACCAGTGCCAAACCACGGGTGGCGACCCTGACACCATTGGCGGAGGATTCTGAGGTCGTCCCCACATCGCTTCACGGACTAGATCCTCACCGCATGGACGATGCTGGGCTCTCACTTGTATCGGAGGTATTTAGCAGTTCTTACAACGAGATATACAACCCTGCGAATGTGCTGGAAAACGGCAGTCGAACGTTGTGGGTGTCCAGTGGAATGTTCCCACAGTTCCTCCGCATTGTATTGCGCGAACCCAAACGTGTGACCGCAGTGGAAATCACGTGTAGGCATATCACGAGGCTTCAACTACGCGCTTCATCCAGTCGGAATGTTGCTATCAGCAAAATGGCTGTAGTTGGGAAACTTGAAGTGAACGCTACAGAAAGCGGGAAGCTGGATACACACCGGTTTCCATTGACACGTCGGTCTTCGGACTACAATGATGAAGCAAAGGGGGGCGACGCCAACGAGAACTCGAGCGCAGAGCCTGCAGTCGAAGCGATCCAGATAGACATAGAGAGCGGGTACAGCGATTTTGTATGCGTGTACTTCGTCCGACTTCGCATCGCGAGTTCAGGAGATATAACAACATAAATTTCACTTTGCAAAAGCAACTTCACTGGAAACACCACTTTAATTCAATGCCTCAACGCTTAAATGCGTACCAATTCACGAAGAAACTACGGCGTATCCAAATCTGCTTGAGTTCGCAGGTAGTCCACAAAGGCCATTCCTGTGGCAAGGAACTCACGTGCGAAAGTCGGCTGCACGCGGCGCTCTGGCGTCAATGGAGGCAACAGGAACTCGGCCTCGATTTTATCACGAACACTCATAAAGCCATCCTCTGGGTTTCGGTCGGGAATAGTAAACTCACGGATACGCATTACGGACAGCTGCGTTCCCATGCCTGAACTGGAGTACTTCATACCACGAATATGTCGAACCGTTCCGATGCAAGCAGGCGATTCACCCGCTTCAATTAGATGACGACTAATGCGCACCTTGTCTCGAGTACCATCACAAAACTCAATAATACCACGGCCATCAGGTGCGGTTTTGCAGCAATTAGCCAGTCTCACGTATAGTTTGTCCGTCTTGGGCATATCCTCTGTCGTATTCACGTAAAAACGGACGTCTGGGGTGGAGTCCATCTTGTGACTCTCATAATCCATCTCTTGGCGCATTTTCAAAGTCGCACTGAACCATCGTGAGGGGCGAGTCGAAATTTTCACCAGTTGCAACTCATCCGTCAGACGGACATTGTACTCGAACGACTGATTCACGATCGATACCTGATAGGAATCTGACTCCTCGATCAATGCCATACCTAGGCGAGTCTTCGCGTATTCTTCCGTCCAAGGCACGTGATGTTTCTCAATCATGGAGTAAAAAGAGTGAGTGACGCCCTTGTCGCCACGAGCAACAGTATCCGCTTTTTGCAGCTGGATTCGTTGCCGGTGATGTTGCCTCCGTCCACCACCACCACCGCCACTTCCAGCCTCGCCATAAAAACCTTCTTCTAGGCCACCCTCCTCAACACTCCATCCTTCCTTCTCACCGGAATAATCAGCCTCTTCATCCAGGTTGTCAGCTTCAGGTGACTGAATGTCCTCGTTCACTTCACCCTGCTGTTCTCTCTGCTTCTGCTTTGCGATCAGAACCGCCTCGTAGAGCTCGCGCGCAGTGCGGCCTCTCTCGAACTCGTCTTCCAATTTCTTGATGCTAGCCAGCATGATTGTCTCCGCATCAAAAGAACGAGGTAGGTTGATGAGATAGTGGTGCCCAAAACGCACGAAGGCTTTAGTCTTGGTGACACCTGGATTTAAGTGCTCGTATCTTGACAGCTTGATCATTTGCTGAATGAATTTGGCACAAAACGTCGCTCCTGCATGTTCGTACCATTGACGCCCATTCATGAAGCAAACCAAGTGCGCTTGGTGCAACCGAATGTTGTTGTGCTCACCATGGCGTTCACCGAAGTAATCCTGGAACCCAATTTTCTCTTGTTGCGACCCCGCTCCCTCAAACAAAAGTAAGCTTGAGCCTTCGTGGTGGAAATTGCGGTTCGAGCGGTATGTCATTCCAGCTCCAAGTTCCTGCTCGATCATGCGGATGTGGTCTTCAATACGCTGTACCGCATCACCTGGCCCAATGATCTCAGCTACATACAAATCAGAGCGTAGAGAATTCGGGTGAAACTTGAACAACAGGTGTGTTGAGCTATCAGCTCTTGTTTCAAACAAGATTTTCCGAGAGAAAAAATCCTTCTCCTCATGGACCCGAGTACTTAGCGCATGGCTGAGAGTGATCAGGCTTGTCTGTTCTTCTCGGTGTGTCAACAGGTATTTTATATCCCCCTGCGCGATCACCAACTGGTGAAGTGCGATATGGCATTCAGACCGAAACAACGTGATTGCTTCAGGGTCTAGCTGTGTGTCGTTCTCCGGGTCGAGAGGGTCCGTGAATCCATAGTCACTGAACGGGGTTGACAGTTTAGCGTAATACGAGAAAAATGTGAGAAGGACATCAGCTGCTGACAGTGCAGACGCATCCTCATTTCCAGACACCAGTCGAGTCAGCAATTCAGTCCAAAACGTGATCTCGGAGTCAATGTCGTTAGTCTTCAGAATCTCTTTCACCGTAATGGTGCCAACGCTAACCGGCTGCACGTAGCTGTGCTCAGTACAAAACCGTAAAAACAACCAAATGAATCCCGTGGGTGAAAACATATTTAAACCACCCCCAGACCGTCGTCGAATCAATCCGACACATTTCCCCCAACGCACCAGGAAGTACACACACGGCCAGAAAAAGCTGTATTTGCCCATGTATGTACGGAAGAGACGCGTCTTGATAGGTCCAGACGAGAACATACACATCTCGATAGACCACTGTTGAAACGAAAAGGACAGGAGGGGTACGCGGATGGTATCTTTCAGATCAATGTTGCCGTGTGATCCTTCTATCGCTTTCGCAATTGCCTTCAGTGAACCTCGTGGAGACGTACAACGAACCATCACATCCAGGTCGGACTGCTTTTCAAATGTTAGCAGTCCCGACGAACCGAACAAAATGAGATCCAGCTCCTTCTTCTTCAGATTGGCAGGCATCTCAGTACGCAATGAATTCACCGCCATCAGTCGGTCGAACAGGTCTGCCAACAACTCTTGCGTAGTGGTGGCAATCTCGGCCAACATACACAACTGTAGCTTCGGAATGGTTCCATCATATGCGGATAACCGTACAGGTGTCCACAGCTTGTAATACGTAGACCCGACACTGTTGGCCTTGATGGTCGTTAACAAATCCATGACAATCCACGGAAAACTTAGACAACGCGTTGACGCATCAAAGTCGTTGTGAGCAACAAAATAACAGGCTGCAGCAAGTTTTAGCTCTTCACCAGGTGCAAATGTGGACGTATCACTGTTGAACTGGGCTCGGAATGAACCTTGAAGCGCGTAAAACGCATCCTTGCACTGTTCTCCAAAGCGGAAATAATCAGCCTTGTACTCATTTTTAATCTCCACAATCATACCTGTCGCAAGCTCTGCCTCGCTTTCAGCTCCCGACATGAGCAATAAAGCTCTCACACGCAACTTGTACTGACGATAAAGCATTTCAGCCTGATCAATGTAGTCATCATACCCGAGAGTCAGGAAGTGGTCGTCACGAATAGGCATTTGGCCCACATCCTTCATCATCGTCGTGTCAAAAATGGCCTGGCAACGTCGAAACATCTTGCCCAGAATTTTCTTCGAAATGTATGACGGTTTGTCCTTGTTTTGCATGAAGTCTGGATAACTCTTCGGCGCACACTTGCGCACTATCTCCAGATCCTTCTCAGCTCGGAGACTATCAACTTGTTTTGAGCAAATGCGCGCTAGAATCTTTGCGTTCTCGTCAAAACTTCCATCAACTGATGAATCACACAGAGCAAGATGGGCATTAGATGCAATACCAAGGATATCATCCTGGATGGAGTGAACGTAAAAATCAACCAGTCCTTCATCATCAGTTGACTGGTGATATTCACCTCCGCGGGGACTGGTATCACCTCCAGTATCTTCGTCAAATGCCATCGGTTCGTGGACTTGTGCCCTCGACGGGATCAGCCGTTTGTCCCAAATGACGACAAACATATCACCGTCCAAATCTCCGCCTGTGCATTCGTCGGGATGAGGCCGCTTACCCCGAGAAGGAAAGACAATGCAATCCTTCACTTGACTCAGTTCTGGTGGCACATCTGCTCTGCAGCGCAAAACACGGATGTCACCAGGGTGGTGGCACGGACTTCGATGAACAGCAACATCAATTCCATCCAAAGTGGCATAGCTATCGATTCCAGTTTCCTCATCAGTCACGGAATATTGAACAAACACTTCCCCGTACTCCAATGTCCCAGTGAAATCTGCTACACCCATCAAAGTACGCCCTTTTGGAACAGGAATTCTGGCTCGCATCACGGTGTTGGCCAGGCGATAATGGTAGATTGTCCTCGCCAGTGACGACAAATAATCATCAACCAAAACTTTCACACCCAATTTGCGAACAAGTGTGTCAACTCGCATTATTACGTCTGGGGGGAGGACCGCCTTTAGCTCAAAATATGCGCCATCATCAGACGCAATAAGAGAACTGAGATCGCTCAAAAAATCCTCCTGCATCTCCATGAAGACATCTTCACTTATCCCAAGGTCATTCAAGATGAGCACACTTTGGCGAGTAAGATACGCTTCCGATTTACCGGCACACGCAACGATTTCAAGCATGGTGTGGTTGGATGCGAACTTTGACATGCTTTTACGGAGCACAATTCCTTCCTCGCGACTTGTTGGATTGCCAATGTCAGATACCACCAAAACGCCCTTCGCGCCTCCAAGACGAATCTGGAAAGCTGATGGGGTGTAAGGGAGTCGAAGCTCCTTAGCGATACTATTTGCTCCAACTGAAGAAATTTCACCACACCCGTCCGTAAACACGTACTGGCCGTTCTCAATGTCATTCACTGGGTTGTCAAGAACACTTTGGCTAACGTTAAATGTTTCTTTTGTCGAAGAGAACGCTTGGCCCAGACGCTTCAGGTACTTAGCTGGAGACTCCAACTGCGAGAGGTCTCCAATCCACGGGCGAATTTCGTGTCGGTCGAGAAGCGTGAAAATTGCGCTGCTGTTACGCACCTGGCTTAAAGAGCACCCAAGGAAATGAAACTTCAGTCGACCTTCTACGTGAGGAATCTCAATGCCATTCCTTAAAACGTTTCGAATGCGTCTCAAAATTCGATCAGACGTGTAGTCCAAGCGCTCCATGTTGTCATCTCGAAAATAAACGTACATAAAGTTTTCAGATCCCCAGTGCCGAAACACGCGATTGCTGGGTGCTGGATCGGGTGGACAGTACACAATTCGTGACGGGGTTACAATGACTTTGTAAACGATGGATCCTGGGCTTAAAGGCGGGCTGGCACATAGTCCCTCAAGCATGGGTCGTTCTTCTTTCAGATATAATGAAAATTGGTCTACGACACTGGTGTCACTCGGGTGTGGGCGAAACGAGAGCAGCGCCTTCTCTTGAACCTCCGGGTCAAGCTCAGCCAGCATATCATAAAATTCGCCTGGAAGGAATCCGTTCGTGAAATAGCTGCAGTCTGAGAGAAAACACTGGAGAGCATAAGCCACTGGCAACGGAAAACGCAGTTTTGTAGGGGGCACTTTTTCCACCTGTGACGTTGGGATCTTCGTCTCACGAACTTCAACCCCAAGTTTTGAAAAGAAGACACGGAGATTCCAAAGGTGAACCATTAGATCATCCGAAGGAGGCACTATTAGCCGATAAACGAGCGCCTGCGACTGGCAAATCTTACACTCACGCTTGTCTTCGACGTAATACGACGGAGGCAGGCGAAACGACAGATACAGAGACGCACCATTTCGAGCCGAAGAAGTCAAATCAAACCATACCAACGGCTCACACAGTGATCGCATATCAAATTCCACATCAAGGTGCCCGATAGACGCTGCCAACGCATTTGTTGTCATCTCCAAGACACCTGGCCTGCCCAAACTCTCAAGCTCCATAAAAGTACCGTCAGGGGTCATTAGTCCACGCCGGAGTTCGACATCAGCAATGGCCTCTGCCATTTTCCCACTCGCTGCACTCTCCATATCATCACTTTCAAAGCGCATCCAGAACGATTGCTGCTGCTGAGTAAAGAACTCGACTCTGGAGCACAACAAATTATACGACAGATAAATACTGTCGTCAGGAGATGCCGCGACTGTACATAATCCATTGTGTTCGTCTGCCATCCTGACTGAGGCGAACTCACTCACCCTTTCCAAGATCATCCTCTGCAACTGTCGGTCAGCATCAATAAAAACACCACCGAGAACGATGTTGTACACCTTATCAGCCTTTGCGTCAAATGTTGCTCGAGCGGTCAATGCCGTCACGTCTTTGCTTGCAGGAGCCGGAGAATGCACAGGAACATCTTCTGGGTAACAGTCCATCAACTTTTTTACTGTTGCTTTGGATTCCAATCTCGAGGCTGTCATGTTTGCTATCAATACGAGCCGCTTCTCGTTTTCCACAAGTCGTTGGTTGCGCTCCTTTCCCACCGCAGAGCAGAAGATGATAAAACTGCTATCTCGGTGGCGCGCACGACCACGACTTTGAATAAGGCTCGTCACGCCAATAACCCCGTCGAATTGAATAACAAGTGAACATTCCGGCACGTCAAGACCTTCCTCAAGCACATTAGTAGCCACTAAAAGACGGATGCGTCCCTGTCGAAAGCGGTCCAACGTCGGTCGCTGCTCTTCTTCCCAAGACATGCCTTCATACGAATTGTGTCCGACAAAACGCGTGGGGTTGAGCTCACGCAGTATTTCCAACGATTCCATCGCTTTGGCCAGGATAATCGCAGTCTTACGACGTCGAACAAACACAATTGCACGCGAGTTATAATCAAAGTTTGCCTTCCGAATGCAATCTGCTACCAGATGTACGCGGCTTGAAATGTCACCTCCAGTAAATGTTTCGAGAGGAAAGTTCATCAATGCTGGGCTCATGCTAGCGCGATACGCCGTTTCAATAAGGGCAAATGTGCGTTTCCCCTTGGTGGATTCTGCTGTCTCCAAATCGCTGAATATTCGACGCAATGACTCCGCAACGATTCCAGCGCCGTGAATACTCAAACTGTAAAAACTTGAAGCCACTTTTTGCAGATGCTTAAGGATAAGCTCTAGCTCAGACAATACACGTTTGCTCTTCTGGACTCCAGTCATCTTGACGTCCGCGTTAGCTAGTTTCTCGGCTTTAAATCGTAGCAGTCGCAACTTCGCAAGGAACTGTGACAACTCCATATCGTTGGTATCATAGTTCGTCTCAAATGGCATCACTTGCCCGTTCATAAGTCTTGTGATCTCCGCATAGAACGACTCGATGTACCGCTTGATACCTTCCCGAAGTTTTCGTTCAGACGCATCCTCTGTCACAGTAACCCATTGTGCCTCCTTTGGGATAAAACTTGACTCCAGATCTTCAGCAGCAATCGTAGGAGCGTTAACTACAGCATTAAATGCTTTAGCAAGTTTGTCCAGAGCACTCTGACCTGACGTTTCACGTACTGCTTCCCCAAATGGTGAAGCCGTCAATGCAAGAATGTGCGGTCGAGCACGCAGATCAATCTTGGCCAGCTCTTGCAGAAGTTCGCAGTATGGATGCTTCCCAGTCGCATGATGTGCTTCATCGAATACCATCACACTGTAATCTGTGATTTTCGTGAGCCCATGAAATAACAAGTTCAGAAAAAACTGGGGTGTCACCACCACAGCATTGAAGTTGCCGTCGACAGTGATTGGGTCGCTCAATGCTGCGTTAGTGTGTCCATGCTGCCCCGAAAACTCAGCCACTTTGAAGCTCGACTCTCGCCGAATATAACCAGCTTGTTGCGAGACCAACGGGCCAGTCGGTACAAAGAAGACCACCAACTTATTCGCGTTCAGGTGCTTCATCTCCTCCATCACTTTAATAGCCACCAACGTCTTGCCACAGCCAGTGGGAAGATACACAATGGTGTTTTCCAGCATCGCTGAGAGGGTCAACTCCACCTGGTACTGTCTCAGCTTTGACATCCTCGCTTTCGGGCTAAAGTGGCTACGAATCGTCGCTTCCGTAGGGTGGACAACCGGCATGACGTCACTCTTCTGCTTAATCTCCCTCGTTCCACCGCTGTTGAGCTCCTTGACCGTCTGGATCTTCAGAGGTAGCTTCATCTCCTGCAATTGTCGTAGAATAACTCCCCACTTCCTGGCTGTCGTGCCTCCAGCCATCCCGTACTGCAGCTTCCTGTCCATCACGCAGGAACAAGCCCTTGAGTCCAGCAGCAGCAGCGATTCGCCCGGCAGGTCGTCAATAAACCCCTCCGAGGCGATCTTCTTCTCGCAATTGATACAGCAAAGCTCAAACGGAAGACGCTGACGCTTGTGCGCGTTGGTAGTGCGGATCTTAGTAAATTGAAGCTCCGGGTGGACATCCGAGTGGCTGTACACGCGCCAACCATCACTCTCGCCTTGGGATTGAAGTTGCTCGTCATGCAGCAGCGTCTTGTCCAGGATCAGGTGCACAGCCGTGGCGTTCTCCAAGAGGAACGAGAGCTGCGAGTGACGCGCCACGAGGGCGTCGCAGTGCTTACACGCGAGCCCCCACGCTTCCCCTGATGCGGCAACCGGAGTGATGGTCATCTACAGCGCAGGCAAAACTGCGAGTGACCTCTCTTCAGTGTGATGAGCAAACTCAGTGGGCTACTATTGAGAGTGGCTTCGAAGCTTTGTGATTGGTCAAAACAACTTCAACATTGACTACCCCAGTTGCTGTGATGGCTTGACTTGATACGTTATACAGTCTGTACCTATGAGCAAGCCTTGGACGAGCTATTGAGGAGCCGCGCTCGTGAGGTTTTTTAACGAGCACGAAAATCGGAGGAGCTGTGCTCGTCGAGGTTTTAGAGCTCGTAGCCATTATCGATTTAAGGGGGGGAGCACTCCAAAGTGCACCCGTTTTGCTCGTTCTGCTCGTTCTTCAGCGATCTAATTTGCTGAAAACAATGATTTATTTTACTGGCTATTAATCTACTGCAAATTTTGCGATCTTAAAGCGTTATTTCCCTCCCCTCCGTGAAGAACGATGGCGCTCACCCGCTCGCAAGCTGCTGCTCTAGCCAAAGCCCAAGTTGCTGCCGACGCGGCAGCTCAAACCAATGTTCACCCTGCCGAAGACACTGCGCTTGTCCCTCACATCAACATAGCGCAATCGCCAGTGTTCGAACTCACTCCAATTGCAACCGAGCACGTGATGAATCTTGCGCAGCACTTCATTGCCCAGACACAAGTCCTTGCTGAAGAACAAGCTATGTTTCTGTACCGGCAGCGAGGCGAAGCTGACGCCCAGAACGCAGCACTAATGGCTGTCCAAGCATCGACAGCATCAAGTGTCAACCAACTGACTGAGCAGCAGCGATTAATTACCCACCAGCTTAGCGAAGCACTGACGGCGACGCACAGTGAACTGGCTAACCAATTTCAACGGATGCAAGTATTAGAAAGAGAGAGAATATTGCAGATCGAGAAATACGTCAACGTGAAAATTGACGAAGCACTGCATGAAGTGCAGGATATTCGTCGAGAAATCGTGTCGCAGACGGATGGCGTCCAACAGCTCTTGAATGAGTTTAAACATGCAGTTGCTAACAATCAAGATTCCGTCGTTGCCCACATTCGCCAAGTTGTTGAAGAAAAGTTGGCCACCGTGCACCTAGATTCTTGTGGTCTGGACGCTACCCAAGTGCACCGAATGGTGGAGGACGCAGTGACTGCCGCTCTTGCCGGATCTAAAGTTATGTTTGACGTAGACTTTCAACGTATGCGCAGCGAAATTCATCAGGAGGTCAAGGCTAAAATTGACGAACCAGTTCGATGTCTCGTTAAAGAGATAACAACGCAGGAAGTGCGCCAATTGGAGTCCCGTTTGCAGAATGCGGTTACGACCGCCCAATCGGAACTGAATCTGCAAATGCAACGACAAGCTGATGCTACGTCTGTTCTACGTGACAAGCTACGGAAGAAGCAAGTGCGTTCCAAGCATCAATCGGAACAAGTTGATCCAACAAAACTTAAGACTTCTATCCGGGAGGTGTTGCGTAGCAATCCAGACTTGGTGGGACCTGGACAAATTGAACATCAGACACCAACTAACGGTACTGAGCCCAAAACATTTGACCAGATTAACGCTACAATTGAACGCAGTGTTGGTGCCGCAGCCTCCACAATTGAACGCAGCGTTGGTGCTGCGGCTACCACAATTGGTAACGCAATAAGTGGGGGGATGCGTGGCTTATCAAGGCCCTCATCTATGAGGAACCACTGTAATAGCAGCGACTCAGATGACGACGTTAGCATGGACGAAGAAGATCGCCAATTGGAAAAACGGATGCAAGACGCGTGGAGAAAAACTTACCTATGCGGTAAGTCTGGAAATACCGATGCGGCAAACGATCGCAAGAACGCTCAAAGTGACAAAGAGGGAGAGAAGTCAATCATTCCGCCTCCACGTGACGTGATCAGTAAACAACTCGATTTGTTTTCCCAAACTGAACTACCGATTGAAGACGTTACCACTATTAATCGTAACTTTCGTTACGGAGCCGGATTTCAGTCCGGTGTGCTCTTCGTGGTACCACCAACTGGTGTTCTCGTCCGTCAACATACCCACCCGACCCTGAGTGACCAAGAAGCTCTCGCTAGTGTTCCGCCGTCGCCGCTTCACCAAATGCAAAGCCAGGGTAATGAGCTGCTGCAGCTAAGGCGAGTTCAGTCCCGAAACAATGAGAAGCGTAACACTTCGGTACGTCCACAAATTCAATCAATGGAACACCATCGCAAGATCCAGTCCCCGTCACCACCAAGACCCCGCAAAGTCCAGTACCAGTCCAAGCCCGCTCGATCGTACCCAAGACCCCTCAACGGCCAGCTTCAATCCAAGCCAGCTCGGCAGATCGACATTCAACAGCTAGTTGAAGGACTCCAGCGAGAAGTGGCGAGACGAGCGGAGTTGGCAGCACGGCGGTATTCGGTGAAGAAATGAAACATTGTTTACGAAGTGAGAGCAGCCACTCCGAGGGACTACATACTTCACGAGGACCCAGCATGAAACTCTAAACAGTGCGTGTTTGTGATCAGGTACGCATCCGTGAAGTCAGGGGGTTATACCGTGTTGTAGAACTGATACTAAACTATTTTACTTGCACGAATTGACTATAGGCTAGAACCACCGCCACATTATATGTAAACATTGCGGATTATTGTTTCCGTATTACTAATTTTTAATTGTCGGAGTTGCTTTAACTTGCAGCATCGCCATGGTGCCCAGGCGCCAGAGAAGATGGCAATGGACAGCTACACGTTCTGCACTGCCTTCGTTTCGATGGAGGAGTGCACATTTGGGAGGTGCGCACCACTTTTGTGACTGCAATTTCCAAAATCTTCTTGGGAATTTGCCGTGTCCTGACCAGGACCCTGGTGGCACGGGTCCAAACCTTGAAGGAACATTTCACTCTGCCTCTTGCGTTGTATAACCAGCGCATTGGATGTCACCGGGTCGAAGATGGAGGACTAGAGCCAGGAAGTGGACTACCAAGTGGAGAAGATTCGTACTATAGCGAAGAAGAAGAGGTCCTTGGAGTCTTCGTAGGCGGGGAGGAAGGCAGAGGTGACGACTGCATCCTGAACTTTCGGATGGATTTGGGTATCGCTCTTAGCCAAATGGGATTCCGGTGTATATACGCGTTTCGCCATTGTGAAGATGATGCTGAGCAAAGCGCAGACTTCATTCTCGCTAATATACACGTGATAGAGTCGCATGTGCGTGAAGAAACCCAAGCGATGGCTCGTCATGCTCGACGCCGTGACAACAGCAGCTGACGTATCGGCATCTGCAATATAATGTGGACGCCAAGTGGGCTGTAGCGTTCACAGCCGTTCCAGATTTCTCAGTAACTGGACGTCGATCACTAGCGACCAAGTACGGCCCCAAGCTGCGTCGTTTACAAGCCTCGCAACAGATATTTACTCCGGCACGTGATCGAGCGCTTGCCCAGCTAGTAAACGAGATATGTGAGTCCCGAGCGGAGGCATTACTGAGTTGTGGTCCTCTTCGCATGACTCCTGAAGAATTAGTGCCGTCAGAAGAGGAAATCCATGCTTTTCCAGTTCTACGAGGCCTTTCATTGGAAACTCTACTACGACGCTCTTTCTGCTACATAACTTCTACTGCCGACTGCAGATGGCATTTATCGGCTTCTCAGCTAACGACGAGTGTTCACTTCTCGCTTCTGGCGCTCGTGCTCTTCGTGGTGTAGTCTTCCAGCATGTGAAACCGCGTGGTGGCTCGGTGTCTTGAACGAACACACCAGCTGCAGCTAGACCAGAAATTGAGGTCGATCGCCATCGTGCTCACGATGCACTGAAGCTTACAGAACGGGGAGATCCACTGACGATTCAACCTGCGGAGGAGATAGTGTATTCGCGCGCGACATGTTCGACGAGGTGCTCAAGTTTGGTGCGGCTATCGTGGACGGTCTCGTCAACAGCTAGTAGCCCGTGTTCGTGTACACCCCGCCGTTTGCTGAGCTGCGTGGTGGCACCTGGGCCGTGGTGAATCCTAACATCAACGAGGGTATCATGGAAATGTAGCCTTCAGCAAGAACCATGTTTGTTCAGTCCAAGAGTAAATGTGTTAGTCATTCACAGAGCTGACTTCTCTTCTTCTTCGTTTAACTCCCTAGAAATGCTAGTGCTTGAAACAAACTCGGCAAGAATATCTGGATTAACGTCGTCGATGTAGAGGTCCGGATCGATATTAAGCAGAAGGTTTGAAGGCTTGTGAAAGCGGTGCTGGCCCTGTGATATTGTCCGGAATGCTCGAGCCGTTTCCAGAACTCAAGCACAGTCTCTTTCGAAGCCATGTTGGCATTTCGCTCAACGTCCACCGTATCATCCAGCCAGCGGTCCAATTCATCTTCGGCACGTTTGTCAACGCGAGTTGTCACAACAGGTCTAGTCCGCGGTGCGAACCGTGCTTCCAGCCGACTCAACCGAGGTGAAGATGTGCTCACGTTGTCCGCGACACCATCTAACGGCCCAGCGATCTTCTTCAACAAGGACAGCAGGTTCGACCGAATTTTATCGTTGACCGCGTTCATTCGAGTTACAGCTTCCTTTCCCTTTAGTCCATGTTGCCGGGATCACAACACTACAGCGCGGTTGAGCGATTCTTGGGTGTTTTTGTAGATTGGGTGGAGTTTCAACATCATTTCGAGCACGAAGTCACACTTATCAAACGCAGAATCCTTGTAATACCGAGAGAAAAAGCGCTCATCCAACGCTTCGCGCAAGAGGTCACGGGTCTTCACTGCTAGCGGTGTCAGGGAGCTCGCCGGTAACCACTTTGGGTCATCATCTGTTGACAAGTAGTGTAAGATCAGTTGGCCGGGACAAAGATTGTCAATGCGAATCATGTACAGCGACATCAACACTTCCACCTGCTCTGGCCGCTCAGCCTGACATTTAAACTTCAAATCCGCAACGGGAGCTAGAAGTGAAAGCGTCTGGACGAGCTGTGAATGACAGCTCTCAAGAGGAAACTCCGGAGGTGGTCGACGTTCATGGATGGCATGGTCAGCACGTATCTTGTACCACTCGACAACGGCCTCCCATTTGTCCAGAATCCGCCTCATGGCCTTTGTCGTGCTCAAGAATCGCGATGTAGAATGCCCGATAAGACGCTTAGATGCTCCTTTTGTTTTCTCCTTACAAAGTTCAGCAAACAAATCCCCAGCCGAGGAAACCAGCTTTACATCCGAAATAACCTTCGTCATCTTCGTAATTAGACCCGCCATCTCAGCATTGGCCGCTTTGCTGTTCCTTCCACCTAGGCCACACGACATTTTGGTGGCGGCGTGGACCATGTGGGCAAAACACCATTCCCATCGCAGCTGTAGATTCGAACGCAGCATAAATTTGACGTCACTACCCGCGTCGCTAGTCGACCCGAAGAAATGTTGGGGCTTCAGGTCAAAGTCAGCTAATGTACTCATGAGCCACATGCGAAATGGCTTTTGAATTCCACCTTCCCGATCACTAAATGCTGGGTTGAACGGTTTTGTCCCGAGAAGGTCTGACTTGAATTGCCAGTCTTTATCGACCAGATACACCCTCAGCCCCAGGTACTTGTCGTTAGTGGTTTTACAGGTCCAAAAATCGGCAACCAGTGTGAAGCTCGGGTAAACTTCACGACTATCGGCAAGATACTCCGTCATCTCTTTTTTTCGTGGATTGGTATAGCTTGACGATGGACGCACTAATGCGCTTAGGTCCAAGATCCGTCTGCATTTCCTTCTTCACCACAAGCGCTTTCAGCAACTTTGACTCTTCATACTCGCCACTTCTTAACGGCAAATTGTGGTTGACAATTCTCAGCGTTTCCAGCAGTAGATTCAGCCGAGCTGGATTATTGGCGAACAGTGGTGAGGCGCGAAGGGTTTCGATGTCGCTGTCTCGCTTCCTTTTGCCAGCAACCGCTACATCAGTCTTCGGCGACGCAAGATTGTGTACGGCTCGGAGATGGTGGGCAGCTCGAGATGTCTTTCCTGTTGACATCCGGTAGAGTTTTTCACCTGACGTCCTACAGGTTTCGTCCGCCAGACACGCCCACCGGGTAGTGAGCTTGTTGTTTTCGTCACGGTATTCGACCCTTACTCCCCACTTGAAGATGTAGGAAGTTTCGCTCTCCGTCGGCGGGATCACTCGAAATGGCCCGATTGACTGGAAGTTTGCAATGGCTTGCTTCACCTCAGACGGTGGCTTTAACGCAGACTGAAGTTGCGCCATAATACTACGAGAGATTCTGGGGCTTTGTCCGAACTAGACCGCAGCAGATGCCTCCAGCAGGAACTCAGGGGTAGGCAGCTCTTCTCACGCGTTGGTGGTAGACTACAGCAGCTCCTGGTGGTAGTAACGAACCTCGGGGCAGGTGTTGGTGGTAGTGGCTCGTGTTGGGTAGCTGTTGCTCCAGCTCTTACGTCCAGAACTTGGATGTCAACAGCAACACTGAATTTGGGTGCCCAAAGAAGCAGTTCCTGCCGAAACAGCAGTCTAGCAGGATCACGGCCGTCGGTGGAGTACGAGCGCTGGCACTTAGCTCCTGTGAAGAAATCTTACAATGGCTGCGACGATCTAAGATCGCAATGTAAAATTTCAATTTCATTTTCTACCAATCGCATTAACATAGAACGAGGATGGTCCCGATCTAATGGGTACAGGAATGAGCTCGAACGAGCATTCGAGTCAGCGTGCTCCTTGCTCGCGAACTTAAAGCACACGAGCGCAAATTTCGATGAGTTCGAGCTCGCGCACTTAACGACGAGCAGCGAAGTTCGAGTTCCCCTAAACCGTGCTCGTCCGAGGCTTGCCTATGAGAAGAGCAAACGGAGCTGTGTGGCTTCAGCAGCCATTTCTGCTTCGGAACGAGCTGTTCGTGTTTCGTTGTCGACGTGAAGCCCTCGCTCGTGCTTTTCGATCTGGCAGCAGAGTAGCAGATTAATTTCATGATCGAACGCAAGGGGAAGCTTATTATAAAGCACTTACCTCTGTGTAAATGTCGTCGTTGCACTCGAAGTCTTGGGCGATCCGTGGGATGACATGGATGTGAACATGCTGCACTGTCTGGCCAGATTCCTTGCCGTCCTGCATAGATAAAGCATGAGCCTGAGATGAATAGGAAGGTTGGCGCTATTGCCGTACCTGGATCGCGAATGTGAGTGAAGACGCGCCATAGTACTTCTCAACTTTCTTGCCAACCAGCTACAGAAGGCACAGCGTTAGTGGTAAGCACTAGATGTGCAAAGTGGCTACAGTACCGACGTACCTGAGCAGAGATCCATAAATCGCTCACTTCGTCCGCGTCAAGCATTTCAAATCGACCAACAGGTCGTTTCGGAACGACCAGCACATGTCCTGCAGCATTTCATACTGTGAATGAGATTCGTACTACTTGCGCAGAAAGCAGAAGAAGCCAAGTCAACCTGGCACAATCGGCTTAAGGTTCACTAGTGCGAATGAGAGTGCAGATTCATAAAACACTTGAGAAAACAACACGCGGAAAGGGCCAAAGCATCGGCCAGCAGGATCGAGGCACTGGTCGAAGTTCAGCAAGTCTGTCAATCCAAGAACAGCAAAGCACGGCAGTTAGTATCGGCAAGGGAACAAAGCCCACTATACATAATGTGCCTAGTATTCAACTCACCACTTGCAAATTGCTCCAATAATGGCTGTTCTTCAGTATCCTCTGAGAGTGATGGCAGAGTTACTGAAATTACGGCATTGTCCGAACAGTTTTCCAGTTTCAGGTCTGTCACCAGGAGCGTCCTATCCAGCGGAACGCTCAATTCCTTTGACGCAGTTTCATACATCACTGTGTTGCCCTGCTTCGGCATCCATTGTGAGTACGTGAACAGTCCACACAGTAAATGTAGGGGCTCACTTTCGAACCACCGTGAAGTACATGGAACAGTTTCGATACACTGGAATCGCTTGCATGTGCTTCCCCAATAAATCCCAGTCGATAGCCGTGTCTGGTTTCACGTTGCCATAACATTTAGCTCCTTCACTCGTTGAGTTCAATTGTCATCATCACTTACGTCTTGAGCGCGAGGATCGCCTACAACGACGAATGTGTCAACAATTCTCTGAGTACCGATAGCCAAAAACACCGCCATAGTCTACCTTTTCCGCGCGCGATTCGTCCCGAAATGCTCTCTTCGCCATCTCGGGCGTCACGTGAAACAGGATCGAGCGAACATTCCGCTCCAACGCCACACGCTGCAGCGCTCCTCTGCCAATACGCAGCACCATTCTCTCTCTAAGAAAGTAGTACTAGTTAGATCAATAAAACATGCCTTTTATTGAAGTAGAGGAATCCACAGTGGCTGGCTGGGTTAATGGGTGTATAGTTAGACAGTCAAACTATACATCCAGTCATTTTTACCGTGGATACCTCTAACTTCGTTCTACGACTCTTGATTGCCATTCGGAGTCCCTGCTATTTTGTATAATCGTAAAGCATATTTAGTTTGACTCCAGTGATGATTGGGGGAAATCCCCCAATCAACCTGCGCGCCTGCAAGTGCGAATTCGACAGTGAAACTTGCTAGATATATACAAGACATGTTAGCGAACACACCATGTTGCTTTCGTTGCGGAGGTGCGTATGTAGCGCTCGCACTACATCGATGTAAGCACAAAGTAACGGCGGTTTCCAGTGCATTAGGGGGGTTCCACAAGAGTAACGCTACGCGACCATTTTTTTTTTGAAACAAACCTTTGAAATCTTATATGATCTGGGTAACACCGTTGAAATCTTATAAACCCAATGTCTAGAATTGTAATTACTACTTTTAAACGACATAATTACAAATATAGCCGCTCTTCAGCAGTTCCCTTTTCAGCCGCTCGTTGAGCTCGATATCTACAAGACGTGAAGATGCTGCGCCAGGTCTCGCGGACTCGCGCGGCCATGCGCGCCGTCGCCGGACAGTCCCGCACGTTCAGCGTGCCACCGAAAGCCCCCGCTGCTCCCAAGGTGGTGCCACCTGTCGTGGGGAAACCCCCGACCAGCAACAAGCCTGTTCCACCGCCTTCTGCCCCCAAGTCTGCACCTGCCGCTGCCGCTGCGGACTCGAGCACAGGCTCGTCTCTGCCCAAACTGCTTCTCCTTGGCCTGTTGTCTGCACCTGCAGCTACGGCTGTGTATGTGAAGCAGAACCCGGAGTGGAACCCAGCCGTGCTCAAGGATGACGCGCGCTGGATCAAGTTCCGTGAACTTGTGCTGGGCAAGGATGCGTCTAAGGAGGTGACGAAGAAGGCCAAGGAGACGTCCAAGGAGGTGACGAAGAAGGCCAAAGAAGTGGCCAAGACGTCTAAGGAGGCGGTTAAGGAGGTTGTTGCGGCTCCTGTGACGCGCTCGCCTGAGGACTTTAGTGATGCTATTAACAAGGGCCAGAAGGAGGTGAAGAAGGAGGAGAAGGCCAAGAAGAAGGCGGAGAAGAAGGCGGAGAAGAAGGAGGAGAAGAAGGCGGAGAAAAAGAATGAGAAAAAGAATGAAAAGGTGGAGAAGGAACTGGAGAAGGCTGAAAAGAAGGCTGAGAAGGCCGAGAAGAAGGTTGAAAAGGCCGAGAAGAAGGTGGCCAAGCTCAAGAAGGAGGTGGAAGTTAAGTCTGCGGTCGAAAAAGTTGAGGACAAGGTCCACAAAGTGGAGAAGGAGGTCAAGAAGGATGTTAAGAAGGTGGCGGCTGCTGCAGCAGGTGCTGCTACGGCTGTGGAGAAGAAGGTTCACGCAGCTACGGCCAAGGCCCGTGAGGAGATCTCCAAGCTGGCTGGTGAGGCCAGTCCTGAACACCTTGGCCATCAGATGGACAAGCAAATCCAGGCTACCACGGTACGATGGATTGTGTGGCAATATTGTGCTTCAAGCGGATACTGACGCGTTTGTGTTGTCTCTATTACAGAATGAGCTGCTGAACTCGCTGAAGGCTGAGTCAGACGCGGCTGCTGCGGAGATGGACAGGCAGTACCTGTCTGGTCTCAACGTACGTGCTCAAGAAAGCTAGTTGGTTGATTAATTTGTCAAGCTAACAGTATGCTACTTATTCCTTCAGGAACTCGACGCAAATGCACTCACTATCCGCGTGGCGCAGCTGGCGACTGAGATGAAGCACCGCTCCAAGTGGGAGGCTGTGCGTCTACTGGAGTCGCTCCGCCACATGGAGGAGGACGCTCAGAAGAAGAGTATGGAGGTGCTCCGCCGCCAAGATGAGCTGCACAAGGAGCTGCTTGCCCGCGAGCTGCGTTTGCAACAGGAACTCCTCTCTCGTCAGTCTCGTGAGGAGATGAATACTCTCAAGAAGCAGTACACGGACGATCTGGCGCGCAACGTGAGCCAGCAGCGTGCGAGCTTATTGTCGGGGCTGCAACGTACTTTCGCCCGCGAAAGCAAGGCCATTGAGGAGCGCTACGCCCAGCAGATGAAGGAAGCGACAGAGAAGATGCAAAAGACGCTGGCTGATGAGCGCGAGAAGCGGGTACAGGAGTTGGAAAACTACCGTGCCGAGCTGCGCGCGCTAGGCACGGTTCTGGACAGCTCTTCGACGTACGAGGCCTTCAGCCACCGCGTGCACAAGGCTTCTATGGCGGCGTTAGCATTGTCGGACCGCGTGGAGGCTGCGGCTCCACTTCGCAGCGAGATCCGTGCTCTTCGTGAGGCGGCGAGAAACGACCCATTCATTGAAGTGGCTGTCAAGTCACTGCCTCAAGAGGTGATCGAGCAAGGTGCGCCATCCGTGGGCCAACTTCAAGAGCGCTTCAAGGTGGTGAAGTCTGTCGGCCATCGCGCGGCTCTGGTGCCGGAGAACAGTGGCATTATCGGCCAGGCATTTGGCACTGCGCTGTCACTGCTCATGATCCCTCCCGGAGGCCCAGTGGAAGGCACGGACACGGACGCCGTGCTGTCCCGCGCTGAATTCGCTCTGAAGGCTGGCGACATCGAGAAGGCTATCGTGGAGATGAAGGGCTTGTCTGGTCTCCCTGCTCAGGTTTCGCAGGACTGGATCGCTGCTGCGGAGTCCCGATTGGCCGTGGAGCAGACGGCTAAGGTGGTCAAGGCGCACGTGGCGCTGCTGGCGGCAAGCTGTTCCTAAGCACAAAAATGGGAACTAGGAACCAGCAAACGGTACCCTTGCGTGTTTGATAAAGAAGACAACGAGTAAAAGCAAGAATGACATTAGAGCTCACCACACGTGGGAGTTCACCGCATTTTGATTCGAATGGAGTTGCGGTGCAAGTTGATGTGCTGTTGATGTTGTTGGTTGCAAGCCGGTATACTTGGGGTCCAAGTCTTTGCGGAGGCACTAACGCAAAATGATGCTGCTGAGGCGTGTGGAATATTTACATGCACTTTATATTGATCAATACAAGCTATCCTCCCGCTAGGGCTATATGACTAGAGACTACTGCGTCGCAACTTAGAAGATGGACATCTTGCGGGCCGTGAGCTTCTGGCCAGGGCGCCAGCCGATCGTCGGCATCGCGTAGTATTCCGAGATGTTGCAGATCTCCAGCTTGCGCACCTTCTGCATGGCCTGCGCGAACAGCAGCGCACACTTGATGTTGTTGATGAGCGACACGCCAAAGTCCACGGCGGCACGACGAATCTTGTAGCCGCTCGTCAGCTCCTCACGGTTCGTGCCCTCCGGCACGTTGATCACCAGCTCGATCTTGCCGGTCGAGATGTAGTCAATCACGCTCGGCAGGTCGCTCTCCGGGTCCGAAGGCTTGCGCAGCGCAATGGACTTGACGCCCTGCGTCGCCAGGTACTCGTGCGTGCCAGGTGTGGCGTAGATCGTGTAGCCCAGCTCTTGCAGGATGAGAGCACCCTCCGCGAACTCGCGCTTGATGTCCTGGTTGCCGATCGAGACCAGCACCTTCTTCTCCTTGGGCATCTTGAAGCCAGCGCTCAGCAGCGCCTTCAGGTACGCCTCGTGCATGTCCGTGCCGAAGCAAGCCACCTCACCAGTCGAGGCCATCTCCACACCCAGGCTAGGGTCAGCGCCGTGCAGACGCGTGAACGAGAACTGCGGCGCCTTCACACCCACGTAGTCAATGTCGATCAGAGCAATCGGCACCGACTTGACCGGCAGGCCGATCATCGCCTTCGTGGCCAGGTTGATGAAGTTCAGGTCGAACGTCTTCGAGATGAACGGGAACGTACGCGAGGCACGCAGGTTGCACTCGATCACCTTCACGTCGTTGTCGCGAGCCATCAGCTGGATGTTGAACGGACCCGTGATGTTCAACGCCTGAGCAATGGCGCTGGCGATGCGCTTCACCTGCTTGATCGTTCCGACGTACAGCTTCTGGGCGGGCAGCACCAGTGTGGCATCACCGGAGTGGACACCGGCGTTCTCCACGTGCTCCGACATGGCGTAGTTCAGAATGGCACCGTCCTTGGCCACACCGTCGAACTCGATCTCCTTGGCGTTCAGGATGAACTTGGACACACTGATCGAGCGCGAGATCTTGACGGCATCGCTGTCCAGGTACTCCTTCAGCTGAACCTCGTCCGAAGCCACAATCATACCAGCGCCAGAAAGCACGTAGCTGGGACGAACAAGCACCGGGTACTGCACCTCGCGGGCGAACTCCAACGCAGAATCCATGTCAGTGACCTCGGCCCAACGCGGCTGGTCCACGCCAAGCGTGTCAAGCAGCGCAGAGAATTTGTTGCGGTCCTCGCACTGGTCGATGCTCTCCGGAGACGTACCCAGGATGTTCACGCCGGCCTTGGACAGCGGCATGGCCAAGTTGTTCGGGATCTGGCCGCCCACAGAAACGATCACACCCTCCGGGTTCTCGCGCTCCCAGATGTCCAGCACACGCTCCAGGCTCAGCTCCTCGAAGTACAGGCGGTCGCTCTCGTCGTAGTCCGTGCTCACCGTCTCGGGGTTGTAGTTCACCACGATAGCGGGCTTGCCTAGCTCACGGACCGTACGCACAGCGCTCACGCCGCACCAGTCGAATTCCACAGACGAACCGATGCAGTATGCGCCACAGCCGAGCACCACGATCGCCTCCTCACTGGTCGGGATGTCGTCCTCGGAGCCGCCGTACGTCATGTACAGGTAGTTGGTCTGGGCCGGGAACTCAGCAGCCAGCGTATCGATCTGCTTCACACACGGGATAACGCCCAACTGCTTACGGCGTTCACGCACCTGCATGGCATTGCTGTTCGGCAGCTTCGCGGCAATCTGACGGTCAGAGAAACCGTTCACCTTCAGCGTGCGCACGAAGCGCTCGCTCAACGTGTCCAGCGTGAAGTTGGGCACAGTCTTACGTAGCGACGAGATGCGTGCCAGCTTGGAAAGGAACCACTTGTCGATCTTCGTTAGCTCGTGCACACGGTCGATCGTGTAGCCGGCGTCCAGGGCAGAAATGATGTAGAACAGACGCTCGTCCGTCGGGTGGCTCAGCTGAGCGTCGAGCACCTCCGGATTCGTCTCGTTGTCCACAGCGCTGCCGTCCAGACCGTCCAGGTTCGGGTTCACCATGCGCACAGCCTTCTGGATGCACTCCTCGAAGTTGCGACCGATGGACATCACTTCGCCCACCGAAAGCATGTAGCTACCCAGGTCGTTCGACACGCGCGAGAACTTCTTCAGATCCCAGCGCGGCATCTTCACCACGCAGTAGTCCAGACTGGGCTCGAAGCAGGCAGTCGTCGTCTTCGTCACACTGTTCTTGATCGACACGAGGTCAATGCCCAGCGAGATCTTGGTCGCCACGTACGCAAGCGGGTAGCCCGTAGCCTTCGAGGCAAGAGCACTAGAGCGAGACAGACGAGCGTTCACTTCGATGATGCAGTAACGCTCCGACTTCGGGTCCAGGGCGTACTGGATGTTACACTCGCCGACGATGCCCAAGTGACGAACCACCTTCTGCGCCGTCGAGCGGAGCTTGAAGTACTCGCTGTTTGAAAGGGTCTGTGACGGAGCCACGACGATCGAGTCGCCCGTGTGGATACCCAGAGGGTCGAAGTTCTCCATGTTGCACACCGTGATACAGTTGTCCTTGGCATCACGCACCACCTCGTACTCGACCTCCTTCCAGCCGCGCAGGTCCTGGTCGATCAGAATCTGCTTGATCTGACCCTTCGAGGCCGAGCCGTGCAGCGCCTTGGTCGCCAGCACACGCAGCTCCTCGTCATTGGCAGCGAAGCCAGAGCCAAGACCACCCAGCGCGAAAGCAGAACGCACCAGCACGGGGTAGCCAATCTCGTTCGCGGCCTGCAGCGCACCCTCGATAGTCGTGGCAGGCTGGCTCAGAGCGATGGTCTCGTCGATCTCAGCAAGCTTCGCCGAGAACTTCTCGCGATCCTCCGTGTCGATGATCGCGTCGATCTGCGTGCCCATGACGCGCACGTTGTGGCGCTCCAGGTCGCCGTTCTGGTACAGCTCGATACCGACAGACAACGCGGTCTGGCCACCCATGCTCACCAAGATGCCATCGGGCTTCTCCTTCTTGATGATCTCCAGCACCGTCTCAGCGCGCACAGGCACGAAGTACACCTTGTCGGCCAGACCCTTGGACGTCTGCACCGTCGCGATGTTCGGGTTCACCAGCACAACGTGCACGCCTTCCTCGCGCAGAGCCTTGATGGCCTGCGAGCCAGAGTAGTCGAATTCACCAGCCTGGCCAATCGACAGACCACCCGAACCGAGCAGCAGCACCTTCGTGAACGTCGGGCGGTCGTACAGAGACGTGTCCATGACCGTGAGCTTCGGCGGCGCACTGTTCACCTTCTCCAGGAACATGTCGAAGAGGAACGCCGTGTCCGTGGGACCACCGCAAGCCTCCGGGTGGAACTGCACCGAGAAGAAAGGCTTGTGCTCGTGGATGATACCTTCGTTCGACTTGTCGTTGGCGTTCATGAAGAACGTCTTCCAGCCCTCAGGCAGCGAGTTCGAGTCCACGGCGTAACCGTGGTTCTGCGGCGTGATGTAGCAACGGGTAGTGCGCATGTCGATACACGGCTGGTTCATGCCGCGGTTACCGTACTTCATCTTGTACGTGGTGGCACCGGCCGCCAGCGCCAGGATCTGGTTGCCCAGACAGATACCGAAGATGGGCTTGGGGTTCTCCTGGTTGATAGCCCAGCGGATGCTCTCAATGGTCTTCGAGGCCATGATCGGGTCACCCGGACCGTTACTGATGAAGATACCGTCGTACTGCAGCTCGCTGTTGGGCAGGTCGTAGTCGTAGGGCACGACGGTGAGCTCCACGCCCTTGGAAACCAGGTAGCGCACGATGTTGTGCTTCATACCGCAGTGGAAGGCCACGATCTTGGGGGACGCGCCCTTGTTGTACACCGTCACCTCCTTGACAGTGACCTCGGCCACCAGGTTGGTCTTGTTCGGGTCCACGATGTCCGCGGGCTGGCCATCAAACTCGATCTTGCCCAGCACAGCGCCTAGCGAGCGGATACGCTTGGTGATCATGCGCGTGTCGATGCCGAAGAGCGCCGGCACGTTGTGCTCCTTGAGCCAGTCGCCCAGCGACTTAACAGCGTTCCAGTGACTGTGCTGGAACGAGTACTCGGACACGATGAGACCCGAGATCTGCACCGTGTCGCTCTCGAAGAACTTGGGCAGGTTGAACTCGTCCTTGACGCTCATGTCCGGCACACCGTAGTTACCGATGAGCGGGTACGTCAGCACGAGGATCTGGCCGCGGTACGACGGGTCGGACAGCGCCTCCGGGTATCCCACCATGCCCGTGTTGAACACCACTTCGCCCGAGATGCTCTTGTCCGCGCCGAACGAGTAACCGGCGTACGTGGTGCCGTCCGCCAGCACCAACGAGCCGCACGAGGCGTTGTCCGTGACGCCAGAGAGGTCACCGGCCACGGGAGACAGCACCGTCGCCTGCGTAGAGGGAGACGCGAAGGTCACCGACGACATGTTGTGTGAAGAGAGAGTGTGTGTAGATTGAAGAAAGGGAGTGATGGTCCCGGTGGTGCCGTTGCTTGCGCTCTTGGAGGCAAAAGGCGAAGTCTTAGCGGCGAGTGCGCGCGGAGCTTTTGGGGCCAAAGGCAAAAGGTGAAGCGCGTTGAAGGCTCGCGAACACGGCTGAACCGTCGGGCAGAGTGGATCCTGGTGGCCACACTACGTCTTGGCACTCGTTTCACTTGACTTGAGTAAGTGGACGGTCTCTAGTGGACGAATGCGTCCGTTGGGCCAATGACAATGCGGAGTTGGCTACGATGTGCAGCGTCTCGTCCATGTTGTCCACTTACTTAATCCAAGTGAAGGCTGGATTTCAGATTTTTTGAAAAAGAAGGCCAAAGATCGTCGCAGACCTCACATACAAAAACCTAGTTAAAGCCAGTGGCCAGGAGGCACCCAAACACGTCAGCACCAAGAGACGGGGCGATTACGAATGCGTGGTGCTGGTGCGCCGTGTTGCGCGCGGCGCTCTTTTCAACTCTTTCCGCTTTTTGCGGCCTAGGGCGCAGGTGCCCTAGGAAGAGCTCACGAGGCGGAGCGCTGCCAGTGTCAGGCAACAACATGGCCAGGCCGATTTGAGAGGAGCATTACAGTCACAGGGGGATGCATCGCTTCGTCTACAGCTACGTCTACACTGTAAACTCTACAGCGAACAGCTATCAGGTCGCAGGTTGGAGGGGGCAGAGCTGCACACTGAGCAGTCCAAAGCGAACAGGGGCCGCGAGAATCAGTCGCGAACGCAGGATAGCGAGGTGAAAGAGGCACAAAGGCTGCGCTGGAGGGATTGCAAGTGTAGTGCTCTGGTCCTGAGGTGAAGCGACGCAGGTGGAATTAGGTTTCTACTGCCCGGAATCGTCCAGGCAGACTGCAGGCGGGCAGAGCTGCTGCAGTGCGGCAACTTTGACGAGGGTGAGCAAGCCCTGTGCGCGTGCATATGCCGTAAAATATATTTATTTGCACGATACGCGTTGGTCTTGGGCGACAATATGATTTTTTGAGCTCGGTTCGGCACTACCGTCGTTTTGCCCTTAAGATTGACAGGCCTCGCACGCAGCTCAGATAGCCATGGATGAAGGTGTGGTGGGCTCGTCTCGATGTGTGCAGTGCTGGAGGCCAAGATAGAGACCAATATGCAAAACAAACCGCGCTGCGACTACTATCAGCAACGCTACAGATAACAAGCAGTACGAGTGGACGCGGCAGACGAAGGCATGGATACTGCGGCAATCGTTGGTCTTCAGGGAGTTAAAGGTGTAAGTGCAGCTTTCGATTTCGTGCCACTGACTTGTTGTTCGACATAGGAAAATGGCACGGTGTCTGAAGCATGCAAAGTTGGTCGGCATGATGGATTACTTAGATATACCTTCACGCATGAAACAGCAGACGATCGAGATACCAACATTCCCCCTAGAGTGAAAATGGTTGTTGTGGATGATCTGCACGGACAGCTCGAGGATGTATTAACGATTACGGAAAAGAACGGGGCCCAAGCGGCAACAATTAGTATTTTTTCAACGAGACTGTGGATTAAGGAGCCCTCAGAGTCATAAGGATGCAAGCTTCTGTACTGCAAACACACATTTGGTTTGTGTTCTTCTCAATCCTGATAACCACGACAAGCAAATGTAACGAGATCTTCTGGTTATGTGCTCTAAGTGTGGATTTCCTACTGAAAAACGACAACAGTGAGGCTGAGCGTACGCAAGAACCAGTGGATGCAACGTGCACAGTGAAGAAGACGTGTTGCAAAAACATTATCTCTACGAACAAATGCATGCTACAGAATCAAAAGTGAACATGGCTTGACAAGCACCCACAGTGCGTGATGCACCGCGGCGACGTAGACTCATCGTCGCAGATCATTCAGTCCACAGAGCGGAGTTGACGATACGCCTTCTTGGACGTCACGCCCGCGCCATTGGTTCCGGTGCCAGTGGGGGCCGTCTTCACGCCAGCGTTGACGTTGATGTTGGCATTCGCGGTAGCTTGCGCAGAGGCAGAGGCAGATGCACTGACGGTAGAGCTCGTACTCTTGGTTGTAGTGGCCAAAGCACCAGTCTTGGCCGTGGAAGCACCGCTGTTGCTGTTCACGGGAACAGCTCCATCGCCGTTCATCGCAGTGGCCGAGGTTGTGGTCGTCGTCGGGTTCGAGACTGGGGTATAGGTTGTTTCTGAGGCGGTCTTCGTCGAGTATGCGCTGTTTTTGCCGGTACTCGTTGTGGTGTCCGCAGTCGTTTGGATAGATGGAGCGGTGTTGACGCCAACGCTGGGAGCAGTATTCACGTTGACGTTAGGTGCACTGTTCACAGCAATGCCAGGAGCGCCAACAAGACCAGGAACACCCACGCCGACATTAGCACCGACGCCAAGCACGTTGGCACCGACATTGACACCCGTTCCATACGGACCATTGCCAACGCCGACGCCAACATTTGCCACGCCGGGCACGCCAACGCTGACGGTCGGGCCACTAGCAACGCCGTAGCCGGGAGCATCGACGCCGACGCCGACGCCATTTAGCAGGGCGGGAAGAGCGAGCAGTCCGAGGGTCTCGGCCACTTCTTTCTCGTCACGCACGCCGCTGGAGACGGCTGCGGCAGTGAAGCACAGGGCGATGATCTTGTTACTGCAGAGGAACATAGCAGATAGTTGTTGTAGAGTGGATACTTTTCCGGTAGTTTGTGAGAGAGCTGGGTGGCTCTGGTGTAGATCGAGCGGTTGATGTCGATAGATGTGAGCTCAACGGAGTACGTTTGAGAATGAGGAGTGCTAGCACACAGGAAAGGAGACAAGCACTTGGGGGGGTCCGATGCGTTCTGGTGGCGCGCACCAGAAACGCTGCTGCTGCTGCTGTTGCATGGGGTGCATTGTATTGCGGTCGGCAGGTGGTAAACCTGAATAAGGTATCCAGGGCGATACTTGTGAGTCGCAGCTGATCAGTTCTTGTGCGTTTAGAACAGGATCTTCCTCAGGAGTTTGTGTTGCAGATACTCTTAACCGCAAGGTTCGGACCCCATGTGTATTTGCTTGACTGGTTTGTGTTGTTGTTGATGGACAACTTGATGTTCAAGCCTTGGACAGCTGGAGGTTACGGTGACAGAACTCCTGTCACGAAGTGGTGTTGTGCCGACGATATGTTGTTGTACAGGCAATGGAGACACAAGGGTCATGCCTGTGCCTGGGGGCAACTGTTTGGAAGTAGTCTCTACCTTTGTGGTTTCGGTCCATCATGGTTTGAATCTTCGCGATCTGGCATTAGATCGAACGAGGCAAAAACTAGCTACACAAACGAAAGCGTATTAAACCGTCGACAATGCGTGCAGCGTAATTGGGAGAAACGTGCAGCAGCCCTTTAGATGATTAGTTCGTGTCTGTTGCTGTGTAAAAGTCGTATACCAGTAATCCGTTTTTGTATTGCCTTGTTGTAGTTAAAGCCGAGGATTTTGCCTTGGCGTGGTCGCGGCCATCGCCAACACAACTTACTTGCTACTGTACATGTATCTATCTGCTCACAACTGCAATCTGCAATCCCACCACTATTATAGAGACTTCGATTTACCACCTGCCGACCGCAATACAATGCACCCCATGCAACAGCAGCAGCAGCAGCGTTTCTGGTGCGCGCCACCAGAACGCATCGGACCCCCCCCCAAGTGCTTGTCTCCTTTCCTGTGTGCTAGCACTCCTCATTCTCAAACGTACTCCGTTGAGCTCACATCTATCGACATCAACCGCTCGATCTACACCAGAGCCACCCAGCTCTCTCACAAACTACCGGAAAAGTATCCACTCTACAACAACTATCTGCTATGTTCCTCTGCAGTAACAAGATCATCGCCCTGTGCTTCACTGCCGCAGCCGTCTCCAGCGGCGTGCGTGACGAGAAAGAAGTGGCCGAGACCCTCGGACTGCTCGCTCTTCCCGCCCTGCTAAATGGCGTCGGCGTCGGCGTCAATGCTCCCGGCTACGGCGTTGCTAGTGGCCCGACCGTCAGCGTTGGCGTGCCCGGCGTGGCAAATGTTGGCGTCGGCGTTGGCAATGGTCCGTATGGAACGGGTGTCAATGTCGGTGCCAACGTGCTTGGCGTCGGTGCTAATGTCGGCGTGGGTGTTCCTGGTCTTGTTGGCGCTCCTGGCATTGCTGTGAACAGTGCACCTAACGTCAACGTGAATACTGCTCCCAGCGTTGGCGTCAACACCGCTCCATCTATCCAAACGACTGCGGACACCACAACGAGTACCGGCAAAAACAGCGCATACTCGACGAAGACCGCCTCAGAAACAACCTATACCCCAGTCTCGAACCCGACGACGACCACAACCTCGGCCACTGCGATGAACGGCGATGGAGCTGTTCCCGTGAACAGCAACAGCGGTGCTTCCACGGCCAAGACTGGTGCTTTGGCCACTACAACCAAGAGTACGAGCTCTACCGTCAGTGCATCTGCCTCTGCCTCTGCGCAAGCTACCGCGAATGCCAACATCAACGTCAACGCTGGCGTGAAGACGGCCCCCACTGGCACCGGAACCAATGGCGCGGGCGTGACGTCCAAGAAGGCGTATCGTCAACTCCGCTCTGTGGACTGAATGATCTGCGACGATGAGTCTACGTCGCCGCGGTGCATCACGCACTGTGGGTGCTTGTCAAGCCATGTTCACTTTTGATTCTGTAGCATGCATTTGTTCGTAGAGATAATGTTTTTGCAACACGTCTTCTTCACTGTGCACGTTGCATCCACTGGTTCTTGCGTACGCTCAGCCTCACTGTTGTCGTTTTTCAGTAGGAAATCCACACTTAGAGCACATAACCAGAAGATCTCGTTACATTTGCTTGTCGTGGTTATCAGGATTGAGAAGAACACAAACCAAATGTGTGTTTGCAGTACAGAAGCTTGCATCCTTATGACTCTGAGGGCTCCTTAATCCACAGTCTCGTTGAAAAAATACTAATTGTTGCCGCTTGGGCCCCGTTCTTTTCCGTAATCGTTAATACATCCTCGAGCTGTCCGTGCAGATCATCCACAACAACCATTTTCACTCTAGGGGGAATGTTGGTATCTCGATCGTCTGCTGTTTCATGCGTGAAGGTATATCTAAGTAATCCATCATGCCGACCAACTTTGCATGCTTCAGACACCGTGCCATTTTCCTATGTCGAACAACAAGTCAGTGGCACGAAATCGAAAGCTGCACTTACACCTTTAACTCCCTGAAGACCAACGATTGCCGCAGTATCCATGCCTTCGTCTGCCGCGTCCACTCGTACTGCTTGTTATCTGTAGCGTTGCTGATAGTAGTCGCAGCGCGGTTTGTTTTGCATATTGGTCTCTATCTTGGCCTCCAGCACTGCACACATCGAGACGAGCCCACCACACCTTCATCCATGGCTATCTGAGCTGCGTGCGAGGCCTGTCAATCTTAAGGGCAAAACGACGGTAGTGCCGAACCGAGCTCAAAAAATCATATTGTCGCCCAAGACCAACGCGTATCGTGCAAATAAATATATTTTACGGCATATGCACGCGCACAGGGCTTGCTCACCCTCGTCAAAGTTGCCGCACTGCAGCAGCTCTGCCCGCCTGCAGTCTGCCTGGACGATTCCGGGCAGTAGAAACCTAATTCCACCTGCGTCGCTTCACCTCAGGACCAGAGCACTACACTTGCAATCCCTCCAGCGCAGCCTTTGTGCCTCTTTCACCTCGCTATCCTGCGTTCGCGACTGATTCTCGCGGCCCCTGTTCGCTTTGGACTGCTCAGTGTGCAGCTCTGCCCCCTCCAACCTGCGACCTGATAGCTGTTCGCTGTAGAGTTTACAGTGTAGACGTAGCTGTAGACGAAGCGATGCATCCCCCTGTGACTGTAATGCTCCTCTCAAATCGGCCTGGCCATGTTGTTGCCTGACACTGGCAGCGCTCCGCCTCGTGAGCTCTTCCTAGGGCACCTGCGCCCTAGGCCGCAAAAAGCGGAAAGAGTTGAAAAGAGCACCGCGCGCAACACGGCGCACCAGCACCACGCATTCGTAATCGCCCCGTCTCTTGGTGCTGACGTGTTTGGGTGCCTCCTGGCCACTGGCTTTAACTAGGTTTTTGTATGTGAGGTCTGCGACGATCTTTGGCCTTCTTTTTCAAAAAATCTGAAATCCAGCCTTCACTTGGATTAAGTAAGTGGACAACATGGACGAGACGCTGCACATCGTAGCCAACTCCGCATTGTCATTGGCCCAACGGACGCATTCGTCCACTAGAGACCGTCCACTTACTCAAGTCAAGTGAAACGAGTGCCAAGACGTAGTGTGGCCACCAGGATCCACTCTGCCCGACGGTTCAGCCGTGTTCGCGAGCCTTCAACGCGCTTCACCTTTTGCCTTTGGCCCCAAAAGCTCCGCGCGCACTCGCCGCTAAGACTTCGCCTTTTGCCTCCAAGAGCGCAAGCAACGGCACCACCGGGACCATCACTCCCTTTCTTCAATCTACACACACTCTCTCTTCACACAACATGTCGTCGGTGACCTTCGCGTCTCCCTCTACGCAGGCGACGGTGCTGTCTCCCGTGGCCGGTGACCTCTCTGGCGTCACGGACAACGCCTCGTGCGGCTCGTTGGTGCTGGCGGACGGCACCACGTACGCCGGTTACTCGTTCGGCGCGGACAAGAGCATCTCGGGCGAAGTGGTGTTCAACACGGGCATGGTGGGATACCCGGAGGCGCTGTCCGACCCGTCGTACCGCGGCCAGATCCTCGTGCTGACGTACCCGCTCATCGGTAACTACGGTGTGCCGGACATGAGCGTCAAGGACGAGTTCAACCTGCCCAAGTTCTTCGAGAGCGACACGGTGCAGATCTCGGGTCTCATCGTGTCCGAGTACTCGTTCCAGCACAGCCACTGGAACGCTGTTAAGTCGCTGGGCGACTGGCTCAAGGAGCACAACGTGCCGGCGCTCTTCGGCATCGACACGCGCATGATCACCAAGCGCATCCGCTCGCTAGGCGCTGTGCTGGGCAAGATCGAGTTTGATGGCCAGCCCGCGGACATCGTGGACCCGAACAAGACCAATCTGGTGGCCGAGGTCACCGTCAAGGAGGTGACGGTGTACAACAAGGGCGCGTCCCCCAAGATCGTGGCCTTCCACTGCGGTATGAAGCACAACATCGTGCGCTACCTGGTTTCCAAGGGCGTGGAGCTCACCGTCGTGCCCTACGACTACGACCTGCCCAACAGCGAGCTGCAGTACGACGGTATCTTCATCAGTAACGGTCCGGGTGACCCGATCATGGCCTCGAAGACCATTGAGAGCATCCGCTGGGCCATCAACCAGGAGAACCCCAAGCCCATCTTCGGTATCTGTCTGGGCAACCAGATCCTGGCGCTGGCGGCCGGTGCCACCACGTACAAGATGAAGTACGGTAACCGCGGCATGAACCAGCCGTGTATCGACATGCGCACTACCCGTTGCTACATCACGCCGCAGAACCACGGTTACGCCGTGGACTCGAACTCGCTGCCTGAGGGCTGGAAGACGTTCTTCATGAACGCCAACGACAAGTCGAACGAAGGTATCATCCACGAGCACAAGCCTTTCTTCTCGGTGCAGTTCCACCCGGAGGCTTGCGGTGGTCCCACGGACACGGCGTTCCTCTTCGACATGTTCCTGGAGAAGGTGAACAGTGCGCCGCCAAAGCTCACGGTCATGGACACGTCTCTGTACGACCGCCCGACGTTCACGAAGGTGCTGCTGCTCGGTTCGGGTGGTCTGTCGATTGGCCAGGCTGGTGAATTCGACTACTCTGGCTCGCAGGCCATCAAGGCTCTGCGCGAGGAAGGCGTGCACGTTGTGCTGGTGAACCCGAACATCGCGACGGTGCAGACGTCCAAGGGTCTGGCCGACAAGGTGTACTTCGTGCCTGTGCGCGCTGAGACGGTGCTGGAGATCATCAAGAAGGAGAAGCCCGATGGCATCTTGGTGAGCATGGGTGGCCAGACCGCGTTGTCTGTCGGTATCGAGCTGTACCAGAACGGCGACCTGGAGCGCCACAACGTGCGCGTCATGGGCACGCAGATCGACGCGATCATCGACACGGAGGATCGCGAGAAGTTCTCGGCGAAGCTTGCTGAGATCGACGAGACCATCGCTCTGAGCCAGCCTGCCACGACTATCGAGGGTGCGCTGCAGGCCGCGAACGAGATTGGCTACCCCGTGCTGGTGCGTTCTGCTTTCGCGCTGGGTGGTCTTGGCTCTGGCTTCGCTGCCAATGACGAGGAGCTGCGTGTGCTGGCGACCAAGGCGCTGCACGGCTCGGCCTCGAAGGGTCAGATCAAGCAGATTCTGATCGACCAGGACCTGCGCGGCTGGAAGGAGGTCGAGTACGAGGTGGTGCGTGATGCCAAGGACAACTGTATCACGGTGTGCAACATGGAGAACTTCGACCCTCTGGGTATCCACACGGGCGACTCGATCGTCGTGGCTCCGTCACAGACCCTTTCAAACAGCGAGTACTTCAAGCTCCGCTCGACGGCGCAGAAGGTGGTTCGTCACTTGGGCATCGTCGGCGAGTGTAACATCCAGTACGCCCTGGACCCGAAGTCGGAGCGTTACTGCATCATCGAAGTGAACGCTCGTCTGTCTCGCTCTAGTGCTCTTGCCTCGAAGGCTACGGGCTACCCGCTTGCGTACGTGGCGACCAAGATCTCGCTGGGCATTGACCTCGTGTCGATCAAGAACAGTGTGACGAAGACGACGACTGCCTGCTTCGAGCCCAGTCTGGACTACTGCGTGGTGAAGATGCCGCGCTGGGATCTGAAGAAGTTCTCGCGCGTGTCGAACGACCTGGGTAGCTACATGCTTTCGGTGGGCGAAGTGATGTCCATCGGTCGCAACTTCGAGGAGTGCATCCAGAAGGCTGTGCGCATGGTGAACCCGAACCTGGACGGTCTGGACGGCAGCGCTGTGGACAACGAGACGAATCCGGAGGTGCTCGACGCTCAGCTGAGCCACCCGACGGACGAGCGTCTGTTCTACATCATTTCTGCCCTGGACGCCGGCTACACGATCGACCGTGTGCACGAGCTAACGAAGATCGACAAGTGGTTCCTTTCCAAGCTGGCACGCATCTCGTCGCTACGTAAGACTGTGCCCAACTTCACGCTGGACACGTTGAGCGAGCGCTTCGTGCGCACGCTGAAGGTGAACGGTTTCTCTGACCGTCAGATTGCCGCGAAGCTGCCGAACAGCAATGCCATGCAGGTGCGTGAACGCCGTAAGCAGTTGGGCGTTATCCCGTGTGTGAAGCAGATCGATACGCTGGCTGCTGAGTTCCCGGCCCAGACCAACTACCTGTACATGACGTACGGCGGCTCCGAGGACGACATCCCGACCAGTGAGGAGGCGATCGTGGTGCTCGGCTGTGGCGCATACTGCATCGGTTCGTCTGTGGAGTTCGACTGGTGCGGCGTGAGCGCTGTGCGTACGGTCCGTGAGCTAGGCAAGCCCGCTATCGTGGTGAACTACAACCCCGAGACGGTGAGCACGGACTACGACGAGAGCGACCGCCTGTACTTCGAGGAGCTGAGCCTGGAGCGTGTGCTGGACATCTGGGAGCGCGAGAACCCGGAGGGTGTGATCGTTTCTGTGGGCGGCCAGATCCCGAACAACTTGGCCATGCCGCTGTCCAAGGCCGGCGTGAACATCCTGGGTACGTCTCCGGAGAGCATCGACCAGTGCGAGGACCGCAACAAATTCTCTGCGCTGCTTGACACGCTTGGCGTGGACCAGCCGCGTTGGGCCGAGGTCACTGACATGGATTCTGCGTTGGAGTTCGCCCGCGAGGTGCAGTACCCGGTGCTTGTTCGTCCCAGCTACGTGCTTTCTGGCGCTGGTATGATTGTGGCTTCGGACGAGGTTCAGCTGAAGGAGTACCTGGACAGCGATGCCGTCAAGATCTCGCGCTCGATCAGTGTGTCCAAGTTCATCCTGAACGCCAAGGAGATCGAGTTCGACGGTGTGGCCAAGGACGGTGCCATTCTGAACTACGCCATGTCGGAGCACGTGGAGAACGCCGGTGTCCACTCCGGTGATGCCACACTGGTGCTGCCCGCCCAGAAGCTGTACGTCGGAACGATCAAGCAGGTGAAGCGCATCGCCAGCGCCATTGCTCAGGCGTTGAACATCACGGGTCCGTTCAACATCCAGCTGATGGCTCGCGACAACGACGTGAAGGTGATCGAGTGCAACCTGCGTGCCTCGCGTACGTTCCCGTTCATCTCGAAGACGTTCGACCTGAACTTCATCAACCTGGCCACGAAGGCGATGATCGGCCTGCCGGTCAAGTCGGTGCCGATTGCTCTGATCGACATTGACTACGTGGGTGTGAAGGCGCCGCAGTTCTCGTTCACGCGTCTGCACGGCGCTGACCCTAGCCTGGGTGTGGAGATGGCCTCGACTGGTGAGGTGGCTTGCTTCGGCACGGACATGCACGAGGCGTACCTGAAGGCGCTGCTGAGCGCTGGCTTCAAGATGCCCAAGGAGAAGAAGGTGCTGGTCTCGATCGGCAACCAGGACATCAAGCGCGAGTTCGCGGAGGGTGCTCTCATCCTGCAAGAGCTGGGCTACACGATCTACGCCACACCTGGCACGCACGAGTACCTGGCGACGCAGGGCGTCAAGTCCATTGCGCTGCGCAAGCCTTCGGACCCGGAGAGCGACCTGCCGAGCGTGATTGACTACATCTCGACCGGCAAGATCGAGCTGGTGATCAACGTGCCGGAGGGCACGAACCGTGAGGAGCTGACGAGCGGCTACAAGATTCGTCGTGCCGCCGTGGACTTTGGCGTGTCGCTCATCAACAACATCAAGTGTGCGCTGCTGTTCGCGCAGGCCATGCAGAAGGTGCGCAAGCTGGAGATCTGCAACATCTCGGAATACTACGCGATGCCGACGATCGGCTGGCGCCCTGGCCAGAAGCTCACGGCCCGCAAGATGTCCATCTTCTAAGTTGCGACGCAGTAGTCTCTAGTCATATAGCCCTAGCGGGAGGATAGCTTGTATTGATCAATATAAAGTGCATGTAATTATCTAATGCACTTCACACTAAAAGAGAGTTTTCTATCAAAGCAAGAAGATCGTCACCGTTTTTTTTTAAATCTTTAAAAAGATGACACTCTTCAACATGGTTGAACTACACAAAGAGAAGAAATCCAAAGATCACGGCAGGTTACTGACATTCGTTAGCTGTTTTCTAGCTATTTACATGGCGTTACTCCGGGATATTAAGTTTTCCTCTCCTGCACATTCAACACTTCATTGCAGTACGAGCCGCCATGCATCAGATGTCAACAGTATACTAAAAACTGCTTCTTCATCTGCCCTCTAGATCACACCGGCCTCGTTCTTGAGCTTGTCCACCAGCTCGTCCACACTGGCCACCTTGATACCAGCCTTACGCGACGCAGGGTCCTTGACCTCAACCACGTCAATACGAGGGGTGAGGTCCACGCCAAAGCTGTCAGCAGCCAGAGTCTCGATTTTCTTCTTCTTCGCCTTCATGATGTTGGGCAGCGTAGCATAGCGGGGCTCGTTGAGGCGCAGGTCAGCAGTCACCACAGCAGGCAGACCGAGCTTCAGCGTCTCCACACCGGAATCGGTTTCACGCGTGACGTTGACTGCTTCACCGTCCACAGCCACCTCCGAGGCGAAAGTGCCCTGGCTCCAGTCCAGCAGACCAGCGAGCATGGGGCCAGTCTGGGCGGCATCAGCGTCGATACTCTGCTTGCCACAGATGACAAGCTTCGGGTCCTCCTTCGCCACGACCTCCTTGAGCAGCTTAGCCACAGCAAGAGGCTGTAGCTCCTGGTCCGTGCGCAAGTCCGTCGTGATGTGGATACCGCGGTCGGCGCCCATGGCGAGAGCAGTGCGCAGCGTCTCCTGGCTCTGCTTAGGACCAATGGACACAGCAACGATCTCAGTGGCCAGCTTCTTCTCCTTGAGGCGAATGGCCTCCTCCACGGCGATCTCACAGAAGGGGTTCATGCTCATCTTGACGTTCTTGAGATCGACGCCTTTGGGCTCCACACGGATCTTCACGGCATAGTCAACCACGCGCTTCACGGGTACCAGGACCTTCATAGTTTTATAGTATTGACGGAATTCGAGAGCTCTTCTACTTGACGCAGGATATCGACGAATGTGAGGTCGAAGGGGGGGGGGGAGACTCGGCACGTGCCAGCTATGATCCTGTTGCTTGGATCCCGTCGGGTCGGACTCGACGGTGGGTGCTTGAAGTTACTTTTGAGTTACTTAAATATTTTGGTGGAAATGAGGTGGACTACATAATGTACTTAAAAGTTATCAGAACAAAAAAAAAATCTTCAATGGAGTCACAGCCTCTGCGGACAAGTGTGGAGGTTGTGTGTCGAGAAGTCCCGGAGTTTACGACCCAGCAGAAGATTGTGCGACGTATTGAAGCGTTTTCTGGACTACGCGCCGCAGTTTTGATTTGTCCAAGCCTGTCGCTCCCTTCCTCTTCGGCTTGTCAAACGTGTACCACGTGAGTGTCGTTGACACAGTCTGGTGTGCAATACACGTGGGAGAACTCGATGTGATCAAGTGGCTGTGCAGCACCGTGGAAGGTGTGATCAACACTCCTATCGCTGAGATCCTGAAGAAAGCAGAGGCATGCTCGATAGCTGCATACAGTGGCCACGTGCTCGTTCTGCAATGGCTTATTGACAACGATATTGCGATAGACTACGAGAAGGGCAACGGGCTGCCTGAGGCGGCTAGCGAAGGTCACTTTTCTGTGGTGAAGTGGCTAGTAGAGCATGGAGCAAACCCTGACGAAGTAGAGGACTATGGACACACAGCACTACATTGCTCTGCTGCCAACGGAACTTCGGAGATGGTACAGTACCTGGTGGGCAATGGAGCTGACGTGATGCTGAGAGGAGAACATGAGAAGACAGCGCTGCATTTTTGCGGCGGCAGCATCGGAAGAAAAATATCGATTTGGTACGGTTTCTGCTGGATAGTGGCATTCAAGCTACAGCCGTGGATACGTCGAATCGGACAGCTTTGCACTACGCTAGTGTCGCTCAGAACTTTGCCATAGTCGAGTATCTGCTGATTGAGTTTTCCCGGACAACGATTCACCTCGGGCAGATTTGCAGCAAGCTCTCCTCGAGGCAGCAAAAGGGAACCGTGCAGACCTTCTGCTCTCTTTGACTGATCGTGGCGTTGACACTCAATACACAACATTTCAAGGACGCACTGCACTGCATGAGGCAGCTGGAAACGGGGCCATTGAGGCGATCAACGTGCTGCTTGAACAAGGATTAAACATCAATGAAGCCGACAAATTCGGGGTGACACCACTCCTCGAGGCTAGTCTATATGGTCAAGTGGGTGCTTTGCGTCGTCTTCTGGAAGCTCAAGGAGGTTTGGATGAAGCTGACCTTGCTGGCCAGACTGCGCTGCATCTGGCTGCCACGGGAAGGCACGAGAAAGCTGTGGATTTGTTAGTGAAGAGTGGCGCGGACATTTCAAGTTGTGATAAGCGTGGATGGACGTCGCTGCATTATGCCGCTTCTGGTGGTCATATCGGCGTTGTGGAAGCACTAATTGCACCTGATGCAGTGCGAGACAAACGCAGGGGAAACCGCTACGATGCTCGCTGTGCTTGGAGGGCATTCTGATGTGGCAAAGATTCTGGGAGTGAATGAGACGGCTTATCTTGGATTTGAAAAATACGAGGAATTCCGACTCGACCGTATGGGGATACATTTTAACTTGATCGGAACTTGGTTGTCATGTGGTGCCAAAGGTTTGTGGCTTGATGCACCGATCGAAGTTAGGCTGAGGAAGGAAAATTGGACGACTCAATCTTTTGCTGAACTACTGACTCGATGATCGAGGCTGAATCACCCGCACATCTTGAAATTGTACGGCTTTTGCCATGCAGACGACACTACTAATAAGGAGCCTTATTTTATTTGCAAGCCTATTTGCAACTATTTGACACAATCTTTCGACGTCGAAAACCCAGAGTTGATAAATGCCATATGGGGAAAGCTTTACCAAGTTGCCGTCGGAGTGCAATATCTACACAATCGCAACATCGTTCATGGTTATCTTACATACCAAACCGTTCTTCTTACTTCAAACGGAGTCTACGATAAACATGCCGAAAGCGTAGACGTCTGACTGGAAAGTCGGTGGGAATCCCGCCAGTATTTCAGGGGTTAATGTGAATTTTTTGTAAATCCCGTTGAAAATATTCAGCTTTGCTACAATATCATCGACGCTACTCGTTGTGGTAGGGATGTCTTCGAAGGTTTTGGCGCCTCCGACAACATTGACGACTTTATCATAAGCGGGAAACTTCCTATATCGATGTAATGACTGTAACTCAACATGATTTGATCTCGATTAATGGATATTCTCAACCAGTTCCAAGAGCGAACGGGACCACCAGACATGAAGGTCGTCGAACGATTTGGAAAATTTCTCTGTTACTTTGTGATGAGACTACGAGCAACGAGGGATGCAGATTTGTCACTTTCGGCTACGTTTGCAGCGAGTAGCCAGGGAGTTGACGATACCTTCTACGTACACCAAGATATCGATATGTTTGCTGACTCTGCTGGTCTTTCTCGGTCCGGAAGAGTTCACCAGTGGCAAGATCTGTGGCAACTTCGTCGAAATCAGCAACACCAAGAAACGTTGGAGAAAATGAGACAGTTACCTTCTCTTTTGGAAGAGGTGGAGGACGAGAAGGAACGAGAAGAAGTGTTGACGTGTCTTCGTTTTGAACCGAGCAAGTATCCCACGAGTTACGCCTCCAGCAATGCAGCCGATTCAATCCTAGCGAAGTCGACTTTAGATCGTCTGTCAACATCCAAGAACCCAAACTGGTTCATTCCAGCGCACGAAGTGAAATTCGACAGGTTCGACGAGTTCAGTCGAGGTTCGTTTGGTAAGTGAATCATGGACAGTGGAACCGATCTCGAGTTGTGATCAAGAAAGTGGAGTTGAAGAGGGAAGAAGACCGAAGAGCGTTCCTGAACGAGGTGGACGTGTGGCACAAGCTCTTCCATCCGAACGTGGTGAGGTTGTACGGGGCGTGTCATGTCCAACAACCCTTCTTTGTGTGTGAGTTGGCAGGCGGTGGTCAACTGGACCATTTCCTACGAGATCATCCGGAAGAAGTGTGGCAGAAGTTGTACGAGGCTGCACTGGGACTTCGATACCTGCACATCAAGTCTGTCGTCCACGCCGATCTCAAGTGCAACAGCATCCTCATCGGTAGTGACGGCCAAGCTCAGTTGACAGACTTCGGATCGAGCAGTATAGCACCCCATGTCAAGGAAGTCGACACAGAACCGGAAGCAGAGCGGATTGGTCGGTGCCATCTGCTGGAAAGCTCCTGATGTGTTACAAGGAGGGAAGTCAACGTTCGCGTCGGATATTTACTCGTTCAGGATGTGTATCCTCGAAGCAGTGAGTGGGAAGTTCCCGTGGGGGACACTTCCGAATATTGCAGTTCGGTATCACGTTCTGGAGAAGAAACAGATTCCAGTTCGTCCTGAGAATTGTAGTGAGGCAGAGCATTCTCTCGTGGGACGGATGTGTCGATTTGATCCGAGCAAGCGAATTGGGATGAATGCCGTGGTTGACGAATTGAAGTTACTCCGTTCTACATGAATGGTTAGAGGTGCTTGCCAGTAAATTAAACACGGCAGAGTTGAAGTTCATCTGCTCAGCCACTAACAATGGTCGATCCATAGCCGTCTCCCTTAGAACTACAGAGATACTATCCCCCATAAAAGATTTTTTTGTCAGTGCTGCAATCATGCTTCTTCCTTCGTCCCCAGCGTGCCAAGTGTGCGGCCCCCGCACAGACATATCGCCCGACTCGCTATTCAAGTGCTCACGCTGGCATGTCGTTCTCTACTGTAGCCGTGAGCACCAGAGATCTCACTTCGCCTCGCACAAGACCGTTTGCATGGAAATCAAGAACCACCGCGATATGATCGAGATCGAGGAACCCAAAATTCGCGACGCCATTGCTAACCCTGCTACCAACCAGGGTGCATTGGACAAGCGCGTATACGTGCGTGAGAAGATTCTGATCATTCTAGCCACTTTCCTCGATTCCTTCTCGTCCAGCAATTGAGGAAGCACTAGCCCAAATCATGACTTTTCAGTATCTCTTCCGTGCTGACAATGTCCTCGCCCTCCGCTACATACGACTTTATCAAGTGGTGGGCAACGACCGGTCAGGGTGACAACTACGGCTTTGAGAACAGGGATCTGCCGTATCTGGATATACACGGCGCCGATATGACGGAGGAGCTACTGGATCTCAACAACCAGGAGGTGTTTTTCGCAAGTTCTATCGTGTACGTCAAGATGATGCTGGTCAAGGGAATCAAAGAAGGTATTGTCGCCTACGAACTAGCAGCCAAAGTGCCACAGCCTGCAGTCGTGGAGGACTCAATTAGAGGTTTCCTGACCCCAGAACGTCTTGCTAAAGGTTTAGGGGGGGTTAAAACAACTCCATACGAAGCTCACGAGTCAGTTGCACCAAGCATTCAGACAGACCCATTCCCAGAACGAGCACTTTTGGGACGCCATGCTGGACCCGATGTCGATCATTCAAATGCCGATACAGCGGTGCCGGCCTACTACAAAGGGCGAGGTCAAAATGTGGATCGTGCAGAATGCGATGTTGTAGCAGGATCACAAGGAAGACATCAGATCCGCCGTCAGTCAGCGTGATCGTCTGGCAAACTCAAATGCCGTTTGATGTTTCTCAAAGCCCAGAACTTCATTTCTATCGTATCGTCTTGAAAGCTCTCGAAGAAGAATTATTGGTTAGGATATTTTCCCCCTACAGCCTCAAAAGCTATTATGTACTTTGGCTTGAAACTTGACTATGCGCGTTAAGAATGTCAAAGACAGTTGAGGTGGCATCGGCAGCAGCTTGAGCCGCCGTTTCCATGTGTGAGAGTACACAACTGGTTCCTCCTTCGTCAACTTCATAGCCAGGAATGCACTCACACAGACCAGAAGGTGTCGGTTGGGCATTCAGAGGACATCCCGGAGATATTGAGTGCTCTGGTTCTGCTTTGGGTGCAATTTCAGTATCACCGAGAGCGGTAACATCAACACGGACATCTCTGTCGGGTGTTACGGGTCGTCCTTGATCAGCAGAATCTCCTTTAGCAAGCTCTGGTACATCTTGCGTTGTAGGAATGTGAATCTGCTCGTTCACTTTTGAGACTGACGTCAATTCATCTTGCGGTATCATCTCGTACTCAATCGATACTGGAATGTGTTCGTGCTCTTTCATCGTTGCGTCTTGATGCCCAGCCTCCGGATTCACCGACTCCTGCTTTCCATTTACATCTAGTGTGGATTCCTCTTCACTCACAGCCTGAATTGGTTCGCGCTTCTCAAAAACCTCGCTATCAGTCTCCATCTCGGTTTCGGACACGTGCAAGTTCGGGTTACGAGTGACGCTGTTGATCTTGATCTTCGATCCTCGTTTGGCTGAAAATCAAACAGCAAAGAATGAATAAACTCGATAAAAAAGTGAATTCGACAGATAATCTACCTTCAGCAGCGACGTTCAGCTTCATACAAGGCTCATTCGCTTCTGGTACTGCTTCATCCACAGCCTCATAGCCTTCAAGGCATTTCCCACAAACATTCTCCTTACGTGAACACTAGCAAACACCCACCAGATTAATTTCCCAAGAGCAGTACAATAGCTCTCATCCTACTAATAACTTACCGTCTCCCGCCCACGCTGCTCACACGAAGGCATGACCATACATTTCACTGCATCTACGAGAACTTCAGCCGGTAGACCGTGGGTTCGAGCTGTCACAGGCTCTGTAGCCCATTCTCCAAACACGCCAAAGCTCTCAAACGTCTCCGATCGGAAGTACAAGTCGTACGAGGACCCTTCCGTAAGGCCAGCAATCACAAAGCTTGCCTTCTGGTCTCCAGTCTCGTTAACGTCGACACTTCCACTTGCTCGTACACTCAGTTCGTTCGAGAAATCTACTGCTCGTCCACTGGGTAGTGCGATGTAGTGCACATGTCCACGATCATTAAGCGAGACGTTCACAGTGAGCGCATCCACTCGAGCATCACTTGGGGATACTGATACATCCACTAGTATTGGGGCTTCTGAGTGAGCTCGAACACCAGCATGAGTAGCTACAGTACCAAAGATCCCACCACTGTTCTTCGTCTCTGTCACTAGGTGAACAGTGTAGTTTAATTCTGAGTGAGGGACCTCCAGCATCATTTCCCGCCAGCCACTGTCGCTCTCGAGCTCCATCATTTTTCTAGTTACGTCCAAACTCTTCTGCACTACAAGTTGGTCCTTTAAAGCCAATCGATTACCGAACTGATCGCTTCCTTTAGCCACGTGTTTCATCGGATCCCAAGGTTTAACCGCAACAGCAGAAAAGTAGACAATTCCAGGTCCATCCATACGGAAACCTACCGTTAAAGCTTTAGTCGTTCCTGGTGTTGGGTATGCTGCATGAGCTAAAAGGATCGGCGCGTTTGCAAATGTCGAGACTTCTTTCACCTCGTGAATAAATCCATAAACGCCATGGTCGGCTGGAAGCGCCTCCGATACAATGAAGAGACTGTAACTCGTACCAGGCATCAAATAGTCCAAAAGCTCCACGTATTCTCCAGTTGAGTACGTCACACTCCTTCGGGTCCGAACTACATCCGTCCGATAATTGTGGCTGTCCCTATCGCGTCCACGGCGATCGCCATTAGGAACTCCTTTACTGCTGATATTGTGCGGTGAAGTAACATTAAACTCATCGTTTCCCGATGGTCCAAGCATGTAGTGAACTTCACCAGGTCGATCAAGAGAAAACGTCAATACCAGCTCCGTAGTCGATCCAGTACGAGGCTCCAACCGAAATTCCTTCAAGCTTGGCGCTGGAGCATGCGTTCGAACACGTAGTGGCTCCTCAAATGTTTTACTGATCACACCAGCACCTGCAGTTTCAGTGGCGATGAGGACGATGTAGCTGGTGTTGGGTAAGAGTACAGCTCCGCCAAGTTCTTGCTCGATATCGTTGCGATTGTGACGATCAGAAAGGTTAAACTCCACTCGTTTCTGTATCAGCGGGATTAAACAATTATTGTCGACTTCAGTGGCGTTGATCGTCATATTTGTCTCCGATAGCTGATCCAAACGCAGTGATTCTTCAACAGATTCTGAAGTTTTACAGTGGTCAGGGAAAAGGAGTAAGTGGACCACTGCACTTTTGCAGGAATCGCACGATACGTCAAATTTCACAGTAATACTGGAAGTATCACCTGCTGTGGGTTCTGCTTTAGCTTTTGGAATGCGAGGAGCACTTTCATGTGTTTTTACTGGAATTCCATCGTTTTCATACCTCGTATCGTTACTCCGGTGTTTGTGGGGGTTAATCTTCGTGAAAACGCCATTACTACCACTGGTTTCGTACGCGAAGAAGAGTAGATATTCGTGGTTCGCCTCCAAATCAAAAACATCTTGTTCAATCTGCAAAGCAGTTGAGTTCTCATTAGTGATATTCCACAACATTCCAGCAGCAACCACTCCGTCACTACGTCCTGGAGATGCCTCTTTGAATGCACTTGTAACTTCACCTCGAGAGATTAAACCTCCTAGATCACGTCCAGATCTTGATTTGGAATCGATCAGAACAAAATAGGGAACTCGACCAGTTGACTCCGCAAACCGATCGAGGACGTCAGTGACTTTCGTCTTGGATGCGTTTACTCTTAGTAACTTGGAAACGTTCAAATTGATGCGAATCCCTTCGGTTCGTCCTCTCACAGGATGAATAGATATCTCATCCAGCAGCTTCGATTGGTTCGTGTAATCTCCATGAGTAGAAACTCGGTGACAGGCTGTAGTACTTCCGTCCTCAGGCCACCCCAGAATCCCTCCACTGGCTGCTGTTTCACTCACAAGACATACGTCAAATAATGCGTTTGGCGGCAATTTGTCGATCTTCTTGTGTGTCATTTTTCCACGCGTCATATCTTCTCGAGAGACTTTTATGGTATCATTTTCCCAAACACCCACACCCAATTCTTCAAGATCTGCCGCTTTCAGCATGGATCCACTCAGCTTCGTCAGGTCGAATGTACTGATTAAAGGCGGCCAGATTGGGCTTGACTCGTTTACTTCCTCTTTATGCTCCACTTGCTCAAATGCTTGGCTTCTATCAGGTACAAGACCCCGGAAGAACAGAGCGTAGTGAACCTCTCCAAAGCGATCCAACTGAAAATCCAAGACAAGCGCTGAGCTCGATCCGTCCACTGGATGTACTGAAAGTGTATCTGGGATGATCACTGGTGGGCCTAAGTGGGTGTTTACAAGTACTGGTGGTGGGAATTCCCCATAAACACCGTCACTTTCGTACGTTTCGGTCGTGAGCGATACATGATAAGTAGTTCCAGGTTTGAGTCCACTTACTGTCGTATTATGCACGAAGACGAGTGGATCTGTAGGTCGCGTATCATTCGTCCCATTGATCACTTCCATCAGAATATGTTTTTCCAGTATTTCCAATTGTCCTCGAAGTTCGTGAGGTGTTGAATCCTTTTCACTGCTGATAACCGCAGGATCAGCGAAATCCACGTCACTCAGGAAGTAGTGCAGCATCCCTGGATGTGATAAATTAGCAGAGATGACCACACTGTTCGTACTACCGTCGACGGGATCCACCGTAGCCAGAACAATTTTAGGAGCGAGAGCGTGGGTCGTGACATTAAAACTCACAGGTCCCCCGTACACACCGCTGCTGTTCCCTTCTTGACTGGTTTCCGTCACAACGAAGAGTTGATACGTTGTGTTTGCAGAGAGACCTTGAATCTGGAGCGTTGTAGGTTCATTCAGAGCTCCCAATACATTACCACCAGTAATAAATGACGACGAAGACGGTAACCGCAACTGAGAACGAGAATCCTTACTGGTTTCTGATGAATGTTCCACAATTGTAGCTGCATCCACAGCCTCGACTGATTCCTCGAGCTCACGAACAACGTAATGCAAAATGCACGAAGAGCCAGGCTCCACCGTCACCAGAGCATCCACCTGCGAGGTACTGGCAGCCGATGGATGTGCTGAGGTTTCAAGGATCTTAGGAGCGCTCTTGTGTGTCCGTACTGATAGTTCTTCACTTCGTTTACTGACCACTCCATTGCGAAGGGTATTTTCAGCGTACAGACTCACGTGGTATTCGGTGTCTTCGGTTAAATTACCGATAGTGAACGTGAAAATATTTGAAGACACTTTGGAAGCTTCCAAACTGCCTCTGTCTTCCATTTCTTGACACTCAGAAGGTACTTCAGTATCAGCTGGAGTATTTTGCTGATTCAGACACAGGAAGAGAATATCCTTTGACTTGGTCATGTTAATCTCCAGTTGAATAGCGGTAGTATTCCCATGAAGAGGTTTTGCTGACCGCAACTCAACTTCTGAGGCATTCTCATTAGTAGAACCTTCCAACAACGTGCTGAAAGCGCGTCCAAATAATCCAAAGCTCTTGGAAGTCTCCGGGAGAAGTACAATAGAGTACGACGCTGCATCTTCTAGTCCAGAAATCATAAATCTCTCTCGAAATGCTTCTTCTTCGGTATCCACTGCAGATTTTCCCGGCTTTACTGGAGTTTTACTATCAGAAACACTTACGCGCTCGTCCGAAGAGAAGTTAAAAACACCAGATACGTAGACATTCTCGTAATCTTGAGGTGATCGGTCACGTAGAAGAAGGAGAAGATGGTCAATACTCGATGCTTGCTGGAACAAACTACGTAGACTGGAAGCAGCACCAGGTTTCCCAGTGAGGACGTAATGAATATTACCTTGCTCCCGTTCCAGATCCACTGTAAGAGTTAGAGTATTCACACTTTTATTCGTAGCTTGGATGGAAGCCGCAAGGATCGACGGAGCTTCTTCATGAGTTTTAGCTTGTGCACTGAGCTCTCGAAGACCGAAAAGTCCGTGACTTCCAGCAGTCTCAGCTCGAAGCTTCACTTTGTACAAGATTCCACTTTCTAGACCGGTGATATTAGCATGATGAGTTTCCTTCAGACTTGTGTGAAAGTCTTCGGCAGTTGAGAAATTTCCAAAAGAAAATTTACCACGAATTGTGGTATTTTTTAGCGCACTAATGTCATCGGTACTTCGTGTTGCAGCATTAGCTCCCGCTATTGAGGTTGTAGAAGTGGTGACTTTATTTTTCTTCTTGCTCGTTGAACTGTCCGATAACGCGATAACTTCGTAATGGAGGTCGTAAGTAAAATATGCCAACGTCTCCATCGTAACTCGGTCAATATCTTTTTCATCCACTTCCAGTGAAAACCGAATATCTAACGCCGTAGCACTTGCATTAAGCGGTGAACAGACCAATTCACTTACTTCCGGTGCAAGAGCATGTGTACGAACAGTGTAGCCATAATGAATCAGCTCACTGCGAACTTCTCCAGTGCCAGGAGCTTCCGTAACGGCAAAAACATTGTATAGTGTCGCTGGAATTAACCCCTTCACAATTTCTTGAAACGCGTATGACTCGTTCGTTCCCAGTGGAATATCATGCATTGTAACGTGAGATTTCACATCTCCAGTGCGATTTTTCACCAGATCTTCTGCCTTCAATTGCACATTTTCAGTTTCTTTCCCATTCGGTATCAAAGCGAAATATGCTCGTCCTGGAGTCGTTAACGTCGCATTAATCCACACTGTATCAGACGTCGCATTAGACGGCTGTACTGCGGTGATATCAACCTTCGGAGGTTCTGGGTATGTAATAGACTGCAACACAGACTGTACCGGTCCGAATACCCCGTTGCTACCGATCACCTCCGCCACCAAATACACATCGTAGCTCGTATTCGGCATCAGATTCTCCACAATACTCACAACCTTCTGAGCCATTGAAATGGTGACTGTATCAGCAGCTACAACACCTGCACTCTGCACCTTTTGCAGTGCCTTGTTGGACTTTGACGACTGAATTTCAGATACTTCTGTCCGACATTGAGCCACTGAACTCTTGATACCAGCTGCATCCAACGCATTTTGACCGGAAAGTAGAACCGCGTAGTGCAAATGAGCTGCATCCGTTAAGAAGGTCGTCAATGTCAAAGAAGAAGAAGATCCGTGAGTTGGTGTCACAAAACTTCTCGTTTTCTTCTCGTCACGACTCGCCACTGCTGCAACATCCGAATCAATTGAATCTCCACTATTACCAACTACTTCTTCACTAAAAACAGTGTTAATAACCAATAGTAGTGCCAATACCAAGCTCCAGCGATATCCCATCGTGTCTTGAAGCACAAATGACCTGTGAAACGACGCGTATCTTTCAAAAGATACATAAGGTAAAAACTTCAAAAAATGTCGTCTGAATGTCGTCTGAATGTACCACCACAATGTTGTCCCAATCTTTCTGTCCCATATTAGTAAAATCGCTTCAACGGTAACTTCCCCTTTTCTATCAGAACTTGAATCTGCGACATGTGTAACGGTCACTTTTTCACCGGACAGCTTCTATTATCGTCAGTACCTTGACGCAACAGTGCATTGCTGCATTGCTGCACTGGTCACTAGCTCTTCGTTCTCCTTTTACCATGGCTTCTACGCTTACGAGGGCCGAAACGGAGGACTTTGCAGCTGCTCAAGCTCCTCCTGAAGCTCCACAAGCAGTTGTAGTGTCTTCTACGCCCCGTGAGGACAAGAAGAAGAGTAAAACCAGACGTTTTACCTTCAAACGGATCAGTCGCAAGCACGAGGCAATTGCTGAGGCGGAGAATGAAGATGCTTTGGCGATGTCTTCACCTGCGTCTTCTGCTTCGGACAGTACAAGCAGTTTAAGCACTGAAACAAGCGTTAACAAGCATCCAGTGGGGCCGCAAGACTTTGACTTGTTGTGTGTCATTGGCATGGGAGCGTTCGGAAAGGTGATTCAAGTGCGTCATCAACCGACGGATGAGATTCTCGCGATGAAAGTACGTGGAATGGATAGAGAAGGTTGAGTTTAGTTCGGTACTAATTGTTTATTGTTTGGAAGATTGTGTCGAACAAGTACATTGTGCAGAAGAATTCCGTGGCGTATTTACAAGCCGAGCGTGACATTATGACGAAGATTAATCACCCGTTCTTGATCAGTCTACGGTACGCGTTCCAGACCAAGTCGAATGTGTACTTGGTGATGCCTTTTGTGGCTGGAGGGGAACTGTTCCACCACTTGCACAAGGAGGGACTGCTACTTGAGAGCTCGGCCAAATTCTACGCGGCAGAAATGGTGTTGGCGCTCGAGCACTTGCACTCCAGAGGCATCATTCATCGGTAGGAACCATGGGTTAATATTGTATTTATTGTAATGGAGTGTTGACCTTGAATCTCTTGTGTGTATAGCGATCTGAAGCCTGAAAATGTGCTGCTCGGCGCTGACGGCCACATTCGCTTGACGGACTTCGGTCTGGCCAAAGAAATGGCTGATGTAAGTTTAAAAAAAATGTACTACCGAATCCCAGATGTTGTGGTAATTGATCCCTTGTTGCGTAGGAGGAAGACTCGACGAGTACAATGTGTGGTACAAACGGCAAGTAGTTTTGATTGTGTTTCAAATCTTACCAGTTAGCTGATACTGTTTTCTCTGTAATAGAATACATGCCACCAGAGATGATCCGCAGGAAGGCGTACAACCAGGCTGTCGACTGGTGGGCTTTAGGTGCTCTCATCTACGAAATGGTCACTGGTTACCCGCCATTCCGACACAACAACCGCAAGAAACTCCATCAGAAGATTCTAAACGAAAAGTTGGCACTTCCCAAGTGGCTTGGCCCTGATACCCACTCGATCTTGAAGCAGCTACTGGAGAGAAATGTTGACAAGCGTCTGGGCTCGGGTAAATCGACCATGTTCCAAGTGAAAGGCGTACAAGCCATCAAGAAGCACGCCTTCTTCAAGGGCATCGACTGGGGTCTACTCGAGGAGAAAAAGGTGCAGCCGCCGATATTACCCAACGTTATGAGCAACACGGACACAACGTACTTCTCTGAGGAATTCACAACGCAAGCTGTCGGACGTCGCAGCCGAATTGACAGTGGAAATACTGGAGACTCGAAGAAGCTCTTTGCGCGGTTCTCGTGGGTTGCAGACGACGCTCCGAGCTTTGTGGATATCGTGCGTGCAAGTGTTCAGAAGGATGAAGACTCTGCTCTTGCGGATGGGGTGAAGAAAGTCACCATTGCTGACAAACCGAACACCCCCTGAAGGACAAGCGCACTCGACAGGTAGTTTGCATTTTTCATTTCGATTTCATCGTCCCCCCTGTCTAGTGCGCGTGGTATTGTGTGTTTATAATCTTCAGCTAATGTCGCGAATGCAATGTCAGTTGAACTGGAAGGAAACGTCTTGTGATTTTATTTTTTCAGCGGTTCTTCTATGATTCGGACCACTTGTTGGAGCTTTTGGGCCCGTGTAGGACGCCAGCGGATATTCTCCTCCAGGTATCTCTCGCCTTGCATTTCCCGCAGTCGAGAGACGGCGCGTTTAAACGCTACTTTGAGGTCTTTCAGTGCTACGAGGTTACCGATGTCCAATCCAGTTTGCGATGGACCATAAGCACCTACAGGAGCATCCCAAGAGCTGGTGGTAGGTACACCTACAGCTGCGTTCTCCTTGTTCACGCGCTGTTTCTCCTCTTCGATAGATGAAGGGCTATTGGCACCTTCAGATGCCGCTCGAACGGTTTCGTCATCAAAGAGGAAGATTCCACGAGGTCGAGAAGCTTCAGACGATAGTACAAGCCTCGTTCGGTGTTCGTATAGTTCATCCACAAGCAGGATAAATCTCCGGGCTTGATCGTGCTGCGCCATACTCAAAGCTGGAACGTCATCAAGCACAAGAGTGTGGAAACATTCCGCCATTGCCTTGTAGTCTGCTGCACCCTTTTCCGTATCACACAAGAGACTGAAGGAAGCTCGACACACACCACTCTTCGCAATGCCACGGACGTCCAGTGTACGTCCCATCATCACTGGAATACGCAGCAGCTCGTCACCATTGCTATCATCAAGTAAGTCTCGATATACAGCATCCATCTTTTGTTTAGTAACGGTTGTCAGAGGAGACAAGAAGGTTTCCTCGCCTCCCACCGGTTCACAGAGAAAGCGGTAGTCCACATCGGAATTCATCGGCACCACTCGAGTATGACGCGCCAACTGGTCTAGAAATGGCAAAAAGTACTCGCGGTTCGTGCCATCCTTGTACAGATCCTACCAAACATGAAGTTAGCACTGTAAATACTACATTTTCATTCAAGGTTTCGTACCTGTGGTGGGGTATTCGACGTCGCCACAATCACGACACCTCGAGAGAAGAAGACACCGAACAATTTTCTCATGATGAGAGCGTCTGCTACATCTGTGACTTGAAACTCGTCGAAACACAGCAAGTGGCACTCATCCGCTATGGAGTGAGCCACCTGCAGCACCACATCTCGACTCTCGTCCAGCACAATGTGTCTCTGTCTGCCGTAAAGCTCCAACTGCCTCTTCTTCTCCTGATTTAAGCGTGTTTGTACTTCCAACATAAACTCATTGAAATGTACACGTCGCTTGCATTGCACCTGGGCACCTCGGTAGAACAGGTCCAACAGCATTGATTTACCCGTTCCAACTCCACCGTGGACGTACAAACCTCGAGGAACCATCACCAGTTCCTCCTCCGTTTGTTCTTGTTCTTGTTCACTCTGTATTGCTTGGCTCTTCTTTGTTTTTGGTTCGAAAACAGGCAATACATACCCATCTAGTCGAGAATGCAGCTTATCCAGGAATCGGCGAGCAATAACAGCTTGTCTAGCATCGAAAGTTAAATCCCCAGTTTTTACCAGCAGTTCATACGCTTCGGAGGGTTTCGCAGAAGAAATTGGGGGTGAACCGAACCATCGCGGCGAGGAACGGATGCCTAGGAGCCAAGGACGGAGCCGATGAACTGGAAGCATTTTTTAAGCGGTCACGAATGCACCGCATGAATTCGTGTTAAAGCATACTACTAAAGAACATGAACCTGTGTTAAGGCATATCATTCTTTTTTGGGTGAGGAGTCATTCCCATTTAATTTTTTTTAAATCATTTAAAAATATATTAAGAACATTGATCTTCTCCACCCAAAAGATCACTGTCCTGTCGTTTTGTTCCTGAACCCTCACCTTGAGAAGCCATCGGTGTGTTTCCCATCAGGCTGCTTGACGGCGGATTTCACGGATGTCGTCCTTGTGGTTCTCCCACAGCATTGCACTCTGCTCAAACTAAATCTTGACTTGGTTCACATCGTCGTGCGAGTAGTAGTTCGGCTCAGGCATTTGAATGACCGGTGCCGGAGCCAGCATGGCGCCCCAAAAATGCCACGCGTCCTCGGGGGCATCCAAGTTGTATGATGGGGGTGTTGCTGCAGTTTTTCAACAGGCTGTATGACTTTCGTCCAGTCTGTGACTTTGAGGCCAGGAAAGAATCGAGACCGTGATCCTTCAGGAGTGTTTGCAGCCACCGCCACCCCTAGAGATGGAGGTGTTGCACAGCTAAATGCTCTTCGTAGCCCACCCGCTTCCGGATGAGAAAGAACCCGATGGTATATACTCCACATTTTATAGTATAATGTGAAAATATCCCGAAACAAAATGCGTGAGCCTAACTCAGTTTCCACTATAGCACAGACCATTTCGAAAAAAGCTCCAGAGCTTAGCCACCGACGATCATTATACAGATTTCGAAACTTAACAGACCCTGTTCCCAGTGGCATTGACGTTGCCACGTCTTATAGGTTTCATTCTTTCAATGAAGTCCTGGTATGAAGACTTCATGGCAGGGCCGATGATCTGCCTCCTCCAGGCTGGAGTCCAACATCCTCCATGGTCGTCACAACGAGCAGATGACTCTGAGACCATTGACGTTCTTTGGGTGATTACTTGCAGTTTGACGCTGTATACCATTTGGACCGCACGAAACAAGCACCAGTTTGAAAATGGCCCACCTCTCAAGCCCATGTCGGCGCTCTTCCGAATCTACTCGATCTTTAGTGCTCACTTCCGTGCGCTTTTACGGCCCGCGGACCCTTCCATGCGGGTCGGACTTCAGCGATGCCTCCGTGGCTTCTCGGATTCTTCACGCCTCGGCAACTTTATCAATGATTACCCTTGAGCCTTTTCTCTCCGTCCTCGTTCGCTGTTTGCCAATTCAGACCCCCCCCCCTCCCCTCTACTCACACACACAATTTAAGAACTGCACATTAGACTAGTTTACACGAAAAACTTCATTAATGTTCTACGACAGACTTCCATATAATACTAATGTATTCTTGACGTGCTGATCGGCAAGAAATGTTCAAAAGTAGCTGGCAAATTGCTTGGCAGCGATGTGTAATTGTCATGCCGATACGTATTAGACATTCTAATTCCGTGTCCAATAAACCACGCACAGCACGGAGCAAGATATTCCCGGTTGGGCCACGTGGAGAATGGGATAGGAGATAATCTAAACTTGATAAAAGCTCGAATTGAAGTACTGTTCAGAGGCACTACTGAAGTACAACCAAGCGCTGTGCCCTCAAAAGCCTTTTTTTCTTCATTAAAACAGCATAAATGAATCGTCGTGGAACACCTGCACGCATAATGCGCAGGATGTCATTATGCTACCTCACGATTGTGACTCGTATTTGAGTTTCATGGAGGTTATATCGGTGGAAGACGTGCGTACTGTGCGTAGCGTCCTGCGTCACCGTCTCAAGCGCGAATCCCTCCAGACCCCTCTCACCCCCACGTCTTCCAGCTCATCCGATAATGTGGCAGATGGGGGTTTGGCAGCGGCAACGCAGCTAGAACAGTTATTCCAGCGCACGGTTCAATTCGGAGAGAACCAGTCGGGTCTACTGCTTGGGGCTGTGGGTAGCGACCGACGCGCCATCGTGCTGCATGCTATGCGTAATCTGCGCGACAAGTTTGGTAAATTTACGCTCGTGTACCTCAACGGCGTTATCCTTCAGAATGAGCTCGAAGCTTTCAAGGAGTTTACGGCCCAGCTGACTCGTGCCACAGCGGTCAAACACCCGGTACTTCCAACAACATTGCTGTTTTGATGCATGCTCTTTGATCTGACCGTGTTGCTTCTTGCGAGAAGACACTGTCCTACTGGAATATGTACGAATATCTACGCAGCTTGCTAGTTGCAAAAGCCAAGGCTGGAGACCATACCATCGTCGTCTTGGACGCACTGGAGCAGTTTGTGCGTGAAAATAGCAACGCAAAGCAGTTATTGCTATACAATTTACTCGATTGGCTTCAGGTACGTCATTGGCGTCGTAGTCGATGTTCTCTCGGTGCTGATTGTTGTCTCACATCGCCGTTGCACTCTATCATAGGCAAAAGATGTCAAAATGGGCGTGCTGGGTATAACGGACAACTATAACGTTGTTGATAATCTTGAAAAGCGAGTGCGTTCCAGGTAAAGATGGCTAATGCGAAACTACTTCAATGATGTATGTGTATAAAGCAGTTGATACTGACACTGTGGTTATGGAATTATATTTTAGGTTCTCAAACCTTCAGATTGTTATTAAGAGGCCCTCATTTGGTCAGATACGACAACACCTCATTCGCATGCTCTCACTGGACACTTTCGCATCGAATGCTGACGGAGAGCCGCAACGACCTACCGACAATTACGCTGCGGCCTTTTCAAAGAGCGTGGAGGAGCTGCTTTCAGAGCAAAGCAATTTTCTCGCAAGTCTTGAATTTGACTACGACATTGGCAAGCCCCAAGCTTTTTTTGTTCGGCTCACATTCGCAGCGGTATGTTTTCTGGATATCGATGCGCCTCTGCTAACAGCCCAGCACTTCCGGCGCGCGAGGCATTTGCTGGAGCAAGATCATCAACTTGCGGTGCTGGAGACTGTCCCGGAACATGGTATCGCCTTGCTAATTGGCATGGGTCACTTGGAGAAAGCCGATCAGCGGGTGTTCACGCTAGAAATGGTGTATTCTAGATGGGAAAATTTTCTTCGCCAACACGACTTCCTTTCCCAGTTGCCAACTCGCGGCGAGGCGCAAAAAGCTTTGGAAAACTTGCTCCGGTTGAAGCTCGTAAAGGACGCTGGTGATGCATTTAAGATTGGGCGTGGAGGAGACAGCGCTATGAAACAAGACATTTCGGGCTCATTGCAGCCTGAGTTTCGGGCAGTTCATTTGAATTTTGCACCGAGAACCCTGGAAGGTATGTTGCGCAATGGAAGCATCAAGTGCTCAACACTCCTGAAAGAGTGGGCTATTAACGGGAGCTGAACGAGTTGAAGGGGGTCCAAATGCTGGTAGCTCTGAGTCAGTAGGCGACGTTTGTTCAAAGAAAATGGATCTGGTGTGTCGGAAGAAGTTAAGATTCGACAGAATAACCAAGGATTATTTATGCTTTTATAACCCCTCGAATCGACTGTACCTTCACTTCTGCCGAGCTGTTATTCTGTTTAACGTCGCCAAGTTCTCGAACTTGTGTATGTATCTTCATGAAGGTTGCACGTTCAATCACCAGCTCTTCTTTCTCCTCGCCATAGTAACTTTAATTTGCCCTACATTTTGTTGAGACCGGGGTCCAGTAATTTTGAACGTGATGCAGACGTATTCGGCCTCACTTTCCATAGGACGATAACATGCTACAGATCTTGAAGTATGAACTGTTAACGACCGCAGAAACTTTTTAATTTCGAACACGACACAACTTGAGCTGTATTTCTTCTTTGAAGTATTATCAAATGCAAATGAAAATAAAAATGAGCGACGGCTCTGCATTTTGACTCGGATGAAATCTTGAAACCTGAAGAAACATTCAATGGCACTTGATGTTGTGAATTCCGAGTGTACTGGAAATCACGCAAAGATAATCAGGCTGACTGACAGCGGATTTCACGGATGTCTTCGCGGTGGTTCTGCCACACCATCGCACTTTGTTCAATCCAAATCTTCACCGGGCTCACACACCCATTTGGGAAATTCTCCGGCATCGGCATCGGCATCTGAATGATAGGCGTTGGGTCCAGCATGGCACCCCAAAAGTGTTGATTGTCAGCGTGGGTCTGCCTGAATGCTTGATACAGTTGGCTCTTTAGTTTCGTGTGGAGTTGTTTCAGTTCCTCCAGACCTTTTGGAAGACCTCCAGGAGCCAGGAAATCCTCCAGTGAACCCGCCACGACTGCAGGTAGTGACGCTTGGCCTGCCAATTCATAGGCGACGATGGCCTCTTGAACTCCTTTGACCAACGTCATCTTGATGTACGCGATAGAACTCGCGAAAGATACCTCCTGGTTGTTGAGATCCAGTAGCTCCTCCGTCATATCGGCACCATGTATGTCGAGATTCAGCAGATCCTTATTACTAAAGTCGTAGTTTCCCTGGGCGGTTGTTGCCTACCACTTGATAAAGTCATAGGCATCCTGGTACTGCCCCAAGAGCAACTGGAACGTCGGGATGATGTAGCGAATGCCGGCACTAGTGTCAGCAGGGAGAAGCCGCAACAGATCCATGGCCTGAGCCAGTGCGTTCTGAAATGCTGGGCGAGTAGGAATTGTGGAGAGTGCTCGGATGAGCAGGATATTAGCGTCCAAGTATGCGCGTGTGTCGACGATTCTTTGGTACGGGTCAACAAAGTTCACCTCACAAGCATTTGCAGACGCGTCTTCTGTGACATAGGCAAAGGGGGTGTTGCAGACTTTGTGTCGCCTTTTCTCCATCACGTCGCGGTTCTTCTTGATTTCCTTTCAAACGCTCTTGTGCGAGTCGAAGTGAGCAAGTTGGTGCTCACGGCCGCAGTACAAGACTACTTGGCAGCGCGAACACTTGAATAGAGCGTCGGGTGATAGGTCTGAGCGGGTACCGCACATTTGAAATGCTGGGGTCAACGGCAACGGCATGGTTGATGTTGCTGTTGACGAATTGAAGTCTGACTTTTCTGTCAATGACTAGTATCAAGGTTTCTCAATGAGTGTTGCGGAATGTCTTCAATTCGTCAACCACGGCATTCAGCCCAATTCGCTTGCTCGGATCAAATCGACACATCCGTCCCACGAGAGAATACTCTGCCTCACTACAATTCTCAGGACGAACTGGAATCTGTTTCTTCTCCAGAATGTGATACCGAACTGCAATATCCGGTAGTGTCCCCCACGGGAACTTCCCACTCACTACTTCGAGGATACACATCCCGAACGAGTAAATATCCGACGCGAACGTTGACTTCCCTCCCTGTAACACATCAGGAGCTTTCCAGCGGTCGGCACCGACTACCCCGCTCTGCTTCCGGTTCTGTGTCGACTTCCTTGACATGGGGTGCTATACTGCTCAATCCGAAGTCTGTCAACTGAGCTTGGCCGTCACTACCGATGAGGATGCTGTTGCACTTGAGATCGGCGTGGACGACAGACTTGATGTGCAGGTATCGAAGTCCCAGTGCAGCCTCGTACAACTTCTGCCACACTTCTTCCGGATGATCTCGTAGGAAATGGTCCAGTTGACCACCGCCTGCCAACTCGCACACAAAGAAGGGTTGTTGGATATGACACGCCCCGTACAACCTCACCACGTTCGGATGGAAGAGCTTGTGCCACACGTCCACCTCGTTCAGGAACGCTCTTCGATCTTCTTCCCTCTTCAACTCCACTTTCTTGATCACAACTCGAGATCGGTTCCACTGTCCATGACTCACTTACCAAACGAACCTCGACTGAACTCGTCGAACCTGTCGAATTTCACTTCGTGCGCTGGAATGAACCAGTCTGAATTCTTGGATGTTGACAGACGATCTAAAGTCGACTTCGCTAGGATTGAATCGGCTGCATTGCTGGAGGCGTAACTCGTGGGATACTTGTTCAGTTCAAAACGAAGACACGTCAACACTTCTTCTCGCTCCTTCTCGTCCTCCACCTCTTCCAATAGAGAAGGTAACTGTCTCATTTTCTCCAACGTTTCTTGGTGTTGCTGATTTCGACGAAGTTGCCACAGATCTTGCCACTGGTGAACTCTTCCGGACCGAGAAAGACCAGCAGAGTCAGCAAACATATCGATATCTTGGTGTACGTAGAAGGTATCGTCAACTCCCTGGCTACTCGCTGCAAACGAAAGTGACAAATCTGCATCCCTCGTTGCTCGTAGTCTCATCACAAAGTAACAAAGAATTTTTTCCAAATCGTTCGACGACCTTCACGTCTGGTGGTCCCGTTCGCTCTTGGAACTGGTTGAGAATATCCATCGATCGATCATAAACATCGCGCTGTATCTTGTCGATTGGTGTTGTAGTCGCTCCAGCAGACTCTCCACTCATGTTATCGACCTCCACCAGTGGACCCAACACAGTTGTCCCATCTATATAAACGTCTCCAACATTGGGCCAAGAAGCCAAACCCGTAGCTGACACGTTCGCGTCGGTTGAAGCTTCTCGCTGGTCATACCCTCTTTTGCAAACGATTCCAGTTCGCGGACAAAATCCGCCACGGATGGTCTACCACTCGGGTTGTAGCTACACATTCTCTCGATCAAATTTCATTGGGTTGGAGTCATAGGTTTGGGTCAGCTAGGAAGCTTCCCGTATATGATAGCGTCGTCATCATCGCATTCGAAGACAGCTCCGTTTCCAGCTGCCTCGTGCAGTGCAGTTCGTCCTTGAAATGTTTTATATCGAATGTCAACACCACGCTCAATGAAATAGAGCAGAAGTTCTACACGGTTCCCTTTTGCTGCACTGAGTAGAGTTCGCTGCAAATCTGCCCGGGGTGGTACATTGTCAGTAAAAATCCCCTTCAGCAGATACTCGACAATATCAAAGTTCTGAGCGACACTGGCGTAGTGCAACGCTGTTCGACCCAAAGTATCTGTGGCTGTAGCTTGTACGCCTCTATCCAGCAAAAAACGCACCAAATCGATGTTTTCTTTTGTCACTTGTGCAGCAAAATGCAGGATCGTCTTCGCACCATATCCTCTTAACTCCACGTCAGCTCCATTGCCTACCAAATACTGTATTATTTCCACATTTACCTTTCCGGCACACAAGTGGAATGCTGAGCGATCAATCTCATTAAATCTCTCAGGTTTTGCTCCATGCTCTACTAACCACTTCACCACAGGAAAACGATCTTTGAATGCAGCAAGGGACAGCCCTTCAATGCTTCCCGCATCGTCTAATGTAAGGCCGTACCAATTAGCCATTCCAGCACGGGATGTGGCCTCCAAATGCAGCCCACTTTATTGCTTTTGCTTCCTTGAGGATTTCAGTTAGAGGAGTATTAGTCATCTTATCCACCATACCAGACAACCATACGATCACACCGAGCTTCCCCATTTCTGTTGACGCCTCAAATGCGTGGACGAGTTCTTTGTGGCCCCATTCTTGGCTTGCAAACGCCCGTTTGACAAACCGAAGAGGAAGGGATTGACATGCGAGGAAAGACCCAAGCTGCGGTGCGTAGTCTAGAAACGCTTCAATGCGTTGCAGGATCCCCTGCTCAGCTGAGAACCCCTGGATTTCTCGACACACAACCTTCACACATGTCAGCACAGACACCTCCATGTTTGACATGAAAATGGAGAAATAACTCAGCGCAGAATTATAGCTGTGTTACAAAGTGCACATTGGATCATTTATTTCACGTTGTGTACGAGTATCGTACAGTCTGTATGTCGTTCACGTCTAAACTCTAATGCCTCCCGAGGGGGAGATAGGTCAAATGATGTTGGCTCAGTCGTTATGACGCCAAGTACATTGAAGTTGCCTTTACCTTGACCAGTGGTATTGGCTGTGCGCATCTACCAAGGTACAAGCTTATAAGCGGCACTACATGTAGAGCTAACTTAGCTCTTGTCAAAGCATTTGCACTGTACCCAAAGACTGTTTTGACCTCTTTGGGCTAAAGAGTACTTCAGTGAAGATCTGTACGAAGACTCGCGACGATTGGAATGATGGTAGAGCTGGCCCCGCTTTGCCACAAACAAGCAATCCACAACGCGAATGACACTACCGTAACGTTCTTGTTGCCCTAAGTTGGACCCCCAACACTTACATACTGTTCATGCAGCAATACGTTCCATTACTGAGAAGCAACCTCAAAATCCAGCCCCCCATTTGTACGGTAGAGTGCACCAACCAGTACATGCAGCCATCAGGTTGATCCATTTTGCCAGTCGTTGCTATCAAATTACCGCAACATCAAGTTCATTTGCAGTCCACAAAGACAAAAAGCATAGATCCTGTTCTTCATTAGCTTTGTGCACTTCAGGAGCAGAGTGCTAACCAAACTCTTCTTGCAAACAACTTCTTCTTCACGCTAATGTCGTCGCCCTGTCTCTCCGTTGCCTGTAGAAGGCAACCGAACGTCAGTCCTCGCATAGGGTTCTATATCCCACATTCATATGGATACATGTATACTATCTGTTATGACAAAATGTGAGGTACCAACTGTCAAACTGTCCCCACAATTTATTTCGCCAGGTAGAACGCACTACCCGTTCGCGATGGACAAAACGCGGTCGTCGTCCCAGACTGCAATGCTGGGCGGCAAGGAGATGGCTTCACCCTCCACACCACCGCCTTTAGCTGAACGCCGTACTACGTGGCTGTATATCCGCACTCTACTTTGGAAGAACTGGACGCTGAAGCGCCGCCATCCTGTCGCCACCTTCATGGAGATCGCTCTACCTTGCATCTTCATCCTCATTATGGGAATGCTGAAGACTTTGGTTGATGACGTCGATGTACCGACTGGATGGAGTGACGACAACAGCGTCACCAGCGACGACACGTTAGGTACGTCCTACAACCTTTTCCAGACGTCCGGTACTACCTTATCCGGTATTTCGGCCGTTCTACCTAAGTTCACTATGCACGAAACGTCGCTATGGGGGATTCTGTTATATATGGGTAGTTTGTCCATCTCCGAAGGTATGAAAATGGACGAATTATCTGCCTCTGACCTGGCAAATTGTACTACCGGAGTGACAGCACGAGGGTTAGTGGATATCGATTCTACCTCTGAATACGCTGTACCTACGTCATGTAGGGGCAAAGTAGCGCCCTACAAAATCGCCATCGCCCCGGATAATACCTTCACCAGAGACTACTTTATGCAAACGATGGAATTATGGTACCCACGAATTAACCTACGAAATACGTCGACGTCTGCTGTATTTCCGTCCTTATTGGAGAGTGTCAAGTTCTTCGATACTGAAGAAGCTCTGGAAGATTACGTCAGTGGAAACGACTACGCCTCGAGTATGGAGAACCCTCATATTTACGGAGGAATCGTGTTTGATTCCTATCCAAGTGATGAAAATATCGGTAGTTTCCAAGATATCGAGTATACTGTGAGATTAAATTCTACCCTTGGACGCAGAAGAGCGATTGGATCGGTTCCGAGGACAGGAGGAGATCCACCACAGATTTCACCCTTCCAGAAGTCCATTAGTATGGATTATTACACGAGATACACCATCACAGGCTTCATGACGCTGCAGACTTTGGTTACGAGATTCGTAGCGTGTATGCCGGAGTGGGATACTTCTACCAAAACTACCACGGGAGAATGTCAACGTCCAGAAACTACTGCGGAATCGTCGACGGAAATGGACGACGCACTACTTTCTTCTTTGGACAATGACGTTATTATTGGGACTGCGGTGCAGAATATCGCTGGTGCGGACGCTACATTGTCCAGTTTAAAATCCTTTTTCCCCAACGAAACGATCGAAGCGCTGTTAAAACCACTGCGTCAAGCTCCACAGCCGTATCTTGGAGCATCTGTAGCTCCGTTCCCCATTGAAGCGTACATCAGCTCTCCGTTCTACGATCAAGTGTCGGATGTCTTTGCGATCGTCTTCATCTTGTCGTATTTGTACTCCATTTCTCGAATTCTGGTAGTTCTGATTCAGGAAAAGGAGTTGCGACTACGTGAGTACATGAAGATTCTTGGTGTGAAGGAGAAGGCTATCGTTGTATCCTGGTACATCACGTACGTCTTGATCCTGTTCTTCGGTTCGATTCTACAGGCGCTTATAGGGATGGCAGGGCTCTTCTCGAACAGCTCTGTGGTGTTGATTTTCCTCTTCTTCTTCCTCTTCAGTCTGAGTGTATTGGCGTATGGATTTATGATCAGTACGATCTTCAGCAAGGCACGGGTTGGAGCTTTCGTTGGAATGGTGCTTTTCTTCCTCATGTACTTTGTTTCAGCCGCTTTTACGACGGAAACTGCTGAAAACCAGAAGACTGCGGGATGTATCCTCTCTCCAGTCGCACTATCTCTCGGTGTGACGGTTCTGTCTAATCTCGAAGCTACCGGAACGGGTGTGAATGTCTCAAATGCCAGTGTGTTAAGTGATAACTTCCGATTCAGTCGGTCGTTGTTGATGTTCACTATTGACACTGTTTTGTACACTTTATTGGGGTTATATTTCGAGAAGGTTATCCCTAAGGAGCATGGTACGACGTTGAAATGGTACTTCCCGGTCTCTCCTTCCTACTGGAGAAACCGTCGTAAAGCTCGTGATTTGAAGGCGAACCTGGACTCCAGTCACCCAGGAGAAGCTCTACTAGACAGTGTTTCTGTTGATGTGAACCACAATTTTGAGCCTGTGAACACGGAACTTCGAGAACAAGAGCGTCAGGGGGAAGTTCTCGCGGTGCAAAGGCTTCGTAAGGTTTTCCCCGTGCCTGGAGGGGAAAAAGTGGCGGTGCAAGGACTGAATTTGACCATGTACAAGAACCAGATCACGTGTCTTCTCGGTCATAATGGAGCTGGAAAGACCACGTTGATCTCGATGCTTACAGGAATGATTGCCCCTTCCAGTGGAGACGCGACGTTCCGAGGTATGTCCATTACGGAGGATATGGATGAGATCCGCGAGTCGTTGGGTCTCTGTTTCCAGCATGATGTGTTGTTTGAAGAACTGACCGTGGAAGAGCATTTACTCTTCTTTGGTCGTATTAAAGGCTACACGAAAGCTGAATTGGATGAAGTTATCACTCGGCAGATCCGAGAAGTTGGCTTAACGGAGAAACGCCATGTTAAGTCTACTGAGTTATCTGGAGGAATGAAGAGGAAGCTGTCTGTTGCTGTGTCTCTGCTGGGTGATAGCTCACTGGTGTTCCTGGACGAACCTACGTCGGGAATGGACCCGTACAGTCGTCGTAGTACGTGGGAGATCCTATTGAACAACCGCAACGACCGCGTGATGGTGTTAACTACCCACTTTATGGACGAAGCGGACATATTGGGCGACCGAATTGCCATCATGGCAGAAGGAGAGCTGCGTTGCTGCGGATCATCTTTGTTCTTAAAGAACCGCTTCGGTGCAGGCTACAACTTGACCCTCGTGAAGGATGACGCCACATGTAAGGACAGCGATGTGGTCACTTTTGTGAAGGACCGAGTACCCACAGCTCAACTTTTAAGCAACGTTGGCAGTGAAATCGCGTTCCAATTGCCACTCGCCAGCTCGTCCAAGTTCGCGTCGATGTTTGCAGACATGGACGACAATTTACAGAAGCTGGGACTGCTTTCGTACGGAGTTTCAGTGACTACCCTTGAAGAGGTTTTCATTAAGGTGGCAGAAGCTGATGACCATGGAAATCAGCACACTTTAGGGAACCGTGCTCGCTCTGAAACTCCAGCATCAAGCCCCAGAGTAAGCGACGCTGGAATCCCTGAACAAGCTGGTTCTTTCTTCATGACGCATTTGTGGGCTCTCATCCTCAAGAGATTCCGGTACGCCAAGCGCGACAAGAAGATGATCTTTTACAGCTTGGCACTACCAGTAATTTTGCTGCTGGTTGGCTTGGGATTGCTGCAAGGTACTTCCTTCACCAAGAATGACCCGAACCTACTGTTAACAACTGACAAGTTTGACTACGGAACGGAGACTCCAACGCCATACTACTGCCAACCGGGTACTACCGAGGACGAGTGGTGCAGTAGTGCGATGACTTCACACTTCACGGATATCTCCACTGAAGCGTTAGCGTTGTCTGAACCCGCGTTCGACTCGAGTTCTCCGACTGTTTTCCGTGTGACGTACACGAATCCTGCAGTTAATACGACTGGTGCTACTGGCTATGGGTTACGCTTAGGCCAAGAAGTTTACAACCGAGGCTACGGTGTGAATTCTCCTACAGTTGAAGGCCAGTATGGAGCGTATTTGGTACATGGAGACAGCGAGAAAAACCTTTTCGGCTACAATTTGTTCGTCAACACGACGTCAACTCACAGTGCGATCATCTTCAAAGCTCTGATGGACCAGACGATCTACCGGTTCTTCGCCAACTCAAGTTCAGATCTCAATTTGGTTGTGAACAATCATCCGCTGCCGTTAACTGCAGACACGAAGGCTCTGTTCGGATCTTTCCTGGCGTTTACGGCGTGCTTGTTCATCTGTATCGCCTTCACGTACTACCCTGCGTCTATCGTGACTTTCCTGGTCAAGGAGAAGCAGTCGAACCACAACTCGAAGCACCAGCAATTGGTCTCCGGTGTATCTTTGGGCGCTTTCTGGCTCTCCAACTTCATTTGGGACTTCATCCTGTATCTGATTCCCTGCGCTGCTGCGATTCTGATGATCAAGGGCTTCGGGATCGACTCGATGACTGGCAGTTCGGCATGCAATAGCTGCAGTTCCGAGACGTTCCCGGCTGTGATCGTCTTGTTCCTATTGTTTGGCTTGGCGATCTGTCCGTTCACCTACTGCCTGTCGTATCTGTTTAAGGAACACGCTTCGTCTCAGACGTACACGATCATGATCAACTTCATTATCGGCGTGGTTCTGATGGTGGTGGCATTTATCCTGGATGTGATCGAGTCTACGAAGGACGTGAATGCAGTTTTGGTTTTCTTCTGGCGCTTCTCCCCGCTGTTTAATCTGGGCTACGGGCTGTTAAATCTGGTTTTGAACGAATTAACCACGATCCGAGAAAGCGATGACACCAAGACCAGTCCGTTCAGCACGGACCTCATGGGCTGGGAGATGATTTACCTGTTCGTAACTGCGATTCTCTATGGCCTCTTGGCTGTGGGTATCGACTACGCCATGACGTTCCCCAAGGTGAAGGACTGGATGAGTGGAAGGGACAACGTGGTAGATGAACCGTTCGAGGAAGACGTGGACGTGGAGAAAGAAGCTGCACGTGTGGCTAGTGGAGAAGCAGACAGCGACATCGTCAAGCTCGCGAGTCTTCGGAAAGTGTACAGAGGTGGGAAAGTTGCTGTTCGTAACTTGTCGTTCGGGTTAAAGCGAGGGGAATGCTTCGGTTTTCTTGGTATTAACGGTGCTGGCAAGACGACGACGATGAAGATGCTCACTGGAGATGAACTTCCGACCCACGGTACAGCCACTTTAGGCGGTTTTGATATCCTCACGCAGCAGATCGAAGTCCGTCGTCAGATCGGCTACTGCCCGCAGTTCGACGCTCTGTTCGATCTCCTCACTGTTCGTGAACATTTGGAGCTGTTCGCGTCTATCAAGGGCGTTCCTCGATCTCAACTGAACGATATCGTACAGGATAAAATTCTTCAGCTGAATCTGAGCGACTTTGAGAACAAACTCGCGGGCAGTTTGAGCGGTGGCAACAAGCGGAAACTTTCGGTAGCGATCGCTATGATCGGGAATCCTCGGATCATCTTCTTGGACGAACCGTCTACTGGTATGGACCCTGTATCTCGTCGGTTTATGTGGGATGTTATCGCGGACATTTCGACTCGTGGGAAGAATTCGACGATTGTATTGACTACGCACAGTATGGAGGAGTCAGAGGCTTTGTGTTCTCGTGTGGGTATCATGGTTGGTGGTCGACTACGGTGTCTAGGCAGTGTACAGCACCTCAAGTCTCGGTTCGGTGACGGTTTGATATTTGACGTGAAGCTCGCTAATCCTTCACAGGAAGAACTGGACGAATTGGTTCACACTCACTTCGGAGGAGCAGAAGAGATCGTCACTCGTGAGGATTTAGAGGACAAATGCCGATCTTTTGGAGACGAGGAGCTGGCTCAACGAGTCGTGGCTTCTCACCCAACAGGATACGGTCTTGCTGCGGTGTTGGAAAGAGATGGCTATATTCGAGCTGAAGCGTTCTTGTCGTGGTGTTTGGAAGAAACTCGCTTTGACGCTTTGCTCCACTTCCTCAGCTATTCATTCAGCCACGGAGGTGTGACGGTCATGGAGCGCCAGAACGATTTCTGCCGGTTTAAGCTGCGAGGCTCCAGCGACGAGTTGCGGTTATCTAAAGTTTTCGCTCTGGTAGAGGAGATCAAGGAGAAGATGCACATCAGAGAGTACAGCGTATCGCAGACGTCGTTGGAACAGATTTTCAACTACTTCGCGTCACAACAAGCAGAAGAGCAGGGCGTGGCTCGTGGATTCCAGGAAGCGTAAGGGTTAAATAGCTAACCCTTTCTACTGCATCACATGCATATATAAATGGTAATGAATTCTAAAGTGACGTAGCATATCTTGCCATCCCTGTTTGATCCCATTCGTCTGCATCGTCTCGATGCCGTTGATAAAAATCCACAATGAAACCACCTTAAAAGAGTTATTTCCTAAGCATTGGCCATGGCAGTTAGTATCCATCCCATGCAACTATTGATAGGAAACTATCGGGAAGAAGAAGGCCATCTGAAGGTCTCACTCTGCGAAAACCCGGGACTCCAGCAACCTGATCCATCCAAGATCGGCCAAGAAATGGCTGTTGGAACCCGGGAGTCTCGATTCCTCAGCAATGTATACATCCGAGCACTAGGGGCTTTCATGCTTTTTTGCAGTGTCTGCTCACTGTCCAAACAGTACTCATTTGTGAACGATGAAAGTCTAAGTGAACGGAGCAATATCCGACGTGCTGGAATGCAGGAAACCTTCTCCTTGACAGCCCAGAACGCACTGGAAACTCCAGATATTGAGCCAACTAAAACCTGGACGTCATCGGAAGGCTCAGCCGCATTGGATACTGCCTTACCGTCCACTACTGCACCGCCAGAGTCTTTCACAGTAGCTCCTACACCAGCTCCGACTCAAAAACCAACTCAAAAGCCGACTGAGAAACCGGTGGAGAAGCCGGTGGAGAAGCCAAAACGCGTTCCAGAGCCACGCCAACACGTTGTGAAGGGCTCGAGAGGGACCCTCTTGTGTCTACATGACGGTATCTTGGAGCTCGGTATCTCTCTGATCCGAGAATTGCGTTGCCTGGGCAACAAAGATCCGATCGAAGTTCATCACTGTCATGACCTGACCCGACCTTCCGTTGATCTGCTTTTCGGTCTAGACGATAATATCCAAGTCATTGATCTGTGTGAGCGATATGTAAGTAAAAACGTCTTCTCCGACGCGATGGCCAAGACTTTCCAGAGTTATTGGATTAAACCGTTGGCTGTGCACTTCACGAGCTTCGAGGAGCTCATTTTCCTAGATGCTGATGCGATTTTACTGAAAGATCCGGCTACTTTACGTCAAAATGAAGGCTACAAGAAGTACGGCACCTTGTTCTTCTACGACCGCGTGATCAACAACAACCAGTACCTGAACAAACGAACCGATAAAGGACCGATCTACCTGCACCAGTGGATCAAGAGTTTCGACTACAAACGGTTCGGTTTAACATACGCAGATCCGTCTTCAGATTTCAAGAAATCCTTCGCCTACAGGGGAAAAACCGCCCATGAACAGGATTCGTCAATGCTTTTAATCAACAAACGCAACGCTGTCAAGGCCATGAACGTGTTGTGGTTCCTGATCACTGAACATCGTTTCATCTACGAGTTTTCATGGGGAGACAAAGAGGCTTTTTGGCTCTCATACGAGTTTTCCCACACTCCCTACTTCTTCTCACCTTGGGGTGCAAGTGTCGTCTCCGCTACTGCTAATAAGGACATGGAACGTCACCCGGAGACACTTTGTGGCAGTTTAGCGCACTTCGATCCGACCAATTCCAGTGTACCGAAGCTTCTGTACGTGAACGGCCGATCGTTAGTGGATCCAGTCCCGTTTCGACTGAATAAGCTCCACCTATTGCAGCCGAACCTCGTGTTTAATATGCTGCCGAGCCACGTGACCCCACGGCAAGAACGGCGTGCTCCTTCAGGCAAAGGAGAATGGCCTGAGTGTCTGACAGGAATGGGTTCTACCCCTGTGCCATCGGAATTGCTGATGAATCTGTGGAGACGACGTCAGCATTTTATGGCGATTTCCATGGGATTTATCGAGCCTTTGCTGGAGTGCAGCAACCCTGGAGAACGCCTTCCAGCTATTCCTGAACCTCCGAAGAAGAAGAAATAGATAATTTAAGACATTTTTAGCTGAAATGATATTATAGTTGCCGTTGAAGTTGATCCAAGCAGAAAAGTATAAAAATAATAAAAAAAAAAAAAAACGCCTGCGATTTAGAGAGCAAGGAAACAATACTGCAACGACACGAATGAATCTTCGGTGGCGAATCACTGCGTCGTCTCCGATGTTGTTCATGCCGTCCGGTTGTTGTTGAAGCAGTTCGACGTGTCGGAATGTAGTCAGCGATACGGCGCTGGCTCGACGACATATGACCCCAACCTACGTTTTAATGTAATTCCTAGCTAATCCTCCGGCAAAACTGCTTCACCGCATCATGATTCGTGATAAAAAACGACGGAATTAATCGACATAGTCGGCACCGCAACTTCCCACTCCATTTTAGCCCCACCAAAAACCTGCACTACCTGGTACGCGTAATACCACGCCATCTCTAGCCTGTGCAAGCCACAACCTCACCAAGCAGAAGGTTCGCGCTCACCAGCCCAGTATTTTCATCTCGGCTGGCAAATCGCCTTACGTAAAATCCGCATTACCACCTGCTTTCACAACAAAACGCAGTCCAAAATGTAAATAACCTCTTGTCGTACTAAACATCGTACAAGCGAAAATTATCGTCTATCTCAATCATCACCTCATCCAAATATCGTATATAAAAGTCTTGTTAAATTACATCTATAGCCTATTTGTGCCAGCTAAGAGCTTCAGTCGGCAAGTAACCGCCCAAGCAGCAACCGCAGACGTCGCCCCTCCCCATGAGCGCACAGGACGAAGACAAGAATGGAGACGGCGTGTACGTGACCAAGAGCCGCTCGCTCTTCTCCATGTGGCTGCACGGCAAAGCGGCGCCCAGTAAGGCGCACCCCGCAGTGGTGTTCCGCTCGGCAGACGTGATTCAGGAAGGATATCTACTTAAACAGGGTCTGCGGCTTAAAATGTGGACACGTCGGTACTTCATTCTACGTCTGGAGGAGCGTCATATGACTTTGGGGTACTATACCAGTAAAGACTCACTGACTCTATGCTCGGAGACGCCCATTGGGCCTGGACACGTACTGGGACAAGTTAATAGTAAATTTCCACGTCGTCTAGAGCTCCGATGGGGGACCAAGATGATGATCTTAGAAGCTGAAGACCAGAAGACCTATGACGCCTGGAGGAACGCGCTGCAAGAAGCAATTCGCTGGAATCACGCCATGGTTCCGACCAAGGATGGAAGCTTCGTTACGTACGGGAAACAGGCATCGGAAGATCAGAAACAGGAGGAACGCAGTCGAGCTGAGGCTGCCAAGAAGCTCCGGGACAAGCAACGAGCAGATGAAGCTGCTGCAGCTGCTAATGCTGCGAATAAACCCAAGTATCTGCCTGCTACTAGGCCTGGAACGCAGTGCTTCATGACTTCCAACACGAGATTCGAGATCCCGTCCAACTTTGAATACGTCAAGACTATTGGCTCTGGAGCGTACGGAGTCGTGATTTCCGCTACAGATTCCAAGTCGAGCAAGACGGTGGCGATCAAGAACATCCAGCGTGCTTTCGACGACTTGACCGATGCCAAACGCATTGTGAGGGAGATTAAACTCATGCGCCACTTGAACCACAAGTGCGTACTTGGAGTGGAGGATATTTTCGAACCGGTGGCGTTATCCAAGTTCGAAGACGTGTACATTGTGTCCCAGTTGATGGCTACGGATCTACACCGCGTCATTTACTCACGACACGCGCTTTCCGACGAGCATATCGCGTTCTTCATGTACCAGATGCTTTGCGCTATGAAGTATGTGCACTCGGCCAATGTAATCCACCGAGACTTGAAGCCGTCCAATGTGCTGGTGAACGCTAACTGTGAGCTCAAGATCTGCGATTTTGGACTGGCCAGAGGCGTTTTCCCTGAAGAGGAGCTGGAATTGACGGAATACGTAGTCACGAGGTGGTACCGAGCACCGGAAATTATGCTAGGGTGCATGAAGTACACGCGGGAGGTGGACGTCTGGTCGATGGGCTGCATTTTTGCTGAGATGATGTCGCGGAAGCCGTTGTTCCCCGGTCAGGACTACATTGACCAGCTACACTTGATCATGAACGCTTTAGGAGCACCAAACGACCAGGAACTGTACTTCCTGACCAACGCTCGTGCGCGGAAATTTATGAACGCTGAGTTCCAGAAGCGAGGACCGAACCCGACTAAGCCGTTGGCTCACATGTTCACAGATTCGCCACCGGACGCTCTGGATTTACTGCAGAAGATGCTGGTGATCGACCCGAACAAGCGAATCAGCGTGGACGATGCGTTGGCCCACCCGTACTTGGCTTCAATCCGTAACGTGGAGGACGAAACGACAGCCACATCTAGCTTTGACTTCGACTTTGAGAACGAGAAACTGACCAAACCCGTGCTGCAGAAGCTCATTTGGGACGAAATGAGGCATTTCCACCCGGAAGTTGGTGATGAAGCTGTCACAAACGAAGGAGACAACGACAGTGTCGCTACTACTCAGGCGTCGATCACTCCAGTGACACCAGCGACTTCAGCAACGGAGCAAGAGAACAGTTCACGCTCAGAGACGGAAGTGAAGGTATCAACACCTGCTGCTGAAGAGGCAAAGCCTGAGGACGACACTTCTATGACCGAACAGAGCTCCACTAGTGACAAAGGCCAAAGGACGAGTATGGACGGCAAGTTGACAGACGCACAGACGCGACAAGAGGCCGGAGAACCAGCCCGGGAAGTGTCTTAAGTGTCGATGTTAAGTACGTGCATAAATCCTTACTAGATGATCAGAAATATGGCCCAATAGAACGCAAATTGACTTTGAAAAGCGAGTCAGCAGTGCACGATCTCAAAAAACTATTTAGGTGGAAATGGGATCAAGTACTGACCCGAGTCAAGAATGACCTCACAAGAGCTTTGGACCATGTCGAACCAACTTGAAGACGATCTACGACGTGTTCTACGTCTTGCAAGAGCTCAAGCTCGAGAGAACAAGAAGAAAAACATCAATAGGAAGATTCACCACAAACCTGATCAGCGTCACCGTCATGACCAATTCCTGACCGGATCAAAAGACCGACATACTTTACTTACCGCCAAGTTACAAGGTTTGTCAGCTATCTACGGCCTCGATTCCAACTCGCGATACCTTAGAGACTGCAGTAATAAGTCCGTTTTACTTTACAAGGATACTATAGAAGATGAACAAGTGCTGCAACAACGTCTGGATGCTCGTCGGACTTTATACAAACGGCATTTTTCAGGCTCCATGGCGGATTCCAGCGGAAATAAGCGGGAACTAGAGCACGTTCTGGAAGCTGCAGCACGTGCAGCTCGTTCTTCGCGAGTCCAAGGTGTTGGAATTGGTGCAGCAGTTTTAACTGAGTCTCAAACGATATATTCAGCTAGTGCTATTGACAATGGAGCGTTAACATTGTGTGCGGAACAAGCTGTGGTCATGAAAATGGTCACACGCGCAGCTAATTCCAGTCCAGTTTTAATGGTAATTTGCAGTGAACAATGTGAAATGCTGCCGTTCCCGTGTGGCAAATGTCGTGAACTCCTTGCTGACTGTGGAGATTTTCCAGTGCATCTCGTGAATGGAATGGGCGAGACGGAAGAAACGAGAAGTTCTGCGTTATTCCCACGTGCCAGACACTCGGAATTGACTCAAATTGCCACTAAATCTCAGCCAAATGTCAAGAAAATAGCTCGGATCACAACTTCAGATGAAATCCCTCTTGAGGTGAAGGACTGGGCAACTGATCACGTTCTTAAATGGCTTCAGAACGACGTGGAACTGCCTGAATACTGCGATGTTTTCGAGAGAAATAACGTCGATGGATGCACGTTGGTTTTACTGGAAGGCAGTGATCTTCAGCTTCTACTAGGAATCACTCACCCTTTGCACCGTTCAAAACTACTAACGAGTGTAGATCGACTACGCGATCGACAACTTCTAGCTCGTGGGTTGGACTACACTCAGCTTGAAGACTACTTAGCAGTGCTGGATATCGACCGAGTGAGTGCAGTAGCGCAGCTAAAAATCACTTTTGACCGTCTGGACGCGGATCAAGACGGATTTTTGGATTTTACTCAAGTGAAACAAGCGCTTTCACGTCTTCGTTGCGAGGTTTCAGCCCAAGCTGTTGAGCGATTGTTACACAGCGAGGAATTATTCGGAAAAGAAGCAGCAAGTACTGGTAAAGTCAATTTCCCAGCGTTTGCTAGAGCTTTTTCGAAGTTAGCAGCTCAACCAGCAGATACGTCTGCAGTGACACAAGGAGCATTCACACTACACGCTTTTGGTCCAAGACTTCCTGTACTGGAAATTGACGATTTACGTAAAGGTTTTGAGCAATTAGCGAAAGCAAACACTCTGGATGAACCGAGTTTAGCTCAGTTACTGAAGGAGCTTGGACAGAGTGAGAAGCAAAGCAAAGAGCTCGCTTGTCGATGGATGGACGCACAGGATGACGATTCCAGTATGACTTTAGCGCAATTCATCACTCGATATGCGCAATTGATGGATTGTAAAGACGACAACGCAGAGGCCACTGCTGTATCACGACTGCAAGAGCTCTTCAGATCGTATGAACCGGTGCATTCGGCACAGTTGAAGCCGCGAACTGTTGTTCAACGAGCTCTTTCGACACTATTTCCGATGGTTCCAGGTGATGAAGTAAACGTTTGGTGTGCAACGTTCTGGCCGGCAAAAGTACCAAGAGCGAATAGTAAAGTCACTGACAGTAAGGCGAAGAAGATGGTTACTACTCTCACGTTCCCTGAATTTACATTGGCATGTTTGGAGTTTGCAGTGGAAGCTTTCAACCGTGAACAAGAGGCTGCATCCATTAAGAAAATTCTTCGTAATGATGCATTGGTACATCGCAGTCGTGTAGTTCATTTACACAGTTCTGGTCATGTACGAATGTGTCCTCAACCTATCGTTGAATCGAAACCAAGCTCCCCGAAGTCTAAAAATCCAGATAAAACCAAGCTTCAACGCGGAAAAAGTGCTGAAAGAGAAGGTAAAGGTGCTGATACGGATGAAGAAGAAACCCCTCGACGAACACGACGTGAACAGCAAGTGGATGAGGCATTTGAACGGTTCACTAGACGCCATGGAGTACAGATCGATCATGCTAAAGAAGAAGATTCGAAGCAAAGCAGTGATGATGATGACGAAAGGTGTATGCTGAATGCAGTTGAAGCAGCTCAAGCAGCTCTGGAGCTTGGTGTTGCTTTATCTCGGGAACAAGTAATGCGTTATCTTGAACGGGAAGGATTGGGCAGAATCCGACGTCGGGATATCTCTCGAGCTGCTTTCCATCGCCTTATGAAGCGACTTGAAGCCAACCAGATTTATCCACGGGATCTTCTTCTTGATGTTGACGATAGAAGCACCCTGAATCGTGAAACTCCAAAATCTAAACAGCGATCCGCTAGCAAAAGTCCTCGTTACAAGAGCAGACCGGACTACGACGATTTTTTAAGACAGAAACTGGCGAAATCCAACGGAACTCAATGGGAGAAGGAAGTTCAAGCTCTTCGTCGCAAAAAACAACATCGAGAAGAGCGAAAGACGAAGAAACACCGAACAAATCGCAGTAAAAAACATGAAGATGATGGAAAACACGACAGTGAATCGGAGTCAGACAGCAATCACAGTGAAACGTCCACAGAGACGGATTCTTCTACTGAGAGCGTCCACCTTCGAGGTCGAAGAGGATTTGAGCCAGGAGCGCGTGTTGCTAGTATGGTTCATGGTCGAGGCACAATTGAGCGTTTATACCGAGATTACTACGTGGCTGACGTTCACTTTGACAGCGGACGTCATCTACGCAACGTCGAGCTCAGTGGATTGCGTTTACTGGATCCTGAAGATGAACCTGAAGTAAAACCTGGTTTTAACGTCGGTACTCAAGTCACCATCGCGTATAAAGGCACGAAAACTCGTCGCAAAGGGAAAATTATCTTGTGCCGGACTGACGGAACTTTCGACGTGTTGGTGAATGAATTTGGCCTGGCTCAAACGTTAAAACGTATCACTCGTAGTAGCTTGGAGCTGATGAATGTGAAGCCGACAATCTACCGTGAAGGAGCTCGAGTAATGGTTCGACAGCGAACTGAATACTTACGAGGGAAAATTTATACTTGCAGAACTGACGGTACATACGACGTTAAACTCACTCGATCACCTCAGCGAGTTCTCGAACGTTTAACTGTTGAGCTTTTAGCTCCTGACGATGGAGAAGATGGAGACAGTGATGACGAAATTGAAGAAATTGATCAAACCAAAAAAGATTCTCCGAAATCAAAACCAGCGAAGAAACTCGACTCTGATGACAATTTCGAGCCTGAATTTACTCGTGGAGACCGTGTTGAAGCTCGTTTTGGTGGCCAATCCTCGTATTATCCAGGTACTATTGAACGGGTACATCCGAATGGATCTTGTGATATTTCCTACGACGATGGCGATGAAGAAGAACGTGTGTCTCCAAATCTCATCCGTGCATTAAAGAAACCGATCCAGAAGCCAACCTCCAAGAAGAAAACCTCTGACGATGGCTACGAGTCAGATCTCTTCGAAAGCGACTAAAACAATAAAGCTCGAAAAAAAATATCTATTGAACTTGGTCATTCCATTGTAGAAAAAAAAAACAATGGTTTTAAATGACAGCACGGTACGTGACGTAGCGTCCAGCAGTCTCAGAAGGACGAATGATCTTGACCACTTGACCACGAGTCATACCGTAGTAACGGGCAATTGGGTCCGTCACCTGCATACGGGGAAGCTGCGAGTCACGAATACGGTATCTCTTGAGCAGTGCCGCTTTCTCATTGCGGTCCAGCACACGGTGCACAGGCACCAGCGTGTGCTCCGTAATGTCCACGAGCAGCTCCGTCTCCTTGAAATGCTCAATCTTGTAGCGAGGTGCCATCTCGTTCAGCGCCTGACGGGCGAAAGGGGTAATTCCTTCCTGTACTACCAGGATGGCCTTGGTCACGTTCTCATCCTTCATGCGATTGCAATAGTTACGGATGGGCTTGACACCAACTTTCGTGTCTTCCGGGAAGAAAACGAACAAATTGTCACTGGGATCGTCAATTTTCTCGACGAGAATCGTCATCATCTCGCGCGTGGGATTGTCGCCGAACTGCGTCTGGAAAGCTTCGGGCGTCATCACCAGCTCGTTCTCGCTCACAATGTACCCACGGTTGTGCAGCATCTTGACTGTGGTCTTACGTACACGGTACAAACGCGAAGCTTCGGGGGTCAGTTCCGACATATTTGACTGTTTGTTAGGAGCTCCTAATTGCTACTGAGGAGATTTTTTGGGCCAGTCAAAAAGACGTGTACCAAATACTAGGTACATGTATTGTTATTGGTAGATAATGGGATGATTCACTTGAGTGACAGTTTACTGACAGGGTGTCTATTGAGAGTACGAAATGGCTACATGTACCCATTTCGAAGTGTTGCTGTCGAAGGCGCCGATACTGGAGACGATGGGCATGTTGTCCGTAATGACCTTTTCAATGGCACGAAGCACGTGGAACCGGGAGTTACAGTCGATAACCAATTGTGGAGCGTTAGGGAATACGTAGGATAGTCCGTTCGAGCGGACCAAATCCCAAATTGTCAACGAGTTTTGGTCCTGGAGTTCTTGAACAAGTTCGTCGTCGGCGTCCAGAAGTTGCGTTTGAACTTTCCAAGGACCAAAAATGTACGATTCACCAGCGACAATAGGGAATTGAGCAGTGAAGTACGCTTTCCGAGGGAAAAATTGGTCCCGGAAGATGATCAGAAGCTTGTCCTTGGTCAAAAAAGACCGGTTGCCTTTTTTGAGCGTCACCCAAGACCCCACCTCTGCGTCCTTGTTCTTGTGCTTGGCCTTACCCACAGGACCAGCTTCCAGACGCTCAAGTTTCTGGATCAATTCATGTAGAGGCTTCTCGCGTACCATGCTGTTGCCCATGATGGAGTGACACACTTGACGGAACACCTCCTTCCACACGAAAAAAGGCTGGTCTGTAAGTAAACTACAGTCCACCCACACAGCCACTTCACTCTGTCCAACAGACTCCATGATGGGAGCTAGAACTTGCGCGTCCACTAGTTCAGCACACTGGGTAGACTCAGCACCGAGAGCTGAAAGGTTGTTGAGGAACCCGTCGCCGTACATATCCCTCAGTAGCGGCACGAGGTGGTTGCGTAATTTACCACGTGTACTCCACTTCGGCGTCGTGTCCTTAAAGTACGGGATGCCATATCGGTGTGCGAAGTCGAAGATAACGTCCTTGTCAAAGTCCAACAATGGACGCCAGATACGCACCCCATTGACAATACTACTTGCCGCCATACCGTTCAAATTCAGGAGACTCAATCCCTTCATCATGTTGGAGATGACGTTCTCCTGGACGTCGCCACGATGGTGACCGAAGCACATACTGGGGATGTTGTACTCCTCCATGACCTCCGCATACGTTGAGTATCGAATCTCTCGCGATATCTTCTCATAGTCATCGCGTCTCGTAGTTGCACGCTTGACCTCGTCAATTTTCCTCACGTGGAAAACAATGCCGAATCTCTCACACCAACGACGTACGTATTCACACTCAGCTCCACTTTCAGCACGGTTTCCATAGTCAAGATGCACAGCCACGGTGGTAAAATTCCCGTGCTTTTCTTTCAACTTGTGCATTAAATACGCCACCACCATCGAGTCAACACCTCCTGACAATGACACAGCCAAGTGAGAGTACCCTTGGACGTTCATCTTGGTCAGATACTCGTCCATTGCACGATACAGTCGGTTTCTGGGCATGTCACTCTCGTCTGTCTCCATAAATGCTCGTTCCAAGATATCTTCATCTGAAATGCCCGTTGTAAATTCCTCTGGACCTCCTCGGAGATGTTGCAGTCTTCCGGTGGTCGTTCGTCGGAACTTCTCCAGTAAATCTCCATGTTGCTCCTGCAATTGTCGTCGAGCTTCAATAGCTGCTAAAACGTCATGAAGACGTTCAGGAGTTGGGGAGTGACGCAGCGGCATCAGTGCAAACACGAAGCGAGGCACAGGAAGCGATTCATGCCAACACTTGGGGAGCAAACTCTGCTCTACAACTGTAAGTGAATGAACATCATTGCGTGTACGTTGTTCTTCATTAGCAACAACACTCCGATCTCTATACACATGACGAGAGAACTGATCCAGCAGCAAAATCAGTGCCACACAGCTGTCAACACTTTCGTCTTGCCAATTGTCCAGCTCTCCACGCTCCGCACGCTTTAAGAGCTCTCCAAACTTGGCTACAACTTCGACATCCGTTGCCTTCTGTCTATCTGAGCCATCCGAGGGGAACCACTTGCTTCGATACGTCTCTGCTTGGTCTCCATCGAACCAGAAGCTCAGCACTTGCTGCACCTCCGCCATTATGACCAGTGCTTTGGCTTATCAAACAATAATGATCAGGATTGGATGAAAACGAAAATTAAAATACTGATTATTGACCAATGCAAAGAAAATGGTACAAGTTGAAGTTGTGTACCCATTTCAGAGATTGCACTGGATGAGAGGCTTCAAGAACTTCTCGTACCCCGGCGCCACCTCCGTTTGGTTCAAAGGCTCATCGTCAACGCGCTTTACAATTGCCCGGTAGATATCTCCACTGTAACAGCCGATGGTGGAATTTAACTCGAAGTCGCTGAAGTCCCAAGCGTCCGTGAGCAGAACAGAGTTCTTCCGGACAATTGGCAGCAGATACACAAGCTGCTTGTGTACGAGTTGGGCTTGGGAGGAAGAAAGGTATTCGTCTTGACGGAAGTCTCCAAACGATTTCGTGATGAGCCAAACACCGAAGAGTGAGCACAAGTCGCTTAGTGCTTTCTTCTCTTCACCGGACGGAAGTACCTCCAAACCACGAACGAAAGCTTCCAGCATCAGCAACTCTGTGTGGGCAGTGGACATGTGAGTCATGAGAATCATACAGTAGTTGCTATCGTTCTTAGAGCTTTTCATCTCCGCTTCTAAGGTTAGAAGTGACCGAGTAGCACGGACTCGAAAAGCTTCAAGGAGGAGATCGAAGTTGCTGAAGTCCGTTGAAGTCTGCACTTTGCATCGCAGATTACTATCCGCATACTCCATCCTTTTGTTGAGAAACATTGTAGACTCTGTGCTTGAAGGAAGAGATGCTAATACCTTGAGAAGGTACCGGGAGTGTTGCTGGACGAGAACATCAGACGTTCCTTCGAAGGTGTTGGCTCCTGCAATCTCCGAGAACAAATGACCAAGGTTACTCGACTGCGAGAAGCCATGACCACCGCAGAGTCGACGACAGGTTTCAATCCCCTCACCGGACTTATCAGAGATCCAAGCTTTCAATCCGGAAGAAACAGCGTGGAGTTCCGCCAGTTTAGCAGCAAAACCATCGTCTCCTCTTTTGATGTTGTCCAATGCTGAATTGTGCATCGTTTCCACAGCAGAGCCAGCAAATTGAGACGCGTAAGCGATAGCGATCAATGGGAACAATGCGTGCTGCTGGTTCTGGTAGTCCAGCACTTGGAATTCTCCTGCTTCACTTGGTTTCCGTCCTTGAATCCGAGCAGCACTGAACCGAGTGGTGATCGTCGAAGCAGCAGCCAAGCGTTCTCCCAATAGCTTAATCATATTAGCTCGTACTTGGACCATCGTTAGATACACGAGTTTGTTACTCTTGGGCTTGACGAAGGTTCCATCGGACAAAACCTTGGCATACCTCATCATCATGTTCTCTCGAGGAATACGAACGTTGTCGAAGGAGCAGTCACCGTTGTCAATAGCGTTGAAGCCAATCTTCGGTCCAATATCCCGTACATTGACACCAGGCATCGGTCTGTGGTCGACGAGAGATCGGATCTGCACGATGAAAGACTGTACACCCTTGTCTTTCCCGTCGAGAAACAACCGAGCAATGACAATGGCATGAGTAGCTGTCTTTCCCAGTGCTCCAGGCCACCACTTACGACTAGTAAGTGTTGGTGAATGAATGATGAACTCTTCGGTGGACTTATCATACGTCGCAATAGTTTCAATGCCTTGTACATTAGAACCATGTCCCAGTTCTGTCTGAGCGTAGGCGCCAATGACCCGGTAGTTCTCAGCCAGAGGTAGCCATTTATCTCTCTGTTCGTCTGTGCCTTGGGTTTCAATGGTGGGGATGAACATTCCACGGTGTAAATCGAACGGTACTTGTTCGCCCAAGGCTTGGAGTAAAACTGCTTGTTCTTCGTCGTTGTAGTCTCCGTTTTGCAGCAGTTTGACGTAGTGGAAAGCCTTCTTCAAGCCGAACTCGTAGCGTTCCGAATGGTTCCGATAGACCATATCACGATCGGAAAGGATCGGATGTTGCTCGATCACCTTCACCAGCTCTTTGCGTCGCTTGTTGACAGCCTCTCCACCTCGTAGCAAGGTCGTAAGCACAGTCGGATTAATGTCACCATTCGCACGTTCTTTCTTGAGCAGTAGTGGAGCCAAATCCTTCAGTTCGACGGACATGATTTAACTTTAAACTGGACTTGCCTATGATCGAGGAAATCGGAGAATGAGCTGTACGAGAGAGCTTCAGCAACTACAGAGCCATCGTCTCGGTGCAACGCCCTCTGATGTCACTAGGATAAAATCAATCTGTTGAGTCGACACTACAGATTACTATTGTACCACACTACCAACTCTTCACGAAGCTGTGCGCAAACGTTGCCACCATTTGCGCCGCAAAGCCTTTGCAGTGCAAGTTGCAGTGCCTTGGTGATCAGAAGATGGCTACATTTACGCTTTAGAGAGAGAATTCTAGCCTCATCAACTGTCGATGCAACAGTTTTAATCTTCAACTTTGCATTGGTACACCTCTTCAACTTGTACCACTTCATGTTATGTTGCTCTTCCGCAACATATAAAATTTGCACGACAATCACTCTCCAGTCGAAATGACCGAGTCACCTGCCGCCGCGCTGCAGCGCTACAGCGCCTTTGTAGAGGAGGTTCTGCGCCCGCAACTTAAAGAAACACTTGCGCATCGTGATGCACTAGCCACAGAGGTCAATGAGTACGCAGAACTACGCGAATTGCTGCAAGAACTGGCTCAAAAGGACGGACAACCACTGCACACACTATTGGACGTCGGAGAGCGCTTCCACGTCCGCACAAAAGTGCCTGATACGTCCTTAATCACAGTGGACATTGGACTGAACTTCCACGTGGAGATGACGGTGCCAGAAGCTCAGAAATTCGTGCAGAACCACCTCAACCACTTGACAGAGTACGTCAATTTACTAAATCAGTACATGAGCTTAAGTTGCTTGTTAGGGATATTGACAACAGCGAATAACTACTGTTTTATGTTATATGTAGGAAAAGAAACAAGTGGCAGGAGAAAGCTCGAGAAGTATCCGAGCACGTCAACCTCGTGATCAACAGTATCCAGCAACTCGCAACGTTGCAGTGAGCAGAAATACAACTGTAGGTACGGTGAAGTTTCGTCACTGCTTTATCTAAATAAAGTGCTTGTTGAAGAGATTCTGCCATTTCAGCAAGACGCAATGGACCCTTTAATTTCAGCGTCTTCTCTCTCATTACCCGCTTCAATTTCGACGTCCAGGTCACCATTACTACCTGTAAACGCTCGGAAATCTGCAGCCAGAACGTCGTTACCTTCGTCTCCTCAAGGAAACCAGCAGACTCACAAACATTCGTTGCGGTTGAGTTCCCCAGATGCAAATTCCCGACGTCCCTCGCTTCTGATTGATACCAGAAGTGCAGCTGTTGAAAATGGCCGACAGAGAACGAGGCCTAACACAGCAGTGACTCTTTCGACCACTGAAACTCTCGATGCATTGATCGGAGCACCGGAGGATGCAGCTCTTCAGCGTCTCCAGCAAGTCACTCGACCTGAAAGTGCACAACCAATGGCGGGTCGACGGTCGAGTATTGTTGGTGGATCGATTGCTCCGCTAAAGACTTCAGTATCGACAGCTCATTTGGTTTCACCTCAAGGTCATCACCACAACGCTTGGTCCACTTCGCCTACGGCTTCAGCAATAGCCTCCCCTCGCTGTGCTGGCTGTGGAGGTTTTGCAGAGATGTGTATGTCATGCTTCACGCAGTTCAAGCAACAGGATGGAGCTCGATACAAGATGCAATTGGTACAAGCAGTCGATTCTCTGTTTGAGAAAGCCACAAGACGAGCGTTTACACGTATGGCTGTAGTGGTGATGCAGTGGGTTTTTAAGTCGTGGAAAGCTGCAGCCAGGAGGTCCAAATGGAAGAGTCAATTGGCGTTTAAATTGTTGGAGAAGCAACGGATGCGTCGATTGATGAAAACGTGGCAGATTTTCCTTTACCAGCGGCGGATCGTTGGTGCTATGTTGTATGCTGAATCCCAGCACCGAGAAACAACCGAGAAAGCACAGGAGGTGGCCAAGTTACATGGAGATGGCTTCGAACGGGAATCCGCGGCTCGTATTCATGAAGCTATGCAGCGAGATGTTGTGGAGAGACTGGAAGCGCAACTAAAATCACTTAAACTATCGCTTCAAGCCAAAGACCGAGAGCTGCTTGAGCTGCGGAAAGAGCTTAGGGAGACACACGCTCTTGTCAAGGTGTTGGAGCGACAGGTGGTTGATCCTGTAGAGATCGAGAGAATGCAAGTCGAGAGTTACGAGTACAAGAAAGCGAGTTTCCAACTGGTAGCAGCGTTGACTCACACGATGGAGACTCAAGTCGAAGTTTTAAGCACAAGTGAAGGCCGGCAGAACCTCAGTGACGTCTTCACGCGTGACTTGATCCAGTCAATTGACAAACCGGAGACTGCTGCGTTCTACAACCCTCTGGTCGAGATGGAAGCTGCAGCTGCAGCCGCTACAGCTTCTACCGATGAAAACCCTAGCACCAACCTACAGCTCTCGTATGAAGCTCCAGCGGATCGAGCCGAGTCAATTTTGATTCAGTGGGTGAACTCCTTGATTGCTCGACAGCCCCCTGATTGGCTTTCTGCTTCTCGAATACAGAACTTCCATTCTAGTTTAAACGATGGGAAGGTGTATGCAGTGGTAACCAAGTTGCTTCATGCTGCGATGTGTCGAACGCGATTAAAAAGACCTCCTGGTGCCACGGTATCTCGACTAGAAGCGACGTCTGTGTTACGTGAAAATGGAGAAGATCTCACGGAAATCGGTATGGAGAGGTATCTGGAGCATTTACGTCGTGAATCCAGCGTTGAAAAGAGACTGGAATTGATGATTAACACCTTGGGCCAGGCGATGTGGCTACCCCTTGGCTTACTGAACGCTAAGGATATCCGTGCCGGCCATGCTGAGTTCAATTTTGCGGCTCTTACGTATCTTTTTATCACCTTTTCGCCTTGTTTGGCCCCGGATTACTACTCGTTATGTGCTGAATTGACACAGCAACTGGAAGCTGTCAAGCATAGGTGGAGAGAACTGCAAGGTGATGGTATGACTACTACATCCACTACTGACCCAACAACAGGGGAGGAAATTACAATGAGTATGAAAGTCAAGTTGGCGTTATCCCAGACATTGGAATTAAAGAAACGGATCGATACAGAGGACGCTAAGTCTCGTGAAGGACACACCTTGTGGGTTAAAGCTGAGCGTATCGTCTTGCGGAAGTGTTTTCTATCGTACGCACGGTTAGCACGAGGTAAAACTGGAATTTTGACCAAGTTGGATTCGTCTTTAGGTGATGAAAATGAAGCATTCTCTAAGATCCCAAAGCACAAACTACAAGACTTAGCTTTGCCATACGAAGACTTTACGTGGGAGGCGAAGCTGCTGCAGAGTTATCTCGTGACGATTTACTGCGATCTCGCACGGATTTATCGTGGATATGCTACTCGATCTGGTGCCATGAATGATACGATCAACGTCAGTGAATTTACGGAACTATTGACTGAATGTCATGCACTGGAAGGCAACATGACAACTGCAGACTTACAGAATATCATCCGTGCTCTGGATCCGAAGAATGTGAGATATTTTTTTTTTTTTTTCTGGTTAATCTTGTCTAATTAATTTCTTACAGAAAACTGTGAACGCACATCGGGCGCTACCACCTATGGATTTCTTGGAAGCGCTTGTCCGTGCCAGTCGCAAGAAATACCCTGTTGAGTAAGTTTTGGTTATTTTTTAAATATTTAAAAACATGATGTGCTAATCTCGTTCTTGTTTTGCCAGAACAAACCGCGTGACCATATCTGAAGCCTTTTGCCTGTTCATAGACAACTACATTTTGCCATTTGCCTTCCGTTCCGACGCTGATTTGTTCCGGACTCAAATCGAAGACGCTACGATTCGTCGTTTGCTCATCAAATATGCAGACGATCTTAGAAAAACGTACGAGAAGTACGCGGTGGAAGATCCCAAGATCAAGAACAAGGCAGAGCGAGTCACAGCCTTCACCTTCAGCCAATGTCTGCTGGATCGAGGCGTTTTGGACATGACTCTCACGTCAGATAAAGTCATGGGAATCCTCAGTAAAGTCCTGCGACCTTCAAAAGCTAATGCTTCTTCGGATCAGTCTAAAAGCCGACGAGCTGGTGAAGACGACGACGTGCCATATCCAGAGTTTGAAGAAGCTTTGATCGCTGTTGCGTGCCACAAATTCCCAGACCCCTACACGTCACTGGAAAGTCGAGTTGAAAAGTTCTTCTCTGTCTACGTCCGGGAGAGGAGAGGATGAGAAAAAATCTTCCATATCTATTCATCTTGCTCCGTTTTGGCCTGCTGAAGATCACAAAGTCCACAGCGTTCCGTACAAGCTTAGAACCTACAGATACATACTACCTCTTACTCTTCCGTAGTCGTTGTTGTCTCCACAGTGACCTTCTCCTTCGAGTTCCAGCCATCAGCAAAGCCACGCGTTCCATCGGGGCCTCTAGCCATTCGAGACTTCACCATTGCGTTAGCACCGACCTGACGCATGGCCTCCTTCAGCGTCGAGTTCACCGATCGAGAACCTCGTGATTGTGACGTAGGCGCAGGATTCGGCGACGACGAGAGACGCAGCACACTCAACGCCTGGCCGAGAATGGGTTCGTCGTCCTTGTCTGCTCCTTCCTCCTTCTCCTCCGTTTCCGCCGTTCTAGTCTTGATGGAAGGCGTAGCCGACGACTGTCTATAAGCGAATTCAACACGATCTCCCTCGTTCAATACGTCACCACGAAGCACAGCTCGAGCAGTAAAGCGGGCTTCAATTGCGGGCTCTTCGTCGTCCAGACGGATCACTCCTCCAAGGTCCTCCGTGATGCGCGTGACGACGCCCTGCTTGGCGTGTGAGGTAACGAGACGGATGTGAGCTGCACGGAGATTCTTGGGCGTCACCTGAGGGATGAACTCCACTTCATCGCCCTCGCGCAGAATCACACTCGGGTCGGAGATGTCACGAATGTTGTACAGGTAAGACTGCTTACCTGTCTTCTTGTCCTTCTTCTTCTCTGTCTTCTTCGCTCCATCCGAGTCTGTTTTCGCCTCAGTGTTCTCCTGACTTGCTTCTTCCGAGTCATCGACTTCCTGGTCACTCTCACCTTCAGCATCGCTAGCGTCGTCGACCTCCTCGTTGCTAGCAGTCGACAATCGAATGCGTCCCAACGAACTTGATTTGTTGTTTCCCTTAGTGAATCGACCCTTCGCTCCCTTCATGCGCTGCAAGAAACTTGCTTTCGTGACAACTCCTTTCACGCTTTCGACCACCGCCGTCTTGATGGTACCAGCTGGAACAACACTGATGGCCGTCGCACGCTTCTTCTTCTTCTTCTCATCCACGAAAACTGTGTACTGGACCTCGGTCCCCTCCTTCAGCTCCGCCAACGTTTGGCCTGTCGTAATCTCATTGATGTGGAAGAACAGGTTCTCTTCAAGCGACCCAGGAATTGTCTGCGCAGGCTGGATAAAGCCAAATCCTTCTGGCTTCACAGACACAATGAATCCTTCACCCTTGGCAGCGTCGCTCTTCGTATTAACGTTTGCAGCCTTAGTCTTAGAGGAAGCGGCTTCCAAAAGAGAAATCGATTTGCACTGGAACTGCTTCGTCCGCTTGACCACCACCAGGTCGAACTTAACGCGGTCTCCCACGCGAGGGTTATACCGAACATCATCCACGTCGTCTTCTTGGAATTCTACAGTCAATCCAGGAGCCGCAGCTGAAAGCTTCTCTTCCACTGTGGTAATCGAAATCTTCTCGCTTCCAACGATGTCTAGGTGTCGCTGCGAGCCTTCGCCGCTGCTTTCGTGCTTTAATCCAAGCCAGTCACTGTATTCATGCAGAGCAGCACGTTCAAACTTTGACAAGGAGTTCGGGAACGAGATTCGAATTTCCGTCTTCTCTTCTTTGTCCTCTGCTGTCTCACTCTCATCCTTCTGAGGCTCTTCAGGTTCATCCTTCGATGCAATAAATGCCGCATCTACCTTCTCTTTAAGCTCCGGCAGGAAATCAATCAGGTGTTGCTTCTGGGGAGTGGTAAAGCGAACCTTGCCGTGTGCGAACTTCTGCAACTGCTTCATTTTCTCCCCACGACCGCCACGGCTTGAGTGGTGGCCTCTGCGGGAGCTCGGCACCGCAGTGATGTTGCCCTCCAAAGCTTCAGCAGCCACATCTTCCCACTTGACAGTTCCACGGGGCAAAATCTGAACGCGGGTCGCGCGAATATGGTCCGACTTGTTATCAATCTGAACATCAAACGCCACCTCCGTGCCGCTATTGAAGCTGCGACTCGTTCCCATCACATCTGAGAAACGGAAGTACGCATCGCCTGAACGTTCGGCGCACTTGATAAAGCCAAAATCCTCTTTCATCGCGTTGATCATACCGGTTTCACGGTTCTTCGGGTTTAATTGCACGACGCGAACCTTCACTGCCTTCACTTTACCAGTGCGTTTGTCTAGCACTTCGTCAAACACCACTTTATCGTCAATGTGAGGAACGTAGCTCATATCTTCCGTATCACACAAACGGAACGCCACTTTCTGCTTCTTCGTCTTGCCATCCTTGCCCTTTCTCTTCTTAGAAGACTTTCCATCACCTTCAGTAACAGTCTCAGCGGTAGATTCCTTCTCCTCTTCAATCTTCTCATCCGTACTAGGCTCCACTGACGTAACAGCAATTGAACCGATCACTTCAGGGCCATTCCGTGGCTCCTTCGGAATTTTTGACACGAGACCTTCGACTTCAGAGCGCAGCATCTTCTCGAAGGAAACGCTACCAGGAGGGAGCTTCTGCACGCGAAGCGCAGTCAAACGAGGCCGGGAGCGACCCGAGTCGTCCTCCTGATCCTCATACACGAAGAAAGACACTTCATCGCCCTCACGAACGGAAGGACCCTTGCCTTGACGGCCACGGCGAGGCTTGTCCTCTGTGTCAGCTTGTTCACTGTCATTCCTTTCACTCTTCTCGTCCTCTACCGGCTCACGAAGCTCGTGGAAAGGGAAGAAGACGTCTACAGGACGGTCGCAGCACTTAATGAATCCACCACCGTTCTTCACGCGATCCACCACACCAGTCTCTCGGGTCATAGAGGCCAGCTTCGCCTCAACTTCCTTGTCCAGTTTCTCACGAGCAGACACCGTAATTGTGATGTCCACTGCACGTTTTGCTCCCGTCTTACGGTGCTTAGCAACTCGGAAACGCACTTCGTCGCCAAAGTGCGGAATGGGGTTCTTCTTCTTCTGCTCTTCCTCTACGGCGACACTTTCAGTCGTAAAACGCACGAATTCACGTCGAACTAGAGGCTTTTTAGCTGTCTCTTCGCCTTCATCATTCTGTGTCTGTTCTTCTGGCTCCGGACTTTCATTCTCCTGTTCATTCTCCTCGTTCTTCTTCACCTCAATTAGTCCATGTTCCTCCCGTTGACGACGGTCATCAAAGAAACCACGACCTCCCGAGTGTCCTCTCGGCAGACTCTTGGTCACTACACCGTCATAAAACTCCTCCGAGACCTCTTCCACCTTAATTGTCCCTTTAGGAAGTGCCACCAACTGACAAGCCATTTCTTTGTCCGATCTCTGGTTGTATTTCACTCGGAATTCCACTTCACTCTGCAGCTGAATGTCCACTGGAGCCTCCGAGATGTGGAAAAACAGATCTCCCTCTCTCTCCATGCAGCTCACGAAGCCGAAATTCTCCTTAATGGACACAATAAAGCCCTGGTCCACGGGTAAATCCCGTCCTCCACCTTGTCCCCTTCGGTCCACATTGTGTCCCCATCGAGAGGCGTCCGCACGTCCTTCATTACGTCCACCGCGATCATAATCTCTGTCCCGATCAAAACGCCCATTTCGGTCGTAGTCTCTGTCCCGATCATAGCGTCCACCTCGGTCATAATCTCTGTCCCGATCAAAACGTCCCGATCCGCTTCGGTCATAATCTCTGTCCCGATCAAAACGCCCACCGCGCTCGTACTCTCTGTCCCGGTCAAAGCGTCCCGTTCCGCGGTCATTTCGGTCATAATCTCTGTCCCGTTCAAAGCGTCCCCCTTCACGGTCAAAGCGACCTCCACTGTTATTCCTGTCCCGATCAAAGCGTCCCCCACTATTGCTGCGGTCATAACCCTTAACCTCTTGACGTGGCGCGGGAGCAGGAGCACCAGCAGGGGAGGGATCTGAGGAGGCTGATACTGGTGTTGGGGCGGGTAGAGGCGCTGTGTCCTCGTCTTCAGCGGCCCAGTCGCCGGGCTGCGGCGAGCGGAACATCTTTCCTTCCTTATTGATACAGAAGCTGCTGAGTGGAGCGGCGCACGTGACAGATCGTGCACACTAGTTATCCTAATCAATCACATATTATATGCTTTATAATAGGTCCTTTCGAAACCGCATACGTATGCATTACTCGACTTGAAGTGATCCAGTATCATTGTATCACTTACCGTCACGTCCGCAAGTCTTTTCCTGCTCTTATGGTCATGGAACTCAAGGATCTAGCACCTCTACTGCTTAAGAAGGAGCGTGCAAATGGCGACATCAATCCACAAGTTATCACCAATGTCTTACGCGATGGAAAAGCTGCCAACGACCGTCGCAAAGAGCTCCTTCAGGTCATCGAACGCCACCCAGTGCTCTCTGACCGTGATATGATGTACCGCAACCATACTGAACGCTATGAATTCGGACTTAAGAAAGCTTTCCACTATGCAAAGTTGTTGGAAGAAGGTGGCTACACGGATCCAGTGGACCAGCAGATCCTGTACAAGGCGTTGGGGGAGCCTCTGAGCCTCGATGTTCATCGAGCCATGTTCGTTCCTACATTGGAGAACCAAGGAGATGACGAACAACGTGCGAAATGGTTGCCATTGGCGAAGAACTACAAGATTCTTGGAGCTTATGCACAGACAGAACTCGGTCATGGATCGAATGTGCAGGGTATTGAGACTGTCGCGACGTATGACAAGGCCACGCAGGAGTTCATCATCGACTCGCCCACTCTTACTAGTCGCAAATGGTGGCCTGGAGGACTGGGAAAGACTGCTAACCATGCGATTGTACACGCTCGGTTGTTCCTAGATGGGAAGGACGTGGGTGTTCAAGCTTTCCTGATTCAGATCCGATCGTTGGACGACCATCAACCACTTCCTGGGATCGAAGTGGGGGATATCGGACCGAAGGTCGGATTCAACGCTATTGACAATGGATACTGTGCGTTCCACAAGATCCGCATCCCTCGTGAGCAGATGATGATGCGGTATGCGAAGGTTCTACCTGACGGGACTTTTATCAAGCCGAAAAGTGATAAACTGGTGTACTTGACGATGGTTCAAGTGCGAGCTTACATGATCAAGACGGCAGGAATGCAGATGGGAGCTGCTAGTACTATTTGTACTAGATTCAGTGCCGCAAGAATTCAAGGCCGCACTCCGGACAACAAGGGCGAATTCCAAGTTCTCGACTACCAGAACCAGCAGCACAAACTGTTCCCACTGATTGCAATTTCGTACGCGGCATTATTTGCCGGTGGATCACTAGTGGAGATGCACGACTCAGCACTGGATGTGATTAAGAATGGCGGAAGCTCTTTTGGTGCCAAATTGGCAGAGCTTCACGCTGTGTCATCTGGTCTGAAGGCTTGGCTTGCTGAACGAGTGAGCGATGGCATTGAGACGTGCCGTCGTCTCTGTGGGGGCCACGGATTCACGCAGTCCAGTAATCTGGCTCATTTGTTTGCTGAAATTGTCGGTGCTAACACTTACGAAGGCACTTCCGACGTTCTGGTTCAGCAACACGCTCGGTATCTGCTTAAGTCTCTCACTTCACTACCGGTCAGCGAAGATTCTATCACGTTTTTAAACGAGGTGAAGCGCTACAGCGACGTGAAACTCCGTTGTGCTGCTCGAACCGTCGAAGATTTTGACAACCTGGATCTCCTCCTCGAAGCTTTTCAGACGCGATCAGCACGTATTGTGTTGGCTCTGGGCAGTCAGATGAAATCCACCAAGAACAACGGCAACGCTTGCATGGTGCTTATGACACGTAGCTCTGCTGCCCACACCGAGCTAATGTTGCTCGAAGCGTTCATCCGCGGCGTGAGGAACCTTCCTACTGGTCCAGAGAAGGACTCGGTGACGCAGCTGTGCTCGCTTTTTGGTGTGTGGCTTATCACCAAGTCGCTTGGCGATTTCCGTCAGCACGATTACCTCTCTTCCCAGCAGGTTGATCTCGTTCGCCAGCAAGTTGTGCGTTTGCTTCCAATCATTCGCAAGAACTGTGTGCTTTTGACGGATGCTTGGGACTTCAGTGATTTCGAGTTGAATTCGGCTATTGGACGTTACGACGGTGACATCTACCGTGCTTTGGTGAAACGTGCTGCTGATGAACCATTGAACAAGACCCAAGTTCCTGAGGGATATGAGAAGTATCTGAGACCACTGATTCAATCGGATCTGTAGGTGTTGTGCAAACCTATTGGCTATGATGAGATTCGTAGATGCAAGAAAAACAATTGCATGCATTTATCTGGGGTTTTTTAGTGTTGAGTGTAGTTGGGTCAGATCGAGATGGTCACACGTGCTGCATCTTTCGACCAATCAACGATGATCGGGTCATTTTGTGGTCTGGTGGTTACACCGCCATTTTACATCTCGAGCTGCAGGTTGTTCTCCCTCTTCTTCTTGGCACGCGATGAGCACTCGAAAGGTTCTGGATCAATCCGCTGCCGTGCAAGACAGTCGGTATGTGACTACCATCTACTTGGACGGTTACCAGTACACGAGGGCCGGGATATCCGGCCGCAAAACGTCCTACAGATGCAGCTACTACCGGACTGGTTGCAGGGGTAAAGTGGACCTCATCACACGGACTAAGATGTTTACCAACTTCTCAGAGCATTCGTGTGGACGAAGAGACGATACGATGCTGTCAAACCCGACCCGACCCGTTCTAGACCAAAACGTGACCAATGCGGCACAACCGAGTGAGTTCGTACCTCCACCAGTTCAGCCTCGTGTCAATCCGAATCAAGTGGACCCCATTGTACTCGGACGTATTGAAACTCCCCCACTTGCATTTGTTCGCCACACAACACTACCGTTCTTCCAATTCAACTGCGCCACAGTGGTTGGTCACGACCCGAACATGACCCCGAACCGGGTGATCGGTTGGGCCCATCCTCAGTTGCTCGAGTTACTCAAACACAATGGCTCCACTATTTACGTGGATACTTCGCTGCAACGCCTTCCTCCATGTTTCGAGAAGTGTTTGATTCTGGTGGTGCATGATCATACGTCTGGGTTTTTCGTTCCAGTGTTCTACGTGTTATCTACAACGAAAACAGTAAGTAATTACCGTAATGCGCTTTACTGGGTCATCCAAACTACGAAAGACAAGCTCCGACCGAACGAGATCGTCTGTGACTTTGACGATGACTTATTGAGTGCTTTAAAGACACAGTTCCCCACTGCTGTCGTGAAAGGAAGTGCACATTTATTCAAGAAGAACTGCTGGGACTCAATGGAAGACTTGGATATTTCGGAGGAAGCTATTAACGTCGCGATGGAGAAGGGGGTGTTGGACATGTTGCTGTCAATCCCACCAGACCGAGTTGCAACTGCTGGAGTTGCATGGGTGAAGCAACAGATCAAGAACAAATGCACTGGAGCTGGGATCCCTTATGCACAGGACAAGTGGCGCTCCTTTTGGGTCTCGTTTAAACGTGTCTGGATCTCACAGTTCCTTCCAAGTGTCTGGAATTTCCATGGCTTGACCAACAGTGTTATTGCTCGCACTAATAATCCTCTGGAACACTTCCAGAGGGAGCTGGAAAACGCCTTCGCGTTGGCTGATCCAGGTCTCCAGTTCTTTGTGGCGACAATTGAGAAACTAGCACGTCGCCATGTTGCCGATCTCGCTGCAGAGACGACCACTCTGCCTAATGCTGTTGAGGTGTTTAGTGAATTGGAGGACTCGGACGATGGCGAGAACTCTGGAACGGAATCGGATCGAAGCTCGTGAGATTTTGGGTTATTACGAACAAAAGTCCGATTTCTAGTCAACATGCTGCATCGCGTGGTTTATCACAAGATTTTTTTCTTTTCCACCGGGTGGTTGCTATTTGCTGACTTTGACCTGGGCTCCATCTTAATTTACAATTGCATCTCTCAAACCAACCAGTTCGACACAAATGTCTTCTTTCCGCTCCCCCCTGTAACTGTCATCCCGGTCCGTTATTGTATGAACAAGGACACCCCAGCAGAAAAGTTGCTCTCAACTCTGTTCTAAGAACTGTACACCAACGACCAGAACTTGCTCAAACGAATCCCCTTGGCGTCGGCGCATTTTGATGTCAAGGGAAATGCGTTCGAGATCTCCAACGCTGCTGCTCCTGACGTAACCTTCGACTACCGTGACTTTGACAATGAAGCTTGCGCTGTAAATTACCCTGCCAAAGGAGATCCAGCGTTCGCTCAAAAGGTGAAGGAGCAGCTCAAAAAGAACAGCCTCAAGGCGAAACTAGTGAACCGAGGATTCGATCACGGCGTGTTCGTTCCAATGTCTCTGATCCGTCCTCAAGCCGATATCGATTTGTATAGTGGCAGCAAAACCAACTCATTTCGTCTTGGGTAAAGTGCTAATGCCATTCCGTGATGAAGGCACATTGATTCTGTGCTCTGGACAATCACTTCTGATCGAATTGGCTGGAAGAAACACTGAATCGAAATTGAATCTCAAGGATCAGAGAGGAGGACGTTCATTGGAGAGATGAGAGATGCACACCCAACTCCGAACCATTTAGTTGTACATGTAGCTGCTGGAGCCAAGAAGATCGTGTATGTTGAAGTTACCATCTCTGATGTGATGACACCTATCTAGGGGAATAATATTGTGCTATTTCATATAGAGATTTCGTACCTAACTGGACTGGTTAGTGGAGAAATTGTACACCATGTGTTAGGCCAGCACAGTTGCCTCAGCACTTCATCAAGCAGTTGTTGATTCTCGAGAGGCAAGATATCAAGCCCCAGAGTTATTGCAGTTGTGCACGAATTGATCTGTTGTGCTGCATTTGAACGTGAATAGGAAGTACTGTTCTTTATACTGGCAACCGCTCGACAAGAGCTGCATAACTCCCCTCCAGAACACCAGACTCTCTAATTCATCACTTCTTCTTTTACCATCTTCACCACACAAGCCCATTCTTCATCTACACTCAAGACTTCCTCTTCATAATCGCCGCCTAAGCCTCTCTACCTTTGTCCTCACACCATGCTGTATTACCCTAACAACTCTGCGCAAATCATTACTTCAACAGTGTAGATCACCACTCTGATGACCAACACTCCTAGTGTTTACCAAATTGAAGTTGCCACATAGTTGACGTCAAACAAATCCTCTAAAAGATGATATCAAAAAGCGTTCATATTCATACAAATAATCATTCTCCAATATCCCAAATGGAACTCAAAGACTTGGCTCCACTACTGCTCAAGAAGGAGCGATCCACGGGCGACATCAACCCGCGCGTCCTCACCGACGTCCTACGCGATGGAAACGCCACGAACGCCCGTCGGAAGCAGCTGGTGGCGATGATCGAGCGTCACCCGGTGCTTTCGGATCGAGACATGATGTTCCGCAACCACACGGAACGGTACACTTTTGGTCTGAAAAAGGTCGCGCATTTTGTGCAATTCCTAAAAGACGAGAAGATTTCCAACCGTGAAGAGCAGGATATTTTGTATGGAGCATTGGGAGAACCTCTTTGTGTGGATGTACACAATTCCATGTTCGTTCCTACATTGGAGAACCAAGGAGATGACGAACAACGTGCGAAATGGTTGCCATTGGCGAAGAACTACAAGATTCTTGGAGCTTATGCACAGACAGAACTCGGTCATGGATCGAATGTGCAGGGTATTGAGACTGTCGCGACGTATGACAAGGCCACGCAGGAGTTCATCATCGACTCGCCCACTCTTACTAGTCGCAAATGGTGGCCTGGGGGACTGGGAAAGACTGCTAACCATGCGATTGTACACGCTCGGTTGTTCCTAGATGGGAAGGACGTGGGTGTTCAAGCTTTCCTGGTTCAGATCCGATCGTTGGACGACCATCAACCACTTCCTGGGATCGAAGTGGGGGATATCGGACCGAAGGTCGGATTCAACGCTATTGACAATGGATACTGTGCGTTCCACAAGATCCGTATCCCTCGTGAGCAGATGATGATGCGGTATGCGAAGGTTCTACCTGACGGGACTTTTATCAAGCCGAAAAGTGATAAACTGGTGTACTTGACGATGGTCCACGTGAGAGCGAACCTGGTGAAGAATTTCGCGCTGACAATGGCGAAAGCTTCGGTTATTACAACTCGCTTCAGTGCTGCAAGGATTCAAGGCCGCACTCCGGACAACAAGGGGGAGTTTCAAGTTTTGGACTACCAGAACCAGCAACACAAACTTTTCCCATTCATCGCGATCTCATATGCTGCCAAGTTTGCTGCTCGTGATATGATGGCAAGACACGATGAAGCTGTGGAGATCGTCAAGAGTGGTGACGCTGGTTTTGGCGCGAAATTGGCAGCTTTACACGCTGTTTCTTCGGGTTTGAAGGCATGGCTGGCTGAGAAGGTCAGTGACGGAGTGGAGTCATGCCGCCGCTTGTGCGGAGGCCATGGATTCACTCAATCTGGCAATTTGGCGCACATTTTCAATGAAATCGTGGGTGCCAACACGTTCGAAGGCACGTTCGATGTGCTGGTGCAACAACACGCGAGATATCTACTCAAGGTCTTGGGACAGCCACTGGATGAGAGTGAGCCTGCCACTCGTTTCCTAAGTAAAAGGAAAGTCTACACTGACCCGAAGTTGCGCTTCCCAGGGCGGAAACCAGATAATTTCGGGGATTTGACCGCGTTGGTGGAAGCTTTTGAGGTGCGCACGACTCGGATTTTACTGGATCTGGCAGCTCAGATGAAGAAAACGAAAAACAACGGCAATGCTTGTATGGTGCTGATGTCTCGCGTGTCGAACGCACATGCCGAGCTTATGTTGCTTGAAGCTCTTGTGAATGGAGTCAAGAAGTTCCCGGCTGGACTTGAGCAGAGATCTGTGGCTCAACTGTGCTCGCTCTTGGGTGCGTGGCTGATTACTAAGTCGCTTGGAGATTTCCGCCAGTTCGACTACCTCTCGTCTCACCAGGCGGACCTCGTGAGTGAGCAAGTTGTGCGCTTACTTCCGATTCTCCGCAAGAACAGTGTGCTTTTGACGGATGCCTGGGACTTCAGTGACTTTGAGCTGGGCTCGACTATCGGACGCTATGATGGAGATATCTACCGTGCATTGGTGAAGCGTGCTGCTGACGAACCGCTGAACAAGACGCAGGTCCCGGAGGGCTACGAGAAGTACTTGAAGCCACTGATCCAGTCCGACCTGTAGGGACAGAGTTATTGCTCTGTGTGAGTTGTGCTTGGTTGTGCCAATGAAGACTACGACAAGCTTCTACTTATGAAAAGGACGAGTAGTAACTTGACCATTATCTTTACGAACAGAAAACTACCCAAATCATCATTAGGCGTGTCGTGTCTATTGTGGAAGGCAAACCATTTTGTTAAACTGGAAGATCCTCATCCAGTCGAACCAACTGGCTAATCCATACGAATACAACTTGGCTTACAACAACAAGATCTCTGGTTCCAGTAGACTTCGTGACAGACGTTAGTGCCTATTCCACCATACGTCACTTGTGAGCCAATTCCACCAGTAGAGACAATCTCCCAACTGCTTTCATCTTGTGGTGCTCAAATCTGAACATTCGTATCCTTCCAGCCATCGACATTTCCTCAGTCATTCTTCAATTTACCTTCCAACATCCACAATGGTCGCCATCCAGTCTATCGCTCTTCTTCTCGCTTTCTCCACTGTCGGAGCTTCCAACCTTCGTCAAGACCGCGATCTCAGTGAGATGACGTATTCCCAGACGAACGATAAAGCTTCTGCTCTACTGGCTCGTGTTAACAAGGAACGTAGTGCTCACGGTCTACCAGCACTTTGCACCAACAAGAAGTTGCAGGCTGCTGCTCAACGTCACATCAAGGATCAGTCCTCGACTGACTACGTGTCGGACGCTGGAACGGACAACTCAACCCCCAAACAGCGAGTCACTGCCGCGGGTTACAAATGGCAAACGGTGGACGAGAACATCGACACTGGATCCGCTAATGTCGACAATGTCGTGAACACGTGGCTCAAGTCGGACTGCAAGGACGCTATTCTGGGGAAATATACCATGGTGGGCACGGCCTACGTTTACAACGACAAGACCTACAACAAACACTACTGGGTGCAAGTGTACGCAACAGGAAGCTCCGAGGAGTGCGATGAGTAGGCAGTTCGCTCACAGATTTCCTTTAGAGAAGCTATATAAAGAAAAAGAAAACCACCGTTGGCATCGATACACTGTCGGTACTTCTGGACAAAATACCAGATAGCATCAAACTCTACACCCGCTTGTTTCATGTAGATGACCGCCTCGTCAACAGCAATCCAGCCATGAAGCCACGACGAGAAGGTCATGTTTCGTTTCATTTGAGAATGATACATTTCGCTGAACTGTTCAGGCAAATTTTTGACAACAGATTTCTCCAGCCCACGTTCTTCTTCGATGCTGTCGTCGACCGTCGTCTTGTGCGAGCGCAAAAGTCGCCTCTCACCCTTGACTCCCGTTTGCTGCGCGTTGCAGGAAGAAAAGAGGGCTGTAGCCATTAGCAAAAATGTACGTGGGACGCATTCTTGGACTTGAGCTTGAAGACTTGGAATGCACTAGGCGGCAGATTGAAAACTGAAGGTGGTTTTTATCTTTACTGGCATTGATATTGTTTTGCTTGTACTCATTAAATATTATCCTTGGTCGCAATACATGTCTTGCTTATATCACTGATATTGCGACCAAGAAAATGTAGCGATGCACTCTCATTATCCTATTCGCATCGTTGAACGACACCTAAGAGTATATTTGTTGTTTCTTTTCAAATTGAAGAGCTGATACTCTTTAGAGGAAAAAAAGTGTTGCAGTCTTCACTCGACCACGCACACACCCCTGTGCACCCAGCATTTGATACCCGCTGGTCGAAATTACTAAGCACTCACGGTAACACCTGCAGGAGGGATATGAGCATCATGGATCACCATTGTCTTGGCGAGGTCTTGTCCGATGGTTGCCAACATATCAGGCGTGTCCCCACATCCGACCGTGCTTTCGGTACGCGTTGAATCCTTCAACTCGTCCGTAGAATCGTCCGCACAGTCGTTTTCTTCCTCATTCGTAATTTTCAGATGAGCACAAAGCTCTACCATGGCTTGTCCAGCCTTCGCGTTACCGACCGATGCTTTACACACAGCTTGGATATCAATGTCCGCTCCTTTTCCGTTGAAGAAGCGTATCATCTCGCTGTCCTCCTTGTTGACTGTCAGCTTCAACGCAGCTTTATCATCTCTCGCAGTCTGGTCGAGGAGATATCGAGCTAGAGCTGGCTGCCCTGCACAAACGCTTATCATCAACGCTGTCCACTCCCTAGCACTCATAGCACTAGTAGCTGCTTCTTGCTCGGCGAGATACCGTACGACTTCAGCATGACCCGAATGTGAAGCTTCAACCAGCGCAGAGTTCCCTTTCTTGTTTTTCGTCTCTTTGTTCACACCGTTCTCCACCAGGAAACGAACTACTTTAATACGACCACAACGCGCAGCTTCAATCAACGCAGTGTTCTTCTTGCTGTTTTGGATCGTTTTATCCGCTTTTCTCTCCACGAGAAACTCCACCACTTTCAGATGCCCCTCCTTAGCAGCTCTGATCAAAGCAGTATTACCGTCGTTGTCAATAGCGTTCAAAACTTCTTCTTGAACCAGACACTGGACCGTTTCAAGGTGACCTTGATGCGCAGCGAGCATTAACGCAGTACTACCTCGTCTGTTTCGAAGATTGACTTTCGCTCCTTTGTCCACAAGATAGCAGACCACACCGGAATGACCCCCATAGGCAGCCTCAATGAGCGGAAAAGAAGCGAAGACATTGTTGGCCTCTTGGTCCGCTCCGTTTTCGATCAGATAGCGCACGACTTTAAGCTTTCCCTCCATAGCAGCGATCGTCAGTGCACTTGGGCCGTTAATGCCTTCTCGTTTATTGACATCTTCGCCTCGTCGGATTAACTTCTTGACACGAGATAAGTCGCCCACTTTTGCAGCTTCACAGAGACTGGAGTTGTTCCCCATGGTCCAAATTGAAAGTGAGGACTCGACAGCTAAGAGGTGTTTGGAATTAGGAACCGGATAAACCCATCGCACCTGGAATTAAAGCCGGCGAGGTAGTACTTGAGTCGGATCATGTCCGGTCTGTTGGTACTCTATTCTTTCATCTCCCGGTGGCATTCGCCACATCTATCAATTGGGATGGCTACATCTGGATATCACCTAGAGAACCATCGAAATTTTCCTGGACAGAATTAGAGCAAGCAGACGAGGCTCTTTTTAAATATTTAAATAAGTGTATTATTTAAATATTTAAAAACATTGAACAAACACTAGGAATGATAAAAAACAATCATGCCACATTTATTCAAGATCCAGTGTGTTCCTTACAAGGTCGACTGCAACAGAGGCTTAAGGAACTGTTCGTAGCATTCCGGCACTTGCGTCTTGTTCAGTGGTTCATCAGCAGCACGGCGAACCAGAGCACGGTACACGTCTCCATCGTAGCGTCCGATCGTCGAATTCAGCTCGAAGTCCGTGAAGTCCCAAGCGTCTGTCAACAGCACGCAGTTCTTGCGGATAACAGGTAACAGACTCACAAGTTGGCGTCGAGCCATTGCCGCCTGCTTGGACGAGACGTAGTCGTCTTCACGGAAATCTCCCAAGCTCTTGGAGATCAACCACACACCGAACAATTCACACAGATGTGTCACAGCTTGACGTTCTTTTCCGTCCGGAATCGACTGGAGACCATTCACAAATGCCTCAAGCAGTAGAAACTCAGCGTGAGCAGTGGAAGCACGCGTAATCTGCACCATACAGGCGTTGGCATCGTTCTTGTTGTTCTTCATATCCGTCGCAAGCGTCAGAACAGCACGACTAGCGCGAACACGGAAAGCTTCAAGAAGAAGCTGTAGATCCTTGAAATCTTCGGGATTTTGAGCCTTGAAGCGCAAATTTGGGTTGGAATGAGCCTTTGCGTTCGCCAAGAACGCAGTCGGACTGCCTGGTAGGTGCTTCCCGTTGCTCAAAGCCTTCAACAGGTACCGTCCGTGCTGGTTCACAAGCACATCGAACGTTCCTTCGTACGTGCAAGCACCCACAGTCTCTGCAAAGAGATGGCCCAAGTTACTGGAGTGTGTGAAGCCGTGACCTCCACACAGACGACGACAGTTCTCGATACCGTCACTGACGTGGTTCGCTAGCCACGCCTTCAATCCGGAGCAAACAGCGTGTAAATCCGCGAGTTTAGAGCCAAAAGACGAGTCTCCACTCTTGACAATAGCCAAAGCCGAGTCGTGCATACCGATTAATCCAGTTCCAGCGAAGAAACCAGCATACGAGATGGCGATGTACGGGAACAACACGTGTTGTTGGTTCTGGTAGTCCAGGACCTGGAATTCCCCCTTCACTGCACCTGGAGCTTTCCGACCTTGAACACGTGCAGCACTGTACCGAGTTGTGATGGTTGCAGCCATTCCCATCCCTTGACCAAGGGAACGGATCAAGTACGCGCGAATCTGGACCATCGTCAAGTACACCAGTTTATCACTTTTCGGCTCGACGAACGTTCCGTCCGGTAGTACTTTAGCGTATCTCATCATCATATTCTCACGAGGAATTCGGACTTTATGGAAAGCACAGTATCCATTGTCAATGGGCTGGAAACCGACTTTCGTAGTAAGAGTGGGCGAGTCGATGATGAACTCCTGCGTGGCCTTGTCATACGTCGCGACAGTCTCAATACCCTGCTGTGACGGAGTGCTGTCGATAGCATTCCGTCGGCATTGAAGTGCAAGTTGATGCACTGTAGTGCAATCTACATATCTCTACATGTACCCACTTTGTGATTGGCTAAAACTAGATTTTGGTAATATGCCAATGTGGTTTACGCCATTCAGCTGAGACATTGAGACAATCTCATTGGCTGAAATTCGAGAAGGTTCTCGAAGCTTGATTAGGGGACGCCCGGAGTCAAGTCAACATTGCTACGTGGAAGTTTATAGGAAAATCATTGGTAGATAGCCAAATCAGAAGATAGGAAAAGATAGGCTCTAGGATACACTTTACTGGATATTTGAGAGAGCTCTGTGAGCCACCAGTAGCTTAGGACCGTAAGAGCCTTCCTCATTTCAATTCACTTTTCAATTTACCAACAACCTCTCAGTGGTCCCTCAACTGGCTACGCCTCCCTGGGTCTTCGCTCCGCCGTCCAAGTCCGGCCTCAGCTTCCTCGCCCCCGCGCGCACACTGTGTTACATAGTAGCGCTTGTCGGGTCAAGCTTCGTTCCATCGTCCAAGGTCGGGTCTCTCGTGGGCGGCATAGCCAGAAGCGAGTAGATCCTTGGCTATTAGCACCAGCCAATTGCTGGGGAAGTGCTAGGCCTAAAGGGGTCTCTTTGGGTTGTCTTTGGGAGAGTTCGTGCCCATCACAGGTCAGGGAATCAACTTGGAAAGGTTGGTATATCTCTGCCTAGTGCACGTAACTCTTTGGTCGCTACTAGAAGCCGGTTCAGTGCTTGGAACGCTCTTAAGTGCAGCTTTTATTTCCATCGCTCCCCGGTAGCTTCCAATTTACCCTTTCTTTTGGTGTATGGGTCGGTACAAACCGAACCACAACAAGAGTCGTAAAAGGAAGAGTCGTGAGCTCAACTTGACAGACAGTTCGAAACCACCTGTTGTCAAGGTTGTGAGACGGGCTCCTCTTCCTGATACGAGTCTTTTCGACTACCCTTACGACGCTGAGAAGTTCTCAAAGCTTCAACAGGATCTGCTTAAGCATCTCAAGAAGTCTCGTCGCATTACCTGTCGTTTCAAGAAACTGACAAATCGAATTGAGGACGACGCGGTCGCAGAGAGAGTCAAGGGCCTACTTAACGAGGTTTTTGTCGAGCTCGGACATCTTGAAGACATCACTACGATCAAGCTAGATCGCGAAGTAAGCAGTAGTCGTAACTAAAGAAAGGTTTTCTCCTTCTTTTCATTGGGTTTTTGGGTTTTATTGGATTGAGTTCGTGCTACGAAAAGTCCACTCGAAATGTCATCTACACGTGGTAGATCGAGTGAGCGCGACTCTCCAAACCCGCGTCCGCGTAGAACGCCTCGAACGACGGCTAGGACGGCTCCTATTCCACAGAGCCAACCGCAAGCAACGGCTAGGACGGCTCCTTTTCCACAGAGCCAACCGCAAGCAACGGCTAGGACGGCTCCTAACCCACAGGGCCAACCGCAACCAACGGCTAGGACGACTCCTGATCCACAGGGTCCACCGCAAGCTACGAATATGTCGTCGGGACAAGCTGGCGCAGCATCAGACACGATGTCGATGCAACAGCTGTTAGTTTACTTAACGCAGCAGCAACAGTCATACCAAGCCCAGATGCAAACCCAGCTGCAAGCACAGATGCAGCAGGCCAACGCAAGATTCGAATATCTAGTTGCGTCCAGGGGTGAGCAGAGAAAGAAGGATCCGCCTATGTATGAAGGCAAATACGGCGAAGACATTGAGTTATGGATCTTCGCCACCGAGCAGTATTACGCAAGCAGACGCGAGTTGATGGAGGCAGATACATCGGATTTTGTGACGATGATCTCCAGCAACTTGGGCAAGTCAGTGCTGAATTGGTATCGCGCGTTTATCGCAGAGTGTGTTCGCAAGGATCATCAAGCTCGGGGCATCGTGCGTCTAAGTCGAAGCAGAATTCAAAGAGCTCCGACAAAAAGAAAGGCAAGAGCGATGATTGGAAAAAGACAGCTACGTGCAGAAACTGTGGCAAGTTTGGCCACATTTCTCCAGATTGTACTCAGCCAAAACGTACTGAAGCGAATCGGTACATGCAGGGCGCAGTGTATGCGATCCTAGAGGCTGAAGCTCAAGCATTCAAGACGGATGACCAAAAGAGGCCCGTCACGATATTCATCGACAACGGCAGTAGCCTGAATGGCGTAACTGAGGAGTTGGTGAAGAAGCTTGAGTTAGATGTCACTGAAGGTGACATGATGCAAGTTGATCTCGGTTATGATCAAGTTGTGCATCGTCCACGTCGGACTGTAGAGATGTCTCTGCAGTTACCAGGGTTTCCTTTGACAACGGGAACATTCCAAGTCATGCCTGTTCCTGAAGGAAAGGATATTGTTTTGGGCATGATGTGGCTGCGGGAGCAGAACCCTGATATCGACTGGAATACTGGACAGATTGCACCTCGCATCAAGGTGGAGAACACGCAGACTGTGAAGTTGAGACTGCCGAAGACTCGTCCAGCCCGTTGGGTGGCAGGACAACGCCGCGCCAGAGTTGCGCAGGGCCGTGAGATCTTCAACTACTATCGGCAGCATGGCCACAACGGCCAGTTTGGGCGAACGAAGATTATTTCGTCCAAACAGTTCCAGCAGATGTTGCGTAGGGACAAGGATATTGAGGCAGTGTTTGTCATCAATCCGCATGATTCGGGGAAGGCTGAACGCTTCAAGAGTCAAGGATGGGATGCTCTCAAGGATAATCCGGCGTATGAGACGTTACTGAAGTATGCGGATACGGTTTTCCGTACGGAACTTCCGAATGAGACACCGCCAGTACGGGAAGGAATTGAGCACGAGATTTTGCTCAAACCCGGTACTCAACCGATTTCGGTCAAACAATGGCGCCAAAGTCCTGATCAGAGGAAAACGATTCAGGAATGGACCAAAGAGATGGTTCAGGCTGGCATCATTCGACCGAGTACGTCAGCATTTTGTGCACCGACTTTTTGTGTGAAGAAACCAGTCGGATGGCGTATTGTGCACGATTATCGTCTGTTGAATTTGGCGACGATTTTACCAGCTATTCCTATGCCTCGCAAGGAAGATACCTTTGATGCGATGGCCGGTAGCTATTGGTATTCGTGCATGGACTTACTTTGGGGTTATTACCAAGTGAAGTTACGAGAAGCAGATATACCTTTCACTGCTTTCTCGACCCCAGATGGTCTATTTGAATATCTCGTCACACCCATGGGGCTCAGTGGTAGCCCAGGAACCTTTAATCGACTGCTTCAAAAGGTTTTCAGGGATTTGAGTGACGTGGCGCGAATTTACTTCGATGATATCTACGTATACACGAAGGGTAAAGATGTGAACGACCACATCGCCGCGCTGGACAGGGTATTGAAGAGATGTGAAGAGCAGAAGCTCTACATCAAACTGTCCAAATGCCAATTTTGCGTGGATGAGATTCCATGTTTAGGCGACTTTGTCGGACGCAAGGGCGTTCGTATGGACCCAGATAAGGTGAAGATTATCGCCGAGTGGCCAGTCCCCAAGACCAAGAAGCAAATTGAGAGCTTCCTGGGGACAACGGTTTACGTTTCGAGGTTTTGCAAGGATTTCGCGCAGTTTGCAGGTCCTTTGCATGAATGTATCAAGGGAAAACGTTCTCGTGATCCTATCGAACTCGATGAGAACCAGTTACGCTGTTTTGACGAGCTTAAGAAGCGCTTGTCATCACCGCCGGTTCTCAGTCTTCCTGATTTCTCCAAACCTTTCGGTATTCGGATGGACGCCTCAAATTTCGCAATTGGGGGAGTCTTATTTCAAAAGGAGGGAGAGTTGGAACATCCAATAGCCTATACGGGCAGGAAGATGAAGCCAGCAGAACTGAATTATCCAGTTCGGGAGCAGGAACTACTCGCTATTATGCATGCGTTGAAGACATGGCGCGTGTATCTTCTCGACAAACCATTCCTGGTGGAAACAGATCACAAGAGCATTGAGATGATTCTCACGCAGAAGACGACGAATCGACGCATTGCGCGGTGGTTCAACGAACTTGCGGAGTTTCAGCCTCTGTTCAAGTGGATTCCAGGGGAGACGAATGTAGTCGCAGATGCGATGTCGAGAAATCCTGAGTTCGAGCATAAGGCAGCGCAAGTGAGCCTGAAGGAACTTCTTGATACGGCTCAAAACCGTGAAATTGTGGCTACCATGGTCGAGAACAATTTGACCGTGGCACAGTCCGCAGTGAAGATGTACTCGTGGAACAAGGACTGGCAAGGACTTGTCAAGAAGCTACAGCTTGGAGACAAGGTTCCGCATTACTCGCTAAATCATGGCGTGCTGTATTATCAGACGCGTGAAGATGAGAGTCCTAGATTGTACATTCCCGATGACGAAGATCTGAAGAATCGAGTCATTTGTGAGAACCACGATGCAGTTACGGCAGGCCACCCAGGATATTACAAGACCTATGTCGCAGTACGTGAGAAGTACTATTGGCCGAAGATGATGAAGTATATCCAGCGCTATGTGAACACTTGTGAAATGTGTCAGCGCAACAAAGCGAGGCAGGTGAAGCCTCCGGGATTACTTCAACCGCTGGAGATACCACGAGGTAGATGGGTCGACATTTCGATGGATTTCGTTGTGTCTCTACCTCCCAGCAAGGATGGCTTGAATGCCATCATGGTCATTGTGGATCGATTGACCAAGCGTGCAAAGTTAATTGCTACGCAGACGACAGACAGCGCAGAGGATATTGCGAATGTTTTCATGAAGAGTTATGTAAGAGATCATGGCCTTCCGAAGACGATTGTGTCTGATCGTGACTCCAAATTTACGTCTAAGTTTTGGCAGGCTGTTATCACTGCTATGGGAACGCAGCATAACCTGTCATCGGCATTTAGGCCGCAGACGGATGGACAAACGGAACGTACAAACCGTTTTATCGGAGATTATCTCCGAGGTGTTATCAACCCAGCCCAGAATGATTGGGATGAGTTTCTTCATTTGGCAGAGTTCGCCTATAATCGGCGATTGCATGCTACGATTGGCATGTCACCATTTGAAGCGGATCTAGGATATATTCCATATATGCCCGACGATATCGCGGCAGATCCGGGGTTTAAGAAGTTGGAGAAAGCAGCAAAAGAGTTCTTACTCCGACAGGAAGTCTTCCTCAAGGTCGCGCAAGACCGTATGAGTGAAGCACAGGAGCGCATGAAGCATTATTACGACAGGAACAGACTTGTCCAAGACTTCAAAATTGGCGACATGGTGCTACTAGATGGAAAGAATTTGGATATCCGTCATAAGGGGTACGCACAGTCGAAGAAGTTAGCTCCGAGGTTCATTGGACCATTCCCGGTCCAGAAGAAGATATCTCATGACTCGTATGAGTTAGGATTATCGAAGAACCTGAAGTTGCATCCAGTTTTCCATACTTCACTGTTGAAGCCGTACCGCAAAGATCCGAAGCGCAGGCAAAAGGTGAACAAGGTTGTGTTAGCCGATGGAACTGAAGGGCAACTGGTCGAAGCCGTGATTAACCACCGTAAGTACAAGGGGAAGCCGCAGTACAAGGTTTGGTGGTTAGGCGAGACCAAGAAGGAGGCCACATGGGAACCTGTTGAGAATCTGAAACAGATCCCTGGTCTCATTGACCGCTATTGGAAGTCCAAGAAGAGAGAGAACCCTTTTTAGGGGAGGGTCTTTCTCGAAGGGAGGTCATGTGACGGAGTGCTGTCGATAGCATTCCGTCGGCATTGAAGTGCAAGTTGATGCACTGTAGTGCAATCTACATATCTCTACATGTACCCACTTTGTGATTGGCTAAAACTAGATTTTGGTAATATGCCAATGTGGTTTACGCCATTCAGCTGAGACATTGAGACAATCTCATTGGCTGAAATTCGAGAAGGTTCTCGAAGCTTGATTAGGGGACGCCCGGAGTCAAGTCAACATTGCTACGTGGAAGTTTATAGGAAAATCATTGGTAGATAGCCAAATCAGAAGATAGGAAAAGATAGGCTCTAGGATACACTTTACTGGATATTTGAGAGAGCTCTGTGAGCCACCAGTAGCTTAGGACCGTAAGAGCCTTCCTCATTTCAATTCACTTTTCAATTTACCAACAACCTCTCAGTGGTCCCTCAACTGGCTACGCCTCCCTGGGTCTTCGCTCCGCCGTCCAAGTCCGGCCTCAGCTTCCTCGCCCCCGCGCGCACACTGTGTTACACCTGCACATTCGATCCATGACCGAGTTCTGTCTGTGCATAAGCTCCAAGAATCTTGTAGTTCTTCGCCAATGGCAACCATTTCGCACGTTGTTTGTCATCTCCTTGGTTCTCCAATGTAGGAACGAACATGGAACGGTGCACTTCAATAGCTGTAGGTTCTCCCATAGCAGAGTACAGGATCTGTTGGTCCACTGGATCAGTGTAGCCACCTTCTTGCAGCAACTTAATGTAGTGGAAGGCCTTCTTGATACCGAAGTTGTAGCGTTCGTCGTGGTTGCGGTACATCATGTCACGGTCGGAGAGTACCGGATGACGTTCAATGACTTGGAGCAGCTCTTTACGTCGATCGTTAGCTACGCGACCACCGCGTAGAACGTTGGTGAGCACCGAAGGGTCAACGTCACCATTGGTACGTTCCGCTTTAAGAAGAAGAGGGGCGAGGTCTTTGAGTTCAATTGCCATGACGAAGAGGTTGTGGAGGACACGGTAGATTGAGGAATGGCATACTGGTAGTTGAGACTTTTGCGCATAGCGAAATTTGATCATTCTGATGGTGCGGGAGGATGTTTAACCTGATAAAAACGTCCCGTGTGTGATTTATGCGTTGGTAATAGTTGATTGGATAAATACTTTCGACATTTGATAACCTGTGATAATGATATATCACATTAATAGAGGGTTGTGATGACAGCAAAAATACGCAATGGATCCTTTGGGATCTAATTTATTTGACGTAAACGAAAATGCTACACGCTGAGCTGCAACCTCCTGTTACACGACGATGACTGCGTTCTAATTGCTAATATAGCGAGTGATATAGAGCAACGATCTTGAATATAATAAACTGCCCTGTTAGAGATGGTCTTAATAACGAGGTATCGTCTCCAGCAGCTTCAGTTTTGCATGTCCTTGAAGAGCTAACATCAAAACGGATTCGTCACATTGAAGTTGCCTTACGCGTTCATCGGATGGACAGCGTTTACTCAACCGACAGCTCAACGTGGCTTTACCCCTTGCTACGAGAATGTCGACGAATCCACCGTGACTCCTTTCATTTCAACAAAAAAAACTAGGGATACATTTCAACGTATATGGCTACACAAAATCAGTCACACTCCTTGGCTCCCTGGACTTGGCTGATTGATTCTTCTTCATCAATGTCGCACTCCTCGGTACTACCAGTGGCGTAGACTTGTGCCCAGTAGTGTTGAGTGTGCGATTCATTGATAAACGCATAAGCCGTGCCGACCATCGTGTAGTTCCCCAAAAGTCAGCTACCCAACCGGCGACAGCTTCATCAGTATTGATCTCGCCGGAATCGGCAAAACCCCCCACGTTACTGCAGTTCGGACTACCAGAAGGTAGTCCGGTAGAACTGTCACAAACAAAGCCTTCATCCGTGGCCAAGCGAGACAGTTTGTTCTGGTCGCTGCGGAATCTCCAAACGTAGTCACCTGGTGCGTCTTTGTAGCATAAGCGCATTGCAGCAGCCTGCAGCTTCTTGTTGTTACAGAGTGCTGGTAGCCCCTCCGTGGTTCGTGCCTTGTTGATGATAGACAGGATCTTTGTAGTGTATTCTTCTGGGTATCCATACGCTGGCTGCAAGTAGTATGGATAAGGGTCTGCCCAAGAGGTACTGAATGCACCAAAGACCGGGAGAAGGAGCAAAAACGTCGTGATGGCGAGCATGGGGTTTTGCTTTGATGATAATTTGGCAAAATTGAGAATGACAATGATACTTACTTGTATGTATCATTTTTTTTTTTGCAATAAAGTATATCAGGTGCTGTGAATGTTTCTCCCGAGTGTTCTCTAATGTCATGCGTTAGTGGCAGTTGGTTATAAAAAAAGTATGTTGCAGCTTTTAGAGACCAATTTCCACCGCACAGTCTGGATGTTAGAAACAGCAACGAGAACAGAAGCGAAGAACAGACAAATCAGAGCTGAGCTTCTTGCCGATGTTATTCACATGAATCGTATGAATGACTCGTTTGGAGAGCATCGTATTTACAGTGAACTCTTCGTTCGTATCTCGGATATCTTTTACTAGGTAGTATTGCTCAGGTTTTTTTGTTTTTTTTTTGTTTTGGGGGGGGGGGGGGGGGGGGGGGGGGGGGGGGGGCTTGTATGCACTTCGAATTCTTTTCAGTAAAAGAAATGAATAATCGTTTTGAAACCGATAGAATGGTAAAGTACATTGTCTGCAACATGAAAATCTACTCAAAAGCTATGTGCACGTGTTTCCCTTCAACACTCTGAGTCAATTCTGTTGGGTATCAGGCTTCACTGTCCCCACAACTTGCCCGATAGATCCGACAGGGTCTTCCGAGTCACATTCCTCTGTACTTCCAGACGCGTAGACCTGAGCCCAATAATGTTTATAGTCCGAACTATTGACGAATACGTACGCCGTGCCGACCATAGTGTAATTACCCGTAAGCACTGGGGAGGAGTCCTTCGGACCATACCAAGACGCTACAGTTTCAGTGATATTACTGTGACCATAATCCGTGAATCCGTCCGCACTGCTGCATTGTGGGGTATCGAAAAAGTGCTGAGTGGAAGAATCACAGGCGAAGCCAGCTTCGGTCACGTATCTCTCAACTTTGTCAAGGTCATCAGTGTTCAGAGCCCGTAGATTCTGGAACAGAGGGATGGAGTCAACGCTAGGTACTTCGTCGTAGCATAAGCGCATAGCTGCAGCCTGCAGCTTCTTGTTGTTGCAGAGTGGAGGCAACCTTTGATTTTTTCGGATTTGATTGACAGCCTTCAGGACTTTTGGAGCGTATTCAGATGGATATCCGTACGCTGGAAACACGTCGTTCTCGAGGTTGTCGGGAAACGCTAGCGTATTGGAGACAGCAGCGAGAAGAAAGAGCGAAGACTTGATGCCAATCATGGTTCTTTTGCTTTGTGGTGGAGGTGGTAAATTTGAGAATGACAGCGGACGATATTCGTAGGTTTTGTGTTTAAAAGAAATTGTACTGTGATACCATGCGCCAGCCATTCGGTTTGTCATCTCAGTTAATCACCCCCACTAAGTAGTTACTTATGAAACATTGAAGTTATAGAGATCCATTTGAGCTTGGTGCCCGCCATATATTCTGGCTGAAAAAAAAAAACAACTGCTAATGAATGGAAACTATAACATCGTGCTGTTCTTCACCATCCAATAATACTGTTCATTAATTTCTCTGGCAAGATCTCTCAAAGAAGAAACATTCTGCGACGTTCTTGTCTATGGGTTTCGCCATATTCACTGCACTTTTCTAAGCGTCACATTCCTCCGAACTGCCCGTAGCAAACACCAGCACCCAGTAGTATTTGCTGTACATCTCTTCATTGTACACATACGCTGATCCAGCCATCGTGTACTTGCCCAGGACGTTGTCGCGTCTATCGTTTTGCATCCACCATTCCACCACTGCATCAGCGTTCACGTTACCTGCGTCAATGTTTTCAGCCACCGTTTGCCACTTGTATCCAGCGTCAGTCACTCGCGTGTTCGGAGGAAGATGCCCATCATGACCAACGAGAGAAACAATTCGTTCGTGAACTTGCTACTGAACGTACATGACCTTAAACCTGCGTCCTGGTTACCTGCCGAAGTGTCACTTACCAAGTAGCAGCATGTTTGTGTCATTTATTGCCCCCGCTGCAATCTTCAAACAGACTTAATCAAAAGCCGATTTCTTGTACAGTTTCAATCGCTCTTTGAGTCACTTTCAGACTTGGAATATCAGCGTATAATTCAACGCTTTTGCATCCCTTGGGCTGGTTATCAAAACTCCCTGCAAAATTTCAGAAACGTCAGCAAACACTCAACAGCCTTGATACTCACTGGCAGTGTACAAACAAATAGTAAGGAGTTGCTCTGCGGATAATACCCTTTTCAGTCCATTTCTCAAGTGATGACAGCACAAGATCCTGACGCTTAGAGTCCGTGGCATCAGTTCAGCTGGATCTGTAATACTGCTGCAGCTACCGATGCGTGGAGAGCTGCGTCGCTTGCAAACCTCCACTTGGAAAGTTGGCTTGTGCTCCATGAAAGTGTTGCTAGCTCCTGAAGACAAACGTCTTGGTTGTTCACTACTGACGGACGCATCAAACGAAAGGTATGAGGGTTCTGCAGTGGTCGTTCGTCGTGGAGAATGTTCGTTCCATATGAAATAATCTCCAGGTGAAGCCGATGAATTTGGTGCACCAAGTTCATGCAAGACATGACATTTTTCGAAACAGAAATCTGTGCAACGTCACTCTGCAAATTAGCTCGCTACCCAAGACTCCAAAGTCTCATTCCAAATGTCGAGCTCACCGCTGTTCACTTTGCTCTCTCTCGTGTTGCCTGCCAAGCTCCAGGGCATCTCTTACGTCACCCAATTCATCAACCAACTTCTTCTTCCACCCACCACTGACGCTGCAGTGTATCTTGATCTCCAACGGGTGGTAAAGATCTTCGGACCTACAAGTCAATGGACTGTTGGTGCAATGTACGGTGCTGCTGCTCGTGGACGTCTTGATATCGTCCAGTGGCTGGGCAGAACCCGATCGGAAGGCTGTTCCTCTGTTGCATTTAATGAGGCAGCAGCCAACGGCCATCTTGATGTCGTGCGCTGGTTGTGACAGTTCGACAGTAGCAAATGCAACCCGGAGGAAGCTTTGATCTGTGCTGCTCAAGCTGGACATGTGGAAGTGGTCAACGTTTAGGAATCGAGTTTCCTCTTCCTCCTTCTCGACATCGGGATTATAGTGTGAGCTATGCCATTGTACTGGAAGCTGTCGGCTCTCCTTCATTTTTGGGGCTTTCCCACGCTTGAAACAAACCAAAACTTCCAAACGCAAGAGAGTTGACACTTGAAGGAAAACGACGTCCCCATAGTACTGGGAGATACCATTCTTCACATTATGTTCATCGCGTCCTTTGCTTCTTCGTCAGTTGCTGGTATCCTGGGCTCCTTGTCACAGCACGAATGCCCTTCTGGATCTCATGTTCTAGCGTGGAATCGAGTAAACTGGTCAGTAGCATTACGATCTCGTCACTGTCACGTGAAACAGCCGAGCGAAAACACGCAAAAAAATCGTCTTCTCCAGAGAGGATCCAACACCACATCAGAGCTACACCTGGGAACAAGCCGTTCGAGCAACATAACCAAATCCTTGTCTGCTGCTGCTACCATGGCAGGAGCCACTCCAGTAGAATGACACTTTTGAGAGAGAAATTCCCCCATCTCGTCGTTGCCCTTACGAATTGCAACAGCGAGAGCTTCGCCAACCGCAGACCTTGTACATATCGGTTCCAGCATAACTGCAGCATCCATCTGACCCTTCTCCACAGCTTTCATGAGTGCGGGGTTTGCGTTTTCAGTTGGCCAATGATGGTACAGTTCAGTACATTTCTCGATCAGCAAAGCAAGGACACCAATGTGCCCAGCAGCAGCAGCAGCATACTCGAGTGCACGGGATCTTGCCAGCGCAGTATCGTGGAACATTTGGGAACCAAGCAGTAAAACCTGAGTCACTGTAGTCAGCCCGTTCTTCGCGGCAGCGGCCAATGGTTTATCGATTTCCAAGAACGGGATGGTTAGAAGATGCTCCAGCACTTGAAACTTAAATCGCTGCAGCTTCCAGGCCTAAACCAAGGTCCGGTTTGACACAGTTTGCATCTTCCAGATCTAGACCAAAATTCAGCCCGTCACATCAAATATTTGACGACGTTCACATGCCCAGCGACAGCAGCACTGACAAAAGCTTCCGGTGCGTTGCATTTGCTACTGTGCCACTTGCACAGCCAACGCAAAACATCAAGACGGTTGTTGACTGCTGCCCCATTGAAAGCAGCAGGGGAACAGCCTTCAGATCGCGTTGAGTCGACATGTTTAACGATTTTAAGATGGCCACGAGCAGCAGCGCCGTCCATTGCTCCCACCGTCCATTTTCTTGTAGCTTCGAAGACTTTTACCACCCGTTGGAGGTCGAGATACACAGCAGCGTCGATGGTGGGTGGGAGAAGAAAGTGGTTGATGCGCTGGGAGATGCTGGACATGCCCATGAGCTTGACGGGTAGCGCTAGAGAGAGCGACGAGAGCAGCGGGGGATCTGCCATGGAGAACGAATGATTGGTTTATGTTAGTTTTTTTCTTTTAGTAATTGAGGGAGGTTAATAAATTGAAAGAAGCGTTCTCTGACACAGCACCAGTGGGCTTGCTATCTCAGTTCATCTACTAGTACCCCACTCTTAACTAAATGAAGTTGTAGAAATCCGTTGGGTGCATATTATAATATGGCTGAAAAATAATTGATTCTGAACGAAAACTATAACGTAGCTTGGTGTCTTCACTGTTAGATGTATCGGATTTCTGACATACTAGCCATGAGGCCATGGGGTCTTGCTGAACAACATCAAACCAAGCAAATAACGGGCTACTAGCAAATCGGCATTTTCTAGTATTTTGTTTTCGTTCTTCTTCTCGACTTTTTTTTAGTACTTCATTCTCAAAATCACTCGAAGAAGAAACATTCCAACTTCTCTAAGCATCACATTCTTCCGAACTGCCCGTAGCAAACACCAGCACCCAGTAGTATTTGCTGTACATCTCTTCATTGTACACATACGCTGATCCAGCCATCGTGTACTTGCCCAGGACGTTGTCGCGACTATCATTCTGCATCCACCAGTCCACCACTGCATCAGCGTTCACGTTGCCTGCGTCAATGTTTTCGGCCACCGTTTGCCACTTGTATCCAGCGTCGGTCACTCGTGATTTCGGGGTGGAATTGTCCGTTCCAGTATCCGACATGTAATCGCTCTTGGACTGGTCTTTGGCGTGGCGCTGAGCCGCTGCTTGAAGCTTGTTGTTGGAGCAAAGTGCTCGTAGTCCGTGAGCTGAGCGTTCTTGGTTGACACGAGCCAGCAAAGCGGCAGAATTTCCCGCAGTTGGTAACATTTGGCCGAGGTCGCGACCTTCTTGACGGAAATTGGAGGCGTCCGAGACAGCAGCGAGAGCGAGGAGGAAAGCGATAGTAGACTGCAGCATAGCGAGTGGGGACTGATGCGACTGGTAGGCGGGAGATCGAGGAATGAACGAGAGGATCCGTTAAACTAAAATAGGTAAAGTAATGTTGTTCAGACGTCACGAGAAGAAAAACCAGTTGGAATTTGTCTCGTGGCTTGTGGAAGACACTTACGTCTGTCCCATAAGAGCAAAGCCAAATTCCACCGAGTTTATGCGTGTTAATACAGTATGGCTTGCAATCTTGCGGTACGGTATTACTAAGTGGCTCTAGGGGTTACTGTTTCCAGGAACTCGTTCCAGTCTTTGATAGTGCTTTCGTCCTGGGAGATATCATTGCGGTGCTCCAGCAACTGCTGTCGGATGTCCCCATGATCCTTTGCAGTGTTTACAGCTAATTGCACGTATTTATCGAGGGAGGTCACGATACATTCAGTAACGTTCATGTAGCGTAAAAACCCAGCAGCAAGGTGAACGACGCTCTGAGCAGCAGGGAAAGTCACCACAGGGCTGCGCACAATTGTTCGTTAGTACACCAACTAGCAAGAGAACTACCTAGTTAGACCCTTACATGCCCAACTGAAGAGCGTCGAGCGTCGTGACTCCACCTCCGAATGGGAACGGGTCTAAAACGACGTCAGAAAGCGTCAATAACGCCTGAAACTCATCGAACGGCAATGTCGGCAAGAAGAGAACGCGTCGAGAGTTCTGCATTTCACGCAATAGTTCAGTAAATACATGTAAACCTGTGGATAAATGAAGCATTTGTCTGTACCTGACCAAACCGCTTCCGAAATCTTCGTCGAAGCTGCTCCATCCAGACTAACTGTGTATCTGACGCCAGCAGTACGATGGTTGCTTTATCATCCTTCTCCAAAATCCCAGCCAAAGCTTCATCAAACGTTGGGTGCAGCTTCATTAATGTCTGCAAAAAAAAAACAGTTAGCTAGATAGACGCAATTAATGAGTGTACAGTCATCACTACCTTACCTGTGGGCAAGTGTAGAGTCTGCCGTTGGTCGGAAGATAAAACATCGAGCGAGTAAATCTCTTCACGTCTTCAGTAAGTGGCTTCGGTTCTTTGAATACTGTGCTTAGACCACGGAAAAGAACAATCTGCTCGGAAAAAGCTGCTCGGCGGTAACCTGATAACTGGATCAAATCCTGGTTATCTACTGGATCGTCGAAATCTTCCGATACGAAGTGCTGGGAAGAGATGAAGTAGTCGATATTGGGGTTTCCAGTTGTAATGGGATGCCCCCAAAACACACACTGAACTGGAGCTACACGGTGGTGAGATAGTAGAACCGTCCACTCGTCCATTCCCAATTCAGGGTAAATAGCCACATCAAGTTCTGCCAGTCGAAGACTTTTTACTGCAAGGTCTTGTTCTTTAGGTAATTCCACGAAGCCATCGGCTGTGCGCTTGAAAGCTTCCGTCACTTCATCCGAATCACGTAGGAAATGTACACAGTGGAAGATAGAAACGTGAAATTTGGACCGATCCAGCTTCTGAACGATTCCTAGCAGCAGTTTCCCAACGGAATGAGCTCGAAACCAAGTGGAGATAAACCCAATTCGTCGGAGCTTGACATTTCTCTGTGGTTCCCCAGGATCGAAATGGGAAGATAGGCTTGGATAAAGAGAAAAGCGGAGTTTGTTAACAGCTTGTTGAATCGGGAGCACATTCACTCCCTGTACAAGCAATGCAGATTAGTTAATTTTCATGGACGTAGCCTTTATCCCAATTGAGTCGTACCTGGTAGCCGGTAAACATCGTGGGAGGGGTGATAGTGTACTGCAGGTAAGCTGCGTTCTCAGGTCGTAGTTCAGGCTCTGTCGCACTCAAGGTGGAATCTCCCAAATGAGAAACCACTCGCTCTTCGACACTCTTCTTTTCCAACAGCGCTTGGTTAAGATCTCTCTTCAATCGTTGAAGAAACGAATTCATCTCCATTTGAGATGAGAAAACAATTGGTACAGCAAGAAGCTGGCGAAGCTACAATAACAGCAAATAGTTTATACTCAGCACAATAGAAATATGCGTTACCCGTACCTCTAATGTAGGTTTATCACTCGGACACAGTCGTCCAGCATAGCCGAAGAACCGAAGAGACTCGCCAAATGAGCCTAACTCATCCAGGAAAACGCCCATCATGACCAACGAGTGGAACAATTCCTTCGTGAACTCGCTACTGAACGTACGTGACTGTAAAACTGCGTCCTGGTTACTTGTTAAAGCGTCATTGGCCAAGTAGCAGCACGTTGATGCAACTTTTGTATCATTTATTGTTCCCGCTGCAATCTTCAAACACGTTTCATCCAAACTCGATCTCTTGTACAGTTTCAGCCGATCAAAAGCTCTTTGGGCCACTCTCAGACTTGGAAAATCAACGTAAAATTCAACGCTTTTGCATCCCTCTGGTAGATGGAGGCTCGTTATCAAATCCCCCTCTAGAAATTGGAGAAATGGAAGTAAACACTCAGCAGCCTTGCCACTTGACGGCAATGTCTGTAGTAAGGAGATGCTCTGTGGATAATACCCCCTTTCCACCAATTTCCTAGCTGCTGCCAGCACAAGATCATTGCGTTTAGAGTCCGTATCACTACCAATCCATAGCTGAATCTGTAGTACTGCAGCAGCTATCGACGCATGGAGAGCTGAGTCGCTAGCGAACCTCCACCTGGAAAGCTGCTTTGCGCTCCACGAGAAGAATTCCACCCATTCTTTGGATTTAAGCTCCTCTTGAGGAATAACAACGCCATTGGATGATATCCTAGACAGCAATCCATCCGAATTTCCCAATTCCGGTTCCAATAACCCCCTAATACCCTCGTACTCTTCGTAAAACACAACAGGAACATTGATATCCACCAAAAACTCGAGTCTCGCACGAACTTGTTGCACCAGACTCATCGTTTTGACCTGCAAATGAACTTCAGTCGATCTTTTCATCATTTCAATCAATTTATCTCCATCACTTTTCATCACGGACAGTGCTGCAGCTGGAATATGTTGATACTCCAAAGTACTAAGTGGAAGAAGCGTCTCCTCTGTGTTAACAAGCAGCATCAACGCCGCACCAGCAGCTTCCACATGAGATAATTTCCCTTGGAACGAGCATTCTCCTCGACGAAGAATTACGGCAGATCCCTCAAACTTGGCGTCTGATACGCTTGTCAGTGGTGAACAGCCTAGCATTTCATCTCCAGGAGCTAACACCACCCTCATACTTTCCCTCTCTTCAGTCAGATACCCTCCAAACGCAGCTAACTGACATTTGAAGGAAAATGACGTCTCAATAGCACCAGAATCTATCGATATCTGTGCAATACAATCAACAACAGGCAATGTTGGTTGCTTCGCAGCAGCAACAAGTGCAGCAACGCACGATAAACAATAGAGTAGAACCGCACGAAAGCGCATGGCTAATGCTTGTCAAAGATATGTCCCTTCAAATTCACTTTTTGTAAAAAGTGAAAATGACCTAACCTCGACAGATTATTTTTTGCTTTTCAATTAGAGGTTAACCCCTACTAGGATTAGTTCAAGTTCCTCCAGCATGTCAGACCCACCTTTGCAACTTGCAGGGCGTCTCCTACGTGACTCAATCTATCAACCAGTTTCTTCTCCCATCCACAATTGATACTGCTGTGTATCTCGACCTTCAACACGTGATAAAAGTCTTCGGGGCTGGTAATGAGGAGATTGCGACGTTGCTGCTTGGTACATTGTTGTCACCGTGGGGATTCTCGATTCAGAACGCGATTTGTACTGTGTTGGAGGAGGCAACAGCGAATTCCAAGTACGGACTGGTGAAAGGAATCTTGAACACGATCAAGGCGAGACAGTTGTGTCTCCCATCTGCCTTTGCCGGTTCAGTGTTCAAGAAAGCGCGTGGAAACAACAACCGTGAGGTGGAGGAGCTTCTGATTAAATTCAGTCAGGAGGGGGTGGTTGACTTGGGGAGAGCAATGTATCTTGAACGACTCAAGAAGAAACAAAAGTTATGCTGAGCACGAGGAGGGATACTACTTCGATGTAGTCGTCAGTGGCCTTTATCTACGTGTAGCTGCTTCCCCACATTTGAATGAATTGTTTTACCTTATTTTCCACGCAGAAAGTATTCATCTATTTAGGATTTACAAACCCAGCATGCCGTAGAAACCCGATCAGTGCCTGCTTCTCCGTATCCTCGTAGTTTTTGTTGTGTCCACAATGCAGAGGCAATAGCCAGCCCAGTTTCGCATCTCCAGTGTTGATCACCAACGGAATCGCTGGCTTCGCCTCTGCTACTTTCGCTTCTGTTGGTTTCTTGTCGTTTGGTACAACCTCCTTTGTCTCTTGTGTCTTCGAACTGTCCAAATGACGCCATCTTCGCTCCAGTGCGTCGTTCAAAAACTCGATCATAAGCACCACGAAGCCAATGTCGTAGTCAAACTTGAGCGGAGGGTACTGCTCTACCAGGTGCTGTAGCATCGTGTGCGCTTCTGCGACTGTAACTGGAACAATAAAGATCCCATCACGGTCAAAAGGCTCAATAGATCGCACGTTCCGACGTTCAAGAGCTACACGACCACCCCACGTCAATAACGACGCAGTCCAAGCGCGAATCTTGTCATAACCTCCGCTCTCTGCAGCCTGAAGTAAAACCTGGCCACAACATCCGTCCAAACGTGCGAGCTGCATCCAAACAACAGCTAGTAACTCGTCCGGAAACGCTGCGGTAGTTGTAACTGGCTCTGGAGCTGCTGTCGGATCGGAAGGAAGCATCGGATGTTGCTCAGCATCGTCAGGAGATAGAGACGTTGATGCTTCAGTGTCTTGAACTGAAATGGCTACATGGTTTGGAGCAGTACCTTCATCCTTATGACCTTCAGTCTCCCCCTTGTCTCGACGTGTCGTGTATTCCAAAGCTCTCCTGCCGATAGACAGCACAGCGTCACTAAAACGAGCCACCATCGTCTCCGTCAGTGGTTGTCCTAGTTGAGGACGACTTGCAGCTTCACTGACGCGACGAATACTGCGAGGACCACAGCGTGTGCGGATCTTACGCACAACATTAGTTGGAGAGACTGGTAAAGCAGGAGAACCATCCGTTTCGCGCTGACGGGGGAGACTGAAGGTCTCGTCACCCAGTTCCAGACTCAGAGCTACTCCAGACTTGAGGGAAGCTCCATCCAGGATAATCTCGTCGCTTGGGTCCGAGCACAGCAGCTTCGCACACGTCGCTTCGAGATAATTCTGCACGTTGTCCGTCTCCCAGCGCATGACCCAGTCCACTATAGTTCCAGCCCATTTGGCGATCATTCGTTGAGCCAGTGCTGGTACAGTGGCGAACGTACGGTCTGCGATAAGTACGTTCACATGGGGAGAATTACGAGCTAGATACGTAGCCACCAGTCCGCCGATAGATTCGCCATGGACTGCGATTTTCTTGATACCACGTTCGGTATGGAGGTAATTTACGATGGCGATACCGTCCAGATTGTGCATTCCAGGTGAAGGGGAGCCTTTGCAGCGTCCGTACCCGCGGTAGTTGTATACGAGCACATAGCAGTCGAGCTCGGAAGTGTAAAACTTGATCCAGTCCATCTGAAGGTGGTGAAACTCATATAAACCGCCGTTCGGATTGCACAAAATGACCACTGGACGGTCTACAGCATCACGACCGCTTGTTGCTGGAGGCATTAACATTGCATCCACCTGGTGGCCTTTATGTCCTGGGATCCACACTTGCTCAGCTTTCTAAACCCGGTCACAGCGTATAAGTTAGTATGACAGCTTGTAGAACATAAAGGATGAGAGACGTACAAAGCGAACGGTCATATCTGCTCGGAGCATATCCATCGTAGCGATATAATCAACTTCTGGAGTGGATCCGCGACATAGTTCCTTGGCAATCCACGTCACATTTCTGGAAGCTGGTGCGTCTGTTTGTGGTCGACCGATTAGTGGAATTGCAGCTTGTAAACGTCTCACTGCCACTGCAAAAGTGACCAGCGGGTGTGGCGCCTCCGCGGGTTTTGGCTTCGCTGCTGCTTCTGCCTCCAACGCAGCAGAATCAACTGTCGTGGATCGCTTTAGAACTGGTTTAGAAACGCCTCCGAACAATTTCAACCTCGAATGCTCTGTTGTCTTCGGTGGTGATGGCTCCGGCTTCTCTTCTTCTCCTCCAAACATCTTCAATCTCTGAGTCTCGAACGTTTTTTCTGATGCTGAACACAACTTGGAACATGGTTCTGCTAACTTTTGCGTATTCACCTTGGCAATTTCCCGTAAAATCCGTAGTAACTTGACCCCGTTGCTGCCTAAATGTCCGTCTCTTTCCACGACCTCCAACGACTGCATCACCGGCAGCATCAACGTCTCCAGAGCGAAAGTGAAATTCTGATGAACCTGTAAAAACCGAAGTCTCATGGGTTTATTACTGGTCGTAGGATCCAGAAGTGCTGCAAGTTCTGCAGCTGATTCCGTGAATATCTGTAGTCGGCGTTTAGTCAGTCGAGCAAAGTTGGCTTCACCCTCACGGATCACAAGCTTGAGTTGGCCAGGATATGCCATAAGAGAGGCAATCCGTCGGATTCCAAATATGATCGAGAGAATCAGTACCACCAGGAATCCAGGGAGAGTCAATAGCTGTGTCAATAGACGAAATAGTCCTCCAACTGTCACGAAAATGGTGTTGGTGATCACAAACGCTATCAGCACAGGCAGCGGGTTCTGTGTCATATGGAATAGGTTAGGCATAACGCTAGCTCATAGTGTATGATGTAACATTTGAAGGGCTATGTTTCCTCTTACCATCACTATGAGCCGAAAGGGATGCCATAGTTGATATGCTAAGGATGGCGCTGGCTGAATTTATAGAGACGATTACGTAAGAAAAACCCAGGAAGTTAAAGAGTCTAAACAGTCAGCCTTACCTGGTCGTCTTCCTCTTCGTTGTCGTCATGTTCATGTTCATCCCCGTGTGCGTGGCCGCACTGGCAGTCGCTGGGTGTGAGCATCTATCGCTTCCTCGCGAGCTCAACAATGGCGATGGATAGACACAGCTTTATCTCTAAAATTATATATCTGTTTTGACAGGTTTGTATAAACTATTTCGAGCTTCAACTTGCCTACAAAAATACATCGTTTGGACTGCTGTGAAGTTATTTTGCAAGTGATTGGGCTCTGTTCTGGCAAGAAGGCGTGTCAAATATAAGGGGCTAGAGCAAAATGGACGGGCGAGAAGAAGACGAATTGACCATCCAGATCCCGCCGCATGATGGTTCCCAGACGGAGAGAACCAAAGGTACTTTCGGTGGTCGACAGCGTTGGTTGTCCGGTACAGATACAAAAGCATCAGATGCTAAAGCTACTGAGTCCATGCTTTCACCACGACGCGGATTGAATAAAATGTAGGTAATAGAAGAAGTTTGTTATTTAGTGCGATCTAAAAAAATATTGTTATTGCAGGAAGGTGACGGCACCATCAGTGCAACCATATTTGTCATCTCTAGGCATTTCGGTTGGGGATGAGACGCATATTGTAGAAAAGGAGGTCGACGAAGTCGCAAGTCTACGTCGAGTAAGCTTCTTTAGTATTTTTTTTTCTTAAGAATTGGATTCTGACATCTACACAGGAGCATGATGCTGTCAAGAACTTAAATTGGCGCAAGGAGCAAGAGATCAAGGTGAGTTGTAGCTGACAATCAATTGGATTATCATGCCTAACGTTGTTTTTTTTTTCAGAAACTGGAAGAGGAAGTTGAGAACATGACGATGACTCTGCACGGACGTGTAGCGGACAACTCCCAAACCAAGTCTCAAATGGCCAATATCGAGAACAAATCCGCGGTATGTCTTGGTCGGATGATTTTTTTTCAGTCGTGCTGGAGCATTTTCTCATTTGCATGGTGCTCATCTGCAGCTCTACGAGTCGAAGTTAGAAGAGGAGCTGAAGGACCGCGGCGTATACAACCACATGATTCAACGCTTGACGCGAGAGGCTTTAGATGCGAAGAAGGCGACTTTGGCGAAAGAGAAGACGCTACAAGCGCTTCGGCAAGAGCTCTCTAGCGCGATGGCTGGCTTGCTTGCAGTACGACAAGAAAAGTCGGCAGCGGAGAGCTCGTATAAGCAGCTCTACACGGATTGGTGGGAAAAAAAGCAGGCAAACATCCGAGCACTAGACGACTTACAACACGCTGTAGAGCAAACTCGCTTGAAGTCCGATATCCTCGAGGCTCGTGAAGTGTCTCGTAAAAAGAATGTGCAAGCAGCTTTGGGCCAGCTCAAGCAAAAGGAGTCACGGCGATTACGTCGCGAATCCTCGGCTCAAATGACGCACTTTTCCGAAATTCAGGAAGAGCTCTCGGACACTGATCGAAAGTTGATGCGCGTGGAGGCGGAGCTGAAGCAGATCATCGAGGCTGCTGGCACGAACGATGTCGACAAGATCATTGTCAAGTATGTTGGGCGGGAGGAGACCCTACGTGCCTTGAAAGAGGAGCATACAGTCAGCGATGCAAGAATGCGCAAGCTTCGTGAACGCCACAAGCAGTTAAACGAGACGCTGAGTCATTTACGCAGTGCAGCGGCCAACTCACGCACGATATATCAGGAGATGGATCAGACATCGGAGCGGCTCAAAGAGACCGAGAAGGAAGCCGCTCTGCTGGCCGACAAATGTAATCGCGCAAATGTTCTCATGGACGCATTTCGTGCGTGCATGTTGAAGTGCCTCACCAAACTCAGCACAGTGCACGGGTCGTTGGATTACGATGACCAGCACGAGTTAAGCAGAGCAATGGAGACCCCAACGCCAGATTTGTTGCATATCATGGAGCAAAAACTCAACCGTGTCCTGGACGTCATCAATCGTGAAAAGGCTGAGCGGGAGCTGCATCGATCCGAGACAACAAACAATTCCAATGGTTCAGGTTCAGGCTCCGCACTCATTGGCGGTGCTCCAACCACAGACGATAAGCCGGGTATTCACCAGAGTTCAGTACGCGCACCAGCACCTTCTGAGACTGAGGAGCACTTCATCTTGCGTATGGCATCGACTACCGCATCGCCTGCCAACGTGCGCGTACGCCCTAAATCACGCTCGAGTGTGGTCAGGTCCTCATTTCTTGGACCACCTCCTGGGGACGAACCGAGAGCTTCTTCAGTTAGGCGTGCTGGCTATACCTCAGTGCACGATGTTGTAAGTGGTGGTATTTACAATAACGATGAGGCTGAGGATGGCAACAACGCAGGAGCGGCAACAGACTTGGCAGACGATGAGACTGTGATAGACCGTCACATGCGCAAGAAATTGGTCGGGCTCATCGTGAACCGTGGCAAGCGTGGAAAGAAGCCTTCGACTCAGCCTCAAACGAATCCACTACATTAACAGCCACGTGCTAGATATCAGTAACGAGAACCACTAATATTCAGCAGCAGCATTAGCATGCTCCGTCACCTAACTTACACACTGGCACGAAATCGAAACATGTATGCTGTCAGAGCAAGGGGGCAAAAAATGTAGCCCAACGAAAGGTAACTCACCTGTTCCTTCACATTAGCTTTTTCAAAAGCAGTCCAGGGTGTATAGATTAGCCTCTAAGCAAAGTGGGCACGATTCATCTTCCAAGCAGCTCTCATGGAAAGCGTGGCCACAAGGGAGAAGAGCCACGTCCAAGTTGGTGTTGGCTGCGCACAACACATAAAAATTATCAGCCGTTTTCAAATACATCAGCAGAATCACAATACGTACCGTCACTGATAATCACCACTGGAAGATCACACGTTCCGCACGTAGAGTCATGCAGTTGTACCTCACCACCCCAGTCACTGTTTCGGTATTCAAAAGATCGAGATGCCATCGGAACTGCACTCAGAGACATCCGTGGATCTACTCTGTGCTTGTTTCCACGTCGAGGGCTGATTGGTCTGCAGAGAGGTCCGACATCTATGCCCATTTCCTCCACCTTGTTTTGTCGGTGTATCGTTGTCTCCCCATCGTACTGCTTACATTTAGTCTCCCACAGTTCGAATTGCTCTCGGCTCATTGCTGGGGCAAGAGTACCCGTTTCGAGCTGTAGGATAGCAGTAAGTTGAGGAGCAAAAGACACTGAACTTGTAGCTGACACATCTTCTTTGTACGAAGCCCACACATTCGTGTCCACAATTTCTAAAATTTGCACGATTTCATGCTTCTGCCGCTCGGTCAGCACGTGTGTTTCAACAATTGTGTGGTACGTTTGGAGTGGCGTGGCAGCAAACAGGAGTGGGTAGCGCGCAAGAAGTCGCATACCATAGTTGAGATTCACCGAGTTCAGCAGTGCATGGATCACTGCAGAGCACAATCGTTCATTGCGATTTTCGATTGAAACCGAGGCATGGATTTGGTTGAGGATTTTGGATAAGCATTCTTCAGAACTGTGCGGTAGAACAGCTACTCGTTCGAACACTGCGTCGAAAAGGAAAAGTTCGTTGCTTGTCGTAATTAGAGTAACCAATTCGGACAACTCGTTGAGTCCACGTTTCACCACAGCCGCATTCGTCTCGTCTCGCAGGGACAGCATCGTCAGCTCCATGAGAGCGGGGAATGCATTGCTGTCTGCAAACATTTTCCAGCACTGTGAATGATCGTATGAGAACTTATCCGGCTGCCGAACAAGCGCCGCAACCCACGCAATTCGGCTAGGCCTCTCATTTTGATCAAACAAATCTCCCAGTACTCCATCACCAGCGAAGCACAACTCCAAACATCTACTCACAACTTGTCGGTCTTTGCCAGCTTCGTTCCCCTTCTCCTCAAGAAGACGCACAAGATATCGGAAATATATCGAAGTCTGAGTCACTGCCGTTGGCTTCAAAATGTCACGGGTTCCGTTTTCATCGGTCGACTCCCAATCCAGATCTGTTCCGAAAACAGCTTGCTCAATGTTCCAAGGATATATAACAGGATACTTACTCACGCACATTTCAACAGCATCCTGGGGACATTTGTTCAGCAACATGCCCAGTAGATGGAGAAAAAGACACAAGGAATCGCGCTCTTTCAACGCTGAGAACGCCTTATCAGTCTCCTTCTCCGAGATCCAACTCACAATTTCGTCACATGTATCTTCCATATCAGCACCAGAAACAACTTCATCCAGTACAATCTTCAAAGCACCCGTAAATTGGCGGAGGTTGCAGACTTCTGCAGCAAGGTCTGGATTGATGTACACGCCGTACTTTACAACAAATGCCTCAGCTTCATCTGCTGTAGCTGGTTCCATTTCATTCTCGTCGTCATCATTATCCCATCGGTGACGTGGTTCAAGTGACATAGTTATACCCATCTCGCTCTCATACAATCGACAAAATTCACCATTACCATGATCCTTGGGATTTAAAGGGTGCAGGTGTAACTTCGATCCAGCAGCCCAAATCGCAAAGTATACTGATACGAGTGTCCGTACCAAATTCCAGTCGCCTCTCGTCAGTGGTAATCCATCACCATCGACAAGTGCCTCACCACGGGCAAACCCAACCGTTGTGGCAGGAGTATTAGTAATCTCACTCATATTTTCGATGGAACCATCACTTCCTTCTGGGTCTTCGTGTTGTGCAGTAGGATCAAAGCAATTCAACCATGCACTAATCGTCGTCTGTACTTGACTCATATCGCCCTGCAATAGGTACAGGCTCGTGAGGCATGCACATACTCTTGTGATACCGGAAGCCGGCCAAAGTCTCCGAGTAAGTTGCTTTGTTTTTTCGGCTGTGGCTGATGCTGCCTGGAGTTCTGAAGCTAACTCGCTGACGTCGCGCCGAATAGTGGGCTCCAACTCAGGCGAAACAGCTATCCGGCCACCTACCATACACTTGACCTTAATTTCGCAACTTGGTGTTGCGCCAAAATGTTTTTGAATAGCGCGCTGGGCTGCACGTCCGGAATCCGGAGACATTGACGCTCGGTGTACAAGACGTTGCTTAATCTTGTTCACAGGAGTAGATGCACCAGAAGACGATGTCGTTGACACCGACGTCTGCACCTTCAACGTTTCGATCAAAGCTGGTTTTACATCTCGCCGCTCGATCTTTTTCTCGTTCTCCTTTTCATGTGTTCGATTGTACACCGTAATCCCCTCCAGCTGTCCATTTACGGTCTCTTGAGTATTCGGTTTGCCTTCCGGAAGGTTCAACTGCTCGTTTATAGGTAAATTCGAGGTGTACTTGAGATTTGAGTCCCAAATGTCCATTGAAATCGCCTCGAGAAGCACTTCTGTGTCCAAGTTGCCTTCATCTGCTTCTCCGATCGTTGACATTGCGATTCGCAGCACAGAGCACTCATTCGTATCCGTGTTAAGTCTCTGACCATGTGTATATTTGCGTTGAAGCAGTCGAGTGTCTGGATCGATCACAAGTTCTTCATCATCAAACTCAGGGAAATCACTAAAGATTCCGGAAGCATCTGAGCGTCCAAATGGGTCAGTGATCATAGATCCATCCATAAGGTGCGTGATCATACTACTGCCCGGTATAAACGTTGAGAATGCCTTCGCTGCAGCTGTAGACCCATCTTTAAGCGCTGGCAAAAGGTTCATGTTCATAGCCCCTTCCTCATTTCGTATTTGATCGGCCCGTTTCACTTCCTCCATTACCCCCTCCATATAGTTTTCACGGAAGTCATCGGCAAGTACAACGTTGGTGCGTGGCAACTCAGGAATATCCATCAGCCTTGCCTCCATGAAAGATCCATCCGGCGCACAAATACTCTTCGAGTACGATTGATCTGATGGCGCCAGTACATCGAAGTACTCAATTGGCTTGTGTAGAGTACTACCGGTTGCCAACGTAACTTCCGTATCTGCTGAGTCACTTGAAGCGGCAAATAAATCACTTGTCGCGGTTGTAGCCGCTGAAATCGCTTGCTGTGGACGCTGCTTGAATATAACTTGCAATGGTTGCGAATCTGTCGGGGTTGGAAGACCGGATTCGACTGCTGCTTTGTATTCCCCTTCCAGCGCCTTTGTTTTGTCTGCAAGAGCCTTAAGAGCACCAGTCAACTCACCATACTCTCCTGAATTTCCGCTATTTTTTTCGAGAAAAGTAGACCACTGATTTTGAAGTGATCCCACGACATTTGCATCATTTAAGTTGAACTCGACAGCAAGCTAAACCACACAACAACCATTTGCGTTACACAATGTTTACTCACGATGCAAGCGTGCACTCTTACCTCAACAGCCTTTTTCATATCGTCTGCTCCATAAAGTTGAAGGAATTGATCTGCTGAGCAGGACTGAATTAGAGACACCTTCGGTGCATCGCCATGAAGGACTACTATTGTAGTTTCGTTCACAATCTGCTCGGTCCAAACACGTGAGATACAGCAGGCCAACAGCTGAAGGTTGCAAACGTACCTTCAAGTCGTGGATAATACCCAAATCCAGATGCCACTCGACGATTTCAACGGCAAATGGGTCCAAGAAGAAAAGCACACTTGATCCAACGTTCCAACTGACCAGTAATGTTGTCGCGTCTTTCACATCCTGCGGTGCATATGGAGGGTCCTGTAGGAACTGGAAGCGGCCAAGCTTATTGATCGACAAATTTCGAGGCTGGATTCCTGAGAGCAGTTGATATACATTAACATGAGTATTTTGACAAGATGACAAATTCCATACAGCTCAACACATACCTTCTTCCATCGAACACTCTGGACTTTGTAAAAACGACGTTGGATTCTTGCTCAGCGAGAACTTCAACGTCGAAGAAACAGTTCCTGACTGCGGGTCTGCAATCCACACACGTCGCCCTGGTCGCGACGAAAACACTTTGATTTCTCTCTTTTTCGCCGGATCAATCGACTCAACGTTGAGGCTGGTGAAGAAGCACGCCCCATACGATCCTTGTCTCGCCTTCGTACCGATCTGGACAGCGCTGCCGTCTCCAGCAGTAAGATTCAACAACAAAACACGCAGCTGCGACGACACCATCAGGATATATGAGCGATTACTTTTCGCAAGGTCCAGCTGAAAGCGTTCAACATTCCCACAGGTTACAATAAGACACAGTTAGCAGTAGCAGTAAGATAGTTGCCAAGTGTAAGCAGCAACTTACCTGTACAATCCCAGTCTCCTCCTTGAGCAGCAGTTCCGTATCTGTACTACCAAAGATCGCTGACATGCCAGCCCGCAACACGGTCTGGCACACTAGACCTGCATTACACGCTGAAAAGAGCCTTGCGCCGCGCCTGTCCCACAAGAAGCAGGTAATGGGAAAGCCCGCGTGGAAGTCATGCGAGAACTCGACCTTCTCGCCGATCTTGTGATAGTCCGAGAGCTGAATAGCGTATACGACACCGCGCATGGTGCCCACCACGAGGCGCTTCTGCAGCGGACAGATACTCAGACAAGTCACGGCCACGCGGTCGTTGCTGGGCGGCGAGATCATCTTCACCAGGTGGTACTTGGCCGATGCTCGGTCTCCTTCGCTGCGGCTCAGCGCCGACGTCGCGTACAGATACACACTGCCATTGTTGGCTCTAGAGTGCAGAATGCGGAATGGAATCAGATTCAGTTAGTTGAAGTGACCATCACTCTTTTCCGCACTGGGTGATGATCATCACTCTTGTTGCGCACTTAATCAGGATACGTACCCGCAGGCAAGGAAGTTCTCGGACGCATGTACACATGTGAAGCGCACCTTGCGGTTCTGCGTGCCTACACCCAGGTCCTTGTAGTGCAGCAGCGGTCGACTGCGCACGGCGGTTGCCGTCGCGTCTCCCCCGTTGGGCGGCATCGCAGGAGGGGAACGAGGTCTTCCGCCGTTTGACTTAGCTTTGTATGTGCTTGGCGGATGTCGAAGCTGGTTTGTCCATATGACTCTTGATTGGTGGATAAAGTCTATAAAATCTCTAAATTTCAGCCAATTATAAGTTCTTTCTGTCGTTTCTTGCACCAGATGCAATAGTCGACAACAGTCCGGTTCCAGCACGTCCGCCGACGACTATACGCCGCAGTTCTAGCGCTTCCAGCACTCTCGTGGGGAAGTAGACACAGCATCGCTCTTCCAATCGACGGATATCACCCAGGAGTAGGCGAAAACGCCGCGTCGCCGGAGATCTCCGGGCTCCGACAGCAGAATAGACGTCTCTCGCTTGCAGAACAGATTTCTCTCTTTGAGCCTTGAGCATGTACATGCAGTCGGATTTTGCCGCCGTACGTGTGCGGAAAGATGTGAATGAGGTGCGTTTGTTGAGATTCTTGTACTATGCAGCTGAAGTTTTCTGATTTTTTGTCCTTCTCGTAGTTGGCCAAGGGCAATTTTACGTGCGCTGAAAAAGTAAACACCCGTGTGGAGTTTCCTGACGGCCCAAACAATATGATGAACCTGATATTTACGATCTCAATCATTGACTTGTCGGGGCCGTTTGCCAATGGGGACTTTACCTTCTTCGTGGACATCCCCAAGACGTACCCATTCCATGGTAAGACCTTGCTTTAGAAGTGAAAACGACGTACTTGGAAGTATAGTTCACTTACTTTATCCACTTTTATGCTTTACCAACGATAGCTCCCAGTGTAAAGTGTCTTACGAGGTGAGCTGCAGTGTTTTATCTACTGCTTTTCTGAGAGCTAGTATCTGACAGGGTTTTTTGTTTGCCTGGTTTCTTCATTAACAGAGCTTGGCATCCTAGTATCGATGTAGTAACGGGCAAGGTTATGATGCCAATACTCGACAAAGACTGGGGCCCCGTGCTCAATATCAGCACTGTTTTACTGGGACTACAGGTAAGATACTGATTGTGTTCTATTACCCATTGTTGCTCTAACCTTCTCCTTTGCGGACCATGAAATTCATACATGTAGTTGATTTTCCTGGAACCAGGTATCGACTATGTCCTCAATACTACGGCAGCTGAGCAGCTACAAAGAAATCCTGAGCAGTTTAAGATGGAAGCTCAGCGAATTCTCTGTGGTGGGAGGTTCTACGGAATTGATTTCCCTTCACATCATCGACAGAGAGATATGCAGTGTCAAACATGGAGTTTAGGGGTTAAACGTCCTCGGGATGATGAATCTCCTGCTTCAAGCAGCGAGTGGGACGGCATGGCAAGTCCAAATGCAAGTGACGCGATTGGCATCGAAGCCCCGGTATTTATGGATTGCACCGACAGCTCAGCGTGGAAACGTACGCGCTTCCAGTAAAGCTATCGACCTCTGCTCACTTCTCCATTTGGGAAGGTGTCTGCTACTTGGTCCATACGCTGATCTTTGTTCCTGCGGTGCAAAAGCAGCTTCAACTCCTAGTAGCGGTAGATGTCGCTGAGGAAGTGCTCATCGTCACTCTTGTTTGGCAAATATTAATTAACCAGTAAAATAAAGATGCGGTGTTTCATTTGGGATACAATCGTGCTGTCTCCCATGCGCGCAGGCAGCAAGGTGCAGTTATGAAACCTATCCATTCCGTGCTGTGACATAGTCGAAAGTAGATGGTACGAAAACCTGCGACGAATAGTGTCTCCGCCTATTATTTTCGTGATGTGGCTGACTGATAGCCTACAGCAATTGCACTCACCAGCTTATAGGTAGCCTCGAGCTAATGCTTCGCATGCATGGCATGGTAATGTCTCGATTCGAGACTCGAAAACAAAAACGCACGAAAAGCTGTCCTAACAGTAAGTAGCCAGAATGGGGTTCGCAACCTTTGTCTTACCATTCTATCTTGAAGCACGTCTGTGAGAATGACTCGGAGTCATCCTGCTTTAGTGTATATTTCATCGTGCACATCATGCTGTTGCTTTCTCGGTCGTGTAAAGATTTTTGAAAAAGGACGAAAGTCTAAACATCGCGCCCTGTCGCTCCGCGGAAAAAGTCTGGACCTATTAGGTATCGGCGGCTCCGACTTTGGTCGGTATTAGTTATCAAAGAGCCTGTGCTCCAACGTTTCATCGCAAAGTGGTGACGCGTTCTCCAGCGCGTAGTGAGCGCTGGAGACAAGGTGATGAATGCGTTGCTACAGCTTTTACGTCTTGTTAGGTTAGGCATGACTGCACTTGAACTGCGGAGAAGGCCGTGTTCCTTAGAATATCCGTAGCAACAATCCACGGCCTCTGACATTATATATAATTGGATCATATTAGTAATCAGAGGCGGAAGAACATTAGGGTCCTACGAATTCGCTGGGGTTCGATCGCCGCTGCTTTAGCGCGACCGTCTCCGCCCCATAAGAGAATCCGCCCACTAACCAACAACCAACCAGCTGCGCAGTAAGTGCCATGCCGCGATCGCGGCGATGCTGTTATTGTTGGGCAGCGGAACAGGGCGACAGCCCCTCCGTGTCTCGCCCGGCGTCATAACACCCAGAGCGGCTAACCGTATCTGACTGTTTGTATATGACAGCGAGTAGATCACACACGCAACGCAGCGAGCATGAGCAGCAACAGCTTCGCGCACGACGCAGCAGCGCCCCCTGGTGCCAGCAAACAGAGCGCGGCCGCCACCACTACATCTACCACCTCAACGACAGCGACGACGACGACGTCCGCCGTCAACAACAACAGCGGCAGCCCAAGCGACAGCAGCCCCGACATATCAGGCGACAATATCGTTCGTACCGGTAACAACGCACAGCAAAGCTCCAGCAGCGACGGTAGCAGCCCCATGCGTCGCGTACCGCCCGTACTGCGCGCGCCTCCTGGGGCTGGTAGTACGACCGCCGCGAGTCGTACCGTGTCCACAGCGTCGTCGCCCACTGCTACCACGAGGTCACAGGCACAGCGACAAACGGTTCAACCGCTGGGTCAACAACACAAGAGTCAGGGTCCCTCTCCAACGGGTGCCACAGGGAACCGCGCAGTTACCGGTATGGGTAGACGGCACATGTATCCGACCCAGCTCGCTAGCCCGTTCGGAGGCAGCGATGCTGCGTCACCGCCTTCTATGCAGATGCAGCCGCAGTACTTCGACGGCGAGAGTGGTCGTCTCACGACGGGGCCGTCGTACCACAACCATCTATCGCCTGTGTCATCGCCGGCTATGGCAGGCGAGTCCTGGACACAAAGCCCAGGAAACGCAGGTAGCTTGGCCACCCGCGGGCTCAAGCGCCATCTGCCACAGCAGTACGACGGACCATTGTATGACAGCCACAGCGTCCGTGCTGGATCTAACAGCGTCGGTCCGGGAGGATCAAGTCTGCGCGTGCCCCAACCACAGCAGGGTGCCGCGAGCGTTGGTCCTACCGGCGCGCAGTCCACAGTTCGTCGAAATCCCAGCAGCGTTACTGGCTCCAGTATGCGCTCGGCCCCTGTGCAGCAGACGTACGGCGTGCCGAACGAAGACCCTTTGCAGTACGAGCCTTCCGGTGAGACGCGACACCCACGTGACAGCACACGGTACGAGACTTGGACGTCCAAGCAGCTCCGAAAAAAGTGTTCACATCTCAAGCTACGCGGTCTCAAGAATGTGAAGAAGCACGTGATGGTGGAGGCTTTGTACCGGTATTACAGGAATCAGCGACTCAAAGACATGGCGGAAGCTTCTAGCGCGGAAAACAACAGCGCAGCCTCTCAGCAGCAGGTTCCATCGCCACAACAGCGACGGATGGACGTCAAGCGGCCATCTAGCGCCAGTGGCCATTCGATGACCGGAGGGCGATCCGATGTGCAGTATCGAACGCGGTACGACCAGCGTAGCGCTGGCCCGCCGTCGCAGTCGCAATTCGGCTCACGATCTCGAAATTACGGGAACTACGGCAGTCAAAACCCTTCGCCTCCGTCAAGCGGCGCGGACAGCGGCCCGCGAGCTGGTCCGTCGGCTCCTAATACTGGCGGCTACTACCTTGACGAAGAAGCAAAGGGTGAATCGCAGTACAAGGAGGTGCCCGTAACTTCAGAAGACGTGATCCGCTTGGTAGATGTGGTATTGTCGCCGGAATTTGTGGACCGATTGGCGGCCGAGCTCTCTCGATGGCAATTCTGGGTGGACATTCGAGAAATGTACATCGCGCTGCTGAACCGGCAACACCCGCCCGGATCAGCAGGCGCGGGTGGGGAAAGTGGTCCCGTCGGCACTGGAGGAAGCGCTACCAACTCGCGCAGCTTCAAGTGGAGTAGCATGCAGTTATGGGAGATCTGGAAGGAGTTGACGTTCGCGTACACGAAGACGTGCTTCGAATTCACCGCTGCTGGTATGAACAAGAGTGAGCACACCTGCATATCGCTTCTGCCTGCTGGGGGTCGAAACTCTCTCCAGAGTGTACACCCCACGATGAGATGCAACACTTATAGCAGCAGATATCCAAAGCGGTATCTTGTGCGGTAACGTTGTACTGACGACTATCTTGTGTTCTTGTGTTGCAGGAGTGGACGACCGGGAGTATATTAATTTCTGTGACGGCCGACCGGATGTGTATTATCTGCACCAGAGATTACACCTCCGTCCGGACCTGCTGCACCTGATCAAGTCCAATGAGTACATCGACGAGAAGTGCACGAGCGAGGCTTCCGAGACTATCGCGCACGAGCAGCAACAGGCCCAGCAGCAACAGCAAGCCGGCCCTTTGGTCGGTTCTGGGTCTCCTCTGCTTCGCAGCCACAAGCGATACAAACGCGCTGCTCCGATGGCTGGATCTGGACCTGCTTCGGCCGCGTACGACAGTGCACGCAATATCGCTGCCTTCCGTGATGACACTGCTCGCGTTGATGGAGCAAGGACTGCTAGCGGGAAAAATGGTGACAACGGTTCTGGCCAAGGAAGTGGGGACTCGCGCGGTCATTCACCGGAAGAGAACAGCACGGAGAACTCAGAGACGACGGGTGAAGAAGGCAGCAGCAACACGGCCAATTCGAACGCAAGCAACCATTCGCAGGACGTGTCGATGCGTGCTGCGCTGGCAGAGCAGAAATACTTCGGGCTTCTGCTGCAGAACTTCGAGGTGATCTTCGAGTCACTTCACAACAAGAAGGTGCTTCTGGCAACGCTGCGGAAGGACAACAAAGCACCCGACCATCTGATTGCCGACCTGCACGACGATATCCACGTGTTGTCAGCGCTGAAGAAGGAGTTTCGCAACAAGCTTCGACGCACGATGCAGTAGGAGTTCAAGCGGTTGTGATCACCTTGCATTTACATGAAGGAGTTCAAATAATGCTCAACACAAGCGCAAAATAGGATAGCTGCGAATATTTAAATGAAGACTGAGTTGGAAGCTAACACAAATCCTCTCATAGTCTCCTGGTTGAAGTGAAACACTCTCTTTCGGTAATCAGAATGCAAACCAGGCATTTGTTTCAACAACGAGGTTGCTTCACCGTATGAAGGGAGACACCAGGTAGTCTGTGGGAGATTCTTGCGTTGCGGCGGTACAAGTACTTGGCATCTGGTAGTCTTTTTGTGGACTTGTTCACTCAAAACCTCTCTGGACCAGACCGACGAATGCGAAAGACGAATCCATGTGGCGACAACCTCCATACCATTCCTACACCACGCGTAAGGATCGTCCGGAATGCCCCAACACCGAGCCATTATTCAACCTTCGACGAACAGCAAAAGTCAATCATGATGTCCAAGTCTTCATCCGTACTGCTCCTCCTCGCTGCCGCAGCTTCCAACAGCGTCTTGGAGGCTGCAAACCTTCGTCAAGTGCAGCGAAACTTGGACGCAACATACGCACATTCAAGCGACTTCTTGTCGGAGATGTTGGCTCGCGTCAACAAGGAGCGAGCGGCTGAAGGTCTCCCTCCTGTTTGCAGTAACAAGAAGCTGCTATCATCATCGCAGCGTCACTCGGACGATATGGCCCAGAACAACTACATGGCGCATGACGGAACCGACGGATCCACCATGTCCCAGCGTATCACCGATACGGGCTACGACTGGAGTGCCGTCGGGGAGAACGTAGCTGCGGGTCAAGAAGACGTTCAAGCAGTAATGGACGCCTGGATGAACTCTCCTGAGCATCGCGAGAACATCTTGGGCAAGTACACGATGCTGGGTGCTACCTACGCTTTCAACGAGAACACCGAGTACAAGCATTACTGGACGCAAGACTTCGGCAAGGGAGACACTGAGTCGTGCGATTCCGACTCCGGTAATCAGAACAACGATACTGATCAGGACTCTCAAAACCCCGAGCAGGAACAAGTTGCTCAGAACGAAGACGATGTGCAAGGTGAAGCTGATGCACCGGAAGCAGAGACTCCGTGTCCCGAGGAACAACAACCTGGTAACGTCCAGGGAGCGACCGACACCGAGGAGACGCCGGCCCCAAAGACATCGGTCGTAGTTACAGAAACCCCGGAGGCAAAGACCCCGTGCCCGAAGAAACACCAAACCGACGCGACGGTGAAGAAGACGACCCCCGTACCAGAGACCCAGCGATCTGTCGATAGCGAAGCTCCGGGCAAGGTCAACGTTGCGAACGACTGCAACCCCAACTTCTAGAGCGTTCGTAATGTAGCTTCAGATTCGTAAAATATGGATGAGCTTTCATGCAGCGAGTGAACCTGGACTGTTACTTGGTTCTCAACTACATGTAGTGAAGAGTTCGAGGACCTGATAAAAAACACTGGACCGGTCCCATTAGTTCGACAGGCGCAAGTTCAGCTCGAAACGTACGCCGATAGCGCCTTCAAGCGCCGTGTAAATGATGTCGTTTCACACGTTGGTTACCCAGTGCGTGGCAGCTCCATCCTCTGCGAGTAGCGCCTGTAGGCAACGACCTACAGGCGCTACTCTTGAATTCGCTGTCTTTGGAGAACATTGATCCCTGTTGCAATGCCGAGTGCCGTTCAATCTTCACTGGCAATTATCGTCGCGGTGGTGGCTCTCGCTACCTCTTCCCTCAAACCGGATATGCACAGTGGTGTCCGTCTCCGTCAAGCCGCGCGTTCTTCACAGACGAACGACGTCTACAGCGCGTTACTGGCCCGCGTCAACCAAGAACGCGCCGCCAAAGGACTACCACCGCTTTGCGCGAGTACAAAACTGCAGAAGGCTGCTCAACGGCAGTCGGAAGACATGGCAGCGAACGATTTCCTCCACCATGTTGGATCGGACGGGTCCACAGTTCCGAGCCGCATCTCGGACGCTGGTTACAAGTGGAAATCCATTGCTGAAAACGTGGCGGGCGGCCAGGCGGACGCGGATGCAGTCGTCGGCACGTGGATGAACTCGACCGGCCACCGGATGAACATCCTGGGCGACTACACTCATTTCGGTGGAGGCTACACGCACAACCCGGACGGAATGTACGCGCACTACTGGGCTCAGGAGTTCGCTACTAGCGAAACGGAAGGCTGTGACGTTCGACTCATGTAAGCGTGTATTTTGTTTTACGTGGCAATTCATGCTTAGATCGCAAGTTTTTAGTTCCATTTGATCCAATATAAGCACTACAGTAGTGGAACCTCACATTCGACCTTAGCGCTGCACACCAGCCCACTTGTCCATGATGTACTCGCCAAAGCAACCGTCGATCTTGCGCACTGTCCCATCCAGCAAGTTGTTGAACGGTTTGTTATCACTCGCAGCTCTGGCATCTCCTCCAATGCGAAGCTCCTTAGCATCATCGACAGTCGGGATAACAGCGTCAAAGTCCGGGTAGTAGAAGAACACGAGGGAGTAGCGTTCACGCTTGTCCGCTACGACGCGGTGCACTGGCGACAAGCACTTCCCACCCGTGACAAGCGATAGATAATCCCCAGCGTTGGCCACGAGTGTACCAGGCACATAAGGCACATCGATCCACTTTTCGTCGTGGAAAACCTGCAAGCCACCCACTGGGTCTTGCATGATGAGAGTAAGGAACCCCCAGTCCGTGTGTGGGCTCGAACCGATGAACTCCTGGAAGTTGTCGGGTAAAACTCCCTTCCCACCGGTTAATCTAGCGTACCGTTCGTACGGGAAGTAGTGGAACATCCGCATGAGCGAGATGGTCTCTCCTTGGTGACAGAAGTCGTCGAGAAACTCTGCCGTGCTGTACAGACTCTGCGAGAGATTACGAGCCACTGCACGTGACGCCGACGTCATCCTCTTGAAGAACTCGTTGAGTACTTGACGGTTGTCCACGGTCCAGTCCTCAGGCTTGGGCCAGACGTTGGAGCCTTGCAATCCATTGTCGAACGGCTCCATCTTGCTCTCCGGCCACTCGTAGCCGTAGGAAAAGGCCTCCTTCACCTCTACGCGTTCGGCACTGCCGCTCTCCTTCCCTACGCCAATGTATCCACGCGTAAAGCCTTTGCCGTTCTGCACCACTGGGATCGCAGCTTTCGTCTCATCCGGTAAAGCACAGAAGGACGCGGCACTGGCCATCATTTGGTCGGATAAAGCGTCCGAGATGCCGTGGCCCGTAAGGTAGCAGCAGCCGAAGCGCGCGAAGGCATCGGCCAGCTTCGCGCCTTGTTGCGGGTCGTCCAGCGAGATGATGGGGATCTCCGAGCTCATGTTGAGTAAGTTCTTGGAGAGACGTGAGCCCTACGATTGGTTCTACCCTAAACAAAGAGTGTGGACTCATGTTCAACGATGCGTGTTCCCTCCTTGCACAGCGTCACATTGCACGCTGTCAAGGTCTGTGGACGACGACACCGCTACGCGGAGACTTGTCTTTTTCCCCCATCATAGACGTTGGTAACGAGGTCAAGACACTTTGCCATTGGCAGTGGCGCACCGAAGAGCTCCGATAACCATGTCGAGCGATGAGGAATCCATCCCGCACTTGGAAGATGAACGAGAAGATTATTCCGAGACGACGACACCTGTACCGGTCACAGCGTTAGAGGAACGACTAGGAGAGGAGAACTTCAGTGGTGACATTGGAGTGAAAGGAGAGCTCTACCTCAGCGTCGACAAAGACGAGTATCGAGCTGGTGAGTTGGTCACAGGCCGCATTACAGTTCTCGTGAGTGAACCATTACAAGTTGGAGGTGGGTTTTCTGCTAAGATGATGTTGAGAGTGGATAGAGACTCATACGTTGCAATGCAGCACTTGTGTGTACCATTGTCGGAGAGGAAATCGCCCAGTGGAAAGAAGACAAAGATCATCATTCGAGATTCCACCAGATCCTCAGTCATGAGGTGAGTAAACTTCACTTGCAGCTTCCGATGTCCATGATGCTGATTGCCTGCTTTGCGTAGATCTTGAACAAGAACTTACCAGTTCCGTACGAGATCGGAGAATATCTATACCCCTTCACGTACACTCTACCTGTGGATTTACCTGGAGTGCTGAACGTGCAATCGCTGGATGGAGACGTATCGGCACTGCATGCTACGATTAAGTACAGTGTGACGGCGACAATCAAGGTTCAGGGCCGGTTTGTCTCGGATCTTGAAGCTAGCAGCGACCTCATCGTCCGTTCCAACCCCCAACAAGCAGTTGAAGTCCATTCCGTCGAACGCACAGTGTCCAAAGCTCTGCGATCGTTCGGATGCTTAAGTCGAGGCACTTCACACCTCGCAATGTCCATTCCACGAGATGTTTTTACACTAGGCGAGAGTCCAATCGTCGAGTGCTTCGTCAACAACCACACAGCGTCCGTCGGCGTACAACAGGTCAGAGTCCAGCTTATCCAGAAGGTGACAGTGCGACATTCAGACGGCAGTGAGGACGTCTGCAAGCGACCAGTTGCAGAAGCCAAATGCCCAGGCCCGAAGAAGGGAGACATGCTCGAGTGCCCCGTGCAGCTCAATCTGGACGACCAAGTCCACTTCCCCACGACAGTCGGGAGCTTCTTGAGCTGTACGTACACCATCGCTCTGGTGTGCGAGTACGCGCTGTTCATCAACCCCGTTCGAATTGAACTTCCTGTTAGCATTGCGCCTCCTGTTCGAACCTCCAGTGCTGGGTCAACGCTCACGGATCTGGCAGCTTCAATGATGTCGACAGCTTCCGAGGCTCATGGACCACTCACGATGCTTGAATGAAGCCTAGAACTAGCCCAGCAACTATAAGGGCAAAATAGCAAGTTAGATCACACAATACCGGGGCACACAACGACCGCATCAGGCGAAACAATATCTATTCGGCAGTCCAGCAGTTGTCTTGGGTTTGCGACGTACGGCCGACAGTTAAATGGAGGAATCCTGCAGCTTGCGCGACAGCTGCGCAATGTCCGTGTTAATTCGGCCAGCGCTGCCTTCAATCCACTGGAGAGAGTTGTGGTGCACGTTGAGCACCTTCATGATCTGCACCATCGGGTTGTTTTCGTCGGCGACATCGTCCTGCGCCTTGTTGAGCTTCTCTACCGTCTCCTTCAGCGTTGTGGTCATCGAGTTCAACTGGTCGTCGATATCCACCGAGAGCTGCAGCGTCTGCTCACGCTCAATGTCGGCGGCCACTGGCATCTGATCCTGAGACTCGTACATTTTGTCCACACTCTTCTCCAATTGCTGGATAACAACAGAAAGTTATTCAGTTCCAGCTTATTGCACAGCCCACGGTTATTCGCACCTCAAGCGTCGACTTCAGCTCCATCTGGTACGCGAAAATCGTGTCGAGGTTGGTGTCCAGCTCATTCTGAGCCACCTGAATACGTCGCACATCACCAGCAATGTCACCAAGCTTCCGTTGGCTATCCATCAGGTCGCTGTCCCACTTGCTCACTGCAAATACAAAATATCTGTCAGCATTTCAAAACCTTAAAGCAGAAATCAAAGCAGCAAGATACCTTTTACAGCTTCAGTGGTGAATGTGTCCGCATTACGCTCGAGTTGCTCGCTCCACGCATTAATGATATCCTGAAAACCACAAAAAAATTAAGTAAATCACTCTCAACTAATCTTCCATCAACTGTTCGGGACGTACCTCAATGGTTCGGCCCATGTACTCAGCTGGAGGTTTGTCCGTCTCCGTAACAGAAACTGCAGCTGTAATAGCCGTACTAGCCGCGGTCGACGTGACCGTCGTGGCTCCAGTACTCGAAGCCGTCGAGGTTCCGAATCCGAACGACGGCGCGTTAGTCGTCTCTGTCTTGCTTTCAGCAGTAGTAGGCTTTGCCCCAAAGCTAAATCCAGTAGTAGCAGTCGTAGTAGTACTGGTTGTTGCACTAGAAGCACTTGAAGCACTTGAACCAGCTCCAAATGAGAAAGAAGAAGCTGCAGGTTTAGCTTCTGCAGGTTTCTCAGCTTCCGTCGGTTTAGCTGCAGCTCCGAAGCTGAAACCTGAGGTCGGGGCACTAGAAGTAGCTGTAGCTGTAGCTGTAGGTTTAGCTTCAGCTGAAGCTCCGAAGCTGAAACCTGACGTAGAAGTCTTCGCTTCAGCAGGAGCAGGAGCAGGAGCAGTAGATGATGCACCGAAGCTGAAGCCACTGGAAGCGGCAGGTGCTGATTTCTCCTCAGCTGGAGCCTTTGCACCGAAACTGAAGCTGGAAGTACTTGCTGGAGCTGCGTCGGACTTAGCAGCACCGAAACTGAAGCCTCCTGAAGGCGCCGTCGTGCTTTTAGCTTCAGCAGGAGCTGTAGAAGAAGACGAAGCGCCGAAATTGAAGCCGGAGGACGCAGGAGCCGCACTAGAAGCGGCACCGAAGCTGAAGCCGCCGGACGGAGCTGCAGTGGACGTAGATGGGGCTGAAGCACCGAAGCTGAAGCCGCCAGAGCCGCTGGAAGCGCCACTGGACGCGCCGAAGTTGAACGACATGTTAGGTATGGAAGAGTGGTGGTTAATGGGGGAGGTAGTTGGTGTACTGATTTTGAAATAACATAAAGCAGATGATTCGTAAAGTACTGATTTCCTAGTGAAAATTTTTCTCAGTTGACTTTTATTCCGCAACCTCGCACTTTGGCTACATAATGAACGGGAATCTGCCGATGGACGTGAATGGGAGTACGTGGACGCAGTTGAAAGGGTTAAATGCTGGTTAAACTGACATTTGGTTGCTATTATAGTGGGGATGATGGACTATGGCATGGGGACGATGCCCATGATGCCCGACGCCAACGGAGGCTTCATGGACCAATTGCAGGACGGGAAGGCTATGGCGGGGCTGGATCCTGCCAATTTCGATATTGACATGGCTACGAAGGCGCAGAACAGGAACCGAGGCAATTACCGGTGCAGCAAGGTACGGGAGGTTTATGAGCAGGGTGAGAAGAATTTGCGCTGACTTATTTTTTAGTGTGGAGAACCCAAGAAGGGCCACGTGTGTCCGCTAGTACCGTCCAACTACAAGTGTCACCGCTGTGGTCTATCGAAGAAGTCCTGCACGTGCTCAGGTACAGTGGAAATTATTTTTTTCGTTGGGAATTTATTGGTGCTGACTTGTTATTTACTTTGATGAAGCTCCGACAATGAGAACGATTGGAGTGCAGGCTGAGATGGACGAGGACATGACTACTCGGGTGCTGGACCTCAGTGTACAGGTGTGTTGAACCGCTGGAAGTGTTTAATTGTTCTTAAACTGACTGTTGTGTATTGTTTTTAGGGTGTGGTGGAATTCCACAAGACCATCGTGGGCTACAGTACGCCCCCTACCAACTCGTGATTGAAAGCCAGAGTCAGTAGCTGCCCTGTCAAGCTGCTCCATTTTGCTCGCAGTCTTGATTCAGACTGCATTTTTCAGGGGTACATGTCGATACTGTGCTTCTTACCTGCTTTTCTATCCATATCATGTATTTTACGTTTTTGTATCCCTCATCACCAGCTAGAATCTTCGTTTCTACCTCATCCTTGATACATTTTCTATGCGTTAGCGATCTGGAGGACATCGCTTGGAATTTGGTACCCGCGGAGCTGTACAGCAGTGACTTTAGCACGCAGTGGGTTGGCTTTGGTCACTTCGTTCAGATACAGCAGTGTGATGCCTCCATGGAGCTCAATAGATCGTACCACTACCGTCTTGAATAGCACAGTAAGTCGTGCCAGGATACTGTTCATCATCAGTGCGAACGGCATAAAGTATGTCATTGTGAACTGCACCATCAAGGCTACAACAACTCAATTAGTACACAACCAACAAGATCTCAATGAAACTGGATAAAAGCACACCTTTGTAGGCCTTTTGAGCTGCTCGAATCACTTCAGCAGCAGCAGTCGACACTTGTACCAGTTTTCGCAGCACAGCGTCCGTACTGATCTTCAAATCTGAAGCTAATAATTTCCACGAGATGTGGTGCGCTCCATTCTCCAGCTCCAGCGCTTTCAATACATCTGCAGCTTCAGTGAACGCAGTAGAGATCATCTCCACCTTGAAATCTCGAAGACATCGCTTCACCTGCTGCAAATTCTGGAAGAAAAAAGCGCGTCGATGCTGGCTGTGGTTCTTGTACATACTGCGCTGGAACAGAGCGATCTCCTGGCTCAGTAAACGCGTCATATCGTCCGTGGACTGCGCGTCCAGCAGCAGCTTGTGCTGCATCTCCATCTCTATTGCTGCCATCCGAATTATGACGAATGAATGGAAACGTTCGACTATTTCCGATGTAAATGTAGCCATCTAACTATCAAAAGTGTAGCCATCTTACGATTCGTTTCGCTTCAAGGCAAGAAATTACACTGAAAAATCCAACATTTATTATGTGCGTGGTAAGTTTACCGAGGACTAGCGTATATGCAGTGGGAAAAAGGTGGAGCGTTGGCTATAGCAACCTCTAAGTTCTTAGAAGCCAGGGTCGCAGTCGTCGCTGTTAGTAGGCTTGTAGTTGTCCGGGCTCTGAGTGCTTGGAGTGCCGTAGTGGTTCACAACCACTGGCTCGTCGAATCCGATTTCAGGTCCGTCCACAACGACTGGGGCGTCAGTGCAAGGTTCCTCGGTCGTCGATTCATATCCATTGTGAACTGAGTCCACCACAACCGGAGCGTCGGTGTAAGGTGCATCGGTCTGCGAGCCGTATCCGTTGTGGACCGGGGCGTCAGTGTAAGGTGCCTCGGTTCCGTATCCATTGTGGACCGGGGCATCCGTGTAAGGTGCGTCGGTCTGCGAGCCGTATCCGTTGTCGACCGGGGCGTCAGTGTAAGGTGCCTCGGTTCCGTATCCATTGTGGACCGGGGCATCCGTGTAAGGTGCGTCAGTCTGCGAGCCGTATCCGTTGTCGACCGGGGCGTCGGTGCAAGGCTCATCGGTGTTCGAGCCGTATTCGCTGTGAACTGGGGCATCCGTGTAAGGTGCGTCAGTCTGCGAGCCGTATCCGTTGTCGACCGGGGCGTCAGTGTAAGGTGCCTCGGTTCCGTATCCATTGTGGACCGGGGCATCCGTGTAAGGTGCGTCAGTCTGCGAGCCGTATCCGTTGTCGACCGGGGCGTCGGTGCAAGGCTCATCGGTGTTCGAGCCGTATTCGCTGTGAACTGGGGCATCCGTGTAAGGTGCGTCGGTAGCTTTCGACCCGTATCCATTGTGAACGGGGTCGACCACCACCGGTTCGTCAGTGCACGGTGCGTCGGTCTCATCAACGTGGCCCGCGTACGGCGTTTCTGTCGTCTCATACGACTTGGGGGTCGAGGCATGAGTGTAGGTAGACTTCTGTGTCTTGGGGGCAACACCTCCACCGTAGCATTCCTCAGTCTCGCCCGTTCCGAAGTCCTGGGTCCAGTAGTGCTTGTACTGACTGTTGGGGTTGTAGGCGTAGGCCGTGCCGAACATGGTGTAGTCGCCGAGAATGTTCTCTCGGTGTCCAGGCGAGTTCATCCACGTCTTCATGACTGAGTCGACGTCGGGTTGGCCCGCAGCGACGTTCTCAGCCACGGAACTCCAGTCGTATCCGGCTTCGGAGACGCGGTCCGCCATATTCGTTCCGTCCGTGCCCGTGTGGTCCATGTAGTTGTTCGCGGCCTGGTCGTCGGAGTGGCGTTGAGCCGCATCCTGAAGCTTCTTGTTGGTACAGAGTGCCGGGAGACCGCGAGACACGCGCTCTTGGTTGACGCGGTACAACATGGTGGAGTAGTAGTCGTCGGACTGGGTGTACGTCTGCAGGTTTCGCTGCTCCTGGCGCAGGTTGGCGGCTTCCGCAGCAGCAGCGGCGACGACGAGGTAGGCGATCACGGGGCGTACAACGAGCATGATGCAGGTAGCAGATACCAGTTCTGGTGGTGAGGCTTGGTCGGAAGTTGCTGCACTTGCGAGCTCGTCAGTAGATTGAGTTGTGAGCTAAAGCGCCGTGGGCGGGGGACATCTCGGGGACGGTAGTTCCTTAGGGCACCTAGAATTGTTCTTTCCTCGATTTCCGCGGCGTCGTAATGCTAGAAGGTGTGGTTAGTCATCGCAAAAGGCGAGCGCACCCACTTCGATCCAGTTACGACGAGCGCCTGTCACTTAGAGACCGTAACTTGGTCTGCTCGGTGCGACGAAATCAGTCAAATGTGAGGCTTTCGCTAGTGGCCTGTTCGTTGAACGGGATTCCTCCACAAATGCTCTTCACCCAGGTCGTATAGAGGTCAGGAGTGCCTCCCTTTTCAATAGGAAACGCCTTTGCTGAACCCGTGACCTTTGCGAGAGGAGCGTGGTAATGTCGTCGTTGCATTGCGTTTGAGCAACACACAGGCGTTCGTACATGTGCATGTGCATGTACCAGTACGCTTAAATACACAGCGTGTGTTTGATGGATGCTCGAGTTCTCAAGTCCTACCTGTGGTGATTCACCACTGGTGATAACTAAGGACGACGTAAGAGGTCTAAACGTCTTGACGTTCGCTTCGAGGCTACGAACAGTAAAAGGAGACAGATGGACCAGGATGTTGTGCCTCGCTCCATCAAAAACCACGTGCTCTGCAGGAGGGAAGGTTATTAAACTTTGATTAATGGTTCTGTGGCTGTACGAACATACATTTTCATTTGTGCAATTTAATGGTGTATTGATCGGAAGCATGCTTTCGCTAACAGATCCCTGTTCACCGTCGTCGTACCCACACTGAGGTCGCATTCCTACTTGTTATGAAAAAAAAAACTTGCTTAAAAGTTAGACTCGCAGTCGTTCTGCGTCGCCGAAGGAGGCGTCGTAGTAGCGGCCGGGGTAGCAACAGGAGCGGGCGTCGTCGCGGCCGGCGTGGCCACGGGAGCGGGGGTCGTGGCGGCAGGGGTAGCCACAGGCGCAGGCGTCGTCGCAGCCGGAGTGACCGCAGGTGCAGGCGTCGTCGCGGCCGGAGTGACCACAGGTGCAGGCGTCGTAGCGGCCGGGGTGACTACAGGGCCCTTGGTGGCCGGAATTTCCTTGTTGGGGGTGACAGTAGCAGGAGTCTCCGGGATAACCGTCGTTGGGGCGGGGGTGACGATCTCCTGCTTCGTCGGTGGCGTCGCAGCCGGAACGGTCGTGTTGCCGCCGTCGCACGCCTCCGAGCCGCCGCTGCCAAAGTCCTGCGTCCAGTAGATCCCGTACTGGCTGTCCTTGTTGTACGAGAACGCGGTGCCGAACATGGTGTAGTCGGGACTCATGATGTTCTCGCGGTGACCCGGGGACGTCATCCACGACTCCATGACGGACTGGACTTCCTCCTGACCAGCGGCGACATTTTCAGCGACGCTGTCCCATTCGTAACCGGCCTTGGTGATACGCTGCGACATCGTGGATCCATCGTGACCGTCGTGAGCCATGAAGTTGTTCTTAGCCATGTCGTCCGAGTGACGCTGAGCAGCAGCCTGAAGTTTCTTGTTCATGCAAAGAGACGGCACGCCCTGCTTCGCGCGTTCCTGGTTCACGGCGGTCAGCATAGCGCCGTGGTAATCGCCCGTCGGCATGCCAGCGTCCGTAGAAGCCACGGCCACGACAAGCAGGAGGGCGAGCGAGTATTGGGAGACGGACAGCATCTTTCGGGTTGGAGGCAAATTGCGATTTGGGGAGACCACGTTCGCAGCGCCGCGCAGCCCGGTTGTGGAGTCCACAGTGGACGAGTAGGCCAGGCTTCTGACGCTGAGAATTGCTGGTCCAGGCCATGCACGCGGTCACCATCGCGAGATGGAAAAGCCGTTTGCTCTCGGGGAGGAACTGATCGTAAAGACGATGAAAACTGAGGTCAACTCGAATGCCTCCACTGTGGTCGCCTTCAAAATTCACCCACCCAGATCAATGCGTGGAGCATGAATTATAGAGAGTCGTACACTACGGGGGGTCCACACACAGCGGTTGTTGCTAGAGTTTGCTTGGATAGGCAACGTGAAGCTACGCTTGAACGCCAAGTTGACTCAAATCGAGTGTGATGTTCAAAGGTTTTCGCTGTGCGGATCGTGCAGCGCTGCCGTCAACGTGAAAAGTGTTATGCTCTCGTGTTACGTTGAGTAAGAAAATGAAGTCGTCTATTTGGTTTTCACATCTACTGGTGCCGGTCGTGCATCGGTTCATTTATTTCATATACCCACATCGGGGATACACCGCCTACTCATTACAACAAGTAGTTTTCGTAGCATTCCACTTAGAAGTTGGACTGGCAATCGGCCTGGGCCGGAGTCTCCGGAGTCGACGTCGTCGGGGCAGGCGTTACAGGGGCCTCCGTCGCCGGAGCCTCCGTAGCAGGTGCTTCAGTAGCAGGAGCCTCCGTCACAGTCACCGTCGTAGGAGCCGGCGTAGGTGCCTCCGTCTCAGCCTCGCCCTGAACCTGGTCCACATTCTGAGTAGCATCCTGAATCGTCGTCGAACCGCTCGTGGTCGCGCCGTCACACTGCTCAGCATCGCCAGAGCCGAAGTCCTGTGTCCAGTAGTGCTGGTACGTGCCCGCCTTGTTGAACGCGTACGCAGAGCCGAACATCGTGTAGTCGCCCATGATGTTCTCCAGGTGCTCCGGGGAGTTGATCCACGCCACCATCACGGCGTCCACGTCGATCTGACCGGCGGCCACGTTCTCCGCCACGGAGTTCCAGTCGTAGCCGGCCTGAGTGATACGCTCCGACATCGTCGAGCCGTCCGAGCCGTCGTGAGCCATGTAGTCCTTGGCGGCCATGTCGTCCGAGTGGCGCTGCGCCGCCGTGTGCAGCTTCTTGTTGAGGCACAGAGCCTTGAGACCCTTGGTGGCACGCTGCTTGTTCACAGCGGCCAGCATGGCCGAGGCGTAGTCGTCATAGGCCGTGTACGTGTTGACGTTGGTGGCGATGGTGGTGCCGCCAAGCTTACGAAGGTAAGAAGCTTCCGTGTTTGAAGCGGCCGCCACAATGAGCAGCAGAGCAAGCGAGGACTGAGCGATGGTCATCATTATTCTAGATTGGTTTTGAGTGGATTGAGTTGAATGCGGTGCGAATGGAAGGTGGCAAATTGAAAACTGAGACTTAGCTGGAAGTGTGTCAACAGTCGATCCTGTGGTGACGAGCAGAACAGCTCCGGTCCAGGTCGTCACCTCATGGCATTCCGGAAGCAAAGTGTCCCTTGCCTCGGTCACATGTCCACAGAGCCAACGTAGCGCACCGACACAAACGCTGGCGCACGAGTGTGTTCGGTCGACGGGGCATGTCCGCCACGAACCGGAGCCCCACGTGCTGCAGCGGAAGATTGCAAAGGGCCACGACGCCGTCGCCGATTGGGTTTCGACCGCAAACGGGCGAACAGATGGGCGCATCACAGTCTCTGACTTCAGCGAACTCCGTGCGAGGACACGAGCGTGCGAGTCGAGAATGGCATTGTGGCATTGTTGTGTGCCTGCTGTCAGCGATGAACGCTAGTTCGCAACTGACTTACAGCTTCATTTGGTACAGCCGGCGGTGGCTTGCCAAGCACGAACATCAGCATAGACAGGATGTTTAACAGGCAAATGTGTCTGCTCACCATGTGAGATTGAGATCTGTTGAATCGTAGATTGGAGGGTTTGACCAAGAGCTATTTTAAATCGCCTGCATTAGAATCCTCGTTACTACATTACCAGTACTCCTCAGTCTCCGATACCGGACGGAGTCGCACAAACAACAAACACGATCGTCTCAATCAAGTCTGGAAGTGCCGACGCACGTACGGCCCATCGAGTTAACGGCTGTCGCGAACGAGGTGCCGAAAGCTCAGAGCTCCATCGAGCATCGAGCCGAACGTTGAACGGCCCTCGGCTCTGCGCGCCGCTCTTGATGGCCTCGACTCACACAACACGGCGATGCACTGGCGCCAAATCTGCAGGCGAAATGACGGCGCAATGCGACTGCAGTCGGCAACGAACGCAGTCTCTGTCCCAGTCAATCGATCGAGGAAGGCAACTGTTTTCAACGCTCGCGGCCAAATACCACACGGGACGGACCGACGAGGCACCGCCGCCGTGACCCACAAGCTCCGCGCCAGACGGCCGTCGCGCACCCTACCGTCCTTTGCGAGAGTGTCCCCATTTGCAGAGAGTATTGTACCGTTGCCTGTTGACCAGACCCTCAAACGCTTGGCTCTACACGCTGCGCAGGCTAACCAGAAGCTCATTTCCCAAATTGCCATCTTCCACTCGCATCGGAATCAACACACACATTTAATCTAAAATCATGATGGCCATCGTTCAGTCTTCTCTTGCTCTGCTGCTCATTGTGGTGGCCACTTCCAACGGCCTCACCGAAGCCGCCAACCTCCGTCAGCGCAACCTCGGCGGCACCACCATTGCCACCAACGTCAACACGTACACGGCCTATGACGACTACGCCTCGGCCATGCTGGCCGCTGTGAACAAGCAGCGTGCCACCAAGGGTCTCAAGGCTCTGTGCCTCAACAAGAAGCTGCACACGGCGGCGCAGCGCCACTCGGACGACATGGCCGCCAAGGACTACATGGCTCACGACGGCTCGGACGGCTCGACGATGTCGGAGCGTATCACTCAGGCCGGCTACGACTGGAACTCCGTGGCGGAGAACGTGGCCGCCGGTCAGATCGACGTGGACGCCGTGATGGTGGCGTGGATCAACTCCCCGGAGCACCTGGAGAACATCATGGGCGACTACACGATGTTCGGCTCTGCGTACGCGTTCAACAAGGCGGGCACGTACCAGCACTACTGGACACAGGACTTCGGCTCTGGCGATGCTGAGCAGTGTGACGGCGCGACCACGAGCGGTTCGACGACGATTCAGGATGCTACTCAGAATGTGGACCAGGTTCAGGGCGAGGCTGAGACGGAGGCACCTACGCCGGCTCCTACGACGGTGACTGTGACGGAGGCTCCTGCTACTGAAGCACCTGCTACGGAGGCTCCGGCGACGGAGGCCCCTGTAACGCCTGCCCCGACGACGTCGACTCCCGAGACGGACAGTCCCAAGGGCAAGGACTGCGAGTCGAACTTCTAAGCGCTACGGAATTGTGCTATTCGTCAATCCCGCGTTTGCAGGACAACCCACCCACCCACCACATAGAGCTACATGTTACTGCGTAGATTGAGTGCCATCTCAAGGTGCAGATTAGACCCCTATACAATAATGAACAACTTGAACACTTGAACAGCATGAAAGATCTCAGTAGTTTTGTTGGTGATACATGTAGAACTTAGGACTTTGGATGAATTTGTACTAGGTCCAGTATGGTTTACCCCCCCCCCCCCCCCCAATTTAAAAAACTCATGAAATCTGGAATCAATTTACCGAGCTCAAAACCTAGGATGGTTGACGCAGCGACGTAGTATATCGAACACCAATGCGTTCGTGCCCGGATTCCATCTTCTGGTGCTACCTGAAGCAGACTAGCGGTGGTTCTAGTCGGAACAAACGTAGACACTACCGGTACCGTTCTGTATAGCTAACCGTCATGACAGACGTGTTCGTCAACGAAGTGCACATGTACTTGCTTCAGAATCAACATCTCTCATACTGTGTCGCGCCATGTGGAACAAACAATTGAACAAATGCTGCGAGGCGTTGAAGTGGCCCCATGTTGTGGCTGCCGACCGGGCACCAACACCACACGCAGCTTTCGAGTCACTGAGATATCTGTGAACTTTCAACAACAACTGCAGCCACAGCTCAGTATCGAAAACCATCCGACCGGCGTGTCGACATTTCATTTCGGTTCAAACTGCCACAAAAAGTGAAACCATGCTGAAAACGAGCAGACAGTGTCTGATACACGACACGAAATCGAGATCTGTAGGGTGCACTTAGAGCTGACAGGTACATGTACTAGTATACCAGACAGCCACTTCAATGTCTCCCAAATGAGTTTGTCGACTTTCGATGCTTGTCTACCCGCGATCGATATCACTCTCCAATTTCACATCTACTACCCACAACAACCACCAAAAACGCACGAAATCACAACCATGACCATCACGCAGTCTACCATTGCTCTCCTGCTTGTACTCGCCACCGCCTCCAACGGCGCATCGGAAGCGGCCAATCTGCGCCAGCACCAGGTCCAGCGCAACCTCGGAGGTGCAACGTACGCGCAGTCGGACGACTACTTCTCCGCCATGCTGGCCGCTGTCAACAAGGAGCGCGCGGCCAACGGACTCTCGGCGCTCTGCATGAACAAGAAGCTGCAGAACGCGGCGCAGCGCCACTCCGACGACCAGGCCAAGAACAACTTCATGGCTCACGACGGATTGGATGGATCCACCATGTCGAAGCGTGTGACCGACGCCGGATACCAGTGGAACGCCGTGGCTGAGAACGTGGCGGCCGGTCAGGTGGACGTGACCGCCGTGATGGAGTCGTGGATGAACTCGCCTGGCCACCGCGCCAATATCCTCGGTGCCGACTACACCATGTTCGGCACGGCGTACGCGTACAACCCTGAGAGCACGTACAAGCACTACTGGACGCAGGACTTCGGTGCCGGCAGCTCGGAGGCGTGTGATGGCTCCGACTCGACACAGCAGAGCGTTATCCAGTACTAGGACGGATCGAACGTCCACCATATAGCTGCATCAGCGCTTTAGATGACCGTGCTGTGTGCAACAACCACGATAGACTTGCATGTAGAGTAATACTTCCTGTACCTGTGTAGAACGGATAGTCATCTTGAAGATGCCGAGTAACCGAAAATCTACGATGTTGATCAATGTGCAATGGTGTATAAGGTTACTTGTACCGATAAGCTTAGATTTGTTCTGCTTTACGCTGTAGATCACGTATTTCAGTCACACTACTTTGTAGAGTTACTGAAGGCATAAGGCACACAATATGCTCGAACACCTTCTGTTTGAATCTATTTGAAGAAATCGGCATAGATGTTTATCGTCAATCCATTCCACCCACAGTCTCTAATCTGCCTGATTGAAACACAATGTTCGGAAGACTTTGCTGCGCTGCTGGAACCGATGTCTTCACTGTGCATGCGGGCGTTGGTCGTCGGGCTCCGGACGATGACGAGATCGAAAACAATTATATCGGTGAACAGAAGCTAATGGAGGGTGCCCTAATCAAACTGGGGGACTACGCACACTACCGGTACTTCCAGCTTTTCCGTAATGGACGTTTCTGCTACTACGAACTGCCCATGCCAGCGGTGACGCCCGACGGAGATCGGAGAGTTCACCTCACGTCCAAGCACCTGCGAGGTTTCATGACGCTGCGTGCGTCAAGTCACACCAAGAGTTTAGCCAAGAACGAGGAGGAATACGAAGCTGATCTCCTCAAACGCGGACTTGTGTTCAACCGTAAGAAGCTCGAAATGCGACCCACGGGGTACTCGCCTTTGGGCCAATTATTGTCCTGGAAGCTTCGTGCCAGCAGAGACGCGGTGTATTTGAAGTGGGAACGTGCATTTCGCATTGCTCTTCGACCGATCTGGGTGCAAAACGCAACACACTGCATGGTGTGCAAGAAAGACTTCACCTTTTTCATCCGCCCACATCACTGTCGGTACGGTTAACTGTGTAGGTGCTCATTCATTTCAACATTTGACGCTGATATTTTTGTCTTACGCTTGTAGCAAATGTGGAACGTGTATGTGTGATGAATGTACCGTGTTGGCACCCCGGTTGCCGCTGCAAGGCTACTACGATGAAGTGCGTATCTGTCGGGACTGTTCGCCGATTAGCAATCAGCTTTCATCACTGAAAACTGGTACACGGGTCCTGGTGTACGGTATTTTACCAGGTCGCGTAGTGAACATAAACTTACCCGAAGGTGTGGATGGAAGAGGGACTGTAAGTGTGCAACTGGTGAAACAAGATAACCAGGTACGAAGTTATGCCCTGGAGCGTGTTGAGCTCTATTCAGAAGCGGTGCTTTCAGCGAACCGGATCAAGAACGCGATTCGAAGACACTTGGCCTACTTAATCTTTCGAACGCGTCTCAATTTCAACACGTGGAACCTACTCGAAACGATGCAGGAGCAGCAAACCATGCAAATGATGCGGTTCGTCAAGAAGTCGATTAGTATTAACGATTTGCACTCTATGGTGCCGCTTCTAGGCTCACGTAGTACACTTGACGATGCCGTTTTGGAAAGGGAGCGAGCCAAACTATCTCTCGCTCATTACCATGGAGTTCGAGTATTGTTTCCCTTGCGCCTGAACACAGTAAAGAGGCTGATCAACCAATTTCGCAATGGAATTTTGCTACACCCCGTGTTCGTACGGCGTATCTTGGACGAATCTGCGAAATTGTTCCAAACCCACCATAAATCTCCAATGAACTCGGTCGACATCCCCCCTGGAGTAAAAATGGTTGTGGTGGGGGATCTACACGGACAACTCGAGGATTTACTAACAATTATGGAGAAGAACGGGATTCCAAGCAGCAAAAACTGGTATCTCTTCAATGGAGACTTTGTGGATCGAGGATCGCACGGTGTTGAAATCATGCTGTTACTGTTGGCGTTTAAGCTTTTGTATCCTGGGTGCGTGTTTCTAAATCGCGGCAACCACGAAGAGCGGATGATCAACGAGATCTTCGGGTTTCAGGATGAAGTTTATTCCAAGTATGGGATTGAAAATGACAGCAGTACAGGTCGGGGAGGATTGAGTACGTCCATCAACTACTCGGCCACCATGCTGTTCCAGATGTTCGAAACTGTCTTTGATTTGTTTCCAGTCTTTGCCTTGGTTAACAGACGCGTCTTCATCGTCCACGGAGGCTTGAGCAACCACGAGAACGTCACTATCGCAGAGTTACAACAATTAGATCACCGGGGAGAACCTTCACAAGGTTCCAGCCGCGAGGATGAACTGCTGACACATCTTTTATGGAGTGATCCTTGCGAAGAAGACGGTTGGAAACCTTCTAGCCGAGGTGCAGGAGTGGAGTTTGGCCCAGACATCACCAAGGAGTTCTGTAAGCGGAATGGCATCAGTCTCATTATCCGGTCACACGAGTGTCGAGAAGAAGGGTTCGATATCGTTCATGATGGACTCCTTCTCACAGTTTTCTCGGCATCCAACTACTGCGGCTCTCAAACCAACAAGGGGGCGTGTGTGTTGCTGGAACGGAGCGAAAATAACGACATTCAGCCACGTGTGGTTCAATTTTCCTCGCAACCGCTCCAAAAGTTACGAACTGCAGGAAGAAACGAGTGGAGAAAGAAAGCTCGTCACTTAGAACAGCAAACACTGGAGTCGGTCCTGAAGATCATCTGTGAGAATCGGTACACGTTAACCCTCGCTTACAAGCAGGCAGACACAACGAGATGTGGACGAGTGTCGAAGATTGCGTGGAAGACAATACTGCAACGGGTGCTGGGCGTTCAAGCTAACTTTCTCTCGTATTTCCACCTACTAGCCACAGAGTGTGAGGGAGGAGGTATCGATTATCGAGGCTTTATCTCCAAAGCACACTGCACACTAGAGGCTATCGCGTCTGAAGAATAATAGCCCATCCTTGTTAATGGTGATATTGTGGTCCTCAAGCGTTCAAAAGTAAGCTCACATGTATTGTTTTTTTCGTCACTCATTTCATGGATATCAAGGATGCTGGGTACTCTGCACGCTTGAATGGTGTCTTGAGACAGTGTCAAAGACTTGTCGAACAAACCCATACACTCACAACAGACAAATGATCTACCCGTACACCCCAGCAGTAAGGAAACGGACTTTTGAGCCGAGGTATCGCAACAATAACCATGTTCTATTCTCTGAAATTTATTTCTGAGTTAAGACGGGATCGAGTGGAGATATCCTATTGTAAATGATTTGGTAAATTTTATTCGAATTCCAAACAAAGTTTCAAAGGAAAATACTCAAATTGGTATAAATACTGCGCGGGGTGCTGTCGAATTAATACCTGGTAAAACGGATATATTTCACTAATGTTGCCTGTGTTGCCACCCTCTCGCTTAGGTGCGTAATGTATTGGCCAATGATCCAATCGGATGTTACACGAAGGCTGTTTGTTGTACAATATACGACCTGAAGTACATGTATATAGTAGCAAAGGCTTGGGAGTGAAGCATTTTTTCCCATGCGTTCACTGCATACCATGTAGTAGCGTAAACGTATATTCAGCGGTATCTGAACATCTACAAGTCGAAAATTAGCGGGATGCTACATCTTAGCCGATCTGTTTCCTGTCCAACGCGCTTTGAGTATAGCGCTCCAAATCTGAATCTGAGAAACTGTACAGGGAACGGAAGTAAGATCGTCAGCTGCGCCCCGCAGGGGGTATCTCCGGTACAGCAACGCAAAGAGCCCGGGGTGAAGATCTCCATTCGCTCGTTTTCCGTGAACGTTGAGCAAGTACCTCTTGTACCAGCTTTGAGTTTAACCACCGAAAAATGCCAAGGGCTCACAGTCAACAAGGTTGTCATTGGGCCCCTTCGGCACTACACGAGACGGATCCCGCAGCGCTCCTCTTTCTACGTTGCAGTCACTCGTGTCAGGTCGATGACGCAGATGCTCCTTATTGAGCCCCTCTCATTAGAGTTTCTCAAGTACTTTTCCCCATCGCAACCCGCTCTGGTCGAAACAGCCCGCCAGCAACTTGAAGAGATCTGCGATCAGCGATCTAACTTATAACTACCTCCAAAAAATTTCAGAGCTTCTTCGCGTTCGCGCGACTTTGTGAAATTGTGTACTTACTTGAAGTATCCTAGTATTGATTCAGATATCAATACAAGCTCAATATATTGAACAATACTGAGAAAGTACTGCAAGATCTTAATTGGTATCAACTCAGCTTGTTTTCTAAATGATACCGGTAGGCATCAAGACAGATCGCTTCAACATCACATTCATTGTAGATTTTCGGTTACTCGGCATCTTCAAGATGACTATCAGTTCTACACAGGTACAGGAAGTATTACTCTACATGCAAGTCTATCGTGGCTGTTGCACACAGCACGGTCATCTAAAGCGCTGATGCAGCTATATGGCGGACGTTCGATCCGTCCTAGTACTGGATAACGCTCTGCTGTGTCGAGTCGGAGCCATCACACGCCTCCGAGCTGCCGGCACCGAAGTCCTGCGTCCAGTAGTGCTTGTACGTGCTCTCAGGGTTGTACGCGTACGCCGTGCCGAACATGGTGTAGTCGGCACCGAGGATATTGGCGCGGTGGCCAGGCGAGTTCATCCACGACTCCATCACGGCGGTCACGTCCACCTGACCGGCCGCCACGTTCTCAGCCACGGCGTTCCACTGGTATCCGGCGTCGGTCACACGCTTCGACATGGTGGATCCATCCAATCCGTCGTGAGCCATGAAGTTGTTCTTGGCCTGGTCGTCGGAGTGGCGCTGCGCCGCGTTCTGCAGCTTCTTGTTCATGCAGAGCGCCGAGAGTCCGTTGGCCGCGCGCTCCTTGTTGACAGCGGCCAGCATGGCGGAGAAGTAGTCGTCCGACTGCGCGTACGTTGCACCTCCGAGGTTGCGCTGGACCTGGTGCTGGCGCAGATTGGCCGCTTCCGATGCGCCGTTGGAGGCGGTGGCGAGTACAAGCAGGAGAGCAATGGTAGACTGCGTGATGGTCATGGTTGTGATTTCGTGCGTTTTTGGTGGTTGTTGTGGGTAGTAGATGTGAAATTGGAGAGTGATATCGATCGCGGGTAGACAAGCATCGAAAGTCGACAAACTCATTTGGGAGACATTGAAGTGGCTGTCTGGTATACTAGTACATGTACCTGTCAGCTCTAAGTGCACCCTACAGATCTCGATTTCGTGTCGTGTATCAGACACTGTCTGCTCGTTTTCAGCATGGTTTCACTTTTTGTGGCAGTTTGAACCGAAATGAAATGTCGACACGCCGGTCGGATGGTTTTCGATACTGAGCTGTGGCTGCAGTTGTTGTTGAAAGTTCACAGATATCTCAGTGACTCGAAAGCTGCGTGTGGTGTTGGTGCCCGGTCGGCAGCCACAACATGGGGCCACTTCAACGCCTCGCAGCATTTGTTCAATTGTTTGTTCCACATGGCGCGACACAGTATGAGAGATGTTGATTCTGAAGCAAGTACATGTGCACTTCGTTGACGAACACGTCTGTCATGACGGTTAGCTATACAGAACGGTACCGGTAGTGTCTACGTTTGTTCCGACTAGAACCACCGCTAGTCTGCTTCAGGTAGCACCAGAAGATGGAATCCGGGCACGAACGCATTGGTGTTCGATATACTACGTCGCTGCGTCAACCATCCTAGGTTTTGAGCTCGGTAAATTGATTCCAGATTTCATGAGTTTTTTAAATTGGGGGGGGGGGTAAACCATACTGGACCTAGTACAAATTCATCCAAAGTCCTAAGTTCTACATGTATCACCAACAAAACTACTGAGATCTTTCATGCTGTTCAAGTGTTAAGTTGTTCATTATTGTATAGGGGTCTAATCTGCACCTTGAGATGGCACTCAATCTACGCAGTAACATGTAGCTCTATGTGGTGGGTGGGTGGGTTGTCCTGCAAACGCGGGATTGACGAATAGCACAATTCCGTAGCGCTTAGAAGTTCGACTCGCAGTCCTTGCCCTTGGGACTGTCCGTCTCGGGAGTCGACGTCGTCGGGGCAGGCGTTACAGGGGCCTCCGTCGCCGGAGCCTCCGTAGCAGGTGCTTCAGTAGCAGGAGCCTCCGTCACAGTCACCGTCGTAGGAGCCGGCGTAGGTGCCTCCGTCTCAGCCTCGCCCTGAACCTGGTCCACATTCTGAGTAGCATCCTGAATCGTCGTCGAACCGCTCGTGGTCGCGCCGTCACACTGCTCAGCATCGCCAGAGCCGAAGTCCTGTGTCCAGTAGTGCTGGTACGTGCCCGCCTTGTTGAACGCGTACGCAGAGCCGAACATCGTGTAGTCGCCCATGATGTTCTCCAGGTGCTCCGGGGAGTTGATCCACGCCACCATCACGGCGTCCACGTCGATCTGACCGGCGGCCACGTTCTCCGCCACGGAGTTCCAGTCGTAGCCGGCCTGAGTGATACGCTCCGACATCGTCGAGCCGTCCGAGCCGTCGTGAGCCATGTAGTCCTTGGCGGCCATGTCGTCCGAGTGGCGCTGCGCCGCCGTGTGCAGCTTCTTGTTGAGGCACAGAGCCTTGAGACCCTTGGTGGCACGCTGCTTGTTCACAGCGGCCAGCATGGCCGAGGCGTAGTCGTCATAGGCCGTGTACGTGTTGACGTTGGTGGCAATGGTGGTGCCGCCGAGGTTGCGCTGACGGAGGTTGGCGGCTTCGGTGAGGCCGTTGGAAGTGGCCACCACAATGAGCAACAGAGCAAGAGAAGACTGAACGATGGCCATCATGATTTTAGATTAAATGTGTGTGTTGATTCCGATGCGAGTGGAAGATGGCAATTTGGGAAATGAGCTTCTGGTTAGCCTGCGCAGCGTGTAGAGCCAAGCGTTTGAGGGTCTGGTCAACAGGCAACGGTACAATACTCTCTGCAAATGGGGACACTCTCGCAAAGGACGGTAGGGTGCGCGACGGCCGTCTGGCGCGGAGCTTGTGGGTCACGGCGGCGGTGCCTCGTCGGTCCGTCCCGTGTGGTATTTGGCCGCGAGCGTTGAAAACAGTTGCCTTCCTCGATCGATTGACTGGGACAGAGACTGCGTTCGTTGCCGACTGCAGTCGCATTGCGCCGTCATTTCGCCTGCAGATTTGGCGCCAGTGCATCGCCGTGTTGTGTGAGTCGAGGCCATCAAGAGCGGCGCGCAGAGCCGAGGGCCGTTCAACGTTCGGCTCGATGCTCGATGGAGCTCTGAGCTTTCGGCACCTCGTTCGCGACAGCCGTTAACTCGATGGGCCGTACGTGCGTCGGCACTTCCAGACTTGATTGAGACGATCGTGTTTGTTGTTTGTGCGACTCCGTCCGGTATCGGAGACTGAGGAGTACTGGTAATGTAGTAACGAGGATTCTAATGCAGGCGATTTAAAATAGCTCTTGGTCAAACCCTCCAATCTACGATTCAACAGATCTCAATCTCACATGGTGAGCAGACACATTTGCCTGTTAAACATCCTGTCTATGCTGATGTTCGTGCTTGGCAAGCCACTGCCGGCTGTACCAAATGAAGCTGTAAGTCAGTTGCGAACTAGCGTTCATCGCTGACAGCAGGCACACAACAATGCCACAATGCCATTCTCGACTCGCACGCTCGTGTCCTCGCACGGAGTTCGCTGAAGTCAGAGACTGTGATGCGCCCATCTGTTCGCCCGTTTGCGGTCGAAACCCAATCGGCGACGGCGTCGTGGCCCTTTGCAATCTTCCGCTGCAGCACGTGGGGCTCCGGTTCGTGGCGGACATGCCCCGTCGACCGAACACACTCGTGCGCCAGCGTTTGTGTCGGTGCGCTACGTTGGCTCTGTGGACATGTGACCGAGGCAAGGGACACTTTGCTTCCGGAATGCCATGAGGTGACGACCTGGACCGGAGCTGTTCTGCTCGTCACCACAGGATCGACTGTTGACACACTTCCAGCTAAGTCTCAGTTTTCAATTTGCCACCTTCCATTCGCACCGCATTCAACTCAATCCACTCAAAACCAATCTAGAATAATGATGACCATCGCTCAGTCCTCGCTTGCTCTGCTGCTCATTGTGGCGGCCGCTTCAAACACGGAAGCTTCTTACCTTCGTAAGCTTGGCGGCACCACCATCGCCACCAACGTCAACACGTACACGGCCTATGACGACTACGCCTCGGCCATGCTGGCCGCTGTGAACAAGCAGCGTGCCACCAAGGGTCTCAAGGCTCTGTGCCTCAACAAGAAGCTGCACACGGCGGCGCAGCGCCACTCGGACGACATGGCCGCCAAGGACTACATGGCTCACGACGGCTCGGACGGCTCGACGATGTCGGAGCGTATCACTCAGGCCGGCTACGACTGGAACTCCGTGGCGGAGAACGTGGCCGCCGGTCAGATCGACGTGGACGCCGTGATGGTGGCGTGGATCAACTCCCCGGAGCACCTGGAGAACATCATGGGCGACTACACGATGTTCGGCTCTGCGTACGCGTTCAACAAGGCGGGCACGTACCAGCACTACTGGACACAGGACTTCGGCTCTGGCGATGCTGAGCAGTGTGACGGCGCGACCACGAGCGGTTCGACGACGATTCAGGATGCTACTCAGAATGTGGACCAGGTTCAGGGCGAGGCTGAGACGGAGGCACCTACGCCGGCTCCTACGACGGTGACTGTGACGGAGGCTCCTGCTACTGAAGCACCTGCTACGGAGGCTCCGGCGACGGAGGCCCCTGTAACGCCTGCCCCGACGACGTCGACTCCCGAGACGGACAGTCCCAAGGGCAAGGACTGCGAGTCGAACTTCTAAGCGCTACGGAATTGTGCTATTCGTCAATCCCGCGTTTGCAGGACAACCCACCCACCCACCACATAGAGCTACATGTTACTGCGTAGATTGAGTGCCATCTCAAGGTGCAGATTAGACCCCTATACAATAATGAACAACTTAACACTTGAACAGCATGAAAGATCTCAGTAGTTTTGTTGGTGATACATGTAGAACTTAGGACTTTGGATGAATTTGTACTAGGTCCAGTATGGTTTACCCCCCCCCCCCCCCCCCCCCAATTTAAAAAACTCATGAAATCTGGAATCAATTTACCGAGCTCAAAACCTAGGATGGTTGACGCAGCGACGTAGTATATCGAACACCAATGCGTTCGTGCCCGGATTCCATCTTCTGGTGCTACCTGAAGCAGACTAGCGGTGGTTCTAGTCGGAACAAACGTAGACACTACCGGTACCGTTCTGTATAGCTAACCGTCATGACAGACGTGTTCGTCAACGAAGTGCACATGTACTTGCTTCAGAATCAACATCTCTCATACTGTGTCGCGCCATGTGGAACAAACAATTGAACAAATGCTGCGAGGCGTTGAAGTGGCCCCATGTTGTGGCTGCCGACCGGGCACCAACACCACACGCAGCTTTCGAGTCACTGAGATATCTGTGAACTTTCAACAACAACTGCAGCCACAGCTCAGTATCGAAAACCATCCGACCGGCGTGTCGACATTTCATTTCGGTTCAAACTGCCACAAAAAGTGAAACCATGCTGAAAACGAGCAGACAGTGTCTGATACACGACACGAAATCGAGATCTGTAGGGTGCACTTAGAGCTGACAGGTACATGTACTAGTATACCAGACAGCCACTTCAATGTCTCCCAAATGAGTTTGTCGACTTTCGATGCTTGTCTACCCGCGATCGATATCACTCTCCAATTTCACATCTACTACCCACAACAACCACCAAAAACGCACGAAATCACAACCATGACCATCACGCAGTCTACCATTGCTCTCCTGCTTGTACTCGCCACCGCCTCCAACGGCGCATCGGAAGCGGCCAATCTGCGCCAGCACCAGGTCCAGCGCAACCTCGGAGGTGCAACGTACGCGCAGTCGGACGACTACTTCTCCGCCATGCTGGCCGCTGTCAACAAGGAGCGCGCGGCCAACGGACTCTCGGCGCTCTGCATGAACAAGAAGCTGCAGAACGCGGCGCAGCGCCACTCCGACGACCAGGCCAAGAACAACTTCATGGCTCACGACGGATCGGATGGATCCACCATGTCGAAGCGTGTGACCGACGCCGGATACCAGTGGAACGCCGTGGCTGAGAACGTGGCGGCCGGTCAGGTGGACGTGACCGCCGTGATGGAGTCGTGGATGAACTCGCCTGGCCACCGCGCCAATATCCTCGGTGTCGACTACACCATGTTCGGCACGGCGTACGCGTACAACCCTGAGAGCACGTACAAGCACTACTGGACGCAGGACTTCGGTGCCGGCAGCTCGGAGGCGTGTGATGGCTCCGACTCGACACAGCAGAGCGTTATCCAGTACTAGGACGGATCGAACGTCCACCATATAGCTGCATCAGCGCTTTAGATGACCGTGCTGTGTGCAACAACCACGATAGACTTGCATGTAGAGTAATACTTCCTGTACCTGTGTAGAACGGATAGTCATCTTGAAGATGCCGAGTAACCGAAAATCTACAATGAATGTGATGTTGAAGCGAAAAATCCAAGTGTAATGTACTTGCTCCAACCTCAGCACTACGAAGATGCTGAACCATTACCTGCGAGTGGAATATAATAGGAATCTGCCGTGAGCTGCATCCTAACACATTTTCTTCTCTCCTTTGCAGCACTACCGCGGTGAGAACATCATGTCGTCTCCTGACGGGGGAGGACAGAGCATCTGCGCGAAGTGAATGTCCTGCACCTCCATACTCTTGAACTGGTCCGTAGCATCCGCCAGCAGCCTCGCCACCATGTGCTTGCACTGTGTCCATCAAATACTCGTTAACCGTTAAGCCTTTGTCTCTTGCTACGACCTAGTAACCGTACCATAGCCGTCGGGTGCGACGTCACCGCTGTTTCATGGAAAGCCGAGCACGTGCAGTAGTGACTGAAGCAATTGTAGTAGTTCGCGCCACTGCCGCTCACCATGGAGTCATCGAATGGCTGCGTCACACTGTCCAAAGATACATCCGCGTCCTGCCGATCTGTTCTTCTCTTGTATTTGTTCAGGGACTCCACCCGAAAGAAGGAACGGTCGGACGGCGTCGCCGTGACCTTCGCCACCAAATCTCTCGCGACCAGTTCGCTGCCCAACTGCAGCAGCTGCAAGTCCTCGGGCGGCAACGACGCCATCATCTCTCCGTGTGCGTCTGTGAACTGCCGCGTTGAGCTCTGCTTCACCTCCAGCAGCACATGCGTCAGCACACTCACACCTACTGCCGTGCTCATGTAGTATATGTTAAACTATAAAGTATTATTGCTAACTATGACATGTTATTGTAACAATAAGAATATTATTGTAAACTAAAACATGTTATTGAAACAATAAAAATTATTATTGCCTTCCAACTGCACATTAATAATGGAGTTGATGTTCCGCAATGGCGCGCGGCTGTTGCTAGGCTCCACGGCGGTGGGGGCCAGCGGTGTGACGTATGCGGCTCACTCAGACGAGGGCTTTAACCGCTCGCTGTACTTCTGGCGTAAAGCCTTCCCTATCTACTTGCACTACCGAGCAGCACAACTGTACATGGACCAACTCGAATTGTCCGATGAGGAACAGGACGCCGAATACGAGAAGCTCCACGAGAAATACGCGCCTGAGGTGTTCGATATCGTGCTGGAGCTCAAAGGTTTCTATGTGAAGCTGGCTCAGACCGGCTCTACCAGGCCTGACGTGCTGCCTAAACAGTATTTAGACCGCGCTGCCAAGCTCCAGGATGACGCTCCATCCAAACCGGTGGAGGAGATCTGTGCTATCATTGAGCGTAGCTATGGCAAACCCTTAGATCAGGTTTTCCAGTCGGTCGACCCCAAGCCACTTGGAGCGGCGTCTATTGGCCAGGCGCATCGAGCAGTGCTGCTTGATGGTCAAGAAGTGGCTGTGAAGGTGCAACACCCCGACGCGGAGACGTTTTTCCGCTGGGATATTAAAACTATCCAGGACTTTTGCAGGTATTTCCAGCCAGCACATCTGCCGTATCTCGTTGAGGTGGAGAAGCAGTTCATGACCGAGTTTAACTACGTGGAAGAGGCCAAGAATTTAGATACCGTGAGGAAGAATATTGCGAAAAGTCCCTACGCTGCTAAAGTTGCCATTCCAGAGCCCAAGATGGAGCTGTGTACGAAGGAAGTGTTGGTGATGGAGTTTTTGAAAGGACGCAAGCTACTGGACGGCATTCACGACCATTTCGAGGCGATCGCGGCGGATAAGGGAGTCACAATCGACTTTTTGAAGCAGGAGCAGGAACGAAAAGACAAGGCACGAGAAGCACAAGGTTTGGATATTGAAGTCGGTCCTTCTTCCTCGCAGTTACGCCTGTATGGATTTACACTCGGAGCGAAGCGGTTGGCCAGGAGAATCGGTAGAGCATCTTACGATTACACACTGGGTTTTATCGCCCCGAAGGACTGGGAACCACGAGAAGACGAGCAGCATCAGTTGCTGAACTTGCCTGAGATTCTAAAGCTCATCATGGACGTGCACGGCTACGAGATTTTCGTGGATGGGTCATTCAACGGGGATCCGCATCCTGGTAACATCCTGCTGCTCGAGGACGGACGCCTCGGCCTCATCGACTATGGCCAGGTGAAACACATCTCGAAAGAGCACAGGGTTCACTTGGCCAAGCTCATCGTAGCACTTGCTGCCGGTTCACGTGACGATATCATTGAAGTCTTGACGAAGGACATGCGCGTCAAGACAACAAACATGGACCCGTATTTCTTGGAGAAGCAGGCGCGGCTGATGATTGACAACGACGATCGAACTGTCACGGAAGGAATGAACGCTCAACTGTTCCTGGAGCACTTACACACGTACGTAACCCACATAACTTTTATGTGTTATCTTACTGACTTTTTTATTTGTTATAGGATCGATCGGATCGAGTACATCCCTGACGAGTATGTCATGGCCTTCCGCTGTTCCTTACTACTGCGTGGCTTTAGCTACCTTTTGCACTACAAGTTTTCACATGCTCAAAGCTGGGAAGGAGTCGCAAGACAAGTACTTCAGGAAGCTCAAGTGGACAACACAAACAGTCCAGCTACTGCTTCGTAGATACCGTCAGGGTAATAGAGTTGCATACTGTAGAGGTGTTAAAACGACTAAAAACAAGGCACTTCAACTTCATTTTACGTGGTACACACCATTTTCCTCTTAGTGTCACAGTCTGGACTATTTTAAATTTGGCGCCATGAGTAACAAGTCAACAGAGGACAATTCTGCGTCGTCGCTTGCTGCAGCTTCACAGAGCTGGAACTGGCTGGCTTTATCTCAGGCAAATGGCGATTCAAGTAGCTCTTCAGGTCGCTCCAGCTCTGTCCAGAGCCATCGCAATGCGTCCAAGCTCAACCGTCCAATGTTACTCAACAAGGCACCGACCAGTACATTACCAAAACATACAAAACCCAAGACAATTTCTACTGCCACCGAACGTGAAAAACCTGCTAAACTTAATCCCGAAGCGACAGAAGAGTTCTCACAGTTGAACATCACTGAACGGACCATTTCAGCTGAAGTTTTACGTCAAGAGATGGAAGGGCGGAAGTTTATCAAGCTACCGCAGATGGATCGTGTTCCCAAGGAAACTTTTACCAATGGAGAGGTAAGGTTTTATAGAAATTGTTTCTTTTTTTTACTTTTAACATGTTTTTTTCAATTGAACAGGTTGATTGGGTGACGATCGGAGTGGTGACACGGAAGACATTGTCGAAACCTGCAGCTAATGGGTCGACGTTCATGGTGTGGGGGTTGTCGGACCTGGAGGGGACGGAATTGGGTATTTTTCTCTTCGGGGATGCCTACGAGAGCCACTGGAGAGAATCTACCGGCTCAATTGTTGCAATCCTGAACGCTAGCTTACTGCCAGCCACGGAGAAGAACAAGTTTGCATTCAAGGTGACGCAGTCGACGGAGGTTGTGAAGCTGGGGAAAGCTGTAGACTTTGGTATCTGCAAAGGAACGACATCAGGGGAAGCTCGTTGCCGTCTCGCTGTCAATAGGGCAAAGGTAATACCGCTAGTCTCTTCACGGCAATGTTTAAGAGCTAACACTTGATATCTGCCATGTTACAGTCACAGTATTGCTTGCATCACATTGCTGCAAACTTCATGCAGGCAGGAAAAGGCCGTCAGCAACTGAATAACTCCACCGGTAGCTTGCGGAAGGCTCTATTTGCAGGTCTTACAAAGCCGAAGAATTTGTCAGCTGGAGTGTACACGTCAGCTCCACCAAAACCCAGCAATTCAGGCTGGAATCCGATAATTACCAAGAAACGCAAGCGGAACGATGCATACGGTGGATGTTTGGAAGTTCCAATGATGCTGTCGGCGTCTGGCGCCGTTATTCAGGGCGGAAAATCTCGTCCAGCTCATGCTACAGCTGTCAGTAGTGCCCCGGGTGAACGGCGACGCGGTGACATGAGCCTCATGGATCAACTTCGAGAACCTCCCACATCGATGAACCCGGCACGTGGGAAGACGCGGATGGGATCAATGAATGCAAGTCACCCCTCTAAGCGAGCGCAAAAGATTGTGTAAGCTTTGGTGCTCTGTGGGATTTATTGTACTGCACTGTGCACATGTACATGTACTTACGTTTCGTTTGTTTTTAATTTCTCTAGGTCCGCGGTTCTTGCTGGAGATGGAAAACCGATAAAGCGGCCTAAGACAAAGACGGTGAACATGATTCACTTTATGAACACAGGCTCCCAGGTGAAGAAGTAAATGGGGCATCGTGTGCTTTTTGTGAATACAGTACCAGAAATGGTGAGTGACTTTGTGCTAATTAGAGCATGAGCGCTTCTATTCCGTTTTACATTGGGATGAAGGAAGTCGACCGAAGTGGAGAGCTTCTAGCTTTATGTTATCGTGAGCAATGGTCCAAGGCTACCAAGATCTTGGAGGATGACAACTTGACGGTATCTTTTTCTCTCAATTGTGTTTATTCCTTTCTGCATCTTACACCATGTGTTAGGCCAGCACAGTTGCCTCGGCACTTCATCAAGCAGTTGTTGATTCACGAGAGGCAAGATATCAAGCCCCAGAGTTATTGCAGTTGTGCACGAATTGATCTGTTGTGCTGCCTTTGAACGTGAATAGGAAGTACTGTTCTTTATACTGGCAACCGCTCGACAAGAGCTGCTGAGAGTCAACACGTCTGTGCAAAAGGTGCGTTTGGCAGCTCACTACTGTATGATTTGTGTTCTAATTTGAAACGCGGAGTAGGATGGCAAAACACTGCTTCATCTGGCACTTGAGAGCAACAATCTCGTACGTTTACTTGTTTAATGGCCTACGATAAACCCTCACAGAATCTGCTTCAATGCCACAGCGATTTATTTATGCGTTGCTGACTGCAGGTGCAGATGTGACTGTGGCAGACAAGAAGGGCGTAAGACCCATGGACCTCATGACTTGGACGTCTGTGGTACATCCAACCATGATGGTGCCACTGCAAGACAAGATACTGCACCTTCAGCAGCGGAATGAGTTACAGCGTGAACGTACCAGCGATCTCAATGAAACGACAGCTTCGATACAGTGTGACGAGCAGAATCTACTTGCTCGGGTACAGGAAATTCAAGAAGATGTAGCTACCGCCCGTGCGTTCCGAGCAGAAGTGAATGAGCAGATTCGTCGCTCTCAAGTTGTAAACTACGAGTTGGCTATATCTATTGAAGCTGAAGAGAAGAAGCTCTGGTTGATCCAAGGGGAAGTCGCTCAATTACACATGCAAAACGGCACTGCAGATCTGGAAGTTGCCCATATAAACGAAGAAACTGAGCGAGTAGCTGCTGCTAGTGTCGGTCTACAGGAGAAGTACCAATTTCAACAGCAAGGGAGGCAGAGTGTGGCAGCACAACGTGCCGTCAGGTGTGAGATGATCGGGATGTTACGACAATTTCCTAGCAATGAGACGCTGCAAACACGAGCACTGCGAGCTCTACACGTTGTGTGCAAGAAACCAACCACTCGACGACAACTGCTCATTTACGGGCTCCAAGATGCGCTGATAGAAGTGCTGCAGCAGCTTCCTCGCAGATCAAGTGTTTGTTTAGGCGCTTGCAAGATAATTACGCAGCTTTCAGACAATTACGAGGCCATGCAGAAGTGGAATACCAAAGCGTTGGTGGAGGCTTTACTGGCTGCATGTACATCGGTTCGAGCGGAATCATCAACAATCTTGGGCGATGTTTATCAAGCTGCACTGAGTGTTTTCACGTGTCTAAGGGCAGCACCACAACTCAACGATGTGGACATCACGGGTGAGAATAGTTTGCTGATGGAAGAGATGGCAAAAACTAATTCCTGTGCTTTGTATTGTACTCAGAGTTGAACGAGTTGCTGGATGCTGCAGTCCATCAGCTTCATGAAACACAACCAAATGCTGTCTAGTAACAACATACAGAATTGGCAAAGTGCTTCAGCAAGAAACCAAGCAGTTTGGTGTTCCAATTCGTTCATTGAGGAGACCACAACTCAACACGTCACATTTATTGAGGCTCCAGGAAGATGATTAATGGAGTACAGGCAACCCTGAAGAAATAGTCCTGCACAGTCTGCAAACATAACGCCCAGCGTATCGCCAACAGACACAGCACTAAGTGCCAACTCCATGTGAGTGGGAGGGACCTCTTTGGAAAGCAACGTGAACGCGTTCACGTAGACGCCACCACCCAGCAATCCCACCATGAAACACACAAACAGCAAACCCCAATTGTACCAGAAGTGAGTGGCTGCAACAACAATGAAAAACCCAAGTAGAACCACCTGCAACACTGGCATGAGGTATAGAATAGGCCTTGTAGCCTGGAACAACACACCTGACGTCCTTGAGATGAACACTCCAGCCTGATACGTCAGTCCTGCTGACGAGTAAAAGCTCGCCCGTGCTTCCTTGCTTTCCACGGGGAACCCAATGGCCGACCACACTCCCGTCTGCATGGTGTACTCTGCCAAATAGACCGTAGCCAAAGGGATAATATATGGTCCGAGCGTTAGAATAAACTTCATCTTGGCCTTGAACTCCATCGTGGACGCATCCACTTGATCCTCGAATCGTTCTTCACCCTTTTCCATCTCTTTTTTCTTCAGTGTCAGTTTGTTCTTGGTGCTATCCATCGTCATAACAGCTACAGCCACCTCTGTATCTTGAGAATTGTCTGGTATTGGCATATAGTTGCAAGTTCTAGCCGGGGGTAACTTAGACCTGTCCAGTACGAAGAGGAACACCAGAACGTACAGAATTGGGAAAATACAAGCAAGCTCCAATGTCGTTTGGAAGCTAAACCCTCCCCAAACGTGGAAGATTGCGACCCACGCATAGCCACCGACTCCCGCGAGTCCTGTGCCGCTAGACCAGCACGTTAAGCATCGAATGGGACTGGCATAGAACGACGACATGGCTAGAAAACTCGCCTCCATCATTCCAGACTGAAGACCGGAGAAAGCCACCCCAAGTAGTTGCAACCAGAGTGAATGTTTCCCCCTAGCGACTACTAGGAAGCTCAGTAGCATCCACACGGCACCGGTGACAGTGCGTTGACGATATGACACAAGTTGGAACCAGTACGGGCCTGAAAGTTTGACGATCAACGCCGGGAAAATGTCGAAGAAGTAGACGAGCCCCACGCCTCCAGCTGCGATCTCCTGTGCACCAGCGATCATTATCACATAGCCAATGTTGTTGATGAAGCCTAGCGCCCAGAACGCCAGCAAGTTCCGAAGCTGTTCGCTGTCTTGCTTGGCACTCATGACCAAGTGGATACATGTACATTTGCGGTCGCGACCACTATTCGAGTGGTAATTAAAAATATTTTAAGTTCACATTTTCAGGCCTCTGATTGGTCAAGATATAATTGAAAATTCAGGCTCAAATCCGACGGATTTAGTTTTGTGGCCGTGTCCTGCGTGTGCTGCACACACAGGACCACGCGACTTTGCCTTCCAACGACGTCTATACGCTGCAACAGAAGACTCCTATATGAGTGCCAAATTTCAGCGCTGAACTCACTTCGTAGTTGCGCTACGCTTCCCTACAATTCGTGTACGATTTTTACTGTTACAAATAAGTTCGGCAAAAGTATCCGCTGGTTGCGCCGTGCCGCCTTTTTCAGCTTCTTTGCTGTACTAATGCACTTGTCCGTCAAGCTGCGTGCCGCCGAATCAGATTGAGGCCCACAATGCTGTGGAGACAGTCGTCACACTCTGGCCTGGTGGCCAGAATTACTAGCATAGTGAATTTGAACCAAGTAGTGCTGGTAGCTCGCATACTGTGGATCCATTCTTCAACGCGCACAACAGTCGGCTGCGATGACCTGCTCTTTTATCAGCCTCATGAAGACAGACGTAGTCGGTCACATAGAACGTGACTTGCAAATGATGGTCGACATGTTGGTTTATCACGGGACTAGCTCAGAATCCGTACATGAGTAAGTCTCCTAGTTGCGCGTCAGATGGAGACCCGTGGTTTGCTAGTTGTTCGCCGTGCTGCTCGGCCTGATCTTGATGCTCAGTCGGTTGGCCGTCGCGCTGAGCTTGGGGTCCAAATGTACCGCGATTGGTCTGAAACGATTGGCCGTACGGAGCATGATCTGGGGGTGGAATACAAAACGTTGGCCATACTGAGACTGGAATCCGTAGCCGTAATGAGACTGTTATCCGTGCTGACCGTGCCATCGAACAGGAGGCTGGTATCGGATTAGTTGCCATTTATCATAATAACCTAACGATTGGCCGTACCATTGAACAAGGGGTTGGAAACCCATCGGTTGATCTTGATCTAGATTTGACCTGGAATGGGATACTCATAGGAAAATGCGAATCGAATGGTTTACAACAGACGCCTTATGAAGCAGGTGTTGGTTGTTGGTTGTGGGACCGGAAAGGTTGCTGTAGCAATCCCACAACCTACATCTGATTATGCCATTTTTTCCTGTCGCGAATTACCAATTTCAGGAACCTCTTTTCATAGTAGGATTTTAATATCACATCTGCAAAGAAGACGACGTAGAGAATAACTGAAAACCCCGAATAAAGCACACCACGTGTTGTGCCTCTGTAGAAGCGACTGTGGACGTCTGTGATGACGCTAATCCGATTTTTACACGACTTAACCTACTCTGAAGACATTCAAGCTTGTGCCCTGCACTACAAGGTTGTTGAGCGGCCCCAGACGCTTTGATTCCAATGTATACTCCGACACAAACGCTACGGAGGACTACCGATTCACCTCCTTCGAGGTGAAATAGATTGTCCACATCATGTTGGGCCAGTATGTATTTGTAAACTCGTCAGAAGGCCAAGCCATGAGATTTAAAGCCTTTAGTGATACTGTACTATTATTTACCGTATCTGGAGAAGTTGCCTTGCAACGGTAAGCAGTTTGGCCGCTCAGATTCTCCCTACTCCAGGATTACCGTCGAGCGGTGTTTACTGAGTTACTCTGGTTACCAGTCGTCACTAGAATCGCTGTTCGACGGGCATGACGACAAAGGCACATCCTTGACGACGGTTTTGTTTACAAATGGCGACTTTATGATCTTTTGTACTGCCGCTCCTTTCGTATTTAGGATCTCCCAGGCTTAGATTGTACAATTAAAATAAAAAATATAGATGATGAAAACCTTACGGCTTGTAGAACCCCACTTAGCGATATGCAAAGTTTCTGCTTCCCAGATATCGTTCGGTTCAACCTCTAGTCCAAAAGGAAGGTTCGCCACTCCACCCACCGCACAGTATATACCGGCGACAGGACAGTGCGTAATAAACCGTCGATCCATAATAATCGGCTACCTCAATCTCTCCAGGATGAAAAACAGTCATTAAACACTCCGTTGTTGAATACGATCATCGATCCAGAGTGTAGTAGGTCCACGCCGGGTGTTCCTGGTGGTGGTCATCTATATAGAACACCGGCAACAAACGGACCAGTGCCCACGATGTAGTCACGGTCTCCAACTGGTCCAGCCAGGCATGGAGCGACAGTCTTCCCGAAGTAGGCGGAGCGGAATTTCAGTAAACGGTGGACCATCTGCTGGTTCATGAGCGCGTACTCATATCTCAGGTGAGTTGGCTCAGGTTGAGTCGTGAACTAGAGAGGTGGGTCCGTGTTTCTTGACGGGTAGACGTTCACCTCTGAAATATGAGCTTGGGCATTAATCGTTCAGGGGAAGAATGGACTTCATTAAAGTAGCGGTACTTGGGGAAAATCTGCTCGAAGTCACGTAGATAGTCGTGATCGACGTAGGGAAGTGAATTCCAAGTGTCCCAATACCAAACGTAGCCACTATCGAGCCGTGCTGATCAGATCCATAGCAAAGAGGAAAAGTATGCAGTTCTCCTCGGACAACGTCGGAATCCACCCCAACGCCACCCTGTTTTGTAAGTAGTAAAAGTTGTGGGTGAGCCACATCTCGTTGGCGACAGAAATAGTTGTACCATTAATTAGGCACAATAGTGAACTATCTTGCCCTCCTAAGTGGTTGTGGCCAATCACTGGCCGCCAATGCCTGAGTACAGAAAGAGCATGGACGAGTTATCGGTACCGTAAAAGTGGTACTTTACAGCTTTAGCTGTTGGGCATTAGCAGCTATGAGCCGGCACAGCAAGAATGCGACGTCCACGCACCACTTCACGTACCGCGAGAAGGTTGCAGCGGGTCATGGTACGCTGAAGAGACGCTTTGGCCGTGACTCTCAGCTTCCCTTTGGCGTCTGCTGTCTGTGTCTGTCCACCACGCACAGTCGGAGTCCTTTGGTGTCTCCTGGAGGCTTCGTCTACTGTAAAGAGTGCATTTACTCCAACCTTTTGGCCCAAAAGCGCTCCATTCAGGACAATGTTGCAGCCTACGAGCGCTTTGTGGAGACTCAGAGCAGGAAACAGCAGGACGAGACGTTGCAGAAGGAGCGAGAGACGCTGCAGTTGGCTCTGGATGCAGCTGAAGGAGCTCTGACTGGAACTGCAGTGCAGGATCGACGTGCTATGGCCACGCAGAAGCTGAAGGAGAAGGTGGACCGAGCCACAGACGATGACAAACGAGAAGCTATGAAGAAAACCAGCTTCTGGATCCCAGACTGCACCCCCAGTCAAGAAACCAAAGTGGACAAACCGGACACCAAGACGAGAGACCCGATGAGTCTGGACGAGATGAAGCTCAAGCACTTGATGCCCGTTAAATTCGACTGGGAAGACAGTGCAGATGGGAAGCCGAAGGTGCTGTGTGCTGTTACTAAGAAGGAAGTCTCGCACCAACGTGCGGTGCTGCTAAGACCCTCAGGACAAGTGATTCTTGAGAGCTGCGTGAAGGATATGGTGCTGCCCACCATGACATGTCCTGTTACGGGCTTGAAGCTGCGCAAGAAGGATATTGTACACCTGCAGACGGGAGGCACTGGATTTAGTGCTCATAGTACGGTGGAGGCCAAGAAGTACAGGCCGACCATGACTTAAGAACACTTCTTGATTTGATCCCGGTGTTTACCAACCAGAATTTTAAACGTGCAGGTCTGAAAATTGGTCGACGCGCGTAGGTACTACCACGCGTTGAGCTCCGTACGCTTCATAGACTGCGGCTTGGATGACGTTGGGCTTCTTGGCTAGACGCACCAACTTGCGGATACCTTGCAGCGTTTGATCAGTTACATCAACAACGGAGAAAATCGTTGCCATAGGTTTCTGGAATTCAGCCTCCTCCTTTTCCTGCTCTGCGATAACGTGCTCCTCCGTTCCCAATGCAGCAGCCACCTCTAACAACTCGGATTTAGCTTGCACCACTTCACTCGGTAAGCTTTGACCGCACAAACTTTCATGTACTACAAGGCACGCGTTTTGTTTTGATACAAGACCTGCACAACCACAAGAGGAGGTTAGAGCATCGTTAACCTCACCAGACAGAAGACACACCAGCACTTACCCTGCTCCACCATTTGTCTCGCAGCTGTTTGTCTAACACTGAGGCTTTCCGCGATGAAGAAGACAGCTCCAGTTGATTCTCCGTCAATCTGCTCTCCAGTCGATTCTTCTTCTTGCACTTTCAACACGTTTGCTGTAATTCCGTATCGATACAGCAACCCTGTCACCAGCTGCGACGTCGGTAGATTCCTTCTTGGGCCATTTAAATTAACATCAGCTTCAACACTTTCATCCTCTTCATCAGCAACCAGAACCACGTGCGAAACTCCACGTTCATAACAAACGGAAGCGATAAACTTCAGCACTGCCGACAACGGACTGAAGTACACGTCAAATGAATTGACTATCGACATCGGCACGGGCGACCTTTGCATCGGTAGCACTGCCACTGAACACACTGAAGTCCCTTCTCCTTTCGACGCTTGAGTCTTTAACCTCCCAGCGTACACTGCCGTCTTCTCTGGATCACTGAGCTCCACTTCAATGACCTTCACTCTTCTGTGCTCAGTCTCTTCGTCTTCTAATTGAATCCCAATTGCCTGCCAGTTCACAGCGTTGACAGCTTCGTTCTTCTTCCAGTTCTCCGTACTCACAGGTACCGTAACGATGTGTTCCCCATGTTTCCGTCTCGATGCTCGAGACAGTGGTGAATTCACAGGTGCAACACGAACGACACTTTCTCCATACATTGCTACCTCTTGCTTGTCATTATTCCTCCCCTGGTGCCAGCGCCACAGACTCCACGCGAGTCCATAGCTCCCCGTCATCATGCGCAACGCTCGCACCGACTTAAGAAGCACCAGCCGCTTCCCTACCGCTACTGATCGCGACCCAGTAGCATCCACGTCACTTATAAGAACGGATGGCGTGATACCAGACGCTGCAGCCACGTGATGCGCTGGGACGGAGGCCCAGACGGCACTGGGCACAACGTTGGCGGCGGCGAATCGCAGCGCAAAACGCAGAGGAATAGGACGCCGCTCCACCTCGAGGCAGCCTTCCGTGAAGCCCAGAGCGAAGGTGGAGAGGAGTGCGCCGCCGATGCCCCAGCGCAAGTCCCATGGAGTGAACGTCGGAGCGATGTCGACGAAGTCCGTCATATTCGAACAGCAGCAGTCATCGATTAAGCGTCACCTCCCCAACAGCATGCTGCTAGGCTATATGCTGAATGCGAGTCCGCTTATGTAGACCTCTCTGGTTTTTTTTAATTAGGTTTCCCCAGATATTTTACTTTGAAGGTGTTCCATTCGTCCCTTGGAGAGATTTACAAGCGAGGGTTGGCACACCACGTGGTTGGGATCAGTTTCGAGATCAGTTTCGAGATCACTTCCGGGGCGAACATCTCATCGTTGGCAACAACGATGAGAGGACTAAGTCGAACGAAAACATCTATGGTGAGGGCTACCATACCTACCTGCAAACTAGAGGACGTTCTGCGCCTTCTCCACGACTGGGTGAATGGGACCCCCCATGCAGAGGTCACGAGCAACCCAAACCGACCCTATGCGGTGCATCACAGGCCACATGTGACTGGGGTATTCTACGATCCTCCAGTTCGTCATGGAGCAGAAGGGATCTACGTTCTCCACTGTGGATCAACGTCGTCATTCAACCACAATATGTCTGATGGCCCCAATTTCATCCTGAAGGTTGGGCATTCCAAGGACATCCTCAATCGACTTCACCAGCACCAACGGACTAACTCACATCTACGCATACACGGCGAGGTGGAATTCCTGTTTGGAGTGGAGATAGACAAGTGCGATCGAGTCCCTGCGGAGTCTTTTCTCAAGGTCATGCTGACGGAGTTCGGCTTTTCTCGCATTACTGTTTATAACAGTGAAAGGCGATCGACAGAATAGTCCCCGACCACGAGAACTCCGTGGAGAATCCGTTGTACGAGCAGGGCCTTCCTCGCCAGCTACAGACTCCAGTTCAACCGCACCCTCAAAAGCTGATGAAGTTTCTGTCAGCGGTACCAGGCTGGAACACTTCATCGGAGTGGAAGTGGGGGGGGGGGGGGGGGGGGGGGGGGGGGGGGGGGGGGGGGGGGGGGGGGGGGCATTTGGAAAGGAGTAGATAGGGTCGTTAGGGGAAGAGTGTAAGGGTGGTGGAGGGTAATTTATTGCGTGTACTTTATCGCGTCTCGAACAGGGGATATTCCCTGCGCACTTACCTCGCCAACCAACGCGGTGTAGCCCGGCACCGATCGCACCCTCATGGCGATGCTCGTCTCGGCTGCTGTGTTAGAGGTGGCTCAGATGGACGATGCTGGCTGGACAATACTAACAGCGCTGTTGGAGCTGAATTGCACCACAGCAGATCCATTTGTGGGTTGTACGTTGCTGAAGCTTTACAAGTTCTCTAAGTTACGAGCTCGGTTAACAGTGCACACTGTTGGGAAGAAGCTATGACGGAGACAACTGAGATTGAACTCGCTGCCAACGCCGACAACACTGTCGCTAGTCCCCCACCTCCGTCCGAGCTGTCGAGGGCTTTTTCACACCGAAAACGCCCGCCAATTCGGATTCCCCGGCACTCTTCAAGCGATTCCAGCTCGAACCTGCATCCTGGGACGAGTTCCAACGTAAAATTGCCCAACTGGAGAAACCCGAGGACAGCTCAAGCGTCCCAAGGCACCTCAAGGTCGTGTACTTCGTGCGTCACGCTCAGGGCGTTCACAACGCGGCGGCGGATGAAGACGGTGCCGAACGCTGGGAATCCTGAATCGCTTTCGAGGAGAAATATCTGGACGCAGATCTCACGCCATTCGGAGTTAACGATGCACAGAGCAAAGGACCCGGTAGTGTGAAGGCTGAACTCGAGAGAGGGATGCCTCCTATTGAGCAGGTGGTCGTTTCGCCGCTCTCTCGAGCCATTCAAACCGCCCAGAACTTCTTCGCAAAGGACCAAGTACCAGAGACACCGTTTGTCTGCATCGAAAGCTGCCGAGAAATCCTTGGGTGGCACACGTGCGATAAGCAGCGCTCAGTCTCGGAGCTTCAGCTAAAGTTTCCCGACGTGGACTTTTCAGCCATCAAGAGCGAGGACGACACGCTCTGGACGTTGACGCACCGCGAGAAGGAGTTTCTCCTGGAGCTTTTTAATGAGATTCCGGAGAAGAATGTCGCGGTAGTGACACATTCGGGCTTCATGGGGTCCGTGTGCGCTGTCGTGTTAGGTGTCCGGATCCACCCTGCAAACTGCGAGGTCATCCCTCTCGTGTTGGAGGCGATCTAGAGTGTGCACATAAGCACCATGTTGTTTTCTCCGGACACCCTTGCAAATAGCAAGCTGTACGGTGCTCCTCGGTAACTTGGCACATATAAGTTGAGCAGTCTGGTCATGTTGTCGAGGCATCGCAGTAGTTGGTGACTCCTTATCAGCAGTGTGAAAACGAGCGGTCTTCGGTCACAAATAGGGTATCATAGGGACATATCTTCGTCTTGGGATCGCTACATTCTGGCTTAAGTCTTGCGGAGGGCTGGTAATTTTTGCTAGCGGAGATAGAATTTTGATTTTGGTGCTATGCTCAGAGTATGAGCCTCTGTCATCAGTTGCTTTGGTGATTGTTGTAGTTGTAGGTAAAATGGGAACTGAGTGTATTGATGCTTCTACCTGTGCTTCTACTGTTTCTAGCATCGAGCAGTAGTGGCAACCAGCCACCACCTCGTTGTAGTCCTTCCACTTGCGCGCGTCACAGATCCTTGCTTCTTCCCCACGTTGGGACTTGAAGGGCACCATGCGTCGTATATGGACGGTTTCCATGTACTTACTCTTGTCAAGAACCAACATGCCATTCGTGCGGACGGCAATGACCTTGTGAGGACAGAGGTGCCATCTTGGCTTGAGGCCCGGCGTCGTTCGGAGCAACACGTTGTCCCTAGGAATGTAGTTCCAGGTGCGGCGCTTGGCGTTCTCGCGTGTGTTATTCCTTGCCACTTGCTCAACCTTACGCTGGTACTGACCCTCCCAGTCCGTAACGTGTGTAGTGTCGAATAGCATGTCTTGCCCGAAGGTAGCCTGGGCGAGGGGGAGGGGACGCTCCAAGCATGCTGTGGTAGGTGGTCCGAAGCGCAAAGGTGGCGTCATGCAGGAAAGCAGCCCATGCCTCCTTCGTGTCGATGGTTTGCGCTCTCATTTTCTCGCCAATCACTCGGTGTAGTCGCTCTGAAGACCTCAGGTTATTACAACCCGTGCAGTGGCAATAGCCGCTGGCAACCAAGCTAACAAGCTGTTGCTGCTACCGGTACATGAGGCAACGGGTTCGCTAGTTGTGAGTCCATCTTCAACTAAATCAAGCACTGCATGTACGTGTTGTGTGGAGAACAATGTCAAGTTCTCGCGTCGACATGAAACTCGAAACGTTACGCAATTCCAAGAAGCCTACTAGTATGGGCCAAGGAAGCAATCGGCACTGGCCGCCAATAGTGCCACCGACCCTGATAGTCGAGGGCGGAAACTAAACGCGTTGCCAACGCCGTTAGTGTGGTTTGCTAGCGGTAATGAGGTGCTTCAAAGCTTTCGGTAGGCGTCGGGAGGCTGACGGCACGCGCCGAAGTCGCTTCCGGTGCGATGTGCCGAACAGTAGGCACCGCCGTGGCGACCACGAGAAGTTCTCGGGGCGTTCCCTGCGATCGACGCCGCTATCCTGCTCTCCACATGCAGGCGTTTGGCCAACTTGTCCACCAGCCAGCCCGACGGCATCACTCAGCTTGATTGGAAGACTACCTGCGACAGTCGACCGGATCTTGGACCGAGTGTAGGTCGTCGACGTCGCCGACGCTCGCTTCCGTTCATCGAGGTTTCACGCCCGGCTCCGTAGCGTGGCGCACGAGCCAAAGCCGAGGCACCGCCGATTCGGGCTGGCATTCCAATCGTTCCGATGAGAGGGCCTCATACTGGCGCTCATATATCGCTCGGTCTCTGCATGGCGATCGCAAGTCGCCAGCGCAGATTCCCGCAGCATACTTTACTCCAGTCCAAAGTGCTGGTGCGTGGCACTTCGCATGGCTTTGTGGCGTGCTTGCACTCCGCCCGAACCTCGACCGCTTGCTGGTCTCCAACGAGCACTGTCACCAGTCAAGAGGTTCAAGCCCCGTCACTTTTCGGAGGCCAATGCTCGCTGGCCCATTCCAAAACCTACCAGCACCACAGCAAGCCCGACAGCTTCACCGCTCACCACCACCGCCACCATGGGAGTGCAGCCTCAGATCACCCTGCCGCAAGTGCAGGAGCAGGTGACCAAGCCCCGTACGGGTTCGCCCCTCGGCAAGCACATGTCGCGGTGGCACCGCCACCATGAAGTGCCTGTACCCGTGGGCCCGCTTCCCGAAGAAGCCCGACAGCTCAAGGAGAAGATCTTGCGCACGCACAAGGTCAAGCTCACACGCTTCAGCCTCAGCCACATGAAGAAGCGCGTGGTGCCGCCCGTCGACATCCCCAAGGAAATGAACAGCCACCGCGCGCTGTCCATGACCGTTGCCGGTCGCAGCGTGCCGCTCACGCGCTGCATGTGGGACAACACCAAGCGCAAGACGCACCACATGGAGCAGATCTCCGAGTCGTATCCGCTGCACTGCACACTCTTCCGGTGAGAGCGTGCCAGCGCCGGCGCCAAACGCAAAAGCGCCTCCAACCACAGCAAAAACGCTAATGGAGAAACAGCAGACGATAGACTAGCGACACACTAACGGCAACGGTTCCGCCGCAGCCGTATATACAATATTTAAACATGAAAGCTTGGAAGCAGAATCATTCTTGCAGTTGTCTTTTTACTTGTACACGATACGTATGACGTGAGTAGTCTTGACAGTGCTGTTACAGAGCTTGAAGTTGCCGACAGCAACTTGCTGTACATGTATCGGTTAATTTACAGATGCATGCAGATCAGTCAAAACAGCAATCGAAATGCTCGAGTTGCAGTCTTCCGTTCCGGTGCAGAAATGACGATCGGCTGAAGAAACGCGAAGGCCGTCCGATGTTTTTTTTTAAGTTGCCGTTCAGACCGATTTGTATTTTTCGGACACGTTGTAATTTATATAAAGCACCTCCCATTCAATCGCCGCACAAAGTTGCCTACCTGGTTGCCGAGGAGTCCTCCGCGAGGACCCTCTCGAGAGTCTCGACGCTCAATATGCCTGGACGAAAAGATTATTCCCTTCATGGCAATCACGATGTTTGGATGTCCAACACCTGGTTGGTAAACCCCGGGATTGGATGAGCGAACGGCAGGTTTGCGCATGACTCAATGGCCAAAAGATATCTGCTAGGATAGAAGTAGAAGTCCGCGTTAGAATCGCTCACTTCATAATTTCCCAGCATGGAGTCAACCCCCTAATCAAGCTGCAACTAAGGCCGCAGCGAAACAGCCAGCCAAGACCGACCACAACGTATCCAGCTACAGCCATGACCAAGGCATGACGAGAGATGGCAGATGCGCTTTAGCCAGTACCGGCGCGAGAGTTCACTACGCCTACCAAGCGTACCAACGCCGCACTTCAGCACACGAGCGTCAGTTAGTTATTGCTGACTCACGCTCGTTTACTGAGCTGCAGCGCTGGTTCGCTTGGTACGCTAAATGCACTCTTGCCACGTCCAAGTGGAGCTTCCAGACACCCAGAATCAAGTCTTTTAACAGTCAAAAGGCTGAGCAATACACGTGGTCATTCTGCCGGATGTTTTCCTTGGTGCTTGTCTTACTCATTGTGCAGCTTTTGACTCGAACTCGCAACCCACCCATGCATGCGTAAGGGTATCAGTATTATAGCGAGTGATACAGTATCCCCTTCCCAATTTCAAAACGACTAAGCATACTCAACTCCATGTAAAATTACCTGTAGCTACATTTATTAGAGCTGTCCCGCTTGCGTTTTACCACCAAAGCGCGATCGGTAGACGTACGCTCTGCAATTACTAGACAAATGTGGACTACAACAGCACACTACAAGACCGCAACAAATGTTGGATACGCTCCTAGAAACGTTTTTTTTAGGAGCGTATCGGATACGGTGTCCAGGTAGTTTTGGTGATCTAAATGGATATGTTCAAGCACGCGCGGCCTTGCGACCCACAACGCCAAGCACTGTTGGCTTCGCAAGCAGCAAGCACGTCCTAACTGCTCCAGGAATCAGCACGCACCGGTTGTCGCGTTTCCTCTGGAGACTCTGGCAGCTTCCGGATTTCGGATTCCGGTGCAGACAACGTTGACGCGACGAATCTTCAGGAATCCGGAAGGCAAAGCGTCCCCAATCGTTCCGGCGACTCCGCATCGTGCGGCGCCGACTTCAGTTTCCGCGCACCAAGCAGACAACTTCAAAGCGGCAAAGAACTCGCTGCTGCTTGTCTCGCAAAGGGCGAGTTCGGATTGGCCAAGGTTGGATGCCGGCCACCGATGCGCAGGCATCATCGCCTCGAAATGTGACAGTCGAAGTCCGAAATGCGCGACGAGTCGAGCTGGCGTGCTTCCGTGCACGGACAGGTCCGTAGACGAATTGAGTTGCTGGAAGCGAGCAATGCAAGACACGATAGATAGACACACACCACACAAAACGACTGGCTGTACATGCGCCTGCCTTCTAGAAGATATGAGCGCTGGAATGATACACTCAGTACAACCTGCGTACTGCCGTAGTATACAACTGTGCATGCTCGGCCGTTGGAGCCTTGGTCAGCGACATCGCCTCCGTGTCCTATGCGCAACACATGTGAACTTTGAGATTCGACGCTGCTTTAACAGGATTCAATAGCGCAACATACGAAGATTCCCGGCGACGTGTTCCGACTTGCCGCGCCCCAAGCACTAATGGCAAGCATCACGCACAGCTCGACAGCATTTCCTAAAGTTGCTGCATCGACGACACCGTAGGAGCCGACGGCCGTCTTCGGAACCAGGCGGCAAGGCGGGGCTTGTTTCTGGGCGATGAATCACTCGAGAGCAACTGGGTCCGCGAAGAGGGAGCGCCGGCGATCAGCGTCGTCGGCAACCAAGCTTCAGAATTACAAAGGCGTGAGCGCGGCATCCTATCAAGCGCGCTGACGCCCAATCACGGTCTCGGAAACGACCACGCACGGCAATACGGACAGATTCGGCCTGTCCGATCTTTTTCATACTGAGGGCAAGTCAAGTCAGGCACTGGGAGCGTGCCCTGGCGTACAGCGTGCAGAGCCGCTGGCCCCGCGTTTGGCCACCGGTCGCCGAAGCGGAGGTGCCAGACTGCCAGTTCAACCGAGCTGCCTCGTCGCGTTTTTTGAGATCCGAGAGTTCGGCATTCCCCAAGTTACCAAGCCACAGCAACAACAGCAATGGGCGTGCGACCGGATTTCCTGCCACGCATCCAGCGATCGCAGCCGCGTCCCGCAAAGTCCCCGCGCGGACTCTCGAAGCGGTCGAGCTTCCGCCGTCAGTCTCACCCGGTGATCGTCGAGCTGCCGGAGGACGTGCGTGCTCTGAAGGAGAAAATCCTCGAGGAGCACCCGGCCAAGCTCACGCGCTTCAGCCTGAGCCACATGCGCCACATGGCCATCCCGCCCGTGCTCATTCCGGACACGCTCAACGACCGCCGCGCCATCCGCACGGTCGTGTCCGGCAAGAGTGTGCCGCTCACCATGCACATGTGGGAAAACTGCAAGAAGAAAGCAAAGCACCTGGACATGATCGACGAGTACGTCACGTACCGGTGATAAGCGGCTCACACACCGCGTCCCGTTCCAGTCAATAGTCCCTTTCGCCGCCGTCCATCGGAGACGACGAGTTCAGCGCCGAGAAGTTTCAGCCACCCCGCAAACACGTCTATAGATTAGAGTGCTAGGTAGCCTAAAACTTGAACACGACGCACACCAAGTGCCGTGCAGTATTTATTCACATCACTCAAACCAACAGACCGATACCCGTTGCTTCAGATTTCAAAAGTTCAAAGGGGTTGGTGTCATGTTCCACATGTCAAAGCAATGGTTCATGTCGGAAACAGCACCGAATAAAGTCTTACTCGCTAGCTACATGTACGCCATTCAATCGGGCCGTCGCTGTTTCCACGATGGCATGACCCGCGGTCGATGGAACGGAAGCGTGAGAGCTCTGTTGTCTCATTTTGGTTGCCCTTCCTGTACCACCGAGCGAAATTCCCCAAACACCTCCCAAACCCGCGCCTCCGCATGTATCTTCATAAGAAGGGCCCGCCGGGGATGCGCCAATGCACCGGGACAATTGCACCGGCACTCGTCTACACGTACAAACAGGATTGGATGTCATTGCGTTGCACATACATTTTGCCCGCTTGACGTCTCATGGAGTGATTGGAAGACTTGGCCTTTTCCTTTTAGAGACGGAGAATCATCGATGGTGACAACGACGTCGAACCAACTTCATTTCTGAATTGGCTACGACCAGCTCAAGCAGCTCATCACGATTTCCTTAACAGTTCGCTATGGGACTGCTGCCTCCCCTCAAGAAGCCCACTCTGCACTTCAAGCCGCGCTCTAGCGTGCACAAGCGTCCGGAGGAAGATTCAACGCCTTTGCCGCACGAAGCGCAACAGCTTAAAGTTCACATCTTGGAAGCCCACCCGGAGACGCTCATTCGCTTCAGTATGAGCCGCATGCGCCACATTGTGGCTCAGCCACCCGTGGAGATCCCAGTCGAGCTTCGCAAGAAGAACCTCGTATCCAGTCGCGTGTCCGGCCACAGCGTGCCACTTACACGAACCATGTGGGACAAGAAGATGAAGCAGTACAAGAAGCACATGCTCGGTGTCATTGGAGAGGGCATCCACTACCAATAACAGGCAGGGCGATCGAAGTCTCCAACTGCTCAACCGATAATAATGACATGTAGACTAAAGTGCAAAATGAATGCAAAATATACCAACTGAAAGCTATTATCCACGTCACGTTCCCTTCTTCAGAAACTCAGGTCTTCTTGACTATCTGAACGAGAAGCTTCAAAACATAAATACAAGGTGTAGAGAAGAGTTTCTTTAAACTTCCAGTGGCTGCTTGCGTCCAGCTGCAGTTTCCTCGTCGATAGTAAGCATGTTCTGTACGTTCGGAGGGATCTCACCGCCAAAGAGCCGCTTGAACACGCCGACCTGGTCCCAACAGTGGTGTTGCTCGGCGATACGTAGCTCCTGGAACACGACGTACGTGGTGACTGTAAACGTCAGGTCTGACGACTTGATCGCCATGAGCGCCACTCGCATCGTGGCAGGACAATCCTCGGACGCACAAACATGTTCGAGATGCTGCGCCGAAGCGATCTCGCCTTGAATACGCCACTTGGTCAGGATCATCTCGCCGTCTGGCAGGTGCGGGCGTAGCTCCACGATATCGACAACAATGCTAGTGAACACCGAGCGAATCATGTTCCACAGACTGATCGTCTGCAGACGTCCGAACGCGTCCCATTCACGGACGCCAACGCCGATCCGACAATCTTCATGCCAGACGCGTGACGCGTCACCGAGACTTAGATACGCTGCGTTTAGCAGCTCCACCATCTCCGTCACCACCTTGGTCCTCTCGGCCAGCATCCTCTGAACATTGGCACGGTCTTCCACTCCAGGAGCTCCAGACGCACCCAATGCCCCCATCCCTCTCAATCCAGCCAAGCTGCTCAAAGATCCCAGATTGCCTAACACTGCCGAAGCTCCCGTTGCATTCCGGCCTGCAGCATTCTTGCCCAGTAGCAAGGCTTGTTTCAGATGCAAGTTGTCTCTCTCTAAGTTCCGCACGTGCTGCTCTAGATCTGTAAGCTTCGTGTGTTTCCCAGCAGTTAAAGCTGAACTGGACACAGCTCCACGACGTGTTGCAAGTGCTTTGTCCTTGCTTTGCTTGCTCTCTTCTTCGTTCTTGTCGCTATCCCGTTCGTTGTCCGACTCGGTGTCCTCATCCTCCTTGTGCGTCTTGGGGCTGCGTTTGTCCTCACGACGCTTGTAGCGCTGATAACTGGCAGCTGCAGCCTCTGCGCTCGTTGCAGTGCGCAGCTTACGGCGCTTCTGAGCCTCTGCACCGCCGTTTTCCTGCTGAGAGTCGTCCATTTCGTTCGGGAACGTGTCCAAAAGTTCGTTCAGCGCGATCACCTCCGGTTCTGCGAGTTGGCGCTTGGGTCCTGCACCGCTGGATGCGTCTGTGCTTCTGCTTGCTGCCGACCGTCCAGTCGCTGTGTTGCCGGCGGCGGGGGGCGAAGAAGAGCGCGGCGACGTCGCCATCTGGACGAGCGTCTGGTGATCCCTATTGGGTGAATGCAATAAAACACAGGTGTTTATTTAACCCATTCTCGAACCGGATTATATCTTCAAGCACCCACATTGAAGTTTCTTCGCAACTCTTGCGCTTCTCCATAATTCCCCTCTCTCTCTCTTCGTGCTTGTAGCTCATGTGGACGGCCAAAACTCCTCATTTACTGCGCACTGCTGCGTCGAGATACCAGCAGATAGCTAGTGTAGGTTAAAATGCGTCGAGATATGCTGGATTAAAATGCTGTAAAAGACTGATCTTTTGCTGTATCTTCAATAGAAATCGACATTCCGAGTGCTGGGGCTGCAGCAAATTGCAGTGGGAGGGACCAGCAAGGACGCATTAAGTGCCTTGTGGGTGGACACGTTCAAGTTGACTAAGAAAGGGTCTTTCCGTAGTGAGAAGGAGAACGTGGATGAGGACATTCTGCAGTGCGGCAAAGGACCTTTCTCGGTTGAGGTAGACATTATGCAGCCAATTGACGTTAACAAGTCGCCCAAGGTGCACGTGCCCCCACTGAACCACATTGGACTGTGGATCGATGATTTACCTAAATGCGTGGACGAATTGACCAAGAAGGGGGTTCGCTTCACGCCTGGAGGCATCCGCAAGGGTGCAGCAGGCTTCAATGTGGCCTTTATCCACCCCAAAGGCAATGAAGCGACCCCGTTGTCAGGTGAAGGAGTGCTCATTGAGCTCGTTCAAGCTCCTGATAAGATCATCAAGTCTTTCGACGCTGTTGAGGAGGAGTGAGAGTCATTGGAAGATTCCTGTCTACTGGGTAATTTCCTATTTGCGTTAGTTCACTTGCGACGAAGGCTTCTCACGTCTTGTACACGAAACTACCAACGTTACTGGTCCACCACCGGCAGCTTCTCCCCACTGTGTTGTTGCTCCTCTTTTGTTTGATGCTGTGGAGTGGAGATTTCCGCTTCTACATCGCCAGAATCCTCCACAGGTTTAGGATCTTTCAGTTGTTGAGCCACAACTTTCACCTGCTCTTCCATCTCGTGTGCCAGTGTCTCCAGTTGTGCTCCATTGCCTGCAAGCTGCAACGTCATCTCGACGTCTTCACGTTCAGCCACCGCAGACGCCCATGCGCGCGTGATACTGCGTTCGACATCCTCCAGCTCGTCCTGTTCCCTTAGCATCGCTGCAAAACCTGCCTTCTGCACATCCATCTCTTCCTGGAAACGTGTCTTCTGGTCTAGCACCTCTGTCTTGCGGGCTTCAAACTCGGCCAGGTGTTTCTCTTTTGTGGCTTCACACTCGCTGAGACGTTGCAGTGTAGCTGACAGTTCCGACCGCCGCTGGTTCTCCACCTGAATCAACGCCAAACCGTCCTCCAACAGCTTGGCCTTGGTCTCCAGCTCACGTTCACTGTGTCGAACTTTTTGCGCTTGCACTGTCAATGGTTCTTGAATGGAAACGTGGTAGTCCAGAGTTTTCTCGTTGAGCCAGGAGAACGAGTTGTCCCATTCGAACATTAGCGTCGTGTTATCATGTCGAACCTGGAACACCCCGGACATCTCGTTCATCCTCTCCGGTGAAACAACTTCTACTTCGGTCGATGTCATTGCGAACAGTTTAAAGGACACGTCGGCTGCGTCCTCCTTCACGGAGAAGTTCCACACGACACGCCAGCCTGCTTTTTCACAGATCACAGGCAGTTGGAAGCTGGCACCAGCCTTTATCACCACCCCACTGCGCATCACAAGACACTCCTCGAACTCCGGCTCGTCACTCTGTTTCCCTCGTGCTTCACCTTGGTCGAAGAGTACAGCACGATGGTCGTCACGGAAGTCGCACACTTCGCGGAAAGCAGTCGAATGGTCCTCCAGCCGCTGCTGTAGCTCGTCTACAATCGTCGTCACTTTCTTTTCAAAGCTTGAGACCAGCGTCTGTCGCCTCTGAAGCTGCATCGCACGCTCCTTCTCCGACTGAATGTGCTTGCGGCTCGTCTGCAGGTCGTCGAGCTCTTCCTTCTCCAGTTCAAGCTCCAGTGCGGACTTCTCTTCACGGATAGTCTGTAGTTCTTCCTGCAGCTCCAGTACTTGCACACGTAACTTCTTCAGAGCTTCATCCTTAGCAGCTAACACCTTCGCCGCCTTCGACATTCCGCTGGAATCTTCACCACTCTCTGGCTCAGATAAGGATGGAGCTAACGCGTCGATTTGATCACGTGCTTCCTGAAGCTCTTCACGAGAAGCGTCAAGAGCTCTTGACAGTAACGAGATCTCCGTATTAGCGTCCTGAAGCTCAGTTTTCAGGCCGCGGAGTTCTTCTGGTAGCGCTTGAACTCTTGTTGAGCTTGGAAGTTCCTGCTGAGACTGCTCCAAGCTGGATTCAGCCGGTGGGGCATTCTTTGAGGCAGTCAAGATGGCGCCATTAGCCCGAGGTTTTAAGCTTGAACTCTTCTGTGCTTGAACGAAGCTATTCAGACGACGAACTTCTTCATTAGCAGCAGCCAGCTCCATCGTCCAGTGAGTAACTTGTTCCTCTAGCGCGAAGACCTTTTCAGCATTAGCAGCTTTGGTCGTGGCAAAACGCTCCTGTAAGCCAATTAGATCAGCTCGGGCATCATCCAGCTGCCTTCTCAACGCCATCTCTGATGCTCGCAAAGTAGTTAATTCTTTCTCGAGCCCTGAAGCAACAAGTGGTGTAGGAGCGGAAACACTCGGAGGAGCAGGTGTGTTGTTTGTATCAGAAGCTGCTGCGTTCGCTTCCTCCTCCAGCTTCAACTCTAAAGATTCAATGAGCTTCTTTCGTCTGTCATTCTCCGCTTTGCTAGCTTCCAGCGCATCATGCACCTTTTGTAAATCCTGCTTAGCTGTCTGTACCGCAGCTGTGGCAGTGTTGAGACGTGCCTGAAAAGCTGCTTGTTCTGCTTCCTGAATGCGCTCGTTCTCCTCTTGAACCTGCTTCTTCTCCGCTTCCAATTGTTGAATTTTGAGACGTAGCTCCTGCATTTTCGTATCGATTTGCTCTCTTTCCTGTCTTTCTTCCTCCAACTCGACAATCACTCGTGCTTTCTCCTTTGCAAATTCATCAAAATCTGCCTGCATCGTCTCCTGTGCACGCTGCACCTCCAATAACCGAGCTTCGCTCTCTTGGCGGGCAGATTCAGCCTCATCTCGCTGTTCGTTACTCTCCTTGATCTGTTGCAACAGGACCTCGTTCTCCTTTCGCATGCCGTTCAAGAGCTCTGCACGCTTCTCCATCTTCTTGAGCGCCGTGTGTGACCGTGTACGGTATCGCTCGAAGTCCCCACGCACACTAGCCAACTGTTGCTGCAAATCTGCAATCTCTTCTTGCCGGGCTGTCTGCTGCTGCTGTTCTTGGATACTTGCAGAATGGTTCTGAGCCTTGAGCTTTTCAGTGGTTGTTCGCATATCTACCAACTGCTCTTTCAAAGACTCTACAAGGACCTCAAGGTCATGCTTTGAGTCTTCCAAAGTCGCTAAACGCTCTTGTGTTTGCAACTTCTCTTCATTCACTACGCTGAGCTTCGAGGTATCCTCCTCAATGCGATCGTGAAGCTGTCGGAGTTCTTCCAGCCAACGTGCAACATTAGTTTGAGCAACAACCAAATACTCACGTACATCCTCTCCACTAGCCAACACCTCCAGAACGTCATGCTCTTCTTCATCATCCTTTGTGAATAAGCGCATATCCACGGTTTTCACAAACTGCTCCAAAATCAGCTTCAGGCTGTCACGTTCTTCACCGGTTAATTTCAGTTGCTCCTCAGTCTTGTGAAGCTGGTCTTGAGCAGATGCCAGTTCGGATACTACTGGGACAAGGCTACTACATAGGTTTGCTACCTCTCGAGACTGCCATTTTTTTATCATGAGCTCCTGCATCGCCTCAATATCCATATTCCGCGTCATTTCATCAAGTTCAGCAGCCAACTTCGACAGGCACTGTTCAACCTCCCCGCTGATGGCATTTTGTGTATCCTGAATCTCCAGGTCACTCTTTAGTTTTGAGCACTCTAGTACCTGAGCATCCAATTCCATGCGAGAAGAACGAAGTTCAGTCTCACAACGCCCAAGAGCTTCTGCTGTTTCACTCTGCTCAGCTGACTTCTCAGCGAGTTCAGTTTTCAGCTCTTCCAATTGCTCTGATAATGATTCAATTGTGCCTTCGTTGTCAGCAACACACTGAGTCAAACGGGTCGTTTCTTTCTCGTGTGAATTTTGCAGTTTATCAACTGCGTGAGCCTGTTGATCCGTAAGGAGTTCGATTCGTTTCTGAAGTTCGACTTGCTCGTTCTCAAACGAAGTGATGGTGGCTTGCTGAGCTTGATAATGGTCCTCATACTCAGCAACTTGAGCTTCAAGTGTATCCAGAGAGGCCTGCAATCTCAACACTTCCGCCTCATGGGCGTGCTGCAGCTCCTCTAATGCTTGCGCCTTTTCACTCGTGAGAATTCCAATTTTCTCTTCGTAATCAGCTTGCTCTTGTTCTAACTTGGAGATTTTATCTTGTTGAGCCTGAGATTTCTCTTCATATCCTGCCAGCTGGGAGCGTATAACGTCAAGAGCCTGCATTTCTGATTCCTTCTGCGAAAGATTCGCCTCATCACCTCCGTTTGAGCTAGTGTCGACCTCATCTTCAGCAGAAATACCGGAGCACTGGTCTTCCTCTAATTCCATCACCGGAACTCCATTTTCACCGATCATATCAACATTAGATTCCACTTGATCGCCTGCTTCATGGTTTGGATCAGATCTTACGTTCTCTACCTCGTAGTGAAGCTTTTCGATCTCAACTGCATGCTCCTTTACGAGGTGATCCTTCTCGATGGTTAAGGCACCAACCTCAGCACGAAGCTGTTGCAGTTCATCGGCATGCGATGCGGACTCATCCCTTGTGTTTGACGATATTTCGGCAAGATGATGGCGAAGACTCTCGATTTCGGCTTGATGATCCGCGCGAAGTTTCTCGAGCTCATTGGCATGAGAATTTTCAAGTTGGTTCTTCTCTGATGTCAGTGTGTTCAACGTGTCTCTCAACGACTGTAGATCTTCAGTTTTAGACTTTAGTTCTTCAATTTCGTCCAAGTGTTCCTTCACAAGGGCATCCTTCTCAGAAAGCAAGCTGTCCACCTTGGTCTGCAGCGACTGAAGATCTTCAGTCACAACATCCACGCCTTCTTCTTCCGTCGATAAGTTACTCACATCACTTTCAATCCTTTGGTGAAGCTCTTGGATCTTTTGCGAATGCTCGAGCTTAAGTTCTTCCATCCCTCGCGAATGCTTTAGCTCCAGATCTTCAATCTCTTGCGAATGCTTTAGCTCCAGCTCTTCAATAGCTTGCGAATGCGTTAGCTCCAGCTCTTCAATAGCTTGCGAATACCCCAGCTTAATCTTTTCAATCTGTTGCAAATGCGTCAGCTTGATCTCGTCGATTTCTTCCGCGTGGGATTGAAGCAGCCTCTCCATCTCGTCAGTTAAAGCAGCCAACCTACTTTGCAGCTCTTCGGTATCATTGGATAAAGTCTCCTCTCGCTTCGTCGGATCGTTCAAACTATCGTCGAGCTGTTGACGAAGGTCTTCAATTTCCTGTGTGTGTGTCACGTGAAGCTTTTCCATTTCCACCTCATGCAACTTGACGAGTTTTTCCTTCTCGGAGTTCAGCGTCTCAATCTGTATCCGCAACGACTGGAGCTCTTCGTCGTTCGACAATGCGTTCTCCTCAGCTGCAGCAGCGAGAGAAGCCTTTGCATCCTTTAGCTGGAGACGCAGCTTCTCAACTTCATCCGCATGGGTGTTTTTCTCCTCCATCAAATTCTCCAATTGAACCTGTAAACCTTGCAGCTTTTCTTCAGTTGACGCTACTCCTTCATCAGTTTTCGAAGACAGAGCGTCTATCGCACTCGCCAACTGTGCCTGCAAGCCCTCAATCTCTCCGGTATGCGTTCTCTCCTGTCGTTCCTTCTCAGTGACCAAGCTCTCAATCTCAATTCGCAGTGACTGCATTTCCTCTGCCTGTGTCGTTGCACTCTGCGTCATGCGTTGGATCTCTTGGTCGCCCTCCCTTACAAGTTGTTCCATAGCCTGACACGCTTCTCGCTGTTGCTCCAGCAACGCATCATCTTCCTCCTGTCTTTGAATCTCTTTCTCCTTCATCCTCTGCATCTCTTGCTTCACCCCCTCCAGTGCCAAACTCTCTTGTTTGAGTATCTCTTGAGCTTCCAGTGTATCTTCTTCAGCTCTTTTCAGCTCCTTCCTGAGTTCCTCAATCTCCTTCTCTTCATCTTTCAACTTCTCCATCTCTTCTTTCACTTTCTCCACTTCCTGACACTCTGGAAAAATCTCTTTCACCACAGTTCCAAGCTGTACAAGATGTCGGACTTGAGCAATCAGCCGACCATGAGGTGTATCCATTTCCTGATCTTCCTCTTCTTCCCCGTCATTAGTAGCTACACTGCTACGTCTTCGTCCCCTCTTACCACTAACCACATCCTCCAGCTTCTCCCAGCGTCCCAGCAGCCCAAAGATCGTCTGCTGCTGCTCAATTAAAAGGCTGCGGCCTTTATCCACAGCTGTTGCGGACTGTTGCAGTGCTGCCGCCGCGTTCTCGTTGCCTTTGGACTTCATATCGTCCGACTTCTTGCCCAGCATCGCTTCCACTCTCGCTAGTCGCGTCGCTAGCTCCTGCACATGCACATCAGCATCGTCTTCTTCTTCGTCTCCCTCACCGCGTCGACGTGTTAACAGGTGACGCTGCTCGGAGATGAGCGCCATGGCCTGACGCAGATCAGACACGGAGGCTGACAACGCGCGTGCGGCATTCTCGTTGCCCTTGCGCTGCGCGTCCTGCGCCTTCTGCTGCAGCTTCTCAGCCACGAGGTGCACGCGAGCGCTGACGTCGGCCGCCATACTAATCTAGAGCTATCTGGGTATAATGTACCCAAAGTTGCATTGCTACTACCACATAAATAAAGTCACAAAATGTACATGAGTAGACCGAATAGACCTGATACCAAATGTACACAAGAAATAACCAAAACTAGCCGCTGCTACCACCGAATCTTAAAATTCACCTTGTACGTCTGTTGCAGACACTGCTTACCTGTTTCTTAATGAGTATCAGGTGTGGATTTGTGTAGGTCCTGACCTGGGTCAGTATTAGGTTTGAGACCTAACCAAAAATACTTTATTTTTATTTTTATTCATTCACGTTTAACAGCATGGCGAAAAAAAAAACTGGCGTCTCAATACGCTTATATGCGGTGGCGACAGCGCCAACACGCACCTGAATTGCACATTCAACTAAGTGATAGTGCAATTCAGGTCCAGATAGAAGAAAGTGAACGGGTTACGCTCCAAATGATATTGGACACTCACCCGATCAACACTAATCAAAAGTATGGAAACTATCAGAAAGAGTATGTGAACTGGTGCAATGGCAACAATTTTTGTGATGAAGCTACCGTCACGAAAGACAAGCTTCACCTGTTCCTCACTTAGCAAGTGGTAGGACGAGAATCCAAAAAGAAGAAGAGCACTACTGTTGGCGGTTCCACTGTTTGCGGATACATGATGCAATCGTTGACTTGTACAACCAGCAAATCGCCCTAAGGGCCAATTCGATTACACATCCTCGATCTGCTCAAGTAAAGCAGTTCATAAAAAATGTTCAGTCTCACGGCACTAGTACAAGAAAGAAAAAAATCATCAATACCAAGGGATTGGATCGCTGCTTGATGGATACCACTCTGAAGGCCAATTTAAGCAGATTTGTGACTTTTTCTTTCTATTTGATGACCTTCAGGGACGAGCTGCATTTTTGTTGTCTCACTACGGCATTTTACGTGGCGAAAATATCAGATACTTGGAAATTGCAGACATGTTTGCTCAGCCCCTCGATGGAGAAGGATTTCAGAAGTGTATTTCTCTGGTTGTTTTGGTTCAACACGGAAAAACTAATACTTACGGCAAGATGCAGCATGTTAGATTCATGCGGAACAAGGAGGTTCACTGGTACCATGTAGGTGCTGTTGCATTGTATGTATTCCAAAGGTTTCACGTTGATCTTGAACCTTTTCCTTCCTTCCGTACCACAAAGGATTGGTACATTTGAGCCGACGGGTTCTGGAGACTTCCCGGAGGAGAACTTTCGCCTGTGTCAGGGTCCGTCACGGTTGAGTGACAGGAAGGTCAGTGACCATCTTGATCGATGGGTCCAGCCTAAAGGAGGTTTTGTGCCCGAGGCTTTCCTCCTAATAACAATCGACATCACTTTGGAACTTACCTTCTACGTAACAAGTCTCTTCCATTCTTACCTCTTGTTGGAGACCAAGAACACTCGACGCACCAAGGACGCTGGAGTACCTGCACAACAACAAGGAGCAGGAAGACAAGTCCAAGGTGAAGCGTGAAAAGCTGCTAGGTACGACTTTAAGTTCCTGTGTGCTGCAATCGAACAAAATTCATTTCGTAGACATGTCGCCATGGGAGATGGGGACTTGATACTGTTGAAGCTGTCTACTCTGCGCCGCTTGCCAGGAAAGCAATGCGCGCTCTGTCAGGTCATCCTCCACGAGTGCGCCTTTATTATCTCAAACAGGCGACTCTGGATCCGCCGCAAGATCTACAAAGGGAAACATCCCCCGATCTGAAAATATACAAGAAGAAAACATTAGCTGGAGAGTGGGAAAGAAATCTGGCAACGCGCGGTTATATTGAGCTCATGGAATACTTACGAATTATGGTAGTCGAAGATGTGGCGTGTATGTTTGATCAGCTTCCTGCTTAAATTACGCAGCATCGGTTTTTTGGTGCGCGCTACCTTCAGTTCCGTTACCGGTTGCTCTCGAGTCCCGACCCGTCTCACGTTCCGAACCGGGGTCGGATTGGAACGCGATCCGAAATACGGTCATTATTGGTTGATGTAGCGACAGAGGATAGGGTAGTTCGGGCGTTTAGTAAACGTCAAAGCCTGGATCCAAGACCGCGCACCGAGTTGGATCGCCGTGCGCTTCGGCAATGATGGACGCTCTGCAGTAGAAAGAGAACGTGTACAGAGCGCAGAAACGACGGAATTCGCTGTTGCGTGCGATGGTTGCTGCTATCATTATGCTTTCTTCCAATTCCTTGAGCTGTGTACTATTACTCGGTGCTATCGCATGGATGTGATTTCTTTCGAAGCCACTGCTACTCATACGACCTGCTCTTCTTCGTGATGAAGTCCAATCCTCACGCCCTACTGGAACAGAGCCTATCACTCCTGTGGCTAGCAGGAAGTAACTAAGCTGTCTAACGGATACGTCGCCATCCGGCTTCTATGACAGTGTCAAGTGTGTCATGAACGCTCTGTACGACTGTCAAGAGCTTAGCGCGCGGTCTGCTACGTTGCTTTCCGTTTTCAAGGAACCGCTTATCCATCGGAGAAGAGTACGTTTAGAAGGCGGAACATGCAGTTCTTTGTTCGTTTCTCTTGTAATTCGTCTAGCCGCCACGAATTGCAGCTCTGGCGCTGTAGTAGGAGCTCAACACTAGTCTTGTTCTCGTCATAGGCGGGCAGAGGCTTTACGCGACCATTCTTGCTTGTGTTTTTCTTCTCGTTATGTTTCCGCGCCGTACACACGAGGCGCATTTGCTCCAGCGTCCAATCGCCGTAGCAGTCTGGGATGGGAGCTTCCATGGGCCGCTTGCGCTTGCTAAGCAACGCCGGTGTTACCGTCCACTTCGTGCTGGTAGATTCCTTTGTCTTCCAGTTTCGTTTGGCGTTGCTTTATAGTGAGTGTCAAAGGTAACCCAGCGACCCGGTTCAGAACGAACAGAGCGCGATCTGATGACATATAGATGGCTACACCTAATCCACGCGATCCAAGGGCCAAACTGACCCCGGTTCGGAATGGTCCTCAGCATCCTGTTGAGATGCAATTTCAGTTGGCAATGCCGCTACTGTCTCAGCAACTTGGACGACTAGGTGTGCGCCGCACAGGTACGCTTGCCAATGCAGCGGGCAGATCGAGAAATTCCGAAATCGAAAGTGTCGTTAGGATTTGAGAATAAACCCAGACTCTGACTGCACAAACCCTTCACATGTCAGTGTATAAGCTCTCTTAGTTGTTGTATAGTCGTTGCTGGTCATATCGGCACCAATTCAAAAGGAGCAGGATAGTTTGAGTGCTTGACCGTCACACCGTGCAGCAAAACGCTTTACAATTTTTAAGTTGCTTACTGGTGAGTATCATGCGCAATCGAAGCAGTTGTGCACGACATCGATGTTGAAGCCTACTTCGAAGTTGTTTCGAACCCCACCCCAAGTCGAGAAGGGCATCAATTTCTTCGATGAACAGTGGATGAATACCCCGACGCCTTGCAACAGTAGGTTCTGAACCATGGCTGCCAGTTCGTTCGAGATGTGTTTGTCCCTGATCCTCCTCATTCGTCAACATCTTAATTTTGAAGCGATGGTTACAGTCGACATGGACGCGGCAGTGGAAATCCTCACCGGACACGGTCAGTCTCATATCGTGTTTCGTACGTATGAACTCCGTTGCGATTGTTGCTCATTTCTGTGTATGTAGCTGCAAAAGACTTGAAGGCGCCAATTGAAACGTAAGTTCTCTACGAACTGGAATCGTTGCGTCCAGCCCCTCCATTTCCAGGAGAAACTAGCATTACTCAACTCGTTGAAGTCGAATTCAGCCCCCCCCCCCCCCCCCCCCCCCCGATTCGCCCGAGTAGCTTGTGTCCGATTGAAGGGGAGTTGTAGTGCATCGCGCCGTCTTCGAAATCCTCCACCAATTTCTCATTTTGCGGTATTTTCGCAGTGAAATAGCTTATATTTGATTTAATTAAACTTTTTAGAAAAAATATTTTTAAATTAAGTATATTCTAATTGCACGCTTCCTCATACACGTAAGCGCACGTGCACGCCACGTAGTGGGTCTAAGTAAATTCTTACAAGAGAGGTCTGTGCGGTTACACGCCATAAGCACTATCTCAACCCGTACCAAATTGTGAACACGTCGCACAAGTGTTTGTGGGCTGACGTACTCATCAACAATATCACCTCACTAGGACCCTCAACGGTCTGGCTGCCTAAACTTGGTAGCAATGCGACAACAACTTCACTCTTGACCGCACAAGCCCCAATTCTTCCAGTAGATCACAACTTAGAAGCAATATGTTTATCCGGCTCACGACTGTATTAGCTATTCTGAAGTCTACCGGCATCTCGCCAATCCTCCTGGTAACTGGCTCTTCAATGGTCGCCTCATGCGGGGGGAAGCTGGTTAGGCGATTCGGGACCTGAAATTCTCGGTTAAAAACAAAACAGTGGACTGCTGACAGGGCAAAGATGCATTTGCTGTCGAGAAGAGGCCGCCTCTAGCGAGATGATTCCGTAGACAATTTCGAGAAGCACTATCTCTCCCTGCATTTGGTCCAAAGGTTGAGTGATGAAGACTATCTACACGAATGGAATTAGCCGATATGATCAGACAGTGATATATCTACTGCTTTCACTGCTTTTACTTCTTTCCGATTTTGAATGAGTGCGAAGAAATCTTTCGTGCGACAGCAAGTTTTGTTTGCGTGCAAACCACCAGGGAGGCCACGAAAGTTCCAAAGTCAAGCCAGCACGATGGTCCTGGCGTTGGTAATTGAGAGGCTAATGAATCACCCCTGCTCGGTCGTCAGGTGGAAAGCAGTCACCACAGAAGACGAATCAGGTGTTGTAGAGCAGAAAACAAGACAACGTCTTTGAGTACCATCAGCGACTGCAGATTCCTACACGTTCAACCGTCAACAGCATATGTTGACATTAGGTCGAGGCTATGTGCCGTTCGACTGGATTGAAGAAGACTTTCGGTTCTACTAGGAAATTGAGTTTGGCGCCAAGGCAAACGAGGGAACTCTACGATGTAAAATTTGATACTTGCGAGCTGACAGAGATCATCAACTTCGCCTATCGCGCAAACTACCCATTCATTTAGCCATAAGTACTGTAAGGGCGAAACTAGATAAATGTACACTCAAAACAGTCTATATAATTTCAATATTTCGTAATTAATACACGTAGAATTCGTTATTGTAGACTCAGGATGTATATCCACATGACTTTCGGAGCATATTTGAAAATCATCGCTAATACATATGTTATTTTTCCCCCACCAACAAAACCGCACAGACAACCAGGCTCAATACTTAGGTGTGCTGTTCAGAAGTGCTCAACGAGAAGAGGCGACGTCTCCGATTGAAAGAGCCCCATTACAATTATCAGACATGTTGAGTAGGTCATAATTTATTCATTACATCTCGTCGCTCGAAGATTGCAATGGGCCCACTGGAGCTGCAAGTCGAGCCGGGGGAAAGTGCGGGTGCAACGCTCGTTCGAAGTCGAGCGGAAACGACAAACAATACCATTAAAGGGTATATTCCAAAATGAAAATCATCTAAGATCTGAGTGCGGTAGGAACGGGGGAGTGGAGGGAGACCCTATCACGTATCGGCTGCAAGCTTCATCTATTCTCAGAGACAAACTTATGCATCGTCAGATTCATGCCAAGATTTTCACCGTAAACGTTAGTATCTCGGGTGGAAATGTATGCGAATGTAGTTGCAACTGACTCCCACCTGCGCCCACATAACGCGCTTTGTGAAGACACTATTAACATTGCTTGGGCGAGAGAAACACGAGAAGAACAATCACGAATACACTGACAAAAGTTTACTTGAAGGATACTGTACGACGGGAGAATTGGATGTTTCACGGAATTATTTGAGCTTGAATAGCGGTCTGGTTTGAGTTCATTAACAAGTTGTTGATGAGTGACGAGGGGTTGTCCTAACTTCACGAAGTAAAGAACGACTTGGCATGTTACAAGCAATGACATATGCAGGGGGAGCGTATCCGTGCAAACAGACCAACCAAGTAAGATTTCGTCACAACTAAAAGCGTGAAGAGGTCCAACTAAAACAAATTCGAATCAAGTCATGCCCACAAGTAGTGAAGACGGAATTGACCGTGAGGCTGTCGAGGAAGTGTCCCCAATCATTCCAGAGGTCGAAATTGTCGAAGAGGGATTGGTGTTAATGTAAGCTGATATTTTAAACAAACTCGAATAACTGAATGCGTTCTCACGAAAGAATACTTTTGCTGTTGAACTTCGCCGATAACGCGTTTAAGTTGTGTAGACAATAACGCCGCTGTCTATGAATTCGATCAGGTCGCGAACGATGACCAAAAGAGGGAAGGCATTCCTGGAGCCACAACCATAAAGTTGATTATGTTTGAGTGATTGACATTCATCCAGCCTTCCGTAACGAACGAAACAACCTTTTGGTCACGAATGAGGGCAATAACACGCTCACGAATTCGATTCCGTGCATTTCACAACAAATCTCCAGTTAGCTTTCTTCTGGATGGAAATTTATCCCCGGCACCAATACCTCGAACGGGACGCAAAAAGATTGGGATTCAATCAGCAGAAACGGTAGGGCACATAAGAAAAAACATGCTTGTCAATGCCATCTCAAATTGCTTCGACTGCTCGGCAGGAGTTAGTGTTGGCGCTAGCCGAACATCGTTATCAGCAGTATCGACGATAGTAGCATCCTCCTTATGACGTTGATCTGGGAAGAAGTTATTGACCTGCTGCTTGACGTAGGTAGGAGCAAGCTGGCACTGTTTAATGTGCCGTTTCATGCTCCTTCCAGAATGCGCATCGCGGATTGGCTTCTCACAGAAGTGGCACACAGCTCTGGCCTACGATCCTCCATCGTTAATCCTCTAAAAAATAATCCCAGATCATGTGGTGGGACGGGCGTCCAGAACTGCCTGCCCTTGCTCGAGGCTGACCTTGGAGAACTGGCGAACGAGTAATACGGCGAGCAGCAGCAAGCCGAGGTGGTCGGTGCACTGGCGGTGTATTCACGCGATGAATCGGTGGGGAGTTGTCCATGTCTCCGTGGCCGTCGTTCATGAATCCTGCTGTCGGTTCAAGTTGGAACTTCGAATGTAAAGTGAGGCACTCATCAGCATCGTGAGCCACGAACACCTAAGAGCGAGTTATGATGACCCCAGATCAATGGTCTGAGATCATGTTGCCGCAACCGCGGCGAGTTTGCATTGGCTACTTTTAGCTTATTAACAATCAATCCCGTTTTTTTAGTACTTTGGAGGACTTTAAAGTAGTTCTAAACCTTTAGAGGGAAAATAAAGTTCTGAATTCACTGGTATCTAATACAACACTATGCTTGTTTCGATGCGGTATGCCTTTGAGTAGTTGATGCCATTGTTGTCAAGACAGTCTAATCGCCTGGAGCGATAGGCGTCAAGGACACGCTGCATCTCGGAAGCGGTGGGCATGTGGTAGTTTCATCTGCACTGGACTTGGAAGATTAGGATATGGCAGTCTGCCTATCGGTTGTAAAGTGCGCGCAGTTCGGCAGAAACAATGGTGGCAACGCGCTCAGGTTTGGGCGGGAACACTTTCCTGCCGGTCACGGCGAAAATTTTGGCGAGTGTGTGCCTTCTTTCTTCGCGCCTTTTCACTTTGGTCGCCGATTTGTTCACTTTGATAGCAAACTTAATGGATGAGTGCAACTGTCCGGGAGGGTTCCTGTTCACTTTGCTTGTTCTTTTTTGTCAACTAGGTCGGGAAAAGGTGTAGTAGATTTTCTACTATGTCGCAATTTATTAGAGAGAGCAACTTACGAAGAGGGACTCGTTACCGCAACCTTACGGTCAAAGAGGGGGTAAAGAGAGGGTGAAGTGCTTAAGTGAGGAATAGCAGATTTCATGTCATGCGTTCCCTCCCTTTGCTCTGAGATAATGGTTGACATCTATTCCACCCGAATGGACTAAGAGAGATCTTTCAGGGTAGTGTCTTGGGCCTAGGGGCTTTACATGCTAAAGAAAGCCGAGATGTTTGGTCACCGCGGTCATCGTTTTTGTGAACTACGGCAGTTGGCGTCTGCCGTGTTCCAAGTCTCTCTTTGCAGTTGAATTCTGGCTTGGTCATGCTGAGTCTCGTCGCAGAGTATATTTAGCTTTAGTATTGCATACTGTAGCCTACTGATAACAGAGACTGCACTCAGTCGTAGTTCTCTCGCAATCCCAATTGTGCTGAGTGGACGAGCAGTTGTCTTTGTCTTCTGTGCCTAAAGTCAACAGTTTTCAGCGATTTGAAGGCCATGGCATCAATCCCCAAACGCGGTTAGGGTAATTCCAATTGTTGTGTCAGGTCGCTTTAAAAAGTCTAAGGTTGCCGAGAAGGTTGCTATAACTGATAAGGGTGCTCTATTTCCAGTTGTCATGTCGAGATTAAGGTTGCGGTAACGCCATTCGAGAGAAGAAAGTCTATTGTCCCTTTTGGTTATGAAAGCAGTAACAGTTCATGCCACCCTGCTTACAGCCCAGGTTTAGTCACAGACACGATCACGCTTTGCGACTATTACTCGGGAAATTGAATATGGATGAATATCATCATTTCTCCGACTATACTTAATTATTCTATGATGAATATTCGCCAATCAAAATGCCTCACTGGTATTTAGGCGAATCAAATTCTGTTGAAGCTATAATTTTAGCCAATTAAAATGCAGATAGATCGGTAGAGGGCAGCTCCGACATATCGGGTCGGAGCCCCCCCTCGTGTTATTGATATCCACATACAAACTGCTACTCATTAGCATATTTTGCAAATAACACGCAAGCTCCGACCGCCCCGACCGAAGATGAGTTTGAACGACCTCGCACCTACAAACACGAAGCGCGCTCGAGACGGCGCGGCGCGCTTGTTCAAGGCGTTCCTCGGGGAAGAGGGGGTAACATGGGAGTACCTAGAGGTGTGCATGAAGCGCGACAATGCTCCTCTAGTATTAGAGGCCGTGGTGGATAAGTTTGGGCTCCATCTCGCTTTCAAGGAAGGACGCAAGGGCAAGCTGTTGGCTAGACATTCGGTGATGCAGTACTTCCGACAGGCCAAGAACTGGTTGCTCTATCAATTCCCCCAGCATCGCGCAGCTGTCGACAAGGCACTGCTGAAGAAGGGTCAGATGCTAGAGCGATATTGCATGAAGCGAGAGTCCGGGAACTTTGTGAAAAAAGCCCCTGCGTGTACGAAGAAGGCACTCAAGCAGATGATGTTGTACCTCTATTCAACTGGTGTCACGGCCGCTGACTATCAAGACGCGGCGCTGCTGTGCTTGCTCTGGTATCTTTTCGGACGAGCGTCTGACATCTCGCATCTCCGGAAAGTGAACTTGTCCATCGGCTCTGCTGGAATATTTTTTCTACGCCTGATTCGTGTGAAGACGTCTGAAGAACAAGGCCTCTCTCTCTTTCCTGACGAAGACTTCTTCACGTGCCCGCTGCTTGCTATCGCGGTGGCCCTTGCAACCCAGTCGGCGCCGTCAGCTGCACTGTTGAACCACCTTCCCGAGCAGCAAGTGGTGACGGAAGCTTCGCTTACTCCAGCAGCGCCGCTGATCGACCTGATCGATAACCCCGAAGCCGTTGCGCCTCTCGGTTCAGCATCGGAGGAGGACAAGCCGCTTGACGACACGATTGGGATCCACGGCTACGTAAATCGCGTCTTAGCCCGAGTAATGCCTGAAGCTGGTGTCGCGGAGCGCTTGACATCTCATTCATTTCGTCGTGGTGGCGCGCAGCATGCCAACGGGATCGGGATGTGTGTTCAGTGGATCTTTGACCGAGGAGCGTGGAACATGACGGCAACAAACAAGGCCTTCGCGTACGTCTTCAACACCCCGGCAGAAGATCACAAGGTCGCTCGTGTCTTGAGCAATCGTGGCCCAGACGACTCCGTGTCATTGCTGTCACTTGATGTCTTTGACTCGCATACCCAGCATTGTATCCGATCGGTCGCGTCAGCGCTATTTACTTCTTCGTCTGGGATGGAATCGGAGCAATACAACGTTAATTCCGCTGTACTTGACACTCTCATGGCTTACCTCCTCCGTCACTATCCGGCTCTGAAGGCGCTATCGGGTTCCGGCCTTGTGGTTTTGCGCTTGGAAGCTTGTGTTGCGAAGAGAGGATACACCGTGAACGACTTGCTGGCCTGGTCGGCCTACCTAATCAGCAACCCAAGTACAGCGGCTGACTCCAAAACCATGATATCACAAGAAACCCCGAGGGATATCACGCAGCACCCCGTATTTCTTCAGCAAACAGCATTAATTGAGCAGTTAATCCAAGTCAACAAAAAACTTGACGCGCGGCTGACTGTAATGGAAGACAAGATCGGCAACAAGCACCCGCTAACGTCTACAAAAGCAGAAAAGAATGAGGACCCCAGCGACAAAACATCTCCTGTCAAGCGACGTCGTACCTCTCCAGCTCTGAGCTTGAAAGACGCTTGGTTCGCATGGTACACGCAAGAACCGCGAATGTGGAGCTCGACAGACTCCGAAACCAAGCATGCGCGCTCGACAGCCAAGCTGGTCGTTGCGTTTCTGAAGCTTTTCCTCCCCGACGGTTTTGTCCTCGACGAAACATCCCCTCGTTACCGCGATGACGTCCTTGAAACAGGTGCTCGTGCCGAGAAGGCAATGTTGATGTTCCTCCAACAACAGGGCATCACGGCTCGCGGAGCACAAAACGTCTTGAAGTTTATGCGGAAACTCCACAAGTCTGGCGTCCTGAACGAACACATTTCCAACTACCAACAGCGTCAGTCTCATGGCCTCATCGTTGACCCTGCTCCTTCACACACAAACGACACCATCGGGTTAGTGACCACACTGTAATTACATATACCCACCCGTGCTTTACGGCCACTAATTTTCAGGTGATGCGCGCTCGTCTGTCAGTCTTGGAGTCCGCCATTCCTCGTTCTGCTGTCAAACATCATACGCACCCGATGCCCCTCCAGAAACCTACCAAGAACGGCATCAGCTCCGCGAAGGAGTTCAAGACCCTGTGCATCGCTGTGGCCAAGTCGTGCAAGATCCGAGTTAGTGATGAAGCTATACGTCACCTTCGACTCACCATGAATGCGACGGTTGCCTCCACGAGTCTCCTCCCTGAAGCGATCGAAGTGGTCTTCACATCGCTGGCTGAGCGAAAGAAGGGCCGCGCTACGCTCGAAGACATCCGCGAGTGGCTTGCTCCTCCTGCGGTTGACGACGAAGAGGGAGGGGACGAAGACCTCGACGGAGAGAAGGTCCACTACATGCGCAAGATCTTGAACAGGAAGCGCGTCAACGGGAAGACGTACTACCTCGTCGAGTGGGAAGCGACTTGGGAGCCACGCGAGCATCTCAGCCGCACCGTCGTCGCAGCCTTCGAGAAGGAGCGCCGCCTGCTTGTACGCAAGAAGTTCTTCGAGGACGAAGCTGTGGAAGACAACACGTTCAACTAAACAAGGCAGAGTAAGGAACAAGAGTAAGTGCTAATACAAATTGTATTTAGGCTTAAGACACACATGTAGCGCCGTATGCGATTGTATCACCGATCTGAACACCAAGCTTAACCTCCTTTCGGAACAGCAAGGTTAACCTCATCACAGAATACACCAGCATGCACACCACACAGGTAGAGGCAGCTGTACATACACGCAAATATACAGGTATACAAACACGTAGATTGCAGGCAGCGGATGAGCACATGCTTCTCAGGCGAAAAAAATCAAGAATGACGCGGACATTCCTTTTGCGGCAGCCGCATGCCAACAGTTTTGTACCCACGACTAGAGGTAATTACGTTTGTAAAAACCATCGTAAAATGGCCGATTTTTGAATCCGGCCATCAGTGCTGAATTTGCCATGAGGCAAGAACATGCCTCATGGCCCTAAAAAAAGCATAATTCGTTTTTGGCTGATTCTCAGCCCACAGGCCGTTTTAGACCCTGAGAATCCGGCTACAGAGCTTCTATTGATAGGCGTTTTACACACCGGCTGGACTCACACATCATAAGTTAAGCTCACCTAACCTCTTACACAACTAAAACGTAATATACGTGTGGTCTACACACAACAATCCTTTTTTCTGTTACCGTCGGAGGCGGTCGGAGGTCGGAGATTTTTTGGTATGGTACCGAACAGGTTGTATCATATGGATCCGAAGGTACGTGTACATGTACAAGGAAAGCTCGTCGAGGCTGACGCAATTGATGGGCTCAATATCACATCGGTGGTCAGTTTCGTGTAGGACTGTTAATATACACGTTGCCTCGACGTACTATATTACAGTTACTCGTACGGTACATGCCATGCCCTAGTAGGGATATGTAGGGCAGCTCTACATATACGAGGGCTCTGTACACGCATTAAGGATCTCTCTCTAGTATAGGCTCTACGGAACACGCTGGTCAAGAACTTACGGCAAAAACACTGCTTCAATCATATGTGAAAGGGATTGTTGATCTGTGGGTTTACGGGAACCGCGGAAATCGCTATCCTGCTATGTCGGTCTACTACCGACATTGGTATTGGTCGAGATTTCTTGTACATTTGGAAATTTTCTCCCACCTTGCAACTTCCAGCCAACATGAAGATCCTCTTCAGTATTGTCGCGACCGCCACGCTTTTGACGCCTACGTGAGTTTTTTTACTGGCATTTTGATGCATATTCAGCAATTTTCTGACCCCCCCTCCACCCTTACTATGCATGCTTGCCCTCATCAGTCAGGGTGTTTTCCTTCAGTGTGCTGCAAAACGTCCAGACAACATTTTTGAGGGCTCTGGGTTTTTGACCGCCGATTTCACCCAGAAGGCCTGCGCCGCGTCAGGCGGATCGATCGATCCGAACCGGAAGGGCAACATGAAGTGTTGCAATGTTCCCGGTCCTCGCCAGCGCGATTTTACCAGCTCTTGCAACGGACAAAGGGCTGGAAACAAATTCCCGAACTTTCACCCGTCTACGCAGGAGTGTTGGTACAGACACAGAGATGACTAGGTGCCCGGTTGTGCTACGGATTGATTCATGTACTTGATTTGCACTCAACTAGGCCCGGTCGGACGGAGCACATCGATCAATGAGCTGCTGCTTGTAGATAAGGATGTCAACGATAAAAACACAGTATTTTTTGTGGTAGTGTTTGTGTGCTAAGGTCATCATTGTCATTCCGTTGCAGAGATGTTTGTCAAACATTGTTTGATGATGAACTGGTTAGTGCACAATTGCATGTGCTACAACTACACTCAAGCTACTGTAGTACAATAGTTTATGTACGTTGCGCTTGATTCAGGGATACGTTTTCGAGTGTAGTTCTGTTGGTGTCTTGGACAGTAGTGTGATCGCTTTACTCGAGCTCACGTAAACGAACTGATAGTGTCTCTTAAATGACGACGCCACATTTGGCCGTACTGCGGTTTGGATTCTTCAGAGTAGTAAGATCCCCTTTTGACCAATTCCTTGTGACTGCGGAACGAGCAATATTCTCCTTCAAAATTCAAATGAGTTCACAGTGGTTGTAAGTAAGGATGTACACGCGAAAAAACAATACTCCGTCGTATCTAACACTTGACCTGCTGGCCAAACAGACAAACATCATGCATCTATTGGATTATTGGATTGGGTGGAGTCATGACATACAACCGTGAGCCCACGGTTTCGCAGGATTACTGTACAATTCTGCTGGAGGTTGAGAAACAACACCCACGCAACTTTGCTCGTTCATCACAAACACACTACTACCGTACGATAGCTCCCAAAAGGCTGCACATATGCTTCGTTCCTGTTTAGTCACAGACATGGCCATACTTCATGCATCACAGTTTATGCTGTACGATCTCACACCTACATAATACTGAATGCAAGCTGTCGCCGACAGTTGGGTACTTGTACTGTACATGCATTCCTGGAGAGCAGCACTGCTACAAGCAGCTAAAGAGATTATTGTTTTGAGCAGCTACGCGTTCGCCGTTGCTTGGAGCTTGTCGACAGCAGGGCATTTCGAAATCTTCCCTCTCCTTGCAACTTCCCTGCGGTTCTCAAAATGAAGGTGACGCTCGTTGTTGCCGCCCTGGCTGCGCTTCTAACGCCTGCGTAAGTACTTCCTGAAACTTTGACTTATTCACTCACTTGTTTTATCACGGATATCATCAGTCACGGTGTTTTCCTTCAGTGTGCTGCAAACAGGGCAACATTTATGAAGTCTCAGGCTTCTTGACCGCTGATTTCACCCAGAAGGCCTGCACTGCGGCTCGGGTCGATTAATCCGAACAGGAAGGGCAACTTTAAGTATTGCTTCGTTCCTCGCGCCAACGCGCTTTTGACGCCTCTTGCAGCGGGCAAAGGCCTGGAAGCAACTTCCTGAACTTCCGTCCATCTACCCAGCCGTGTAGATACGGAAATTAGACGACAGGTTGCACTTGAGTTGCATTCGCCTAGAGCGTTCGTAAATGAACTGCTGCTTGTAGATACAGCGACATAGAACACTTTTGTGACCGACAGCGTTGTTGGATCCCGTATAAGTATCGTTGTTTATTTTGTTTGTTTCTAAAATACTACTGAAGAAGTAGTCTAACCACTACTTGATAAACAACGACATTTTGAGTAAACGTTCGGGCGTCTTGCAACCATCCGCTGTGCGAATGTGCAGTACATGTGCCTACTGCAAGTTCATGTTGGCGATTGCTATCCGTGGAGAGAAGTGGTAAGTGGTTGTATAATACATGTACAACTTGAATAGCAGCCCAGATTGCACTAAGAAATGCTATTCGCCAATAATATGCGTTGTGCTCAAGTCCACGATCGCATCTCATGTCGTCGTAGAGCCACATGAAGTCTCCGCATGGTGCCCACAATGTATGTATTACTAAAGCGATTGCTTATTAGGCCGAACATGAGCCCCGATGTACATCTCGATTTTAACCAGCAGATTTCTGTTTTCTCTCTCTCCACTCTCTCTCTCTCTCACTAGACGCCGTGTGACGCCTCTCTTTCGCTGTTTTTTCGCGTTGGTGTAAGCTAGGGTATGAATCATTTCATCCGGATTTCGGGGTGTCTGAATCTACCCTCCTTCTGCAACGTTATCAGGTGGCTATCCCAACGCTTCGACGACAAGAAGTGGTCGTTGAGGAATTTCAGTGTTCTTGGCCTAAGTCTGTGGCAATTTCGCTGCGCTGAACCACCGCCCGCCCACAAAGCAAAGCAAAGCCTCGCCTTCGACCATAGAGCGGGAGTGAAGCGGATCATGTCCGTGCCCCAGGCGCTGCCCGCGGTGCCGGGCGGACAGTACGCCAAAACTACAACGAGGCGGCATGATTCCGGCTAGAGTTTTTGACGATGTTGCACCAAGGTCTTCTGAAGCCCATCCCTCCCCTAATCACGCATTACGAATCCGTAGAACCAGTGCATCTCGCCCCGATTCTGTGTCATACTACCTCGGTTCTGTGCCATATCGCCTCGGTTCTGTGTCATGGCACAGAAGTGACGTTTGCCTATCGCCAAATCGAGGCAGCGCTCCAGACAGCAGACATCGCCGGCGGTCAAAGGCACTCGCGGCCCCAACGTCACAGAGCTCTGCGGACGTCCCCAGCCAAGGCGCCCGCCTTATTCCGCCCCCCTCTCCCTCTATCTGCACTGCAGCCATGGACGGCGATTTCCTGCATGCGATCAACGGCGACTGGGACTCCCTGCTGACTGTCATGCGCGAGAACCGTCAAGTGGCCCACCGTACCGACGCAAGCGGCATGACGGTGCTGCACTGGGTCTGTTTGCACCAGGACGCGCCCACGGACATTGTGGTCAAGGTGGTCTTCGCTAACCCGTACGCTGTGCACATGCGCAACGACGCGGGCCATCTTCCCATCGATTTGGCAGTGCAGGCGGAATGTGGCGAACGTATTCTCGAGGTGTTGCGTGCTGCGGCACACGGCAGTCGACATCCGGAAGACGACGGTGGAGAGCTGCATCAGCACGACCTCATGGGTAAGGACGACGGAGAGCCTGCTACCGAGACCATCGACTATCAGTTGCCGTACAACAACCACACCATTCTGCACGACGACGACATCCGAGATGGCTCGGACTACCAACCTCATCAGAACCATACGTACTACAGCGAAGACGATGATGTGGACGAAGACGAACTCGAGTATCAGCAGCACCATCGTCACTACCAGCCGCAGCCGTTCCAGCAGCAACCTCCACGCAAAGGTCGTCTGGAAAGAAGTGTGTCGGACGACTCGTTCTACGATCCACCGCAGGGCAACTATGGTGCTGGTATGTACAGCAGCTTTGGTGTAGGTCCTGACAGAGATCTTGGCAATACATTGTCAAGGAGTGATCCGCACGTCAAGTCGCTGCTGACGGAGCAACGTCTTCGCGAGCGTGAGAACGACTTGATCTCCATCGCAACAGCGGACGACTCGATGCCCCTTGGTTTGTTTGATCCGTCCAAGGGGGCACCGGATATGTCGATGATGTCCGGTTTCCAGATCAACGAAGACGTCAAGAGCAGCCACGGCAACGTCAATATGAGCTCGAGGAGTATGGGTGTTGGTCCTCGCAGCAAGACAGCCTTCCCTCCTCGCTGGAAGCAGTCGCGGATGTGTCACGTATGCGCGTGTGGCTTCTCCCTAGTGAAACGCCGCCACCACTGCCGGAATTGCGGCCAAAGTGTGTGCAACCAGCACTCGACGAACCGCGTGTCTCTGCCCAAGTTCGCCTTGTCCGAGCCGCAGCGCGTGTGTGACCAGTGTTTCCTGAGCGGCCACCACATTATGGTGCCGGGCGGCCAGACGGGTACGCCATCCATCGCTAGCTCTTATCAGTCGTTGCCGGCCCAGCTACAGCGAGAGCAGCTGCAGCACCCGTTCCAGACGTCACAGCAGTATCAAATGCAGTTCCAACACGCCCGGTAGATGTCCTTGGTCCAGTTTTCCTAAAGTGTAGCCATGTTGCACAGCAATTAATTCCGACTGAAGGTTTTCTTCATACTTAGCTCTAGTCATTTTACTCATTTTTCAATTGAAAATTGAGTGATGGCGGACCAAGAAGAGCCTGGCTGCTGGCAGAAGAAAGCGGCGTATGAGCAGTGCTTCGACAAGTGGTACACTGAGGTGTTCCTGCAACACAAGGCACACGGCAAGGTCGGCTGCCAGAAGGAGTATGAAGCATACACGCGTTGCTACCTGGTGCGCTACAACTTTTTGAAATTAATTGTTATTGTAGTTTTCGACATGTACTGAATGAATTTGGAATGCGTAGAGTGAACTGGACAAGAACAAAGGGCTGGTGGACGGTATCAAGTCGGTCATGCAGCCAGAAGTCAAAGAGCGCTTCGAGCTGCAGGAAGCCAACCGTCAACAGCAAAGAGAGGAAAAGGCATGAAGCAATGGACACATTTTGGGGTGAAAGTCGTTAGATTCAGATGACAGTCTTCAGCGTGAAGAGCAGGAAGGAAAGACTCGACCTCGTTGTCATTTTAAAAAGATGAGCATGTGCCTGTCCGGAGGCTAAGTATCTTGGTGTAATGCGTTGCGATCATCTCCATCTTCATGAGACTTACTGGGTGTTTCGGAAAACTGCCATCATGAGCGGCGCGAAGAGTTCGGATCGAGGTTAGACGCAAGTGACATTACTGCGTTCCACCACCCAAACTTCGTTCCGACCATTTGAGTAGCATCCTTCATTACCTTCACGTTTCATTCGTGCATTCCCTCCATTGGTGTCAAGTGCAACGTACCAGTTGATCAAGAATGCAGTCAAACGACTACCTCGCATCTATGCTCGAACGCGTGAATCAAGAACGCGCTACAAAACACCTCCCTCCTCTCCGTATGCACAGCAAACTGCAGGCGGCAGCCCAACGTCAGGCAGACGACATGGCTGCGAACAACTTCATGGGGCACCAGGGCTCCGATGGTTCCAAGATGGCACAACGTGCTGTTCAAGCGGGCTTCACGGGTGGAGCTATCGCCGAGAACGTGGCTGCCGGCCAGAAGAATGTGGACGCAGTGGTTAACTCGTGGATGAAATCACCAGGCCATCGTCGGAATATCCTCGGGGACTACACGGTGTTCGGTGCAGCGTACGCGTACAACAGCGCTAGTAAGTACAAACACTCGTGGGCGCAAGTGTTTGGACGAGGAGGTAACGACGATATCAACGACGAAAATGATATCCCATGGACAAGCACCGGCCACGACTTTAGTCCCGAATCCACAGAGGAAGACTCGACTAGCGAACCGGATTTGACGCGTCAGAATGGACACGAAGAGGAAAGGACGATGAGGATAGTCACGTGCACTGGTTGCTGGTGCTTTTGGATCTAATCCAGTGTTCATGAATATGGGTTATATATTGCTTGAGAGGTTCATATCTACTCTGTTCGTCCCTTGTTGTGTGTAAAAGGTAGAATTCTACACTGTAGTAGCTTGTTGCGCAGTAGCATTCACGTCGTTCTGCAGCACCACAACAGGGCTGTCCGTCGGATCTGTCGTGATATTCAGAGTTGGCAGTGGAGTGTCATTGTACTCGACGTCCTCGAAGTTGCAGGACTCGGTGCTTCCCTTGCCGAAGTTCTGCGTCCAATAGTGACGATATGTGCTGCCACTGTTGTAGGCATAAGCGGTTCCAAGCATAGTGTAGTCTCCCAGGATGTTGGCGCGATGACCGGGAGAGTTCATCCAGGACTTCATGACTGCAGCCACGTTCACTTGTCCAGCAGCAACGTTTTCCGCCACTCGAGTCCACTTGTAACCTGCAGCGGTGACTCGCATGGACATCGTTGATCTGTCCGATCCAGTGTGGCTCATGAAGTTCTTGGACGCCATGTCGACCGAGTGGCCCTTTGAAGCGGCCATCAGTTTTGAGTTCAAACAGAGAGGACGAAGTCCTTGAGCTGCACGTTGAGCATTAACACTGGCCAACATACTACCCGCGTACTGACTGGTGGACGTATACGTGGCCGCCAGGTTTCGTGATTCATGGCGGAGGTTGTCTGCAGTGGCGTTCTCTGTTGAGATAGCACCGAGGAAGAGCACAAAGGCCAGCGAAGTCTTGGAGAAAGAAATCATCGTTCGGTGTGGGGCGTTAGTGTTGCTGGTGGAGTTGGCTGTTGCACTGCAAGTTGATGAATGAGTTGTTGGCGGAGATGAAGAAGACACAAGGACATCAATTCACGATGCCATTTTCATTCATTTGCGTACTTCAACAGTATCCAAGCGGGATACCTGCAGTATATTAGGCGCTTTCATTGGAGCTGGTGCAGATATCCAAGGCTTATTGCCTCCAAACCTTACCTGATCTCCAGTAATAACCTGAACCAGACTGTAGACCCAACGTATCTTGGGTCTATTCCAAGGCGTAAAAGTAGACGTGGTCCCCTCCTCCGTCTATTGCTGACTGCTGCACTACGCTGTCCAGATACTGCATGGCTGGTGCTGAGAGTGAATTGATAACGATCGTCTGTGAAGCTCCTCTGGAGATGCGACCCGTGTACTCTGAATAGTAGAAACTCTGCTGGAGTTCGTTCGTGTCGCCATCATCCGATTCGAGAACGATTCCACGAGGCCAACTACAGCAGTAAAAGACAATTATCAACAATTGCAACAAAGGGGTTAAATCAATAACACGAGACAAAACCAGCGTAACAAACCTCAGCATTGAGTTGGCAGTGCCACCAACGACCACTTGGCGCTGGAAATCTCGACGTAAAGCTCTTGCCACAGTATTTGTGTTGCTCTCGCACCAGTAGAGATACCTTTGAATAAACATCGTTAGATCAGATCCCAACATTAACCAGACTATCAGGGCTTACTTGGAGTCGACAGCAATACCGTCCAACCTCGTCATTGATGATCGTGTCACGATTCGACGTATCTCCACATCAGGAGCAACGATAGAAGCGTCATCTGGAAGACGATTAGTTTGCTGACGGACTGGCATGGGTTTGTCAAAACGCGCTTCGAAGATTCGACCAGTTTTCTCAGTGAAGAAAAGAATTTGGGCCGTGCTGTCCATGGCCAAACCTCGTGGCGATCTCAAACCACTTAGAACCACTTCTGCCGGCAGTGGGGAAGTGATGGACGTGCTGGGTGGAGGCAACTGAATGCTAGAGATGGATCCTTTATCCTCAAGTGAGTACAAGAGAGACACTCGTCCTTCCCCAGAGTCTTCAATCCTGTTCAGCACTAAGCCACGCACACTCCAGCAGTGACGCTGCAGCACCTCGATAGCACTCGATTGCAAACTGCTTCGGTATATCGTACCATCCGCTGAATTGGACCAGTACAACCACTCTTGTCCTTGGTGATCGTCGACTGTTAGAGCGTGAGGGAGGACGAAGCTGGTGTCGATGTCGACCCGCTCTACGATGGGCAAAGGAGTTCCAGAAGCCAGCATCTCATTGTAGTTGAGAGCGATTCCAGTCATTGAGCCGTGATTAGTTCGGATACTGCAGTCGTCTCCACTCACAAGATCAACTTGGAAGCGCAAAGGCAGCCCAACCAGACACTCCACGCGCTCAGGGGACCAGGAAACGATACTCACACATGACGTACTCTTAACCGTCAGCTCCTGTAGATCTTCTCGTGTCTGGCCAAAGTTTGATCCAACCCAAACGACTCGAGCAAGGGCTCCAACAACAACTTTAGTATCAGAACCATCAGCAGCTTTTGCACTGTTGACAGCTCTCCCATCGCTCCAATAAAGCCGTTCATTGCGTCGATGAAGCGCTAAACCTACGAAACGCGCATATCCACTGGATCCTTCGAGTTCTGTCTGCGTTCCATCGCGTCCGTCGATAGAGAAAATGGAGCCGCCACTTTGTTGGCGAAAATACACAGTGGAAGACGAAGTCTAGCAACGAAAGTACAAACCACAGCGTTACTGACTGAGCAAAGTGGATCAACGAGAACACAATGTCTCTTACACCGACAACTGTGTTACAGGAGAGCAGCCACCACGTAACTATGAACGGTAGAGCCCATGGTCGCAGTGCACGCCTCAGCATTGCTAGTCGCGACCTTTTGGAGAGCATCGTGAAAGATATCAACACGTATCAAGTGGGCGATTTCTCCATTCCTTAGGCGAATTCTTCCTCTCGTACACGTACCAACGATATAAAAACTTACTCAAGGACTTCAAGGGTGCTCGCGACGCTGCAACGCCGCCAGAATCAGCGCCATTAGCTGGTTTTGCTCCTCTGCGAGCCTCAATTGCTTGTCTTGACGATCCAGCACCTTCGCAAACCGATCATCAATGAGTTTCTCGAGCTTCGACAAGTCTGTATTTCCCCCAGAGTGAGCGTCTTCGGATTCAACAGGTTGAGCTACAGCAGATGCAGTTGCGGTAGCTGTAAAACCCTGTGAGGTCTCCATCACGTGGGTTGACGTGTCAGTGACGTTTCCAGTACCAGCAACGGCTGGCGAAGCAGTCGAAGAAGTTGGAGACGCGACTTCTGTCGTCTGCGTAGGAGCTGCAGTCGAGGCCGACGAGGCCGAGGGTTCAGGTGTCAGTGAGACTTGTGCAGGAGCTGGGGCGATGGTTGTCAACGACGCTGAGGGTGGACTCGTGAGGGATAACCGAGGCTTCTTCGCTGGTGTTTGATACTCCGGACTCGGCCTCGACTGACGCGGCGACTCGTTCATCATGGCTTCGTGGGTCTCACCGCTCCAGTACGCATCCATCAGAGCCACGCACATTGGTTCCGGCGAGAGACCAGCATGGTAAGCCAGCCATTTCTTCTTTATCACCTTCAGCTAGAAAGGGTTAACGGCCAGAAGACAGGTTAACCTCTCATTCACGAAATAACCACAAAATACACCCCCCTCGTTCGACGCAAGGCTGCTGTACCTTATTGCGGCATTGTTGCACAGACACTTCGTCTCCATTGTTCAGCTCTGTGAGCTGAGCCGCCACCTTCGGCCACGAGTGTCGCGTCAGCTTGCTGCCTCTAGCACTGGGATCCGAGTACGTCTCGAACCTCAGCCGCAGGAGGTTCTCGACCAGGGGCTCCGTCCACACGATGCAGTTGCCGTCGGAAGGCGGACGTCCGCGAGGCTTCAAGGTCGTCATCTCTCCTCACTAGGAAAAGGTTAAATGAATGGTTCCATTAAAACCAATGGGTATAACCGTTACGGCATTGTACTACCAGTTATTTGATCTATTTAACTTGACATTGTACCAGTTCATTGAGCTATTTAACTTACCAAGCCAAAAGAAACATTCCTAGTAGTAAAACCTTAAAACTTCACGTCAAAGTGAGGCATCAATCACTACTTTTGCGGTTAATCATGGATCTGGAGGAAGAGCTCATGGACTTGGCCAGCAACGAGCTGGCCTACATGCCGTCCACTACGGTTCATTCCTCACCACGCCGATCTCTAACCTCTTCTGTATCTCCTGCACCTACTACCGTGTTGATGCAGCAAGTGACCGAGCAATTAGTGTCCCAGGCGACACAGCATCTCGGTCTCCAGCAGGACCAAAAGCTGAATAACCCCTATACACCAATAACCCCTAGTTCAGATGAGGAACTGCTCACTGCTGAACAATTGCAATACTTGGCAGAGGAAGATGCACGTCTGGAACGACGGAATAGAGTGGTGAAGGAACTCACGGTTGCAAGACAAACAGCAATCAACCGGAGACTGGATAATCTCGTTCTGAAGTTCGAACAACTCCAACAGAATATCATAGCGACATTCAGAGACTCAGAAGATATTGGAAATGAGGCTGATAGACGTTGGCGAGTGACCGTACAGCAAATGACAACCAAGTTGAAGTTTGTGGTGGAAAGCAGTGCTGTAGAACTCCAAACTGCTGATGAAAAGGTCAATTGGACGAGGCTGTTGGAGGATCTGCCCATGGAGGAACGAGACTACCTCGGACGTGCTGCAGATGAGCAGTTTACGGAGCAAATGAAGTATCTTCGAGGAAAGCGGGAGGGTGAGAGGACGAGCGCGATTCAGCAGCATCTGCACGGGATTTTGGTGCTAACTGCGCCTCAGCACAATGGCCAAACGGTGGCGAAGACGTCGATGCACCACTCGTTGAGGCACCTACTGCAGGCCTTTGCGAACATTTTCCAGGGCTGCTACGCTGAATTTCTGCAGTACGGAGGCCAGGGCTTTGGCGTACGGAGAGGAGGGGCATCGGTGGATCGAGTGACGTGCGCTCTGCCGCTTGTTGCTGCGGATGTGACGCAGTTTGCAGCCGTGTTGGCACAGGTTGTACTGTTCAAGTACCCGTTCTTGCAGACCAGTGAGGCACAACGCGATGCGGTCCAGAGGAGCGTACTAGGAGCTCTTTTTGATGCACTACAGCCTGCGTTGCATGGTCTGTACGTTGCCTCGTTCCAGCGAGAAGACGCCATTCTTGAAGACGTTGCAGAAGTCGCACGTACAAACCCTCTCGAGTTCTTTGAGGTGAAGCCACTGTTCCGACTGGATGGCAGCTGGTCTGGCGCACAAGTAGAGCAGGTTGTTGCGGATGGGAATGAGCGACGGCTTTTGACTTTACACCACTACAATGCTGCCATTCATCACATGAATAATTTGACGTCCGAGAGATCTCCATACGCGAAGCTGGAACGGCTGTCACAAATCTGTGAGGAGATTGATCGAGCGATCAAGTTATTCTACGAGTCTCAACCAGAAGAGCACCGACCTGCTCCGGAGCAGTTGAATATGTACGTGGACCCAAAACATTGATCTATGATGTGAGAGCTAAATACTTGTTTATTGGCTTTTACTCATATATGTAGAACGACAGACGACTTGTGTGCTTTGCTGAGCTTCATCCTTGCATCGGCTCCTTCGTCGTGTTTGCACATGTTCACGCAGTTGGCGGTACTGGGGAGTTTCACCCCGCAGTCGATAGCAAACGGGCTGCAAGGCTTCGCGTTGGCTACTTGCGCGACTGCCGTCCACCACTTGCTGAAACTGCGGTGAACATCACTTTACTCTTCCATCGGCGCCTCCTCCGTCTCGGTCTTCGAGTTGGTTGTGGTCACCTTCTGCTTCTGCTGTCCCTGGTCCAGTTGCTGCTGTTGCTGCTGTTCCTGCTGCTTGATGGCCTTCTTCTGCGCCGCGCCGAAGGGCGTCTGCTGCCACAGCGCCTCGAACTCGTCGGGTGAGCCGCTCGAACACACGGCCTCGTGCTGACCTTTATCGTCGGGACCCGAGCGGTTCCACGTCCTGCGCAGCGTCTTGCCTTCAACCTGGCGCTCGTGCACAGCTTTGAGGCGACCAGTTGAGTCTTCGTAGCGACGGCGTGTGCTGGTCACTTGTCGCCCCTTGTCGTCCAGGACGGATGAGTTGCTGAAGGAGTAGGACGAGAAGGCACGGCGGTGAAGGTCATTCTCGTTGGTCCGTTGGTTCGGGTCGTTGTCACGGGCGGTCTTGGCTGCTGCTGCGACAGTCTCCTTGTCCACCGGTACTTGCTGCACAGGCGTCTCGCTTTGCTGCTGCGTCGCCGGTTGTTGTTGTTGCTCGCGCGCCAGCACCGGTAGGTCTCGGAAGAAGTCGTCGTCGTCCTGGTTGTTGGATGCCAGGAGCATCTCGTTGTTCATGTCGAACGGGAAGCGCGGGCGGCTCATGAGGTCGCTCATGTGCTCGAGCTCCATCATGGACTGCTCCAGCGACGACATGGGGTGCCAGAAGCGCGGTTGGACGAGATCCCACGAGCTGAACATGGTCGGTTAAGTCTTGATATGGAGGGTTTGGTTTGGTTTGGTTTGGTTTGGTTTGGTTTGGTTTGGTTTGGTTTGGTTTGGTTTGGTTTGGTTTGGTTTGGTTTGGTTTGGTTTGGTTTGGTTTGGTTTGGTTTGGTTTGGTTTGGTTTGGTTTGGTTTGGTTTGGTTTGGTTTGGTTTGGTTTGGTTTGGTTTGGTTTGGTTTGGTTTGGTTTGGTTTGGTTTGGTTTGGTTTGGTTTGGTTTGGTTTGGTTTGGGTGGGCTGAACTAGCCTTGGCTTGTTTATTGGCTTTGCGTTGTAGTTGGCAAATTCGGAAATGACAATTGAGGCAAAGTAGCTTTTGCGGTCTTTCACTTCAACTTTTGCGTCTGGTTATGTTCTCGAAGGGTATCGAACGTGCATCGAAATGTGACATTAACTCCTTCTAACTCCTTCTAACTCCTTTAATTATGGGTGGGACTGGTAGATAGAAACAGTTTCTCGAACGTACTAGCAAAACGAGAAAGAAGAAGATCATCAAGTACAAGGGTCACGAGGGTACAATTGGGAATTGATATGTTCCAGGCACAGCCAAGAGAGAATCCATCGCAAGTGGATACCAAGTCATCAGTGGCAGATAAACAAAATCTGGTGCTAGTGGCTAGGCTTCAGGCATACCAGACGTCTTGCAATCAGTACTTGATAATAGACTAGTCTGATCTCTCTCAGTTTCTCGAATGTGGCTTTATGAACAACGCGCGCTCGACCGTGGCTTTATGAACAATCGTACCAAGTCCGATTGTGATATGACATACATTACATTCTGTGCTGCATAAGGTTCTTACCTGGTACATGTAGGTATGAACCATACCATACCCTACCCTACCATACCATACCATCATATCATAGCGTAGCGTAGCAAAACATAACATAGTATACCATTGATATGATATGATCATACAGTGTATACACATGTACTGCACTGGGCCAGTACTACTGGCATTGAGGTCCCCATAATACGTACGTGGTGATGGTGATACAAGGAGTGAGTGAGTGAGTCACTTTCATTTCCTGACGGTCATTCAGCGTTTGCATCATTCGAAGTAGAAACTGTATTGCAATCCATATCCCTCCTGCAGTGAAGTCTCTAGTTCTAAGAAGAAGTGATAGATTCTCTCGATTCACTGTCGAGGCCTAAGCCGATTGCTTCTTCGTCACTTCGGCGAAAGATTTCCCCTGGATCACAGCAATGTCTTTTTCGATCTTCGATACCTGTCGGTCGCTCTGAGGACCCGCAATGGCGCCTGCTCCCCACGGGGAACCGCCGTGGACCTCTTCCATGTTGAACAGTTCCTTCGCGCGGAATCCGAGAGGAACGTAGGTCATTCCGTGCGAGACGAAGAAGGTCATCGTTGAAAGACCCGTGGTCTCTTGGCCAGCCCCCGGTAGAGATGTGCTGAAGAAGGTTCCGGCAGTCTTGCCAATTAACGCGCCATTAAACCAGAGTTTGCCTGTCGCGTCCATGAGCGCTTTGGCCTGCTCGGGAAAGACGCCAAAGCGCGTGGGGAAGCCAAAGAGGATACCGTCGGCCTCCTCGAGCGTGTTTGGCGTGGCGATAGGGTAGTCCTTCTTGGGCGGTGCGTGCATCTTCGTCAGGATTTCATCCGACAGCGTCTCGGCGAACTGGTAGATGGTGCCCTCCACCCCCGGGACGGAATCGACGCCTTCCTTGATAGATTCAGCCAATTTGGCAGCGTGGCCGTACACGGAGTAGTAAATGATAGCGATGTTTGTGGTCATGGTCACGTGTTTTAGTTGCGAGTCGAATTGCAAAATGAATACATGAGCCGATTACAGTCCCGGTCTTCATCTGGTACACAACTTGGTGGCCGTCTTCTACACCCTGTTATGACGGAGTCTACTTGCTTACGGATTCTAAACCACGTAATCTACTCGCTTGTGAAACGTTTATTTGCATCCTTTGTATGATGTTTCGATCGAGACCTCGTAATCTACAAACTTGTCCTAGGAGCCCCAACGGCTGTTTCGACCTGCTTCGCTGATAAGACCAATATATCAAACGTGTACGTGCGCCCGGCGCACTTAGTGCGCAGCACTACACTGTAGTTGACATGCCCGCCGCTGCCGGGACTGTAATCGGCTCATGTATTCATTTTGCAATTCGACTCGCAACTAAAACACGTGACCATGACCACAAACATCGCTATCATTTACTACTCCGTGTACGGCCACGCTGCCAAATTGGCTGAATCTATCAAGGAAGGCGTCGATTCCGTCCCGGGGGTGGAGGGCACCATCTACCAGTTCGCCGAGACGCTGTCGGATGAAATCCTGACGAAGATGCACGCACCGCCCAAGAAGGACTACCCTATCGCCACGCCAAACACGCTCGAGGAGGCCGACGGTATCCTCTTTGGCTTCCCCACGCGCTTTGGCGTCTTTCCCGAGCAGGCCAAAGCGCTCATGGACGCGACAGGCAAACTCTGGTTTAATGGCGCGTTAATTGGCAAGACTGCCGGAACCTTCTTCAGCACATCTCTACCGGGGGCTGGCCAAGAGACCACGGGTCTTTCAACGATGACCTTCTTCGTCTCGCACGGAATGACCTACGTTCCTCTCGGATTCCGCGCGAAGGAACTGTTCAACATGGAAGAGGTCCACGGCGGTTCCCCGTGGGGAGCAGGCGCCATTGCGGGTCCTCAGAGCGACCGACAGGTATCGAAGATCGAAAAAGACATTGCTGTGATCCAGGGGAAATCTTTCGCCGAAGTGACGAAGAAGCAATCGGCTTAGGCCTCGACAGTGAATCGAGAGAATCTATCACTTCTTCTTAGAACTAGAGACTTCACTGCAGGAGGGATATGGATTGCAATACAGTTTCTACTTCGAATGATGCAAACGCTGAATGACCGTCAGGAAATGAAAGTGACTCACTCACTCACTCCTTGTATCACCATCACCACGTACGTATTATGGGGACCTCAATGCCAGTAGTACTGGCCCAGTGCAGTACATGTGTATACACTGTATGATCATATCATATCAATGGTATACTATGTTATGTTTTGCTACGCTACGCTATGATATGATGGTATGGTATGGTAGGGTAGGGTATGGTATGGTTCATACCTACATGTACCAGGTAAGAACCTTATGCAGCACAGAATGTAATGTATGTCATATCACAATCGGACTTGGTACGATTGTTCATAAAGCCACGGTCGAGCGCGCGTTGTTCATAAAGCCACGGTCGAGAAACTGAGAGAGATCAGACTAGTCTATTATCAAGTACTGATTGCAAGACGTCTGGTATGCCTGAAGCCTAGCCACTAGCACCAGATTTTGTTTATCTGCCACTGATGACTTGGTATCCACTTGCGATGGATTCTCTCTTGGCTGTGCCTGGAACATATCAATTCCCAATTGTACCTTCATGCCGTCGACCCTTGTACTTGATGATCTTCTTCTTTCTCGTTTTGCTAGTACGTTCGAGAAACTGTTTCTATCTACCAGTCCCACCCATAATTAAAGGAGTTAGAAGGAGTTAGAAGGAGTTAATGTCACATTTCGATGCACGTTCGATACCCTTCGAGAACATAACCAGACGCAAAAGTTGAAGTGAAAGACCGCAAAAGCTACTTTGCCTCAATTGTCATTTCCGAATTTGCCAACTACAACGCAAAGCCAATCCGAGAAACTGTTTCTATCTACCAGTCCCACCCATAATTAAAGGATTAGAAGGAGTTAGAAGGAGTTAATGTCACATTTCGATGCACGTTCGATACCCTTCGAGAACATAACCAGACGCAAAAGTTGAAGTGAAAGACCGCAAAAGCTACTTTGCCTCAATTGTCATTTCCGAATTTGCCAACTACAACGCAAAGCCAATAAACAAGCCAAGGCTAGTTCAGCCCACCCAAACCAAACCAAACCAAACCCTCCATATCAAGACTTAACCGACCATGTTCAGCTCGTGGGATCTCGTCCAACCGCGCTTCTGGCACCCCATGTCGTCGCTGGAGCAGTCCATGATGGAGCTCGAGCACATGAGCGACCTCATGAGCCGCCCGCGCTTCCCGTTCGACATGAACAACGAGATGCTCCTGGCACTCAACAACCAGGACGACGACGACTTCTTCCGAGACCTACCGGTGCTGGCGCGCGAGCAACAACAACAACCGGCGACGCAGCAGCAAAGCGAGACGCCTGTGCAGCAAGTACCGGTGGACAAGGAGACTGTCGCAGCAGCAGCCAAGACCGCCCGTGACAACGACCCGAACCAACGGACCAACGAGAATGACCTTCACCGCCGTGCCTTCTCGTCCTACTCCTTCAGCAACTCATCCGTCCTGGACGACAAGGGGCGACAAGTGACCAGCACACGCCGTCGCTACGAAGACTCAACTGGTCGCCTCAAAGCTGTGCACGAGCGCCAGGTTGAAGGCAAGACGCTGCGCAGGACGTGGAACCGCTCGGGTCCCGACGATAGAGGTCAGCACGAGGCCGTGTGTTCGAGCGGCTCACCCGACGAGTTCGAGGCGCTGTGGCAGCAGACGCCCTTCGGCGCGGCGCAGAAGAAGGCCATCAAGCAGCAGGAACAGCAGCAACAGCAGCAACTGGACCAGGGACAGCAGAAGCAGAAGGTGACCACAACCAACTCGAAGACCGAGACGGAGGAGGCGCCGATGGAAGAGTAAAGTGATGTTCACCGCAGTTTCAGCAAGTGGTGGACGGCAGTCGCGCAAGTAGCCAACGCGAAGCCTTGCAGCCCGTTTGCTATCGACTGCGGGGTGAAACTCCCCAGTACCGCCAACTGCGTGAACATGTGCAAACACGACGAAGGAGCCGATGCAAGGATGAAGCTCAGCAAAGCACACAAGTCGTCTGTCGTTCTACATATATGAGTAAAAGTCAATAAGCAAGTATTTAGCTCTCACATCATAGATCAATGTTTTGGGTCCACGTACATATTCAACTGCTCTGGAGCAGGTCGGTGCTCTTCTGGTTGAGACTCGTAGAATAACTTGATCGCTCGATCAATCTCCTCACAGATTTGTGACAGCCGTTCCAGCTTCGCGTATGGAGATCTCTCGGACGTCAAATTATTCATGTGATGAATGGCAGCATTGTAGTGGTGTAAAGTCAAAAGCCGTCGCTCATTCCCATCCGCAACAACCTGCTCTACTTGTGCGCCAGACCAACTGCCATCCAGTCGGAACAGTGGCTTCACCTCAAAGAACTCGAGAGGGTTTGTACGTGCGACTTCTGCAACGTCTTCAACAATGGCGTCTTCTCGCTGGAACGAGGCAACGTACAGACCATGCAACGCAGGCTGTAGTGCATCAAAAAGAGCTCCTAGTACGCTCCTCTGGACCGCATCGCGTTGTGCCTCACTGGTCTGCAAGAACGGGTACTTGAACAGTACAACCTGTGCCAACATGGCTGCAAACTGCGTCACATCCGCAGCAACAAGCGGCAGAGCGCACGTCACTCGATCCACCGATGCCCCTCCTCTCCGTACGCCAAAGCCCTGGCCTCCGTACTGCAGAAATTCAGCGTAGCAGCCCTGGAAAATGTTCGCAAAGGCCTGCAGTAGGTGCCTCAACGAGTGGTGCATCGACGTCTTCGCCACCGTTTGGCCATTGTGCTGAGGCGCAGTTAGCACCAAAATCCCGTGCAGATGCTGCTGAATCGCGCTCGTCCTCTCATCCTCCCGCTTTCCTCGAAGATACTTCATTTGCTCCGTAAACTGCTCATCTGCAGCACGTCCGAGGTAGTCTCGCTCCTCCATGGGCAGATCCTCCAACAGCCTCGTCCAATTGACCTTTTCATCAGCAGTTTGGAGTTCTACAGCACTGCTTTCCACCACAAACTTCAACTTGGTTGTCATTTGCTGTACGGTCACTCGCCAACGTCTATCAGCCTCATTTCCAATATCTTCTGAGTCTCTGAATGTCGCTATGATATTCTGTTGGAGTTGTTCGAACTTCAGAACGAGATTATCCAGTCTCCGGTTGATTGCTGTTTGTCTTGCAACCGTGAGCTCCTTCACCACTCTATTCCGTCGTTCCAGACGTGCATCTTCCTCTGCCAAGTATTGCAATTGTTCAGCAGTGAGCAGTTCCTCATCTGAACTAGGGGTTATTGGTGTATAGGGGTTATTCAGCTTTTGGTCCTGCTGGAGACCGAGATGCTGTGTCGCCTGGGACACTAATTGCTCGGTCACTTGCTGCATCAACACGGTAGTAGGTACAGGAGATACAGAAGAGGTTAGAGATCGGCTTGGTGAGGAATGAACCGTAGTGGACGGCATGTAGGCCAGCTCGTTGCTGGCCAAGTCCATGAGCTCTTCCTCCAGATCCATGATTAACCGCAAAAGTAGTGATTGATGCCTCACTTTGACGTGAAGTTTTAAGGTTACTACTAGGAATGTTACTTTTGGCTTGGTAAGTTAAATAGCTCAATGAACTGGTACAATGTCAAGTTAAATAGATCAAATAACTGGTAGTACAATGCCGTAACGGTTATACCCATTGGTTTTAATGGAACCATTCATTTAACCTTTTCCTAGTGAGGAGAGATGACGACCTTGAAGCCTCGCGGACGTCCGCCTTCCGACGGCAACTGCATCGTGTGGACGGAGCCCCTGGTCGAGAACCTCCTGCGGCTGAGGTTTGAGACGTACTCGGATCCCAGTGCTAGAGGCAGCAAGCTGACGCGACACTCGTGGCCGAAGGTGGCGGCTCAGCTCACAGAGCTGAACAATGGAGACGAAGTGTCTGTGCAACAATGCCGCAATAAGGTACAGCAGCCTTGCGTCGAACGAGGGGGGTGTATTTTGTGGTTATTTCGTGAATGAGAGGTTAACCTGTCTTCTGGCCGTTAACCCTTTCTAGCTGAAGGTGATAAAGAAGAAATGGCTGGCTTACCATGCTGGTCTCTCGCCGGAACCAATGTGCGTGGCTCTGATGGATGCGTACTGGAGCGGTGAGACCCACGAAGCCATGATGAACGAGTCGCCGCGTCAGTCGAGGCCGAGTCCGGAGTATCAAACACCAGCGAAGAAGCCTCGGTTATCCCTCACGAGTGCACCCTCAGCGTCGTTGACAACCATCGCCCCAGCTCCTGCACAAGTCTCACTGACACCTGAACCCTCGGCCTCGTCGGCCTCGACTGCAGCTCCTACGCAGACGACAGAAGTCGCGTCTCCAACTTCTTCGACTGCTTCGCCAGCCGTTGCTGGTACTGGAAACGTCACTGACACGTCAACCCACGTGATGGAGACCTCACAGGGTTTTACAGCTACCGCAACGGCATCTGCTGTAGCTCAACCTGTTGAATCCGAAGACGCTCACTCTGGGGGAAATACAGACTTGTCGAAGCTCGAGAAACTCATTGATGATCGGTTTGCGAAGGTGCTGGATCGTCAAGACAAGCAATTGAGGCTCGCAGAGGAGCAAAACCAGCTAATGGCGCTGATTCTGGCGGCGTTGCAGCGTCGCGAGCACCCTTGAAGTCCTTGAGTAAGTTTTTATATCGTTGGTACGTGTACGAGAGGAAGAATTCGCCTAAGGAATGGAGAAATCGCCCACTTGATACGTGTTGATATCTTTCACGATGCTCTCCAAAAGGTCGCGACTAGCAATGCTGAGGCGTGCACTGCGACCATGGGCTCTACCGTTCATAGTTACGTGGTGGCTGCTCTCCTGTAACACAGTTGTCGGTGTAAAGGACCATTGTGTTCTCGTTGATCCACTTAACTCAGTCAGTAACGCTGTGGTTTGTACTTTCGTTGCTAGACTTCGTCTTCCACCGTGTATTTTCGCCAACAAAGTGGCGGCTCCATTTTCTCTATCGACGGACGCGATGGAACGCAGACAGAACTCGAAGGATCCAGTGGATATGCGCGTTTCGTAGGTTTAGCGCTTCATCGACGCAATGAACGGCTTTATTGGAGCGATGGGAGAGCTATCAACAGTGCAAAAGCTGCTGATGGTTCTGATACTAAAGTTGTTGTTGGAGCCCTTGCTCGAGTCGTTTGGGTTGGATCAAACTTTGGCCAGACACGAGAAGATCTACAGGAGCTGACGGTTAAGAGTACGTCATGTGTGAGTATCGTTTCCTGGTCCCCTGAGCGCGTGGAGTGTCTGGTTGGGCTGCCTTTGCGCTTCCAAGTTGATCTTGTGAGTGGAGACGACTGCAGTATCCGAACTAATCACGGCTCAATGACTGGAATCGCTCTCAACTACAATGAGATGCTGGCTTCTGGAACTCCTTTGCCCATCGTAGAGCGGGTCGACATCGACACCAGCTTCGTCCTCCCTCACGCTCTAACAGTCGACGATCACCAAGGACAAGAGTGGTTGTACTGGTCCAATTCAGCGGATGGTACGATATACCGAAGCAGTTTGCAATCGAGTGCTATCGAGGTGCTGCAGCGTCACTGCTGGAGTGTGCGTGGCTTAGTGCTGAACAGGATTGAAGACTCTGGGGAAGGACGAGTGTCTCTCTTGTACTCACTTGAGGATAAAGGATCCATCTCCAGCATTCAGTTGCCTCCACCCAGCACGTCCATCACTTCCCCACTGCCGGTAGAAGTGGTTCTAAGTGGTTTGAGATCGCCACGAGGTTTGGCCATGGACGGCACGGCCCAAATTCTTTTCTTCACTGAGAAAACTGGTCGAATCTTCGAAGCGCGTTTTGACAAACCCATGCCAGTCCGTCAGCAAACTAATCGTCTTCCAGATGACGCTTCTATCGTTGCTCCTGATGTGGAGATACGTCGAATCGTGACACGATCATCAATGACGAGGTTGGACGGTATTGCTGTCGACTCCAAGTAAGCCCTGATAGTCTGGTTAATGTTGGGATCTGATCTAACGATGTTTATTCAAAGGTATCTCTACTGGTGCGAGAGCAACACAAATACTGTGGCAAGAGCTTTACGTCGAGATTTCCAGCGCCAAGTGGTCGTTGGTGGCACTGCCAACTCAATGCTGAGGTTTGTTACGCTGGTTTTGTCTCGTGTTATTGATTTAACCCCTTTGTTGTAATTGTTGATAATTATCTTTTACTGCTGTAGTTGGCCTCGTGGAATCGTTCTCGAATCGGATGATGGCGACACGAACGAACTCCAGCAGAGTTTCTACTATTCAGAGTACACGGGTCGCATCTCCAGAGGAGCTTCACAGACGATCGTTATCAATTCACTCTCAGCACCAGCCATGCAGTATCTGGACAGCGTAGTGCAGCAGTCAGCAATAGACGGAGGAGGGGACCACGTCTACTTTTACGCCTTGGAATAGACCCAAGATACGTTGGGTCTACAGTCTGGTTCAGGTTATTACTGGAGATCAGGTAAGGTTTGGAGGCAATAAGCCTTGGATATCTGCACCAGCTCCAATGAAAGCGCCTAAATATACTGCAGGTATCCCGCTTGGATACTGTTGAAGTACGCAAATGAATGAAAATGGCATCGTGAATTGATGTCCTTGTGTCTTCTTCATCTCCGCCAACAACTCATTCATCAACTTGCAGTGCAACAGCCAACTCCACCAGCAACACTAACGCCCCACACCGAACGATGATTTCTTTCTCCAAGACTTCGCTGGCCTTTGTGCTCTTCCTCGGTGCTATCTCAACAGAGAACGCCACTGCAGACAACCTCCGCCATGAATCACGAAACCTGGCGGCCACGTATACGTCCACCAGTCAGTACGCGGGTAGTATGTTGGCCAGTGTTAATGCTCAACGTGCAGCTCAAGGACTTCGTCCTCTCTGTTTGAACTCAAAACTGATGGCCGCTTCAAAGGGCCACTCGGTCGACATGGCGTCCAAGAACTTCATGAGCCACACTGGATCGGACAGATCAACGATGTCCATGCGAGTCACCGCTGCAGGTTACAAGTGGACTCGAGTGGCGGAAAACGTTGCTGCTGGACAAGTGAACGTGGATGCTGTCATGAACTCCTGGATGAATTCTCCCGGTCATCGCGCCAACATCCTGGGAGACTACACCATGCTTGGCACCGCTTATGCCTACAACAGTGGCAGCACATATCGTCACTACTGGACGCAGAACTTCGGCAAGGGAAGCACCGAGTCCTGCAACTTTGAGGACGTCGAGTACAATGACACTCCGACACCAACTCTGAATGCCACGACAGATCCGACGGATATCCCCACTGTGGTGTTACAGAACGACGTGAATGCTACTGCGCAACAAGCTATTGCAGTGTAGAATTCTACCTTTTACACACAACAAGGGACGAACAGAGTAGATATGAACCTCTCAGGCAATATATAACCCATATTCATATGCACACTGGATTAGATCCAAAAGCACCAGCAACCAGTGCACGTGACTATCCTCATCGTCCTTTCCTCTTCGTGTCCATTCTGACGCGTCAAATCCGGTTCGCTAGTCGAGTCTTCCTCTGTGGATTCGGGACTAAAGTCGTGGCCGGTGCTTGTCCATGGGATATCATTTTCGTCGTCGATATCGTCGTTACCTCCTCGTCCAAACACTTGCGCCCACGAGTGTTTGTACTTACCAGCACTGTTGTACGCGTACGCTGCACCGAACACCGTGTAGTCCCCGAGGATATTCCGACGATGGCCTGGTGATTTCATCCACGAGTTAACCACTGCGTCCACATTCTTCTGGCCGGCAGCCACGTTCTCGGCGATAGCTCCACCCGTGAAACCCGCTTGAACAGCACGTTGTGCCATCTTGGAACCATCAGAGCCCTGGTGCCCCATGAAGTTGTTCACAGCCATGTCGTCTGCCTGACGTTGGGCTGCCGCCTGCAGTTTGCTGTGCATACGGAGAGGAGGGAGGTGTTTTGTAGCGCGTTCTTGATTCACGCGTTCGAGCATAGATGCGAGGAAGTCGTTTGGCTGCATTCTTGATCAACTGGTACGTTGCACTTGACACCAATGGAGGGAATGCACGAATGAAACGTGAAGGTAATGAAGGATGCTACTCAAATGGTCGGAACGAAGTTTGGGTGGTGGGACGCAGTAATGTCACTTGCGTCTAACCTCGATCCGAGCTCTTCGCGCCGCTCATCATATAGGAGTAACCTCCAAAATACTTAGCCTCCGGACAGGCACATGCTCATCTTTTTAAAATGACAACGAGGTCGAGTCTTTCCTTCCTGCTCTTCACGCTGAAGACTGTCATCTGAATCTAACGACTTTCACCCCAAAATTTGTCCATTGCTTCATGCCTTTCCCTCTCTTTGCTGTTGACGGTTGGCTTCCTGCAGCTCGAAGCGCTCTTTGACTTCTGGCTGCATGACCGACTTGATACCGTCCACCAGCCCTTTGTTCTTGTCCAGTTCACTCTACAAGTTCAGTACATGTACATGTCGAAAACTACAGTAACAATTAATTTCAAAAAGTTATAGCGCACCAGGTGTACGCTTCGTACTCCTTCTGGTAGCTGACCTTGCCGTGCAAGACACCAAGAGTACTGCTGTGTAGAAGAACATACACAAGCTTTACGGTACTTGAATTTGAGTTAATCCTTAATCCGAAATAGAATTTTGTTTTACGAAAGAAAATATACGAGGAATTAATTGATTTTAAAAGTTGATGGCCGAAGTCTCTGATGAGCGTGAGGTGGCGTCCTTCTCGCTGCCTCCGTCGCCTGTGCGCAGCCCCACAGGCTCGGACAATGCATCTGCGTGGGTAGAAGACTCTGATCGTGTACATCTCTCTCTAAACAGCCCTCATCTCTCCCCTTCTTCAGCTCCAGACTTCCCTTTAGTCCTGCTGGATAGCCATGCAGCCAATGACCATCACTCTGACATATCCTCAGCTATTGTACCATTCCAGAAGCTGCGACTTGATACAAACCTGAACCAGACCACATTACCATACTCTCCACGGTCCAGAACGAGCTCCGTGAGCTCTCCAGGGTCCTCCAATGGCTCGGAAAGTCCTGGGCATAGGAAAACCAAGACAGCTACGCAACAATTGGCCTCAGGTTTCCTCGGGATGGAGACGGAGACGCCGTCGCAGATGTCGCAGGATTTTATGAACGCTCTGAAGCTGGGAGACCTCACGCAGCAGCAAGAACCGCAGCTGTCGGTTCGCTTGCGTGGCAGTAGAGTGGAGTTGGCTTCGGCTTCGGAAGAGGAGCAGGTGGACTTTTTAGGGCCGGCGGAGAACATCAAGAGGCTATTTAAGCTGCCATACTCTCAATCGAGAGTGTCTTTAGCAGTGCATCGAGTGGGGAGTACTCTAGTTGTGGACGGAGAGCTGGATGAGAACGACCTGCCTGCTGGATTTGAGGATTTCCCACAGGATACGTTGCAACTGGCGCAGCAGTCGGAGGAGACGACGCAGAGATTGCTGTATGAGAAGTTTATCTATGAAAGTACGGTGAGTCAATTGCCAGCGTCAGAGACAGAGGAGATTAACAAGGAGGAGGTTGAAAAGGAGGAACAGGTTGTGAGTAAAACCAAGTCGAAGAAGCATGGAAAACACAAGAAGAAAGCGAAGAAGAAACACAAGACGATTTCGAAGACACAGACATCAACTGATGACATGGGGTTATTATCTGCGGTGAAGCAGGGGGGAGGAGGAAAAGAGGCCTCGATGATGCCGCCACCTTCAATAACGGGGGCCCCGTCGTCGTGGCCGACTACTGGAATCCACACTGAAGCACCTAGTCATCATTCAGGTTCTCCACCGTCTAGCGATCAGCATGATTCGACGCCTCCGTTTATCCCGACCGAGACTAATTGGTTCGCTTCTGCTGCATCGCATTCACCGGCGTTTGGAGGTGATTCACAGACATTCCAACGTATTTTGAAGTGGAAATTCAACGATCTCAAGATGGTACGAATCAACACTAAGTTTGCGCATTATTTCGACCTATGATACTCATGGTTGTTGTGCCTCTAGATTCTAGGCAGCCAGGTTCTTTTATTCAGCAATCAAGAGCATCCTGCAGTTTCCCTGAAGCTTCACGATATGGATCAGGAGCTATCTCTCTGCACTGTGCTCGATTATTATCTGGACAATGTGATCGCAAATATCCCCGAGCTGGCGATCTGTATGCATTCGAAGGGACTTGTTCGTGGCTACAAGCTCGTAGAAACTCGGCAAATCCCCTACATGTCTGGTACAGATCGACCGTTGTTCGACGTTCAAGATGTGAGCCTGAATGCTTCGATGTTACTCAAATTCCTTCAGGAAAATTGCTCAAGGCCAAATGGCACGTACTGGCTGCACAGAAAGGAGGGCGAAAGCTCTCTCCGTTTGTATGACGTCGACGTGCTTTCGCAAGGAAGCCAGCTCAAGTGGAAGTACATGATGGCAATGCTGTGTTATCGGTTTGCAGCTCGAGCCTCGAGACTAGCAAACTCGTTAGCGGCTGGAACGCCACACCTGCAGCAGCAACTTCAGCACCGCCAGAGAGAATTACTACGCACATGCATGAGTTTACTGGGCGAGATTGCGCAAAAGGGTGGTGCAACTCACAGCTCTATCTGCTCATCGGTCAGCGAGCAGCTTGCTGACACGTATCTCCGTGAGTGCAACCAGTTCCACGCGTCTAATTTTGCAGATTCATCATCGCCAGACTCGGATCGAGAGGTGGCAATCCAATCACTGGAGAAGGCGAAGCAGTATTTACTTGCAAGCATCAAGCTGTTTGAAGAGTGCATTCCAAAGCATTCTGATCCCGCCTTAACACACAGCGATGATGGGACTGATGGCGGCGAGGTTATTGGGGAGGGTGAACTAGCACCAGAAAATGAAGATGGTGAGGTCGAAATGGGGAGCTTCATGGATGAAGAACTTAACCGACTTCAATTGAAGTTCAGTTCAGCGTGTCTTGAACTGGGGCAGCTTTACGCTGGTTGTCGCAAATGGGTGGACGCAGTGAAATGCATCGTTGAGGCAAGCCAGTTCCTAAGTCTAAGCTCCATTCCTGAGGGAATGGAACGTCTTGATTTGGCCTCACCAGGACAAGATTCTGTGGTCAATGCTTTGCTTGACAAGCTGGATTTCGATGGAGTTGGGCGAGGAGGGTTCTCTCAGGACAAGATCCCAATTTGCATATCTGGTGCAGAGCTCCGTTGTTCTCTACTGGGTCTCATCGGTGACATGGCTGCACAGAGACCAGTAGAAGTGTACAACATGTTGGCAGGTATCTATGAGGTCATTTCGGGCGTAAAGCGGCATCAGTTTTCAGATTTATGTGGTAGCTGGAGTGAAGTTATGAAGACGTTTGGAGATGATAGCGAGTTTTTGGATAGCACAACACTCGCAAGCAAAGAAGAAGGGCTGATGATGCTGTCATTCCTCGCTTACTTACGCGCACTGTCGCCACCTGCGGACTCCGAGTTGTACTTTATGATGATGAAGAAACTGGGAAATGCCAGTAACGAACTCGGCAAATATTTCTTGGGCGAAAAGCGTGACTACAAGGAAGCATTCCGGTGGTTCGAGCGTGGCTGTAGAATCTTCAATGATATCGAAGACGGCGTCAACGTGGCACTGCTTCGGGCTAATATGGCTCACCTCCACAAGATTTTTGCTCAGGGTAAATCTGCAGACTCGAGGGAGAACCACTATCGAACGGCCATTCAACTTTGCACGAATGCTTTGCATCTTTTGAAGCAGAGCAAAGCGGATACAGATTTGAACCAAAAGGTGAAGGGGGAATTGGCTCTCACGTACTTGGTATGGGCAGTGGACATGGCTAATAACGTGTTCTCAACAGCACGTAGTCCAGCGACATCGCAAGAGAATGAAGCACTCAAGATTTTCAACAAGGCACTTTCACTGTATGCAGAGCTGGAGGACCAGAAGCAGGTCGCATCTACCCACTACCAGATTGCCTCATTCTACAGCCGTATAATCTCAGGGACAATTCAAGCAGATAGGGACAGCACAGCATCAGATAAGGCTGACGGGGCTTCGTCAACGCTGACAAGCCGCATGGAGATTGCGAGGCGGCATTATGAAAAGGCTTTGGGTTACTTTGGCGCTGTGGAAGTTGGCAAAACATTTGTTTTGATCCATCAAGAGCTGGCGGATCTGCATATACTTGGGGGACGTGTCGAAGGTATTGAGCACGCGCTGCTGATTCTACTAAACACTTATGAGGCGTTCAATAGCGCCACTTCGAGGGATTTGAAACTTGAGGAGGAGATGACCTCGTTAGCTCATGGCATTGTTACCAAGGTGAAAGGCGTGCTACACCAGCTTATTCGACTAAGCGCTGGTGGGCGTGTCAGCTCCACAAAAAGTAAGAAACTAGAAATGTTCAAGAAGATGTACAAGGAGGTGATCTACTATGACGGATACAGCGCAGCCAGTATTGTTCCTATCCTTGGCACATTGCGCGCGATATACACAGCATAAACAACACTATAGGATACTTTGGGGCACAGTGGTGAATAGATTTTGCTGAGCAAACCCTGTGCCCGAATCTTGTTCTAAACAATACAAAGAGCAGCTCCAGATTTGATGCGGTAAGCGGTGGCCGGCCACAATGCATTTACTGTAGTTAACGATAAGAAAGGAAAAATTGTCGAGTTGGCGTACACACTGCCAAAAGCTAAGTTGTTCGAGAGCTGCCATTAATCACCAGACACTCCCAACCTCCAGCCACCATCTTCTGGAACGAAGTTGATTGGGCTGTTTGTTCTCCATTCGCGGTACTTAATCATCATCGGCATACAGAGACGACTTGGACAGCAGTACCGGCATCTGGAACGGCTGACCCGCAGCAAGTTTACCTTCGATCTCCAATGCAGTCACTCGGAAGTTCAGCCACCTGAAAAATAAAAGCAAATGAATTAGACTATGGCAATGAAAAGGGTGGAACCGACACGATAGCAACTCACTCTTTCACGGCCAGCACCGAGTATGGTAGCAAACTTTCTGGAACTTCCTCCGATGTAGAATGTTTCCCTGCCAGCGACTCCAACTGATCCGACACCTCCGCGAGATCCAGTTGAGAAAGGGTCTCATTTTCCTTGCGCTCTGCCGTCTCCGCCGTTGCATTCTGGGTCAACACTTCGATCCACTCGCGCTGCTCCTCGAACGTCGGAGCACACAACACAAACTTCTGGTAGCCGCTATCCACAGAAAAGCAGTTGAACAGCACCACGCGTGTTCCCTGGGAGTGATCGAGCTGGTTCGACATCTCGGAGACTATGCTGCCAATAACGTTGATTTCGCGCTTGATAGATCCATGCTCGCTGTCAGCGTAACCTAGTTTGTTATTTTGCAGCGAGAAGAACTTGTTTTTCCAGGTGTTCTTGTAAATGAAACCCTGCTTGAGAAGCATACCCTTCTTCTTCCATGTTGCCTTCATCGTCTGCTTTCGTAGTAGATTTCCGTTCTCACTCTGACGGTCAATGTACTTCTTGGCTGCGATGTAGATCGATTCAAGCAATCGGTTGAACTTTGTCTGGATGTTTGAATCCATCTTGGGCTGTGCTTGAAGTGGGTGTTTAATGTAATCCTCCGAGATACTGCGCGTTTTAGATCGGTCGAGGTGGAAGCTGTCCCCGCTCTTGTGGTCTGAAGTTGGCGTGCTATGCCCACTACCGAAGCCACGGTTGTTGGGTGACGATATTGTCAACGACAAACTCGAGCCCGAGTTTCGTGGCGATGGAGCCGGCGACGTACGTGGAGATGAGCGCGGTGACGAAGAACTAAGTCGTTTATGTACCGAGTCCATCAAGTTGCTTGCACTGTAAGACCGAGAGCGTCGCGCATTGTCACTGTGCTCCTCAGTTCCAAGAGATGAGTTGAAGTCTGCCGCCACAGCATCGATTTGGCGGCGGCTGTGCGGCGGAGTATTCACAAAAGATGCACCCTTCTGAGTCCACCCGTGCGACTTCATTGCACGGAATGCAATCAGCGTCTGGAAGAAGTAGCGTACTTCACGGTGCCAGTGCAAGAACAGCCGGATGAAGGATCGAAGCAGTTCGAAACGTAGTTTATCCGCATGCCTCTCGGGGAAACAATCCCAGCAGTTGTACAGGAACTCCAGCGTTGTTAACACAACCTGGGTGTGCTCCGAGTCCAGCAGAATGCGCAGTGCCGCACACAGAAAGCGGAAGTCAAACGAAGGAGGCAGCAGCGAAACTTCGTCGCCAGCTGGAATCGAGTATTGGTCATCTTGATGGAAATTCCAGCGATCGTTGTTTTCTAAATGTGATAGTCGGTACGAGCTTAGACGAACGCGCCAACTTCGAATCATGTACATCCATACCCCAAGAAGCTCCACGGCACCAATGACTGCGGTGACATCATGCACACTAGTGCTGCTCAAAAGAAACTTGGTCATGGGGTTGATCAAGCTGGAGTTGGACAGCATTGTGCATGACAGTTTGTAAAGAGTAGGTGGAAGCCAGCCGGACTTTTGCGTTTTTAGCTCTAAGAAGAACACCATCAGCACTTGAGTGTAGCCAGGCAAGTGGACCCAACCAATCTTCTGGTTAAGGACAGCCAGGGTGTCCAGCACATACCACAGCCACTGGTCGACAAGCAAAATGTTGAGCGTGTTCGCTTCGCTGTTTAGACGACGGAAACGTGATTTCCAAGCCTCCGAGGTCACTTCGTATTTGTCTTCAGCTTCTTCTTCCTGGTTTCGCAAAGCTTTTTCGCCATACTCATCGAAGATCGCCTTGTGGAACCGTCGCCAGTCAAGGTGGGCCTCCAACCCATCCATTGCAAATAAATCTGCGTCAGCATTCATCCTGAACTCAGAAGCAAGCTCCGGTACCGGCTCATTATAAGATTCTGACCACAGTTGATACAGCTCCACGCCAAAACTTGGTAACCGGAAGCAAAGCACTGACAACATTCTTGCTACGAAGAACATCAGGTTGTTGTTCATCACACCACGAACGGAGACCGTTTGTAGAACACAGAACTTGGTCTCGACAAGCATCGCCCGCAACTTCAAGCCAAATTCTAGATCCTTCTTGGAGACTTTGTGCGTATGTTTGGTTCCCTGCACAGTAGTTGCTACTGTCGAGTCAAAGCCCAGCAACGGCAAATCACTCAGCTCTGCGCGCTTCACTAAATAAAATAGAAGCTCGTAAAAAACATTCCGCAGTGTGTAGTGACGGACGCGAATATTTTCCAGTAGAAACTGCCAAAGCCGTAGCAAAATGTTTTTGGTTTCTTCCAGCGCTTCTGCCGATGCGTACACCCAAGATAACATCGAAGCTTTGTGCGATACTTGCAGCATTTTCAAAATCTTGGTCGCCTTTCGCACTTTGCCTTCTTTGTCATCCTTTTGTCGATTAGCCATAAGTTCCACCAGATCTTGCATTTTCTCCAGCACGCGCTGAGCTTCAATTGGGATCACGACTTTGGATTTGCGGAGATTTTTCTTCGAGCCTGCTGCGACTGCTCCCACAATCACAGAACTCGACGACGAAATACCATTTTCACTATTTACACCGCATCGCAACTGTCGGACGTCGGGAATGCGCTTGAACAGGATTGTGCCATAAATCACTCCAACCTGGTGTCCCTTTAATGTGAGACTCTGTTCAAATTTACTCGTGACAAACTGTTCGGAAAATCCCAGACCATTCATCCCTTCGTTTGGGTCAGCGTCATATTTCTTTTTCATTCGTTCTTGAAGGGCGTCTTCAAAAATCTTTTCCAAAGACAACCACGTTTGACCGAATAGAATTGTGTTCTTGATCTCGTCATCAAACTGCACATCAACATTCGGTATTGCCTAAAACATGCAATACTACAGTTAGCTCAGTCGAAACACCCAAAGTAACTACTCCAATAACAAACCAAAGTGTCGTTCTTGTATTTCTCCATCAAGCTCAAGAATCCTCCGTCCGGATCCGTAGACATTTGACCACGACCAACCAGCAATTGGCGAACCTAGGATAACAATAAAATAAAAGAGAAAGGTAAGAAAACAACATAAACATGAAATATCGTCGGCTTGAGAGTATCCAGCTCACCTCCAGAGTCAATGTTGCCGACATGAGTTCATCGAAAGTGCTGTATCGCGTAATAGGAGGAAGGTAGTCAGATGACGTCGCCCACTCCACGCCCATGGGATCTTGTGCCACGAGAGAGTCAGTTACAACTTCGTCCTCAGCTCCTGCTTCCCCCTTCTGCTGAGTGTTTGGTCTGGATACGCGTGATGATAATACCGCTAGTCTTGCGAGCGACTGGAAGCTCACTTCATGAATATCTCCAATCTCTCGCTTAATCGCATGCTTCAGCTTGTTGCCCATATAAAACTTCTCGTTCGTTCCGATTGTACATTTGTAGCTGACACCAAATTTCTTGAGCGGTAGCGATGCATCCTCTTGAAAATCGTGTCCTTCCGGTCGATCCAGCTCGTTCGCGATTGCCGGCATCATCACACCCACGTCACTCACCGAAATGTTCCATTCGCTACACTGTTCCATGTAGCAATTAAACACCACGCGTCCATTATCACACCCAATCAAATGGTGGTCATGATGTACAGGTCCAGTCGCAATACTCCACAAGTCCACTTTAGTTTGCCCAATCAGGTGCTTTGAGTGAAACTTCCTGTTCGAAAACACTTTCACCGACAAGAATCTTTTCGCGAGAGCGTTCAGCGTTGCCTTATACTCAAAGGCAATCAGCACGCCTTTGTAGTTCGGATTTAAATCCGCCTTAATAACAGGCGTAACATAAGGCGCCTTCTCCTCCGGGTCGTCCCAGAAAAACTCCACAAAAGGGTCACTCTTGCCACTGAATCTTCGTCCCTGGAGGTTGCGGCATTGGATTCCAGATATTCTCACGCGGAACAGACATTCCGCGTCGCTTTTATTGTCCAAGGGGTCAAATAGCCTTTGCAAGAACTTGGGGCTGCGTTTAGAGGAGTCTGGACTGCCGGAATATACCTCCCCGAACTCTCTTGTGGCTTGTGAGAGCTGGTTGAGCTCCTCCAAGCTCCGAATAGACAACTGGTTCATCTCCTCCACCGTCATGTGACGCGGAGAGCCATTGAAGCTCGAACGCTGGCTGGAGCGAGCACTGGAGTGCGCGCTCATGGGTCTTCAGTCTTTTGCAGCCTCGTGGCGTCTCTAGGGTTTGCGCAAATTTCGGATAATTTCAGGAGTGATGGTCGCTTGAACTGCGTGTCCCTTGGCTGGTATATCGATAAGAATAAGCGGAATCCTACAGGAAAAAAAAATATCAGCACGTACACAAGAAGCAGCACTAGCGACTGCAGGTGTAGATGAAGAGCCAAAGGCCTGGGGGGCGCGTCTTTACCTGTCGTAGGCGTCGTCGTCCTCTCCGCACTTTGCGCTAAACTGCCGACTGACTGCTCAGCGCAAGATTTTTCCCTTTGCTCATATCGCATATTTTAGGCAAGATCATAGGTTTTCGGTGTGGAACACACAGACTGATCATGTCTGTTGAAGTTGAAGTGACAAAGTAATCAATCGTGATGATGATATCAACAACCAAGCAGCCTACAGTCTACCTCCTCCATGCTATTGCTCTTTGCAGGCACGAGCTCGGATGTTAATGCTGATGGGGACGTCATAGACAATCATTCTACTGGAATCATCGAACAGTCCGAAGTCTTCGTAGCGTGTAAAGTCACAAAACCCCGCTTTCGTGAGATAAGCGAGCAAAATGGCCTCGTCGAACCCGACCTTGTGGAAATCGAACTGGTCGCTTTGTCCGCCGTAAATGACAGTCATGATCCATAGGCGGTGTTGATGAGGAATACTCTCGTTGATGAACAGCGTGGCGAGAGCGAAGAGGTTGGGGACGGATACCAGTAGCTCACCACCGGAACGCAGTACACGATGCCACTCGCTCAGAGTATGTTCGAGCTCTTGCCCAAAGCCGTGAGAACAGTGCTCTAGAACATGTGACGAGTAGATCGTATCGACGGAACTGTCGGGGAACGCGTATAAGTTGGAAATGTACATGACGAAGTCCACGATGTCGCCGTCATTGGCATCCACGATCCACCAGTCGGGGCTTTTGACGTGGCCGCCCATGTGAAGTCGAATCGGCTGGTTTGCATCCAAAGCATGTTCGACTTGGTTAACATACTCATCTTCTACACGGTTGTCTTCCTTGGCAGATAAAATGGGAAAGTCATGAGGTGTCACGGATGAATCTTGAATTGAAGGGAAAATGTGCATTTCTCTTGTGGGTCCGCCAGCTTGCAGTCTTGATTTCTTCACCTGCCAAGCGACTTTGATCGTCTCCTCAAACTTGGTTGTGTACTTGGCAGTATCAAAAAGAGGATAGTGTAAGCGATTGTCTTTCACTTTCTGCCGTAGCGTTTGGAGCACATGTCTGTGAGTAGCAAGATACACCGCCACCTCAACATATTCCTTGAGCGAGTTGACCGTGAGATCCCGCAAATCTAAAGCGTTCAAAGCTGAAGTCGTAGCGCGGCTGCTCATCCGATCTCCTTCTAAAGTGATGATGGGGACACCTGCACACAGCGCGTCAATGATGGTGGTATGGCCATTCTTCAGTGGTGTATCGAGAATGAGGTCTGCGATGCGTTTTCTATATGTGTGGTCAATCCACGGGTCGAGAGGCGAGAAAATAAGTCTGTTGCCGACAATACCATGAGCTTCCGCCTCAGCACGTAGATTTAAAATGGCTCCTTCGCTGCCGGAATACTTCTGGAACCACATCACACTGATGGGGACACGCGCCAGGATCTCCATCCAAGCACTGAAAACAAACGGGTCCATTTTCTGATATTTCAGCAACAACAAATGTGAGGATGCTACATACTATTGTGCATGAGCAGGTGACGTACCTGCCAATTACTGAACGTTGCGAAGACAAACGTGTTGTCGTCTAAATCAAAGAAGGTAGAGAGTCTTGGCCGTTCTCCTTCTATAGTATGACCGAGCATTTGTAAATGATCATTGACGATGTAGTGCATCGGCAATAATAGGAGCTTCTCGGAAAACTCTTCTGCACTCGTTTCAGCTGGAGTAGCCACACCATCACTAATCACAAAGTCAATAGATGGATTGCCGGTGGTCATTGGGTAACCGAGATACGCTGCTTGAACAGGGGCTGGACGGTGGTTGAAAATTCTGATCCCAGAATGCAGCGTGTGTCCATTTAAGTCCACAAGCACATGGATTTTGTGTGACTGAATAAGTTTTGCTGCGCTGAGAGGGTTCTTGCCTTTCAATGATATCATGAAGTCGACAGTACGGGAAATGTTTCTGCTCCACCAAGAGGAGGTGTCCGTGAGCGGAAAGCAATAGACTTTTGTTTGATGATCTGGACTTGAAAGCAAGGCGAGTAACCCCCGCAGCAGCGAGGAAACTGGATGCACACCGAAATCTGAAGACACGAAGCCGATACGCAACTCGGCTCCTTGGAGTCTCAAATCGGTGTGTTCGTCACAACAAAGCCGCTGTGCCGTTGCTTCCGTTTTCTCATAAACTCGTTGACGAAGTTCCACCAGCGTCTTGGACGGCAGCTTCACCACATCAAAAGCGTTACTATCAGGCAGTTCCACCGAGTGCAGTCCTTCCTGTATCATTTGCTGCACTTGCGCCATGGAATCATCTCGATCTCTCCAATCTGCCATCCAGTTCATCGCCTTGACCAAGGCGTACAGGTTATTCACTGAACCTTTCTGTTTCACCCCCACCTCCAACGCAGCCACAGCTTCCGGAAGTCTCATCTGATAGAGATAGCAGTTCCCCAAATGCACCCAACTCTGCGCATCCTCTTTATTTACTTTCACCGCCAATTCAAAGGTTTTCGTTGCCTGTTCCAGATCCCCTAACGAGTACTGGGCCGTCCCGAGATATTGGAAAACACTCGGGAACCTCAAGTCATGCAGTACTGTCAACATTACAGCATAATTAGGACCAAGACCCATTGCAGTAATTCCCTACTAACTTCCCATTTACCCTTAGTATTGTTCTGTTGCACAACTTGCTCTGCGATTTCCTTCAATTGCACTATATCCCCTTCAGCATATAACCCACGCAGCACTTGATTCACTTGCTGTGCCGAGGACGTGCTCAGATCCAGTCCAAAGCTCTGTATATCCATCGTACAGCTCCATACCAGCACAACCAGCGCAACATCTCTCCATACGCCCATGGTATCTTTGTTGGATGCTTGTCAAAAATGCCTTCACACCGCTAGAAGATATTATCCGTGACAACAGTTGTGTCTACAGTCACCAATTGATGGCTAACGATACTATTTCGCGTACATTTAATGTGTCAATGAAGATGGGCACAGTAGGATCTCTTTGAAGAACAAAAGACGCCGAAAGAAAACCTCAAGCCATTCGACGACTTGCGGCCTGGTGCTCAGCTTAGAGGAAGAAATACGCGGCTCAGTGGAGCAATGCCCAGTCTCACATCTCCAGGTAGGGCAGTGGTGCATTATGTTACTGTATTTATTGCTCCTCTGGATGCTAGGAGGTCGATAAGATGTTTGTAAAATGTTAGGTTCAACATGACCATCACTCTTGATTTCTTATTTTAACCATAATTTTTATTATTTTAATCATTTCTAGAGGTGGATTTATCTATCGCGAGTTCGGACGAGGAAGTGGACGTCGAGCTACTGGACTCAGTGTCAAAGATCGACGGCGCATTGGAGCAGCTGTCATCTACGGCGTCAGAAGAAAGTAGCAACGACATGAGTGGGAATCAGGCAGAGGAAGCAAACGATGCGGAGCAGCTGCGAGTAGCTAATGAACAGCTACGTGCTGAAGTAGCGGATCTTACGAGTGCATTACTGGCTAGAGACCTGGAGCTCGTGAGACTGAGGGAACGCTGTCAGTTTCTTACAACTGCAGTGGAGCAGCAGGACGACGTGATTGCAAAGATTTATGCGGCAACAGCGGCTGTCAATGAGGTGAACAAGGGATCACTGGTCACAGCTTTGCCCGTACCGGCAGCAGGGAGCACTCTGAGTGGTGGGGGATTTGGATTTCCGGCAGACAAATTCAGTAGTAGCTCGACACAACATCAGAAAAAATCTTTGGCATTCAACTCCATGAAGAACTACCCTGGAGCAGTGGGGATGCCAGACCCTGCGCATCAAATGCTGGAAGCACAATTGGACTCCATGGGATTCCAGGAAGATAGTGTTGATAAGGCGGTGGAATCACTTAGAGATGACTTGTCAACTGAGGTTGACAACCTTAGAGAAGATGTTGTGAAAGCTGATCTGAGCCAACTTCCATACACTACGCATGCAGCTGTCAGCAGGAACAACCACAGCGCGACAGCTAGTGTCTACAGCTCCAGCAGCACTGCCACGACATCGTCGTCGTCATCCTCACTATTTGGAGAAGTGGGCGAACCAGTTTCGAAGCCCCCACGGTCGTGGGCCTCTCCTCGGAACATATCTATTGTCAAACGGCGTCCGTCGCTGGAGCGGCAAGATAGCAGTCCTACTGAAGAAGTATTCGCAAGATCAGCGGGTTTCCTCCGCAAATCCAATCGCACCATGTCGGGCCGATTGAGTGTGAGCGACCTTGGACTTCTCCACAACGACGACGACAAGGGTATTGAAAGTAACCAGACGCCAGAGGGGGCGCTTTCAAACGGTCATGAGTGTCAGGAGAAAAATAACAACGAAGAGGAATATCTGGGGTTCGCTGACAGTGGGGGATCGATGGCGTCGACCAGAAGTCGAAGCCAGCGGAATCTTTTTGCGGATATTGATGAAGCCAAAGCGAAGAAGAAGAGGGCAGGCACAGACCCGGTTGACGGAGATTCAGCGGACGAGGACAGCCTGACTTACGGTGAGTTTTTACAGCGGATCAGTCTACCTGCTTCCCGAGACATTCTGGACAAAATCCGCATGTTTGTTGGATCAATTCTGGGTCCTCGTGGCGATGGACAGCCCCCGCGATCTACAGACTACGTTGAATACGACTTTTACGGGAAACACGAGTTTCGCCGCCGGTGCAACCGATTTTTTGAGAGCATGGAGGATGTTTTGCTAAATCATCCGGTCTGGCGTCATGTGTCCGAGATCAAACTAGCCAAGGCTCGTGACGGGATCGAGAAATATGTCATGGACAAGGTTTCTGATATTGCATTCAATCAGCTCAAGGAATGCCAGCTCTGGATGAAGGAAGATGAAGCGCTACTTCGACGAATGCAGCTTCTATCGGTACGTTATTTTTGATGATAGTAAACCTTCGAAGTGCTGATCTGAGTGACTTGTGCTATTGCGAAACAGTTTTTAACGCCGGCAATGCTGGATATCAAGCCCTGCATGCGCAACGAGGTTGTGTGGTCAATGGCTGAGGATGAGCTCCGGCGTATCAATTCATTCCGGTCACCTGGGGACAAAATCAATTGCATTGTCCGGTGCTGCAGCGTGATTTTTAGTGTTCTCAACCTGTCTCGAGGCGACTCAGGCAGCCGCCCGGGGGCCGACGACTTTCTGCCAGTTTTTATTTACATCGTGCTGCACTCGCAAATTCCTCGACTGCATTCCAACTGCGAGTACATTTCAGCATACCGGAACCAAGCTGACCTGATGTCAAAGTGAGAGTGAACCCTGCGCAACTGCGATTTGGATATACTCACGTCTTTTATTATGTGTTGTTAGAGCTGGATACTGCTTTGTAAATTTGCGCAGTGCGATAGAGTTCATTATGGTGATGGACGGGTCGATGTTATCTCTCTCCGAGGACGAGTTCCAAAGGTAAAATGCTCTTGTTTTCCGCGGGGACTGTGCTTGGCTATTGACATGTTCTCGTTCATGTAGACTTTATGCTGAAAGAGAGAAGCTTCTCCTGAAATCTTGAGCAGATAGTTATGCGTGGTACTTATATTTTATTCATCTGCGAGATCTGAAACTCTGGCACTACGTTAGTACTTTGCTTGAAAGCAATGTTAATTCTGCTCAGAGTCATAGCGTTGACTGGCGTAACACGAACGCGTTGAAATCAGCGTCTAAGCATTGCTGTGAAGTACTCTTGATAATCACGATAACCTTCGTGTTGTCTCCTTTAGGGAACCAGGAGTTCTTCGCCCACATCTCGCTGATGTCCGTAGGGTTCTTCTTCCCAAGTATCCACCTCTTGAACCACAACTTCTGACTTTGATATAAATTCTTTTGTTGCTAGTACGCTCTTTTGGCGGCACCGTACCAAAATGCTGCTCCAACTGCGTAATAGGCATGCCGGTTCTAGCCCATCTCACGCGATCCAGCATTTGTTAATCTGTAGCGCCTCCATTCCAGTGGCAATAGACCCAACGTTGACGTCGTGCTTCGCTGCGCCAATCATCCTCTTCAAAACCGGTCTGCTTGATCGCTAGAAACAATAGTCCTCCCAGGTCTTTGTTGATCATCTTCGTGTACGCCGCCCACATGCTGAACACTGGACTTTTCAGCAGCGTCAATCCTTCTCGTTCAATTTCAGGAACTTGAACACGTCAATCATACTCTTCTTCTGCTTGAGTCATTCCTTCAGCTGCAGAGTCTCCAACTTCTCTGCATTTGTCCTCGTAATGGGGCCACTCGTCGCCTGAATCATCATTCTGGCAAGTCCGGCATCATCCATCATGTAAAGTGCAACGTGATGTCAGCATCAGCAGGAGCGGACCGTACGAGTTCTTCAGTTTGTGATCCAAGCAAGCACGTACAAGTGTCGGAGATTTACGCTCTGATAGATTTGATCCTGTCATCACTCGCTATTCACTTTGCTTGAAATTTTCTGCAACTAGGTCGGGAAAAGGTATAGTAAGTGTGCAGAATGGCACAATGATATTTGGGCCATCATGTACGCTTGGTAGGTTTCTAGGATGCGTCTCCCTTCTGGTGTCACGAATGGTGCAGTGCTATTGTGTGGATTGACAGTCCTGCCCTGGAAAATCCGAAGGTTTTGGGACTTTCACTGTCAGCTTCCAGCACCAAATACGATAAACTATCGTCTGCTTCCTTTATCAACGGCACGACTCCAATCCTAATGCGCTACACGCCTGGATTGAGCACGGCAAAGCTACAAACTGTGGACGTTTCAGCTGGAGATTTCCAGGATCGCATCGTGTGGGAACAACTGACGGAGGAAGCACGCTTTGCGTTAAATGACAAGGAAAACTTCGGACGAGCTGACGTGCCGATGAGTGACGAGAACTACTACGAGTGGCTCGACAGTGCTTGGCCGTTTTAACTCCAAAACCATTGTCACCAGACATTGGTAAACTCGGCCATTTTTGTCTAAATACTCTTGTATATTCCTCTCATTTTTTTCAGCTTTCAGCAAGAAGTGGCCTCTGTTCTCCTTCTCGTTGTGATTCTAATTCCGCTTCTTCGAGTCGGGGGCTGATAAATCGTTTTGGTATCTCAAAGCAAGTCGGATCATCCCACATAGCTTTCAGTTCATCATTCATTCTAGCGAGTCCCAGTATTGTGAACAGCATCGCTGGCACAACGTACATCAGAGCTGGCTGCCCAGCAACAACATCTCGAAGGACGATAGCCATGATGTTCGCGACCATCAAACCAACCGCATACGCGCACGTGGCTACACAAAAGTATCCACGTGAAAGCGGTAGGCCGCAGCAATAGTCGTATCGAATGCAGAACGCGACGAGAAGACCAGGGATGATGATATCCCCTAGACCCAGCAGAGCCTCCCCTCCATACACGGAAAATGTCAATGGGATGCTTAAGACCATGGGTGTTGGGTGAAAAGTGACTTCACCCCCATCAATTTCCCCACTTCCTAGCCGCGTATTTCCACCTCCAGACGCCACGTCTACCATCACGTTGGAACCAAAGATCAATGGAGAAATGTAGACGAAGAATACGTCGTAGACAAACGCTGCAGTCAGTAAACTTGTAGCAACTCGTAAATTTGGCAATCGCACCACGTCAATGAAGATGATACAGACTGTCAGTGCCATGAAGTCTTGAATAGGCCATACCCACGGCTGTGTACGAGCCAGAAACCAACAGAGTGCCAATGCAGGCCCCAGTAACGTCACAAGAAACAGCATAAACGCTTGGAGATTGCTACTGTTTGGAGACGCCATCCTTGCCACGAAAGGCAGCGTAAACACGTGTGAGAGCGCCGCACTACCACTGACTGCGAACAATACGCTCAACAAAAGAGTGACATGCACGTAGTACAGAAGCACCAACAAACAAGACGCCCCCACCAGAAAATAAATGGCATGTTTGCTCTGGAGCTCCAGTCGATCATCTTCCACACCCACATATTCGTTTCCTGTAGTCGACCCCATAGTCGTCGAGATTGAGCTGCTGGAAGGACTACGATCGAGTCTACCGGTCAACATACGTGCCACCTTTTCGTACGAAAGTTCCCGCTCTTCACCACACGAGTAATAAGCTGCAGACATGACCGTTAGGACGCCAAGCACCCAAGTCAAAGCCATTGACACATTCCACGGGGATTCCTCCGTATTGAACGCCCAAACTAATACATCCGTATCTCCAATAATACTTGCCGCATCATCAATCCGATTGCCATCCTGGAACGCAACCAGTAGCACCGGGATCGTCGTCTTGATCTCCGTCATCATGTTGATAGCCCTTCTAGGCTGCATTTGCAACCAATTACTCGTAAAGCAGCAAGCTTGAAACTGGTTTGTTGCTAGTTTCCCCGTCAGTACACATGTGCTCGTCACACATGCAGGCTTAGATGAGCAGCTCCACGCTGAAAACGGATCTGCAAGTTCCGGGAACATCGAGCTGTTGGTTGTCACGGTCTCTTCTCCAAGTGCACAGTCATAGTACGCTCCATTTCTCAACTGTAGACTTGTATCAGCAAAAGCTCCAGCAATTGAGTCTCGAATGATCACTAGAGATGCTTCCACCTTCTCTGCAGCCAGTGCCTGTTGCTCTACTGAGCACGTGATGCTCCGAGTGAGCAAAAGTGCCGCCTCTTTTGGCAACGCAATCATTTCTTCATCCACAGGCTTCACATTGCTGCAGTCGGTCGTCATCTGAGCCTGTACTAATCTTCTGGACTGATTGGGCGTTGCGGACGCTTCGTTCACCATTAATTGACCTGTAGCACGGGAATAGGAGGATGAGGGCCATGACACTCGAGGCAAAGCGGCTCCAAACGTTGCAGTCGTCACGCGGAACTGCTGCGACGTGGTCGGTGACAACGTGCGTAGCTGCAACACATCGGTACTGTGTACGCCATCGACCAAGAGCAGCAGAAGCACCGCCAACATTGCTCGTCTACAGACAGAACTCGACTGAGCTCCCGACTTTTCGCACCGGAAAAACTCATCCGGATAAAAAGCTGCCTTTTTTGTATCCGGATGAAACTTCTCATCCATAAATGGGTCAATGGATACGAGCATAGTTGTAGCGCATATGCCTGCCTTAGAATTTATATGTGTGGCATTTAATATGCCGCATATTGCGGGCAGACGATTCCCAGCACTGGTGGAAATGTTTTGCAGCCGCTGCGCAATGTCGGCGTCGAACTTTCGCGTACCAAGCGCGATTCGGGCAACCAACGCTTTTTGTGACGCTAACTCCGGACGTTGCTGGATCGTTCGTTATGGATGAATATCAAAAAGTCTCCGACTACACTAGATCAAAGTATGCTGAGAACTGGCCAATCAGACACTTCAATTATCTACTTTCCTAGTTTTGGCAAATTATGTCGCTCTCTTTTTGCCATTTTCACCCAATCAAAATGTCTATAGTGGCTGTAGTCGGAACTGAGCGATTCCGACGTATCGTCGGAAATAATGACTAGACGTGTATCATGCTACAAATGAGTCGTATGCGTTGTATCACTCCCATATTTGCTGCGTCTCCGACTACAAACGCCCAATAACGTTAAAGAACAATGAGTCTAAACGACCTCAAGCCTGCCAACACCAAGCGGGCGCGCGCCACAGCGGTGAAGGCTTTCGAGCGCTTCCTTACTGTTGAGAGCACTAACATGGAGCATGTCAGGGCTCTCATCGCCGTGGACCCAGGCCTCGCAGGTTGTATTCTCGTGACGCTAATGGATTAGTTTGGTGTGTACTTGGCCTTCCACGCAGGAGCTAGGGGGCAACCTCTATCGCGCCACTCCGCTGCTCAATACTTCCGCCAAGTGAAGTGCTGGCTTCTGGACGAGTATCCTGTTCAAGGTGGGGCTGTGGAACAGCAGCTGCTCAGTTTGGGGCGCACGCTTGAGCAGCACTGCATCAAGCGTGAAAGTGGTGGTTTTGTCAAGAAGGCAGTTGCGTGCACGAAGGAGAGTCTCAAGAAGATGACAAGTTATCTGTATTCAACGGCTAGCTGTGCATCGGACTACCAGGATGCCGCGCTGTTATGTCTTCTCTGGTATCTGTTTGGACGTGCATCGGATTTAACTTTCGTTCGGAAGCAACAGCTATCCATCGGAGCTGGTGGAGTGTTCTTCATTCGCTTCATTTGCGTGAAGACATCCGATGAGCAAGCGTTGTCGCTCTTTCCTGATGGAGATCCCGCTACCTGCCCGCTGCTTGCACTGGCACTGGTCTTGATCGTGCAGGAGTCTCCGTGCGCCGCTCTGCTCAACCACTTGCCAGTCAAGTCGAAGGACGTCCCTGTCGAGCTGACTGAGTCCATTCCACTTCTGGACTTGCTTGATGACAGTAGCACGCCGGTTTCCTCGCAGGCTCCAACAACAAGCTGCACCACAATCATCAAATCGGTAGCTGGTATCCACGCTCTCGTCAATCGCTTACTGGATCGTGTTACTGGTCCAGCTGGAGTTGAAGACGCGCTGACATCTCATTCGTTTCGGCGAGGTGGTGCGCAGCATGCGAATGCGTGCTCAGAGCTGACGGCGCAGTGGATATTCGATCGTGGAGCTTGGAACTTGACCACGACAAACAAAGCTTTTGCATACGTCTTCAACACTCCAAAAGAAGATCACCAGGTCGCGAAGGTTCTGAGCGGGATGTCTCCACGGCAAGCCTCTGTTCTTCCGTCGTTGGGTATCTTCGACTCTGTCACACAAGAGGAAATCAGAGCGATTAGCTACAAACTCTTCAATGCTAGCCATGGACTCGCCAACAAGTCCTTCAACCTCAGCAGTGGTGTGATTGATGTGCTGACAGCCACACTCATCCAACATTACCCAACGTTGATGGAGTTCAATGAAGACGCTCCTGCGATGAAGACGATTCAGCGCTGTACCGAAGCGTCTGGAGTGACAACGACAAGCTTGTTGGCATGGTCACAGCAACTCGCGAGGTCAACTGCTCACACGAAAGCCACAGCAGATGATCTAATGGGAGGAAGCGCAAAGGCCAAAGTTGTGTTCGATCACCAGAGTGCCTTAATTGAACGGTTAATCGAGGTCAACCGGAACCTTGAGGCTCGAGTCAACTTGCTAGAGTCTACAAATACATACGCGGCAGGTAAACATCGGCATGTGAGAATCAAAAGAAGCGATCAAGAGACAAAGATGAAAACGTACCAGTGAAGCACCGGCGGCGATCAAAGACGACACCACTTGTGGACACCTGGTTCGCGTGGTATACTGCAGTCCCGCGTGGATGGCTGAGCACGAACAAGTACACGAAGTCCGACTCCAAGCAACTGGTGGCCTTCATGCGGCTGTTCATCGACGACGGGTGCTCGCTCGACGATTCATCGCCCACCTACAAAGACAATGTCCGTCAGCTTGGAGAGCGAGCATCGCAAGAAATCACAGCGTTCCTGAGCGCACAAGGTATACCGTCAAAGGGGTCCAACACGGTGCTCAAGGTGCTTCGTCAACTGCATCGCGAGAGGATCCTGAATGATCGCATCTCTGCCTATCAACAGCGCCTCGCGGTCGGCCGCATCGCAGATCCTGCACCAAGTCACTTCCAAAGTGTGCTCAAGGTGCGGTTGTAACGCAGTCCGGTGTCCATTGTAATACAGTTTGTAGTTGCAATTTTAATCCCTGTTAGCGTAGACGTCGGCAACAGGCATTCGAGATTGAATATCGATGGATGGAATCGAACCATCACCTTCCCTTTCGGGAGCTCTTCCGGTGAGCTACATCGATGGGGTTTAGCACAACAACATCACAGGGATACTCATCTGGGTGCTCGACGGGGAATTACAAGCCTCAGTAACTTCGCGGCCAGGACAACCCTCTTAGGGACACCGATGCTCGGTGCCACCCCCTCAATTCACCCTCTTGGGTGGTCAATCGAGCACTGAGCTCGCAGGGCAAAATGGCGCAGTTGAATTGCATGTGTACCATTCATTTAATCTCGTAATTACTCCTGCCACATACACATTAATGGACAAATCAAACGTTTTTACTGAGCCTCTATAAATAGGTGCGATATCAATTCTTGCGAGATGTTGATGCGTCGGATGCAAGTCGGAATTGCACTGACGGTCGGAGTCGTTACGCTATGGCACGTGCGCAATATAGTCCCCTTTTCATTCTTCGGTGCACTATATCGTATACCCTGTCCCGTCATTCTTGTCCCTCTCTGCTTCCATCGCGTTCACTATAAGCCGTCCTGTATTTCCACGATGCCGCCACTCGCTCGAAACCTCGCCTCATTATTCCTGTCGCTCTTTGCTTCTCTGCTTCTACACGTTCACTACGAGCCGCACGATACTGCCTCTCATTCTAAGCTTCGTTTCATCATTCCTGTCGCTCTCTGCTGCTATCACATTCACTACGGATACCACCTCTCTCGCTCAGAGCCCCGTCACGTCATTCCTGTTGCTTTCTACTTCTACCACCTTCACTACAGATCGTCGGTCCACTCCCATGATACTATCCCTCACTCATAGCGATAACTATCATTTCCTTTTTTCGTCGATACCAGCCAAGAAGCACACAAAAGCCTTACCCGACGACTCCACCGTTGCCGCTGTATCGCCAACGCCGACGGCAGTCTCTGTCATGGCTGATCGTCCTACACCGATAAAACACGAACGCACCAGTTCTACCGACGCACCACCATCGACAACCTACGTTTCTCCACTCAAGAAACTCAAGGAAACTATGAGTCAACATCCACGCAAAATCATCGATACGATTGACGGTACGGCTGCCATCCACACAAACCATTACTAATCTAATCATCGACATATAACACAGTTCTACGAGGCTTCATCAAAAATAACGACACCACCAGCAAAGAAATACGTTCATCCATCCGGATCCAACCGCGTCTGTTATGGTTCACCGCCGAAACGAACGGAGAGTATCACTTTCTGCGTCTCTATCTTGGAGAACAAAAAGCACCAGAGCCACTACATCAGCAACAACGGGTACGATTGATCACTCCCTATTGAATTCCGTTACACTAATTACTAATTACGTTGTAGGAATTTCAAGCCGCTCAGCGTGACGACGCTTTTGAAGCAAATCAATACCTAATCACACTTTCCCTCTTTGAGGTGCCACCGGACGACCCCAACCTTCCTGCTCCTGGCACTATCGTCTCCTTCCCACCCACCAAGCTAAGCCTTTACCGGAACTGTTGTCAAGTTAACGCCAAGCTGCAAAGTATCTCTACCGTTGACGTACCTTGAACGTCCACGTGATTCTCATCCAAGTTCAGGCTAAGCTGCAAACCATCTCACCCTCCACGTGCCTTCAACAACCACATACTATTCACCAATACGTCCGTCTACTATTTCAATGAACACCTCTCTCAATGACCACGACGCATTTAGTGTCACTAATGCTCGTACTTAGGTCTCAAAGCCCCCTCCATATGCACTTAATCAAGATGATTGACTACTTCGCCTCTGTAACCTCACCTTATAGACATTCTACCATCCTTCTACTACCATTTGTAACCTCCACTTTACTGTCCACGTCCCCCCCCCCCCCCCCCCCTCCCCCCCCCCCCCCCCTTAACACGTCAGCTTTTGAACTGCGAACTCCGGAGCGTTTACGTCCGGTAGCCAATCGTTTGGGGACTGTGTTTGGATGTCATCGAGGGACATTCGCGTCACATTTTGCCCTCTCCCTTGAATCGGATGTCATCAAGTGACATTCGTGTCACACTATGCATTTTAACATCTGCATTCGTGCCACATTTTCACAATGTCAAGTTTCATCAGTCAAAGTTATTTTCCTCGTAGAAGCAGATCCGAGGTGCAGCCGCGGGTGGAACCCCTCGGTTTCTGCACAACCGCCAGCATTGTTACGAGTCCTTGAAGGCCTCACAGTGCTCCTCTTCCTGTCATTGTTTCTCTTGACGAGGTTGTTCGTGGTGACGAGTATGAAGCCGTTGGTACAAGGAGCTGGAGTGTGGGTGGGTGTTTACGTTGCTCGACTAGTTCCACAGGTACGTCTTCCCCGCGTATCTACTGCTCATTGTGCTAGTAGTGGTTCTCCACTTATAGATCCTGGAACCAACACCGATACTGATGGGCTATTCGAGACGATCACCTTTGAGTACAACCGTAACGCCATACATTCCGGACGATTCCACGAGAGATCGAGTACTATTTCTTTTACGTTTGATTTCAGGTACATGGCCTAGCTTCGCGTGGATGAGGTTTACAGATCGCTCTGAAGATGAGTGCGTTCTTCCTGTTGCTACTGGGTTATGACGATTTCAAGGCTGCCATCTGATAGTGTCGTGGTTAAAGAAGTCATTCAGCCTTCCGGTGTGCTCAATGATCAGGTTTTTATTTGTTCGTTCGGCTATTCTTGCAGCGATTGTTCTCCACAGTATTGAGTATCATTTCGCAATTGTTGGCACACAGAATCTCTTGCTTGTGAGGGGATGAAAGGACGAACGGTTTGGAAAATTCGCGTGGATAGAGACGGCTTACTTCTACTACTAGTATAGGCAATGCGCAATTCCGTAGATGCGAAGCAGTCAGTGTGTGTAAATCATACGAGGATGAACTTTATTTTTTTCAAATCGTTGCTCAGGTGGACCTTTTAGCGTCATTATTTTTGAATTTGATATCGGAGAAAAAATATTTCTCGAAGAATTTGTGCTGGGGCTTGTATTTATTTAATAGCAGGAGTGTCAAAAATCCCATGTGGCATGGGACTTCGAACTGCGAAGCCTCCCGGGTCTACCACCCGGGTCCCCAATGCTGGCGTACCAGACTCCTGGCGGGCGGATGATTCCTTTTAATTTCTGCTTGTATAAATTCCCCACAGTTCGGTTACAACATGAGTGATCTTAAAACAACTTTACAGTTGTTAAAGGTCATGATAAGAAATGCCATCCGAATAAATATTATCCGGACACGTCAGATTCTTCAAGTGTCTTTGACGTCTTGAACGTCAACGTCAACCGCGATCTTCAGCGTGGTGACCATCACTCCAGAATTTCCCCGCAATGCTGCACGTCTCCCGCGCTCGTGCAGCTCCGCTGCGCCGCGCCTTCTCGTCCGCCGGCTACGTGCAGGACACGATCATCCCCACCTTCCACTTCCAGAAGAGCCTAACCCGCCTGCCGATCCCGAAGCTCGAGGACACGCTCAGTCGCTATCTAGCGGCGGTTGAGCCCGTCGTGTCCTCTGACCAGTTGAAGCAGACTCAACGCGCTGTTGCGGACTTCCAGAAGGGCGTAGGGCCTCAGCTGCACCAGACGCTGGTGGATCGGGACGCTGCGAACAAGCACACGTCATACATCAACCAATGGTGGCTTGAGATGTACCTGAACGATCGCCAGCCTCTGCCTATCAACTACAATCCGCAGATCAAGCTCAAGATGGACCCTGTGCCTGCCAAGAACTCGCAGAGCCAACGTGCGGCGTCGTTGATTGCGTCAACTGTCAGAGTGCATCGGACGTTGAGAGACAAGAGACTGGAGCCCGATATCTTCCACACCAAGCCGGATACAAGCAAGACCAAGGCTTTCCAGTACTTCTGCAAGTTTCTGCCGGAAAGTGTGAGTTTCTACGGGGCTGCAGCAATGGGAGCTTATCCGCTGGATATGTCGCAGTACAAGAACTTGTTCTCCAGCACGAGACTGCCGAAATTGGGGCAGGATGAGCTCAAGATCTCTCCTGGATCTAAGCATGTGGTCGTCCAGAGAGGAACTAAGTTTTATACGTTCGATGTATTGACGGCTGACGGCTCAGCAGTCCCAGACGAGCAGATTCTTACCAATGTGGAGGCCATTTTGGCTGAGCCACTGGTCAAGAGCACACCGGACGAACCTGGTATGGGACTCATGACGACCTTGAATCGTGATGCGTGGGCCAACGCTCGCCAGAAGCTCGAGTCAAGCACCGTTAACAAGGCGACTTTGGAGCAGATTGACAGCGCGTTGTTCGTTGTGTCTCTGGAGCACGAGTCACCCGAGACGCCGGAGCAGGTGAGCAGCACGTTCTTGAAGGGCGACGGCACCAACCACTGGTTCGACAAGAGCTTTCAGTTGATTGTTGCTGCTAATGGTACGGCATCGGTGAACTTTGAGCATGCGTGGGGTGATGGTGTTGCTGTGCTGCGCTACCTCAACGAACTGTACGGTGACAGCGTCAAGTACCCAGTGCTCAAGGCGAGCAATCAAGCAAAGCCGAAGGAACTTGCATGGGATGTCAACGCTGAGACGAAACAGTTGCTGAACGAGGCGAAGAAGACGTACGACAAGTGGTCGTCGAGTTTGTTGGTTGCATGTGCAGAGACTCCGGTGACGCGCGCTGTTGGTAAGCAGTACGATATCGGCACTGACGGCCTCATGCAAATGACCATCCAATTGGCGCACTTCAAATTGCACCAGAAGTTTGTGGCCACATACGAAAGCGCCAGCACCGCTGCATTCAAGCATGGACGCACCGAAACCGTGCGCAGTTGCACAAACGAGGCTGTGAACTTCGTCCGCACCATGACGAACGCCTCGGCATCTGATAGCGAAAAGGCTGCTGCATTGCGTGCGGCTGTGACGAAGCACAGCGAGCTCACCAAGAACGGCGTGATGGGTCAGGGCTTTGACCGGCACCTGTTCGCGCTGCGAGCCATTGCGGAGCTACAAGGTTTGGATGTGCCAGAGTTCTACACACTGCCCGCCCATCAAATTATGAGCAAGATTATCCTGTCCACCAGCACACTCTCCAGTCCTGCTCTCGAGGGTGGCAGTTTTGGTCCTGTGAACGAAGACTGCTACGGCATTGGGTACGGAATTGAGAAGGAGGGATCTGCTTTCCAGCTCTCCAGCTACCGTAAGGACCTTCCTCAGCTAAAAGAACTTCTGGTTGAAAGCCTTATCGACATCGAACGCCTGCTCGCCGACACCACTCCCAAGAAGTAATTCATGGGGAAAGAAAACAGAAAGATGTGAAGGAGAGAAATGAACAAAGAGAACCGAAATTGCTGCATTTCTAATAAAGCCACGCTCGAATGTGTTTATGCGTGAAGACCAGTCCTGTCAGCTTGCACCATCAACGTCTCCGTGGTTGCTTTGGACTACGAGGACGGCCAGAGCTGGAAGCACTTGTGGGGCGTTCATTACCGCCTCGCTTGGCTCCAGTCACAGCGTTAGCGTTGGCAGCAGCTCCACGGGTGTTACCTCGGTCTCTCCAAGCAGAACCGCCAGCACCTTGCGCATTTCCCCCAGAACCCTGGCCTCGACTCCTGGTGTCTCGTGTGTTACTGTTATCACCTGCGTTATTGCGGTCGCTGCGCCGTGGTGGTGGTGGCTGTTGAGAGTCTCGAGAGTTGTGATGGCTGCGGCTACGAGACGATCCTTCACGTCCACGGTGGTCATTGTGGTGCTGAGATCCACGGCTGACGGAACCATCTCGGTGAGGGCTGCCCGCTCCTCCTTCAGTCTTGCCATCACCACCAGCTGCTCCATCCTTCTTGCTCTTCCACGGGAGGCTTTCTTCCGCTACGGGTTCTACCGTCTGAGTTCGGAACGAGACGGGTTCCTTGCCAGGTTCGTCGAAGGCCCAGTCCCGAGGTTCAGGCTCCTATTCATTAATAAAAAAAATAAATTAAAAAGAGCATGTCAGTCTAGCACGTCGTTTGTAGCACGTAAGATGCGTACAATTTCCTTGAAGTATTCGTGTTCTAGCGCTTCCTTCGCCGTAATACGAGTTTCTGGGTCTACACACACATAGAAATAAGCTCATGTTCTCTAATAACGACGACGATTACACACCACCTACCATATTCAAGCAGCCTGGACAGCAGATCCAGCAAAGCTGCCCCAGCACGGCCTGGTCCGACCTTGACAGCATTCTTCAACTCCGACTGGGAAGGGTACTTGCGTTCACGCCCCATTTGCACCACATGGTTATATTCCGGTAGATTATCGAGTCCTTCCCACGTCTGTGGTGTGGGCATTCCCAGCACTTTGAAGATCTTGTCCAACTGATCCTTCTGGAACGGAGCATTGGATCCCTCCACCTCCTTGCCGCAAAACAGTTCCCGTGTATTAATCAGCTCTGCAAAGATACAGCCGACGGCCCATAAATCCACCGCCTTGGTGTAATGTTTAGCCCCCAGCAGTAATTCCGGCGCACGATACCACAGAGTCACCACCACCCGCTCCACATCTGAAAGCGCCTTAATTGGTTCCTTGTAGATACGTGCCAGACCCAAATCTAGAGCCATAAGGAACAGTATCAGTACGTGGAACCCTTACCTAATCTATAAAATGACTACCACAACTATACCTGCTAGTTTAACTTGCCCTCTTTTGCGTCCATGTCCGACCACCAAAATGTTTTGCGGTTTCATATCTCGATGCATGACCCAGGCGTCGTGCATGTAGTCCACACCTTTAAGGATCTGGTACATAAGTGACTTGCGCGTATACTCGCCCAGCGGCTTCTGCTTGCTCTGCACGATAATATCATGTAAATCATGGTCTCCGTACTCGAAAACCAGCGCCAACGACTTGTCCCGCGGGTCCACATGGACGTCATGGAGGTGCACCACATTGTCGTGATGTAGTTCACGCAGTAATTTAATCTCGCGGACTGTAGCGCTAGATAACACGACATCATTCTTGCCTTCTTTATGGGATTTAACCAATTTGATGGCAAACGTCATGGGCTCTTCGTCTTCTGTAGCGTTCGATCCCGATCCCCCGCTCGAAGGACGTGGCAATAATGCGGAGGAATAAGCCTCCGCCTTGAACACCATACCATACGTACCCTCGCCGATCTTGCCCAGGATGCGGTACTTGTCCGTGAGGCTCTCGGGTCGCCGCAATGCGGAGCGTCTCATTGCGGAATGAAAATGGCGATGACGTGGTGTGCGCCACACTTAATTGATGTGTTCCACACAAACTTGATGTTGAACACAGTAAAGAAACGGGCTAGGTTGGCATAATTCATTTTCAAGAGGTCTATGAGTGTAGGTCAATACTCAAACGTTGTTGTGACCAAAATTTCTTTCGCCTGAGACAAAATATATAAAGTATCGTAGGGAACCTACAGATTCATCACTATATAGACGAACCGCCATTCCACAAACACACACAAGCAACAACCTACAGTAACTGTACGATGAAGTACCTGGAAGAGCCGCAGCTCTCATGGCTCAACTCCGTACTGGGCAACTACGAGATCGGTGACCGCATGCTGAACGGCAAGATCGAGACCTATTCATGCAAGAAGGCAGGCAGCGACAAGCGTCTGGCCAAGTCCCTGGAGCTTTACTACCAGCAGGAGATCGAAGCAGCCGCAGACTTGCTGGGCTCGTCCCCCCTGGGACCCATCGCGGCCCCCTCCACCCGTAAACTGCTGATCAACCTCATCTCCACGATGAACGCCAGCTTCCCGGACTACGACTTCAGCGCAGTCAGGCCTGAGCAGTTCCGCAAGGAGCCGGACTTCCGGATAGCGTTGCAACGTATTAACCATGACCTGGCCGAGCTGCTGGAGGCTGAGAGCAACGGATTCGTTGAGAAGATGTGGGAAGCTATTGCCGAGGCCATTAAGCTCGAAGAGTGCGACGTGTACAGCTACATCCCGGACATGGACTCGGATCCGTTTTCGGACGGCAACTTGTACGTACCTAATGGGTTATTTATGGGTTATTGTATTATGTACTCACAGGGGTGTACTGTACGCAGGTGGTCGTTCAATTATTTCTTCTACAACAAGGTGCAGAAGAAGGTGTTGTATTTCACATGTCTGTGCAAGGGGTAAGTGCTGCAAGAATTCTTCTGGTCGTACAATGTTCTTTTGTGCTCACAACAATGTGTACGATCAGATTGACATACGACAGTGATATGGACGACGAAACCATGGACGAACCTGCCGCCATGGACGACGACGGAGAAGATGCCATGGAGGACTACTTCGGTATGTCTCCGGACTGGTACGACGACATTTGAGACAAGGAAGGAGACAACTTTATTGGAGACTGACGTATTGATGTGCTGCACAGGGAGGACGGCTCGTAAATTTGTACGCACGCCACACTGCGGAGCTATTGCATCAAAGTCCCCCCCCCCCCCTCTCACTGCAGCGCGCCGTATCCTGCAGGACTGGAAGCTTCACTTCATCCTTCCACCCTCCATTTCTCGTCGTGCGGTATCGCTTTCTCCCTCTTTTCGGAGCAACGAAAGCAGCCATGTTCGCCCATTGGGCTGGACAAGCAGTCGGAGGGAGCGACTCAGTCGTGCTCCGCTGCTGCTTCAATGCTCTTCTGTATTATTGGTTAATGTACGCTCTACTTTGCGCTGCATTCTGCATGGTATCCGTAGCTTCATAGCCTTTACTACATGTAGTAGTAGCTGCTACCAGGACTGACGGTTTTTAGCGATACGGCAGGGGTTCACGGACTGAGAAGCTGTTAGCCACACCAGCCACGCCACCGAGCGCGTTGATCTCCCGTTTTACCACTTGAAACTTTCGTGCAGGCGTTCCAAAGCTGCTAGCTGTACTGGGTCTCGAGATACTGGGGGCTGGAGATTGAGGAGCTCGAGGCATGGACGCACGTGGAGAAAATGAAGTGTTGGGGCGTCTGGGTATCGTACGGTCTGGAGGTGCAACTATGCTGCTATGTGGCCGTGTATTTGCGCGTGGAGATGCAGACTGGGATCTTCTAGGCGTATCAAGGTCGGCAGTCTGTGTCTGGATAGACGCTAAAGACTCGTACTTTCGTAGTTGATTGAGTTGATCGGCAATGGCTGCTTTTTCGCGGATTTCTCTGGTCACTTGCTGCTGCAGTCGACGAATTTCGTTCTGGTAGTGGCGCGTGGAGTTCAGGTACTGTGTTTCCAGTCGCTGTCGGTCCATATCATTGGCAATTGCTGCAGTTTGTGGACGTATGTTGATATCCATTACGCTGTCAGTGTCACTCGTACTTTCAGGTACGGCTCGTGCACCGGGGAAAATAGCTGGAAGACCCTCATCACCGTTTCCAGGTCGGTTATACGTTGCAGACAGTGCTCGGACTTTGGCTTCACGTTTTCTTTGCGCTGTCGTCTCCATTTGCTTCTGCGCGGTCGTCCACTTCACCTGGAAGAATGTCTTCTCCTGCGACAGCTTGCTTAAGTTGCTCTCCAGTTGTTTCACGTACGTCTGCAGTTGCTCCACCTCGTTCCTTTGAAGAGCTTCGGCTGTTGTAAATCTCTGCGTGATCAGGAGTTCGCGTTCACGGGCAGCAGTTTGTGTTTGATGCTGCATATCTCCAAGAGCTTGGACCTTCAAGAGCGCTTGTTTCATGGCTGCGTTTTCACTCTTAATCCGGACAATATCCTGCTGACCACGCAGTAAATGGGACACGGAGCTCTTCGTTGTTGAAGGGATAGAGCCCGAATAGTCCAAGAGCTGATCGATAAACTGCGAGTGAGCGCCTTGAATCACGGATTGAAGTTCTCTCTGCATGGTTGTACGGTATTCCGCAAACTTGTGCTGTTTGTTCAACAGCTCCACGTGCATTACCTGAAGCTTCTCGTTGTACTCGGCGTTGAGATCACAGCGCAGCATCTGTTGGTCCAGTTCCCTTCGTGCCTCCAATACTCCCAGTTGTTTCCGAAGAGCTTCCACTTCGAAGTACAAGTGAAAAGCATGATCTGCTGCGAAAGCTTCGCGTCGGATCCGCTCTTCCGCTTTAGCTTTTGCCTGCTGGCTCTCCAGCTTTTCATTGTGTAGACTGGCAGCTTGGAATTGTGCGTTGAGCTGCTGCATGGATGCATTGTGGAGATCAAGTTGCTGTTTGCTGTGGCTCACGCACTGGGTAGTCAATTCCTGCACGAAGCAGGACATTTCACTAGCTGGAACAACGAAAACAGGCTCCAGTTTACCAGTCACGCTTTCAACCCCGTCTTCATGGTAGTATTTGCTCAATTTTAGCAGTGAAGGCGACGTTGAAGCAGGTTGTGGACTTCGTGTGGGTTTTCGAAGCGGTCGTTGGTGCTCTCGATGTGTTTTACGATGGAGAAGGAAGTTCTTGTACTGTTCTTCCAGCTCCTTCAAATCTGCAGTCACCCACGTGAGTTCAATGGACAAGTGGAGATACCTCAACTGCTCTTCGACACTATTCAAAGGCGGAAGTACCAATAAGCCAGCATTACAGAACTGAGCAAGTGCAGTAGTTGCCCCCATTTGAAGACTACGGATCGCATACGACAAATCTTTCGGTGAAGACGCAGAAGCAGAAGCTCCGACGTTGAGCTCAGAGCCAAGCAGACGCTTCTTCATGTGAAGATTATCTCCACCGACAACCTGTGAGACTTCATCACCTAAAGAATCCCATACTGGAAGGTGAAAGCGTTCCCACAGCGCATCCAAAGCCACTAAAGCTTCATTCTCTGCAGTACATTGCGACTGTCGAGCAGCTCGACAGTTCTCGTCAATGTAAATCCGGTGTATCTGCAGTAACCGCGTGATTTCTTCAATGTACGCGCTATCTCTGGGCTCATACTTGCCGATAGCGTCATTAAAAGCCTGCCATTCCTTCTCATACTCCAGCGGTCGAGCTTCACCGAACCAAGCTTGCTCTCCTATCTTCACAAGCTGTCTCAGTTGATCCTGAACGTCTTCCACTGTGATTTTATCCAAGAAAAACTGGAATTTTATCAATAATTCTCGACGCTTTCGAGCACCGAAGCAGGCGTCTTTCTGATACGTTTGCAGTAAAGCGAAGCTGGAGGTACATCGTATCATACGGATGGAATGTTCAGTGACCTCCTGAAGCGCAGAATACACTTCTTGGCGTAAAAGTGAAGCGTATTGCTGGCTTTGTAAATTGTCTGGATGAGTATGGAACAAATCCGTCGCTAAAGCTGCTTCCGAGCTCAGTTTGCTTGTAAGTTGGTCCAGTAATTGGCGGATCTTATGGTGATACAGCGTCTGCCAACGCTCCAGTCGAACTAATCCAGAATGCACGTTGTTCGGATCACTCGGAACTTTTAAATGTCGATTTTTCCCTGAAGTTGAGCGAAAGCGAGACCCGCAACGTATCCGCAATAGGTCAAGAGAGCAGTTTAATCGATGGAAAGTGGACGCTAAAGAGCGTACCGTTCCCTCTCGATACTCATGCAACCGAGTGGCATGTGCACTGGCTGTTCCACTTGCGTCTCGAGCTGCTTTATCGTAATTTGAAATTGTTCCGAACGTTTGGAGTAAACTTTGGAAGGATGGGATATTGTGTATCAATGTCTGCTGGATATCTGTCTCGTTATTTCGCTTCGTACGCTGATTAGAAGTTGAAGAGGAATTAGACGGTGGTGTCAGTAGAAGCTGCTCAACTTTAGGACGTTCGTGGATCTGTAAATCCACTTTAAGTTGGTGCAATTTTACCATTAGCCATTTTGTCAATCCGGAAGGTTCTTCTTCGCTTGAATTTTCCGTTATAAAGGCACAACGAGCGCGTGTAGCATGACTCAATTGCATCATGAGCTTCTTCTCATTACGGAGACGTTGCAATTGATCATTTAGCTCTAAAAGCAAGTGAGGATGAGAGCTCTCTTGATCCAGATATTGTCCACACGATTCCATATCCAGTTCTAAATGGTATCCTGGTTGTAAAACCGCAAAAGCTGCTGCTAATCCGTCACTTTGATCTGGAGCTGTGGTAAAATCGTTTTGCAGTTGCTGTTTGAGGGTTTCCAGTCTAGTCCAGTACGGGAAACAGCTCGTTCGCATCTCTTCCATCATTTTATCGGCTATTTCTTTGGCGTATTTGGCTCGAACCGTGTTGAGATCCATGGATACTAGCATTTTATCTGCTGATTCTGGTGAAAGAGTGCTGGCTAAACACACGTAAGGATATGAGGCTGCAAACTCGAAGACGTCAGCGCCAACTGCGTCTTGGTACTTGGCGTGCACTCGAAGGTGGGAAACGTATTGGATCTGAAGTTTTAACACAGAATCTCTCCAATTTCCCGAGTATTTCGCCTGGGTGGCTATATCATCATCGTTTAAACTTCGGAGAGAGTTTAAAAGCCATTCGGACGTGGATTTACTGTCGTCAATAGGTTTAGCAGATGCAGACAAGGGTGTCTCCAACTCGATAGCGATAGATTGAAGGGTTCGAGATTGGTCACAATCTCCATACGCAAAGAAGAACGCAAGGTATCGTGATTCCCCCACAGTATCAAGAGCTGAAGCCTGTTTTACAAAACCAAGGTGGAATTGAAGGATTTTCTCCAGCAAGTTCGCTTCGTAGACGGATTTCGCCAGTTTTTGGCGCCAATCTTCCAGTTCCAGAGCCTTAGCAAGACATTCAACGAGAGATCGCTGTTTAGTTACCAGTGTTTGGCTTACATCCGATAGTAATTGAGGAGGGAGAACCAATTGCCAGCCAATTCCAAGCATTAAATCTCCTGCAGATCTCTCAAGACTCCGGACAGGTCGATCAGGGAGCTCCAGCTTGATAATTAACGACCACGTGACCAATGTCTGCTCCAATAAAGCGTGTTGAAGTGCGTGGAAATCTCCGATACAAGTTGGAATGAACCATTTCTCATCAGCTTCTCGTACCAGTTCGTCTTGTTGTCTATACAGCTGAACTAGCGCTTGTCTGCCTAGAATTTGTCGACATAACCCCTGGTATTGTTCATCAGTGTCATCACCGACTGCGAACTCTTCAAGGGGGATCCACTCTAACTGTTTAAAATGCTGCTGGATATTCAGGATAAGAGAAGTTTGGAGTTCCAGTAGAATCGTTTCAGTCGCATAACTCTCGAAGAAATACGCATGTGAGAAGTCAAGATACGGCCGTCGTTGTAGCAGAGGCAGTAGAATATCTGTGAAGGGCTCTGGGTGTTTTCCTGTGAATCCTAAATTGTCGAAATCTCGGCTTCTAGGGGAGAATTGAAGCCCAGTTTCGAGTAATTTGTCCACTAACTGCACCTTGGTCTGTTGGAAGGCCACTTCACAGTCATAGATGTCTCCAAGCACTTGTAATCTATCGATTGTAGCCACAACAGACTCCGCTTCATTGTTTCTTTTCCGTGGAGAAGAAGGAAGACTGTCATATTCCTGTTTGAAGATAAAAATGCTCGCTATTCGCAACATCTGAAGCTCCAGCACTTCTAAATCTCGTCTGGCTGAGGCGAAAATGAATTCTCGAGGCTTGTTATCCTCCGAATCCTCGTCTTCCTTCGCCCTCATTACGATATAATCTCCATTTTCATATTTTGTCACTTTCCAATGGGATAATTCACCTGAATAACATTGGACAAAGTGGAAATAATTCAGTAATCGCAACAGACTCAGTCGATTGGCTCTACATGAGGCCACACGCAGCACATAAAGAGCATAAAGAGCGTCCGGATCCCACGAACTTGCCCAGATTTCATCTTTATCCTCCACTTGACGCTGATTATTCATTGCACTTGTACCTTCAGTTAAATCCACTTTAGCCCGAGTCATATGACCTCTAGAAAGCGCCTCCAGTCTTACTCGAAGATATCCCGTATCGTCCAAACTCAGTAATTCCCACTCATTAGCAAGTAATGAATCAATCTTATGATCATTTCGAAGTTCACTCAACGTGTCTTCAATCGGTCCAAAACCTGGCTCACAATTTCCAAGATATCCTCTCTGGATAAGTTCCCACCGCGAATTCCTTGTGTATGTATGTACTACCGTTTCCAAACCGATTTCCAAGCTCCTGTCCGTGTTGATAGTGCTATCTGCTGGGAAGTTCGCGACTATAGAAGACAGAAATTCATCTGCACCTTGTCGAAGCGCAGGATAATCCTGGATTGGCAGATAATATCTCGTCGCGAAACCCTTGAGCTCTGCAGTAAAGTGTGCAGTGGATACAATGAATAACGGGCAGTGCAAATGGTCCGAAGTCCTCGTGTTTTTCACCTTCTGCTGGTGGATAAGTGCCAACATGCGCTGTCTGAGATGGAAACGGTGACTAATAGGGAGGTACTTCAATCGGGCACAAAATCGTTCCAATACAACAGCCTGTTGATGCTTTAAGTGGTTGAATTGCAGCAGCAAGTGCACTCGTTGGACGTCCACAAAGTCGGAAGAATTCTCTAATCCATGGTTCAGTCGGTGGTGGGTTTCCAGCGCACGGGCACGTAGTTTTAGCAGTTTTTCGTTTGTAAACTGTGGAGTTTTTGCAGCACAATGAGCAGTAGTAGCGACTTGTTCATTCAGCAACAACAGCTTGGAAACAAGCCGTTTCAGCCATGGTTTCTGCAAAATGCTGACACTTTTCTCGTCCTTAGCGACAGACTGGGGATATCTGTATCGTTCAGTGACTTCTTTCCATTGTTGATCCCGTCGGGCGTTAAGATCTCGCAGTAAGAGAAGACCTCCTTGTGTTCTCAATAGTAAATCCTCGAGGTCTTTTTCGTTAGTTGGAGGATTTCCTGACACCCTCTGCTGCTTGATCTTCATCGCGTATCCGAGGAACGACTTCCATTCCAACGAGAAATTCTATGACAAGCAAAGTTGTTAATGATTTTCTTTAACAGATAAGGAGAAAGTTCACTCTTCAGACCTGAGCGGTTCGCTGCAGCCGCTCCTTCTCTGCTTCCAGTTCGGTTTGTCTTCGAGAGATGACCGTCGCCTCTGCAGCCTCATGATCTTCCGTGGTAGATTGTTCGCTCGGAAGAGATTGAAGCTGTTCCTCCAGTATCTCCATGCTTTATCAGCGCTCGTACATGTACACAACCGGAAAAGAAACGGTTCCAACAGCAAGAATAGGTAGGGAACTTCAGCATCCGTATCAAAATTGTACTATCCCTTTCAGAAGATTGAGAAGGGTCTCCTCATACAACAGTTTGTTGAGAAGTTCCATTTACCTTCGACGTCATGCTAAAATACCACGCTATGCGGTGGTGATCTCAGTATCCAGGAGGTACAGCACATGTCAAACACTTTGTTGCTGTCAATTTATTTGAAGGTGGGGCCTTGGACGATCGGCAAGCAATCTCTTAACCTACACAACTCGACATTTCTAGGATAGACTAATGCAAATCGCCCCATCGAATAATCGAATGCAACGGGAAAAAGCTTGACCCCAGCATCCGATCATCCCGATTTTCATACGGTTGGTGAAGAAAACAGTCTTTAACGCTGTAACACAGGTCAATTTTTGCTCTTCAACGTCACGAAGGAGCGATGGAGCTGTCAAATCTACAGCACCGCAGTTCGATTTTAGTCCCCCAGTTGTTCACTTGCCAATTTGCAGCCTCGTCATCAGTCCAAGAACAACAGCATGACGTCTCTGGCGCTCAGTACTTTACTCTACGTACGGGACAAGGCTTCGGAGCCCAAGCGAACAATGAATATGAGCGCCACTGCAAGCACAACAAGTTCACGTGACCCGTTCGAGAAGAAGCTCATGCGCACGCTGGATGAAGTGCTACAGTCCAAACCCGCAGAGCCTCAAGTACCCAACAACCTGATGGTGAAGGAGAAGAAGAACATCTTCTGGCGGCAGTTTGTCATCTCCAAGACAGCGTTCACAGGCCACCGCTAGCAATCAACAGGATAGTAAACAACTCTAAATACATGTACGATAAATCGATCAAGAGAGACTGTAAACGCTCTGGTTGTTGTGTCGCCAAGCGAGTTTGTATTCGAGTTTCAAACGCCTCGGGGGCCACGAAACACGCTTAAATGTGCAGTCCAGTGACCCCCGACACGACTTACTACTACAGAGGCTTTCCTTTCGAGTACCGTAGCTTTAGATAATACAATTGATGCAGTGAAAGTTTGAGAGAGATGTCAGGGCATCAATGTCTAGCGTCGACCCATCTGCACGGTCGCGTGAGAACCAACAAGCTGGGACATCGTCGACCGTTTCCGTTCGGACTCCTCCTCCTCGCTCAACGTCGACTTCTCCTGGAGTTTCTTGCCGGGGAACAGCATCTTCATTTTCTGCGAGAACTTGGCGCTCGACGAGTCACGACGCTGTTTCGTGGCGGTGAGTGCGACGTCAGACTTGTCTGCATTGGCAGTGTTGACATCGGTGTTCTCCTGCGCCTTGCCGTGTAGATACTTGAGGTTTCCGTGTGTGTTGACGGGGAGGGCGAAGCGGGTGTGCGCGTTCATCTTGGTTGGTTGGTGGTGGTGGTGGGTGAAGGCTGCTGCGGGTTGTGGCGCAAATTGCAAAGTGAGAAGATCGTTTGAAGGGGTTCGAGTCTTCCGTCACCATCATTCGCCTCTCGAATGAAGTGGCTGAAGAGAACTGAAGGCGGAGAATCCATGTCACCATTCCGCCACTGGCGGACCGCCAGCACAGTGACACTGGCCGTCGAGTCGAGTCGAGTCGAAGTGCAAAGATGGGCTAATCAACCTCGAGCAAAGGAATTCAACCCCTTGCATTGCATTTTGAAGTGTCCTGGTGTACCTAGATACGAGAAGTAGCGTTGTTTCAGTACACGTATGCTTAGACTATTGAGGGAGCAGAATACTTGGTGTTCGAGGTCAAGGCTGGAAAAAGCTGCTGGTGGTGCACTTCAAAATTGGGTTTATCCTGTATATTCGAGCTCGTCATCTTATCCTGCTTTTTGCTTATGCTACATGAACTTGATGTGTTCATGCTAGTCAATGAGATGAGCCACGGTGTGCAGAAAACGTCAAAGTATGAATGATGGTAGTGTAGCACCACAGGAGTGGTCTGCAGGGCCAGCCAATTTGCATTCGTGGATCACCACGACTTGTGCACTCGCGACACGAGTGTGTATGGAGCTACCAAGAGCGAGTCTATCTTCAAAGACTGGCAAAAATCCAGTGCGATGAATGATGGAGTAGCACCGCGGCATCTCGTACGCCAAAGGCAATTTGCCAGGAGTTTGTAAATGATACACATCTAGTACGACGATATCTAACGCGTTGCCTATAGCTTGAAAGCAAATTTAATCCAGACAACCGTACACATTGTGAGGGAAATAATATATTTATGTTGTCGATTTATCGTGTCCATCGAAAACAGTGAAGACTGGTCTACCTGCGGATGCCCGTATTGACGAACGCCCTTGCCTCGACAAACTGCCGATAGAGCGCACTTCTCCTCGAATCCTTCACCACAGCACCTTGCTTCTTCTCCTTCTTGGACCAGAAGGACCCCTTCATCTTGCGTGAGAGTCTTGCAGTCATCGAGTCTCTCTGGGGTTTCGGAGAGGAGACGTCGGCGCTCGCAGTTGTTTCTGTGTCGGCAGTGGCAGTCTTCTGTCAATGTAGCTTGATCCCCCGAGGCAACTCCACTTTTAGTATCTAGATACATTCAGCAAAGAGCATTTTTCGACGGTCAATGCAAGGGGTTGATTTCCTTTGCTCGAGGTTGATTAGAGATGCGAGTAGGTCAAGCTGGAACTTCAAGATTGGGTTTATCCTGTATATCAGTTCTCTTTTTATCCTGCATTTTACTCATGCTCTCGCCAGTGTTTATGCTGCGTAGATGCATTTGTGAGATGAGTCACGCATTGCAACAGCCTTTAAGAATGATGGTCGTGCACTGCACCTGTGGCTGCCTGCCTATGGCAGCGCCAGTGCCGAACTAGCGCCGCACATGTCGCCGAGTGACTCACTGAGTGTCTAGATGACTGTCTTCCAATGGGATACCTTCCATGATATGAATTTTATCCACTAGCAGTGCTGGATCAGCACGCCGCTATAGATGCCTTCAATAGTAGTATGGCAGAGAATATTGACACAACCTGGAGGCCGGATGTCATGGACCTTCTAAATCCTAAACTTCACGGCGTTGCAAGTCATAGTACATGTACACATGTCCAAGGACTGATCTACCTCCAGGAAACCAAGTAGCGCAATCATAATCTCCGTCACTCTTGGAATCACAATCGTAGCACGCTCGCAGGACAATTAGACAACGATAGCACAATTGGAGTTGGAATGAGTTTCAGACTTGCTCCTCGTATTTTGACTTGGCATGTATTGCTACCATCAGTTTGGCGGTGCAGAAAACACAGCATTTTAACTCCAAGGCGGATTATTTACGTGTTTTAAACGTTTACGACGTACGAGTTCAACGATAGCCTAGGCGTACAGACAGTATGCACTGTACCAAGATTCGTCACCTAAAACTCAGTGACGGAAAATTGCCGGCATAGACATGGTCAGCGTAGCCTGCGACGCGACGTACTGTTTCGCTAGCGCCTCCTTCTTCGCAGATGCACCCTCGGACGATTCGCCATTGTTTTGGTTGGAAAAACTTCCCACCTTCTGGTCAAGCTTGTCATTGGTGCTTCTCGTTCCGGTGGTCGTCTCGACCAAAAGTGCGGACTTGGTAGCAGAGGTAGCGGGGGACTTGTTGTTGGCGTTCATAACGGGTGGGTTGCTTTTGTTTAGAGCGGAGAAAATTGCAAAGTGAATAGCCAGCAAAGGTGCTAAGCCGTACTTCGACGCAAAGGTTGCTGTATCGTCACGTGGATACCTTCCTTGACCTTTTAGATGTACCATATACCATCACTCTTCTGATGAATGTGTGCGAGGTCGGCACGGAAGGTGGTCTCCTACAGGATAAGCACCGAATGCCCGTCGATCCACTACATCCTGACGCGTGTAGTGATGCGGCGATCTCGCAGTCGTTCGCAGGCAGTCATTTTACTCAACAGAGATGCCAACTCAACACCGACTGCTGTGTCTGAAAACGTTGCGCAGGGTGCTCAATCTCCATAACACTGTGATTGCGTGAGTCTAAGTGTGGTGCAGTATAGTACACTTTACCACACAGCATTACGAGCACGGTGTTCGTAATGCTGTGCCTCGGAGCTCCCACACGGACAGTTCTGCGCGGATTCCCACAGGTGACAGAGTCGACCCGTCTCTCGACAGCATCCCTGGCACCGCCAGTGAGAATGTCGGTGACAGGAGGAGTGTTTGTGACGCTGCATCTAAGTGGACACCGCTTGTCATTTACAAATTTACCAGTGGCTACCACAACAACGAACCATGACCCCTTCCATGATGGCTACTCGCAACGCGCTCCCGCTCAGCAACCCATCTACATTAATGTACATCCGACAGAAGACTGCCACTGCCGACACAGAAACAACTGCGAGCGCCGACGTCTCCTCTCCGAAACCCCAGAGAGACTCGATGACTGCAAGACTCTCACGCAAGATGAAGGGGTCCTTCTGGTCCAAGAAGGAGAAGAAGCAAGGTGCTGTGGTGAAGGATTCGAGGAGAAGTGCGCTCTATCGGCAGTTTGTCGAGGCAAGGGCGTTCGTCAATACGGGCATCCGCAGGTAGACCAGTCTTCACTGTTTTCGATGGACACGATAAATCGACAACATAAATATATTATTTCCCTCACAATGTGTACGGTTGTCTGGATTAAATTTGCTTTCAAGCTATAGGCAACGCGTTAGATATCGTCGTACTAGATGTGTATCATTTACAAACTCCTGGCAAATTGCCTTTGGCGTACGAGATGCCGCGGTGCTACTCCATCATTCATCGCACTGGATTTTTGCCAGTCTTTGAAGATAGACTCGCTCTTGGTAGCTCCATACACACTCGTGTCGCGAGTGCACAAGTCGTGGTGATCCACGAATGCAAATTGGCTGGCCCTGCAGACCACTCCTGTGGTGCTACACTACCATCATTCATACTTTGACGTTTTCTGCACACCGTGGCTCATCTCATTGACTAGCATGAACACATCAAGTTCATGTAGCATAAGCAAAAAGCAGGATAAGATGACGAGCTCGAATATACAGGATAAACCCAATTTTGAAGTGCACCACCAGCAGCTTTTTCCAGCCTTGACCTCGAACACCAAGTATTCTGCTCCCTCAATAGTCTAAGCATACGTGTACTGAAACAACGCTACTTCTCGTATCTAGGTACACCAGGACACTTCAAAATGCAATGCAAAGGGTTGAATTCCTTTGCTCGAGGTTGATTAGCCCATCTTTGCACTTCGACTCGACTCGACTCGACGGCCAGTGTCACTGTGCTGGCGGTCCGCCAGTGGCGGAATGGTGACATGGATTCTCCGCCTTCAGTTCTCTTCAGCCACTTCATTCGAGAGGCGAATGATGGTGACGGAAGACTCGAACCCCTTCAAACGATCTTCTCACTTTGCAATTTGCGCCACAACCCGCAGCAGCCTTCACCCACCACCACCACCAACCAACCAAGATGAACGCGCACACCCGCTTCGCCCTCCCCGTCAACACACACGGAAACCTCAAGTATCTACACGGCAAGGCGCAGGAGAACACCGATGTCAACACTGCCAATGCAGACAAGTCTGACGTCGCACTCACCGCCACGAAACAGCGTCGTGACTCGTCGAGCGCCAAGTTCTCGCAGAAAATGAAGATGCTGTTCCCCGGCAAGAAACTCCAGGAGAAGTCGACGTTGAGCGAGGAGGAGGAGTCCGAACGGAAACGGTCGACGATGTCCCAGCTTGTTGGTTCGCACGCGACCGTGCAGATGGGTCGACGCTAGACATTGATGCCCTGACATCTCTCTCAAACTTTCACTGCATCAATTGTATTATCTAAAGCTACGGTACTCGAAAGGAAAGCCTCTGTAGTAGTAAGTCGTGTCGGGGGTCACTGGACTGCACATTTAAGCGTGTTTCGTGGCCCCCGAGGCGTTTGAAACTCGAATACAAACTCGCTTGGCGACACAACAACCAGAGCGTTTACAGTCTCTCTTGATCGATTTATCGTACATGTATTTAGAGTTGTTTACTATCCTGTCGATTGCTAGCGGTGGCCTGTGAACGCTGTCTTGGAGATGACAAACTGCCGCAGAAGATGTTCTTCTTCTCCTTCACCATCAGGTTGTTGGGTACTTGAGGCTCTGCGGGTTTGGACTGTAGCACCTCGTCCAAGATATGTGTCGTCAAAGATTTGAGAGCATGGAAGGACGCACGGGGTACTTACTGCTGTGAAGCGATGCTGTCCCGGAGTAACAGAAAGATTCCTATCAACAACTCGCAACCGTGTATCTTTACAAGAAGAGTGAGCATGGCATCTAGGAGCAAACAGCTTGAAGCAATGCAAGCGTTTCAAATATTTTGGAATTGAATTACATTTTCTGTCTCTGTTGGATTGGCAGGGTCGGTGCGGAGTTTCCAATGTAAACTTTCCCGATACACATAGTGTGTTAGCTTAGCTTTTGGCTACCTCAGTCTTCATCTTCAGTGCATGCTTTACGTCATCCTAATGAGGAAGTAGAGGAAGTACTACGATCTTGCACCTTGTCGTGAAAATGCTTGAGCATCGAGTGCGTATTCATCGAAATCGCGAGGTGACCAGGTGCGTTCATGGCTTTCTCAGAAGACTTGTACAGCGTGTCTGGATCGTAGCAATTACGAAAATGACTACATGTACATGTATTGGCTCCTCCCTCATCCATTCTCTTGATTATCTCGGACCTCATCCAACCCAAAGATTGCCACGCACTTCAACATGTAGCCATCTCATAATTCACGTCTACCACACCAACAATCACTCTCGCTCAAATCGTACTTATCAGAACCTTCTCAGTACCATTTTCATCCATTCCGCGCGCAACGCTGGACATTTAAAAATCGCCAGAAGCTGCAAGAGACCATCACTCTCACTTGTTGCCTTCACTCTCTCTCTCTCTCTGAGCGTACACTAACGTTTCCTCATGGTGGCAGCCGTGTCCATCTCCCTCTCGGCGCCACGCAGTACGCGGATGGCTACACGTGCGTCCCCTAGGGCGTCAGTAAGCGTCTCCTCCGTCCCTACTGCTTCCTCTGCTCCTCAACGTCGACGACCCCGTAATAACGGCCCTTTAAAAGGAGTAGTAGCTATGGTGGATGTCCGAGTTGGTGCTGATGCTCAAATTGACTGCAGTGACGTTGTAGCGCGGAAATTGCGGGAGTTAGGGGCGTCCACAGTGAAGAGATTGTCGCCCAAGCTCACGCACATGGTTTTAAGCCACTTTACGCCCGTTTGGAAGGGGAAAATTGCAAAGTGGCAGGATGGAGGTGGTTCCATGGCTGTTGCAGCCACTAGGTTTGAATTGAAGATCGTCTCGCAGCTCTGGGTTAACGCATGCTATGTCAGCAAAAAGCGGATGGACGAGCGACCATTTTTCCCAGTGAGTCAGCAGAATATAATGGAAAATGCGGTGAATATAGCGAAGCCTAAACTTAAGAGACGGCAGTCACTCGGAGCTGAAGCTTCGAAAGTTTTGGATACAGAGAAACAGGGAGCTGAGACGACGAACACCAAGAAAACAGATGCTAACACTGAGACCGAGAGTAATGCTGCCAACGTGGCGGAGGCAGCGGCACCAGCGTCGACTTTTAAGATTAATAAGGCGTTGAACGGTACCAGGAGGAAGCGGCGAGCTCTGTCTATGGAGCCAATGACGTCGGACGCGATTTTGAAAATGTTGGGAACGACTGAACCAACGAAAGAAGAGGTGCAATTTAGTACACCGAAGAAACAGCCTATTCGATCGAAGAGTGTGAGCTCTTCGGCGAAGCGGAGAAGGACGCTGAATGGGCCACCAACACAACAGGATGAGGATGAAGTGACAGCATCACAAGCAAGTGGAATTGTAGCAGAGAGCGAGTCGGAGAATGAAGTTGAAGACGATATCAAGGAAAAGATGAACGAAATTATCGTGATTCCAGACAGCCAGGCGAGTCAACCGTCTCCTGCTCCCCCTAAAAAGGAGCAGAAGTCTCCCATGGTGTTATCAGGTTCGAGCAGTACACCGACCACTAGCAGTGGAGACTTTACTATTGGCACCCCTGACAGCAATAAGAAGCAGCCGACAGCACGGGAATTGCGACGGCGCAACAGGAACTCGCTGTCGTACGGTGGTGGACTGACGTTGAAATCTGGTATCTGGTCGTGTGCTGCGTGTGGTTGCTCAAATCCACGAACGCGCAGGTTTTGCACGGGTTGCCAAGCTTCGAGGGGCTCACTTAAGTCCCCAGGTGCTGACAGTATTGCCACTGCATCTCCTGCAACTGTTGCAAGCACCACAACGGAAGTACCCTTGACTCCTCTCACGCCGAATGCGACCACATCAACTCCTTCTACCCCCAAGACCAAGACGCCGACTTCAAAGAGGAAGCCTAGAACTCCTGGATCGGCTAACAGCTTGAAGACTCCCGCCAGTAGCCCATCCGTGCTGGAGCGGACTCCAAGATCCTTGACCCGGCCTACTGCAAGCTCGGCTGCCAAGGCCCGTACGCCAAGCCCTGCCGTGTCCAGGGTGACACGTTCGACAACTAGAGGTGCAACTCCCAGCCCGGCAACTAGGTCAAGAACACAAAGCCCGGCGACACGAAATTCTTCGTCAAAGCCACAAACGACTCGCTCCTCGTCAACAACACGCTCGTCATTGGCGAGTGCCTCAGTTTCGGTTGACGTGCCGAAGCCTCCAGTGAAAAAAGCACAGCGAAAACTCCCAACGAAAACTCCCTCTAGCGCTGCAAAGCTACCTCAAAGCGCAGCCAAGAAGCGAGCGCGTCCTCCAGTTTCCACTAGCAATATAACAACCCCAGTTGTGAAGAAAGCGCGAGTCGACAGCAACAAGGAAAACACGTTGGACAAGCACATGGCGACCCCAGGATCGGTGTCGGGATTCATGAGAAAGCATCGTGAGGTTAACTCGACGCCGATTCCAATGGCAATGAGCTTCTCAAGTACAACGAGCCGGAAGACCCCACGCAAGGCAGCACGTAACGTGTTCGGTATTACTGGTGTAAGCGCAGAAGCGCGTGGGGTCCTCCAATGTGCGATTCACGCTATTGATGCTAACATGGCCAATGAACCCGGATATCGAAAAGCACGTGTGGCGAAAAGTGTGGATTATGCTGCTGGAGTCACTCACCTTATTGTGGGCAAGGACACGAGGCGAACCATCAAAGTGCTCTTTGCAATCGCTCGTGGATCTTGGATTGTGACGGAAGACTGGGCTTTTTCCTCACTGGACCAAGAACGTTGGCTTCCTGAAGAAGATTTTGAAATTGCGATGTTCGCGAACAAGTATTCGCGGGAGCACCCCGAGTCTCGGCAGATATTTAAGGGCACAAAGTTTTTTGTCGGGTCCAACGTAGAGCCATCTCGTGAAGTGCTTCAGTCCCTAATTCAAGTAGCAGGCGGCGAGGTAAGTGCTGATCCGTTCTCGCGCCGCGCAGTTCTCATTTTCTGATCATTTCATTGCTGTTCCTACTCCAGATTTGCAACCAGATCTCAGTTGCAGACGTCTGTATTTGCGGCGATGCCTCGCTCTTCCGACGGGCTCAGCGAACTGGTATTAGAGTTGTCACCTCGAAGGTAAGCTTTCTCTTCCTCTTTTGGGTTGTTAAGAGTGCTAATATCTGTTGTGCGTGTGAAATCAGTGGGTTTTCGATAGTATCGCGACGATGAAGCTCGAAGATGACGCTAAGTATGCTTTCACTGAGGCATTCGGCACTCCCGCCAAGACCCCTTCAAAGCGTCGTGCGGCGGACTCATTCGGCACGCCTGCGTACACCCCTGCAAAAAGTCGACGAGCTGCGACTTCAGGACTTGAATCTCATTCCACCGTTCCTGAGTAAACCAACGATGGAGGATATGGTATGCATGTAGTGCGTCGGCAATTCCCTAATTTGAATGTGCACGTTATTTTTCAAGACTTCTGACCGGTTTTTGAGGAACCTTTGTAGCCACCCTGGATGGAACACACGTTATCCCATGATGAACGAGCATCAAGTCGCAGGGATACATGTGAGTGGCCTATGCATTGATCTGTGCTTGCATATTGAAGGTCTCTAGCATTATGAATTTTACGACAAGCATACACAGAGGTACCACACGACATACTGGTAAATCCATGTTGCTTTCTTACTCTTCGGCGGCAGGAGCAGGAGTAGCAGCAGGTGCAGCAGGTGCAGCGGGGGTACCAGCAGGAGCACCAGGAGCAGCAGGAGCAGCAGGAGCAGCGGGTGCAGCAGGAGCAGCAGGTGTATCCGCTCCACTTCCACTTGCCGGTGCCGAGTCATCACCAGATTCACTGGCAGGAGCAGGAGCAGGAGCAGGAGCAGGAGCAGCACCAGATCCACTTGCCGGAGTTTCAGCTCCACTTCCAGCAGGCGCAGGAGTGACAGCCGGAGTGTCAGCGCCGCTGCCACTTGCCGGTGCAGGAGCCTCGACGCTACCGCTGGCGTCGCTGCTTGAAGGAAGCTCGACACTGCCGCTACTTTCAGCGCTGGGGCCACTCGTACCGGCTCCAGTGCCACATTTGCCCGTCGAGAAGTCCACCGCCCAGAAGTGCACGTACTTCCGGGTCTTGTCGAACGTGTAACCGGGGCCCATGACGTTCGCCGTCTTGCTGAAGATGGTGTTCTTAGCACTCGAAGCCTTGGACCAAGCAGCGACAATGCTCGATGCAGTCCTGTATCCAGCACCGACAATCTCCGTGACCGTCTCGGCCTTGAAACCTTGATCGGCGGCGCGAGTCTTGGGCACCGATCCGTCCGAGCCCGTGCTCTTGACGAAGTTGTTGTCGGCCATGTCGTTCGTCTGAGTCTGAGCGGCGTCCATGAGCATCTCGTTGAGGCACAACTCGTCCAGACCTTCCTTCTTACGAGCGGCGTTAATCTCACTGAGCATTTCCTGACGGAAGTTGACAGCCTGCAGTGTGCGGTGGTCGTCCTCAAATGCGCTCACGGTGCCCACAAGGGCCAAAGTGGCAAGAGCGAAAACGTTGCGGACGCTAACCATTGTGTGTTTTTTGCTGTTGTTGTAATGGACAGAGATTGATGCGGCTCTGTGGCTGCTGGTCTGGTGAACGAACGAGCGAGTGTCGGTCTTGAGCCAATTGCAGAATGAAAGTGTTAGCTACGCCTTCATGGCTCGACGCGGGGACAGTTCGAGCGTGGGCAAAGCTGAGGATAAGCCGAGGATAGGATCAGGCTCTTCCATGGGCTGGCAAAGCGAGCCAAACCGATACAAATGTATGGAGTGCCGTCGTAGCCAGTGCAAAAGGAGACTTCCCATCTGAACGACAAGTCTTCACGCAAAGCTGCTCGAGTCTCGAAAACCAGCTGAATCGCTGCGAATAATCCGCTCTACGTAGGCTTTTCGCTGACTCTCGCCTTCAAGACACGACCAGCTCGAGCTTGGTCCCTCCCTTTCGCCATGGAGCCGTAGCTGATCGTGAATTGTGCCGCATTGAGCTGCAAATTCCTGCCTGAATGCCAAAGTTCGACAATCTCAGCTGGAAGCAAAATTAGATGAGGGGACGCTTTCTCGTCGAGTTGCAAGGCAAGTTCGCCTTGACCAAAATCTGTTGCAACCTTGTCATGATGATCCAGCGTGCCGCTTTGCCATAATGTTGAAGTGTCTGGCAACGAAGAAAAACTCCATCGATAGTTTCGCCGCGCGAACATCTCGATACGCTGGTGTTCGTAGTTTTGCCATTGATAAGTTCCATCATAATGATATTAAACATGGCTGTAGCTCTCCCTCTGCAGAATACGCGTTGCACGATTCACAAGTCAAGAAACTCCAACTGTGAGCAAGTAAAATCTATGAACACTACGTAGGCGAGGAACCAGCACCTCGAACCGGAATACACGCCAGCAACTACAACACTTTTGCTGCGGTGCTTTAGAGCGGGTAACTATTACAGCCTAGTCCTTCTTCTCCTTGCTGTCGTCCTTGGAGGCGTCGATGGCAGTCTTGACGATGGAAATCACAGTCTTCACACGCTTGAACATCACTTGACCAGTGGACATCATGATCAGCAGCATGAAAACGATCAACGCCCAGTACAGGTGCGACAGCGTGTGGCTCACTTGCCTAAAAGTTAGTAACAAAACATCGTAAAAGTGAGTACAACTCCCCACCGAAAAACAATAGATAGGAAATTGAAGAGGATACAGTAACGTACTTGCAGTCGTAGAGCGGGATGTCGTAGCCAATGTGTTCATAGCACAGCAGGTCCTGCGAAATTCGGAACACGAGCAGCGCCAGCGCCAAAACACCAGGGATGAGGTAGAACTCCAGGTTCTTGTACGGGTCGCGCTCAGCATTGATCTCCAGGTAACGATGACGTTCCTTCTCAATCTGGTCCACAACCTCCTGGCGGTAACGAACGATCTCACTGCGGCGACCCATACGTGCTCCATCATCAAACACGTTCATGGCACCTTCCAAGCATGCCTTGTGATGCGCTTCCAGCTCTTGAACAGGAACATACTGACATTTCGAGCCTGCGATCTTCTCCATCTCACGCTTGTACTTGATCAGAGCCTTATCACGCTGATTCACGTTGTTAGCCTCAGCCGTAGCTTCAAGAAGTGTCTTGGCCTCCGGGAAAATAGACGCCTCACGGAAGAGACCAGCGTACGTCTTGATGTAAGTGAACAGCTCGCGGGAAGTCACTGTGACGCCGTGGATCTTCTTAGGAAACAGGTTGGCCGGGTCGAATAGGTCGTCCAAGTAAGCCGTCAGCAGCTCCAAGAAGCGGCTGTCAATAGCCTCCACAGATCCATCGTACTCGCGTTCCGTGACTGCGTGGCCAGGGTGAGGCAGCAAGAAGCACGCCACCTTTTCGAAGCAAGAGCTGATCTGTTCACGCGTATCTGCCAGGTCCTTCTGCTTACGTGACGAGAGCAATTCCACCATGTACTGGTCCATGTCTTCGCGCTTCTCTGCCAAGCTCTGGTTGCGAGAAAAGTCCTGCCAGTCACGCACCAAGAAGTCGAGACGCTGGAATGGACGTCGACGTTTGGGGGAATCTTCATCTTCTTCGTCCTCCTTGTCATCGTTCTCTTCCTTCTTCTCCTCCCCCTTTTCACTTACAGTAGACGAAGTTTTCTCCAAACTATGTCCAGAAGCACTGGCTGTCGATGCTGCACGCTGTAACGCCTGTTGCTTGTCACTCAACGACGACGACGACTTGGCATCTCCAAACAGAGCCATTCTACAAACATATTCTTTAAGTAAACTTCACATTTTCAACCTTCAAAATGAATAACTTACCGTCCGTATTCCGTGAACAGTGCCAAGTGTTGCAAATTGTCCTCTTGCACTCTCTTGTCCACATTGTAGATCTGGTACGAGCTCAACAGTGTACTAAGACCAAAGATACTTGCCGTCAGCATCTGAGACGTCTCAGAGTCGAACATTCCTTGTGTATCAATCAGGAACACCGCAATATCCTCTCCAGACTGACTTTTGCGGATGAAAGGGGTTTCCCACATCCAAATTCCGGTCGTATTACGCTTACGACCAGCTCTCCAGCTGAACCCCTTTTCCCCGTGGGTCTGCTCCACATTGGAGTTGCCTTCTAGCTTCCCTTCTCCACTTCCAGTGACGCCTTCCATGACCCACGCTTTCCACACTTCCGTGCTTTCGTCCTGCGCTCCGTCAGGCTTGAGCATGCGTCCGTGGCTTGCATGACGAAGGTATCGAAGGAATAAGTCCAAAACGAAGCTTTTTCCCGTCCGGAAAGCGCCCACAACGGAGAAAATAGCGACTTTCATGTCCTCCGGCACCTGATGGAAGATTTTACGCAGCGCCTCCTCATCCAGCGTGAAGTTGGTGCCTTCCTCGTTAATGCTGACGATCTGTCGGGCCTTCGGGAGCTTCTTCACGGGCTCCAGGGCCACGGGGGCCGGAGGGGGAGACACATGCGAGGGTGAAGGTGGGGAGCTCATTTAGGAGGTTTTGATCTTGTTCTCGACTGATGAGGAATCAGTTACGGGCTGATTCTTGTGCAGTTGTTATTGGTGGAAAATAGAACAGAGACATGTGATTGGATAAGATACGAGAGATGGGCCCTACATACGTCGCCGAGGTGAGCGAGCCAGCTCTCGTAATACCGACTCCTTCTTTTTTTGTCTGAGAAGGACCGGCGGTCAACTTCGCGCCACTTTTCAGTGGTGCGAATTCCAAGTGAATGGAACCACCCGGGGATGGATGGGCTGAGGATTAACATTTCTTGGTTGAGATTTGGGTGTTCGCTGAAGACGAAGTGGCCGCTCAGCCACACCTGCCAACTGGTTCTGCAACACACTGAGGATGTTCTTGGCGGCGTTTACGTCACGGTCGACTGACTTTCCGCATCCGCCGTTCTTGGTTAGGCAGTGGAGGACTTTGTGGACCGGAACACTGCGAACTACTCCGTCTCTGCACCTACGCTTCACGCGCTGGTTCTCCAAGTCGCTGAAGCTGTGACAGTCGTAGTGCCTCTTACTGGTACGAAATTCGTCCACCACGACCACCTCGCAGTAACGGGCCAGCTTGCGCGCGAACGTTTTCACAGGTCCCGGCACACTCCCTTTGATAACACCCTCCCCAGCCATGCCACAGTCGCCAAAGCCAACAATTGTTTTTGTGCCTCGAGCACCCGCTAGCTCAAAGCAGGCTCGATCCAGCTGTGAACTGCGAAGTGTATAGCGGCGGAATTTCAGCTTCCGAAAGAACGGATCCATAAAGAAAGAGAGAAGACGCCGCCCGTGCTCAAACCAGAACTCAATCGCGACGCAGAACAGCTCGACCGAAGCGGTCTTTTTGCTTGGAGTGCTTTTAAGCAGTTCGCGAGTTCCAGGAGACTTGTCGATGCGGTGCTTGGATTTTCGATTCGAGCGGGAGTACCCGCTCGCGCGGTAGAAGTCAGACGTCCGGAAGCGGACCGTTTTGCCGTCCTGGTTCGTAGCCGTGATGAAGTCCGTGCGTCCAGGGTCGATCCCCCAAATCACGTCGTAGTCTTCAGTAGTACCAGTAGGTGTTTTCGCTAGAGGCAATCCAAGTGCGTCCGACACGTTCTTTTTCTTCGTCGCCATCGTCTTCCCGTCTTTTCCCCTCTTCTTCTTCTTCTTCTTCTTACCACGAGTGGGCCGATTCATGTGCACGCCAACGCCGTATCCATCTGTCGTGATCTCTCGATGGAAGCTACGCACGCCCGGCTTCTCTAGTTTGTCCACGTAAAAAAGTCGACGCCACCACATATCAGACAGTTTGATCCAGGAAGATTTTGCAGCAAGACTGTCCTTGAGCGTCCACACTTCCTCTTCGTATTCTACAGTGAGATCACGACGAACGTTCGGACTTCGAAGCAGTAGCGACCGTAGTCCAGTGGAGTCCACCTTGCAGTAGCTCGACTCGAACCCGCGCTTCGTTGGGAGGAGGGAGAACACCCGTTTCTCCACAAAGTCTCGTTTGTCCTTGTTTTCCTTGTTCCACTTCTCAATGTACTGAAGGAACTCGTAGAACATTGGCAGAAGGTGTTGTGGAGCCCAACTTATTTTCCCCTCTTGTGTCCTTGGGATCTTCTCGCGCAGCTCCACAATGACAGGGTCGGCCACTCGAACCGGGACCGAGTTGAACGTCTGAGCGAACACTCCATTCAAAATCTCGTGACCAACACTCTTGGAAACTTCAAACTTGTCCAGAACGTACGTCCGGAGACGTTTCGCAAAGTTTCGTACGACTCCGTTCTTGGCATTCGTGGCCATCTGGGACGCAGCAGCTTGGAACCAGCCTGAATTCAGGTATTTCGTATTCGGACGACTCCGGTCCCCACGCAGCTTGCAGAATTCATCCGCTGCTTCCTCCAAATCTTTATTCTTGGTTTTCTGCGTCGTCAGCCATTGTTGGAATTTGTCCTCAGTGAAGAGAAAAGCGCTCACAGAAACATCCTCAAGCTTTCCAGTCCTGCCATTGGCTTCCCATCTCCGTCTACGGTCCTTTGTCTCTTGCGTTTTCAAAACCTTTTCAAACTTTTCCCGGCGAGGAACGCTAGTGACAAGACTCAAACACGGTTGGTACAAGTCCGTGGCATCTATCTTGCAGAGAGGACGACCGTCTTTCAACTGGCGAAGAACGTACAGGTTGGCGAGCAGGAACGCCTCCGCGACGGCTTGGTTGACTTCCTGGATGCATTCGTTCCACGCTAGCCCAGTTGCTTCCGGCTTGCAGAACACTCGCAGTGTTTCTTTCATGACAAAGAAGTCAATGGTCTTGTTCTTGGCTTTGCGATCCACCAGATCTTGGCGTTTGACTCTCTTGCGTGGCGGTGAGGCGGGCGGAGAAGGCGGTCCCAGCTCGTACAACTCGGGTGGTGTTTCGGCAACGATCTCATCTTCGAAGCCGGGCTTGTCCGGTGGGAGACGCTTTTGCCCTCGCATTGCAAATTGCGGAATGAGCGAAAGAAAGCAAGCCGAAAATTTCCACCTCGTGTAGAGTAAAAGTTCCCCATTGGCTTTTTCGCTTCACCTTGAAGGTTCATTTTCGAATCCTCCACCCATCGCTAGGAACCTAGGAAGCCACTCGGTGGGTGTCGTTATTATAGTTCTGCTGCCTTCGACATCGGACAAACCCTTGAAGAAAATCGGGTTGCAGCAGGAGATCATCCGTAACCAAGTTTTATTTATTGTAGTAAAGTTAAAATGGCCATGGCAGTGAAGAAGAAGGAAATTCCCAATGGAAACGTCGATGCAGTGGAAGTTGCAGCGATACGGGAACCAGCAGCAAGGCAGGCAGTGTAATCTTCGGGTGTGGACCACCACATCATTGAGCACAAGTACCAGGTGAGGCACACGGTGTCCTCGCACGCAGTCTGCATGTACGACTGCGCCTGTGAATTGTAGTAGTATTGCTCCACAATAGCCGAATCTCTTGCCGCGTTGACGATAAAGTTGTTCATTTCCGACCACGATAAAGAGCTCACGTTGTACGCCGTGCTGGCCTTGAAGAGTGGCTGCCAATTGAGGGTGTCGTTGTCCTCCGAAAGGTTTGTACCATGCACAGTGAAGTCCAGCAGGTCGTACGTACTTGGGTCGAAGTCCCAGATCATGAACGCCGGGTTGTTGTAGAAGATCGGAGAGATAGCGGCCGACATGAACAGAGGCACGAGCTGCGAGCTTTGGTCGCTATTGTCAGCTTCAATGACCTCGTCCGGGTCCTGCGACTCCATATCGGCGGTGAGTGGTAGACGGAACTCAACACTGTGTGTGTGGCCGAAGATCTGCGCCTTGATGACGTCCGCGTACTGCGTCACGATCTCCTTGTACGTTGAAATGTACGAAGCTTCCCACATGGGTGAACCGTCTTGAGCGTCGATGATCGGGGGGATGTGGCCGGTGATGTAGGCGAATTTACCACCGGTACGAAGTCCCGATAGTGTGGCATTCAACCACGCGAATTGTTGGAACGGGTCGCTTTCGTTCGTCGTGTCCGGTTTGTGTTTCGGCGAGTAAGGAACAGTGTTGAGAGTAAGCAGCACGAGCTTCTCGTCGAGCTTGTAAGACAGGTAACCGCGGGTGTTTAGGTCCTTGAGGCTCGATGCGTTGAGTAAATTACTCCACGCTGGAGACACGACTTCAATCGTCGGGTTCTCTCCAGTGGAAGGATCGGTCACGTTCATAGTGTAGTCTGTATCAACAACATGGGTTAGCAACATTCAAACAAGGAGGTAGAACTAGAATGTGAACGTACTTGAAGTGTCAGTGTTGCCCAGGATGGCGGTGGCATTGGCAGAATCGGAGAAGTACTGGGCCATCGTCTCCACGTTAGCCTTCACCGCTTCAGCGAGGTATTCATCCGATGGTTCACCATGCACTGCATGGTCGCCAGTGTACAGGAAGAAGGTTGGATCGGGCAGAATTTCCTTGGCGTATTCGAGAGCGGATGTCAAGAGGTTGATAGGGGCGTCGTTGCCGTACTGGATCGGAATCTCCGCGGATTCCTTTTCATCCAGAGACTCGGAAATGTTGAGGTGGACGTCGGAAAAGTGAAGGATTTGCTTGGCTCCCACCTCATCACCGACGCCGGAGCTGCCACTACCGACAGAACCCGTTCCAGAATTGTCTTGAATGCTTGTCGACGTGATCTTGCCGCCTTGAAGACTGGGAGACTTTGCCTGAACCAAAGGCATGGTCAGAAGTAGAACGGTTGGTACCAAGCGAAGAAGCATCGTGTAGTGGAGGAGAAGTATGTAGTAGAGAGTAAATTAAACAATGGCACCACAGGAAGATCGCTGCATGATCTACAAGTATGTCGCCCAATGTCGGTCAGTATCTGAGACGATCATGCTAGGTCGCAGATAAATTTGGTGTATGCAGCCATCATGTCGGCACCACGTTAGTCGCCCGGAACGAGCAGTGAAACTTCAAATACAACGATCTCGGCGGTAGTATCACCGGATCCACAAGTCGAAGGTTATCCTGCAGCATGTCGGAGCACTGTGGATCAAGTTTTACACCCACGTTCTGAAGCAACATGTGAGTTTATGTACTAAAAATTCAAAATTAACTAACGCGTTTGCTGTCCAGCAACCACATTTGTGTTTGGACTACTAATACCCCCGTCCGACCTTGATCGTAGTCGTCTGAAAGGTTCCAGGGCCCAACTAGTTGCAGTTCGCCAGGCGTCAGCTGCATATTCGTATAGAGCTGGAGGAACGGGAACTTCTTGTGGTTCACGTAGGAGATGACGAGGTGTGCGTTGAGCGAATCTCTGAGACTTGTCCTTGACCCACCATAGCACCGAATACGTCTCCTCTGTCTCCGTTTCTTCGTTGCGCTGTAGTACGACACCCACATACCATTGCTCACTGTGCATGATCTCGACAATATCCCCTTTCTCGAAAATCACAGGAGGTTCCGGTTCCTCCAACGTTGCCTCCTTCTCATCTGCTTGGATAACCTCTACAGGCTGCAGCTCTTCAAACGTTGCAGACGGTAGTGGAGCTAGTGCTGCATATTGGTCCTCCACCTCGCGTAGGTATGCGTTTCCCACTTCGAACGCCTCAGCAAGAATCTGACGCATGGGACTTGCAACCAATGGAGCCACGTCCAACGCTTGTTCCACGAACTCGTAAGCGCGCTTAAAGCGCTTCACGAGGCCGTCGATCTCGTAGTCACGAGGGTCAACAGACTGCGCGCGTCGACACAGCGGACATGAACGGAAACGATGCTGAGCTGCATGGGACAAACACGACCAGCAAAATGTGTGTGTGCAGGACAACGTGATGGGAGCTTGGACGTCAGCACAGAGACAAATCGGACACGTCAACGCTCTTGGACCGAGACGGAAATTACCGTCAGGTAAGACACAGAGCATCACTCGGTCCGTAAGAGCTGCAGTTTCATCACACAACGCGTCCAGTTCGGTTCCGTCGTAGAACGGCTGACACTTAAGGCTTTCCAGAACGTGAGCTTTCAATCGAGAGGTCGAGTCTTCATTTTCAATCCCAGAATTCGCGGCCTTGTCGAACTTCTTAGCAATTTTAACCAGCGCGAGACTGTTAAGCACAACAAAGCGGCGGAACGCGTCCACTTTGTGTGATAGCTGGAGAACGTCCAGCAACAGCGTTCGAGCAGTTGCGTGAGGTAGCACCCACCGCATCCCCAACGTTTGTTGCAATGGCCTCAGCTCACGGTTCACTAACTCATCGAGGATTCGAGCATGAGCATCATTGAGTTTTTGCATCTCGATCTCCAAAAGGGACTGGAACCATAGCACACGCTTGTCATTGGGACTGTTGCCCTTTGCAAAAGACAGCTTAATCTCGCGTTTTAAAGCCTTGTAGTCGACATAGTCGGTTGTCCACTCTGGAGATGCCAAACTGCGCACACGTTTGCCGAATTTCATTGGTTAAGTGCGTGGTCGAAGGCGGATTTCAAAGTGAGGATACTTTCTCAAATGAAGACGTTGCATCTCATGGGACCAATTTTAGATTCTCAACAGCAGAAAAGATTCTTTGAAAAATAGTTTATACTTTATCCAAGTATTTTGGAAGAGTCGAATCAAAAGGCAACTTTTTCAAATTGTTGTGAACCAAAATTAGGTGCACACTGTTGCTTCAACCTGCTTACGACTCCCAGACGAATCCACTGGAGCGGACGCCCTTGTCCTCCTCGCCCAAAAACGGGTAGTCCGTGTATCCAGCCTCTAGTGGCATCTCCGGCTGCAAGTAGAACGTCTTGGGGTCGTACGGCGTCAACTTCTCGTCCTTGCGCAGACGCTCGACCAGGTCCGGGTTCGAGATGAAGTCACGTCCGAAGGCGATGATGTCGGCTGCTCCTTCCTCGACGGTCTTCATGGCATCTGCACGGTCGAAACCTGCAGCTGTGATGATGATGCCATTGTAGATGCTGCGAAAGTAGCGAGCCACACCTTCCTTCGGCACATCCGAGTTGTCGGCGTGCATCCCGCGACGCTCAATGACGTGCAGGTAGGCGAGGTCGTACTTGTTGAGCTTGTTCACGAGGTATCCATAGGTCTCGCGTGGGTTCGAGTCCTTGCATCCGAAGGTCTCTCCAAAGGGAGACAGTCGGATTCCAACCTTGCTGGACGGTAGACTGGAGAGAACGGCCTCCACCACTTCGAGCGCCAGTCTTGCGCGGTTCTCGATACTTCCGCCGTACTTATCCGTTCGCGTGTTGACGCTGTCGCAGAGGAACTCCTCCAGCAAGTATCCGTTGGCGGAGTGGATCTCAACTCCGTCGAAGCCCGCGGCGATGGCGTTCTCAGCCGCGCGCTTGTAGTCGGCGATAATACCGGGGATCTCATCGATGTCAAGAGCGCGTGGGGTCACGTAGTCTTTGCGTCCTTCACGAGTGACGGCGTGGCTCTTGACGTTGGTCATGCTCGTGGCGCTCGAAGACACCGGCAACTGTCCGTTCGGCTGGTTGAGCGGGTGACCGACTCTGCCCGTGTGCCAGAGCTGCACAAACACCTTGCCGCCCTTGTCGTGGATGGCCTTGGTCACTGATTTCCAGCCTTCGACCTGGTCTTGGTTGAAGATACCAGGGGCGCCAAAGTATCCTCTTGCCGTGGGACTGATGTGCGTGGCTTCGGTGATGAGGAGTCCACCGTCGGTGGCTCGTTGCTCGTAGTACTGGGTCACCAGACCCATAGGCGTACCGGCGTCACCTGTGCGCACACGTGTGAGTGGAGCTAAGGCGACGCGGTGTTTGAGCTGGATGGGGTCTTGTTTGCCACCGAGGGTGACAGCGGAGAAAAGGCTGGGTGCGGGTGTGGTGTTAGCAGAGGGGGCCATGGTTACTGGTTGCTTGAGAGCGCTGGTTGCTGTGGAAAGCACTTGAATTGTTGAGAGGAAATTGAAAAGTGAGTGGGTTAGTTGCAATAGTCGTCGAAGACTGCTGCAAAGGTAGACGACGGCTGATTGCGAACCATTTTGTAGGTGGGCTAAGATGATTGAGAGCTTTGGCAGCGGAAGGTAGCGATCCAACGCATTCTCATAGTGAAAAACTACGTCAAACTCATTGACGACGCGATCACTAAAAATGTTTGTCTCAGTGGCAATACGTTTTTTGGAATACTGAGACAAACACTGACTCTTGATCGCGTCGTCAAGAAGTTTGACGTAGTTTTTCACTATGACACATACTAGAGAACGTTGCATTTTAAACTTGGCCCTACACATCTTCCGCCCCAATAGCCACAACAACTTGTCGGCGACAAAATGGTTCGCAATCAGCCGTCGTCTACCTTTGCAGCAGTCTTCGACGACTATTGCAACTAACCCACTCACTTTTCAATTTCCTCTCAACAATTCAAGTGCTTTCCACAGCAACCAGCGCTCTCAAGCAACCAGTAACCATGGCCCCCTCTGCTAACACCACACCCGCACCCAGCCTTTTCTCCGCTGTCACCCTCGGTGGCAAACAAGACCCCATCCAGCTCAAACACCGCGTCGCCTTAGCTCCACTCACACGTGTGCGCACAGGTGACGCCGGTACGCCTATGGGTCTGGTGACCCAGTACTACGAGCAACGAGCCACCGACGGTGGACTCCTCATCACCGAAGCCACGCACATCAGTCCCACGGCAAGAGGATACTTTGGCGCCCCTGGTATCTTCAACCAAGACCAGGTCGAAGGCTGGAAATCAGTGACCAAGGCCATCCACGACAAGGGCGGCAAGGTGTTTGTGCAGCTCTGGCACACGGGCAGAGTCGGTCACCCGCTCAACCAGCCGAACGGACAGTTGCCGGTGTCTTCGAGCGCCACGAGCATGACCAACGTCAAGAGCCACGCCGTCACTCGTGAAGGACGCAAAGACTACGTGACCCCACGCGCTCTTGACATCGATGAGATCCCCGGTATTATCGCCGACTACAAGCGCGCGGCTGAGAACGCCATCGCCGCGGGCTTCGACGGAGTTGAGATCCACTCCGCCAACGGATACTTGCTGGAGGAGTTCCTCTGCGACAGCGTCAACACGCGAACGGATAAGTACGGCGGAAGTATCGAGAACCGCGCAAGACTGGCGCTCGAAGTGGTGGAGGCCGTTCTCTCCAGTCTACCGTCCAGCAAGGTTGGAATCCGACTGTCTCCCTTTGGAGAGACCTTCGGATGCAAGGACTCGAACCCACGCGAGACCTATGGATACCTCGTGAACAAGCTCAACAAGTACGACCTCGCCTACCTGCACGTCATTGAGCGTCGCGGGATGCACGCCGACAACTCGGATGTGCCGAAGGAAGGTGTGGCTCGCTACTTTCGCAGCATCTACAATGGCATCATCATCACAGCTGCAGGTTTCGACCGTGCAGATGCCATGAAGACCGTCGAGGAAGGAGCAGCCGACATCATCGCCTTCGGATGTGACTTCATCTCGAACCCGGACCTGGTCGAGCGTCTGCGCAAGGACGAGAAGTTGACGCCGTACGACCCCAAGACGTTCTACTTGCAGCCGGAGATGCCACTAGAGGCTGGATACACGGACTACCCGTTTTTGGGCGAGGAGGACAAGGGCGTCCGCTCCAGTGGATTCGTCTGGGAGTCGTAAGCGTGCAAGTGTAAATGGTTGGAGTAGTCACGCATTCCCCACGCTAATTAAACCCGGACGTCAAGCCTAAGTTTAAAGGAGTTGTATTTTTTCTCTAGCAATCTGTCGGTAACGACCGTGCGATGAATTGCAGAGCTCGTTCTCGTTGTGAATGCTTGTTTAAGCGCTTGTATTGTCCATACTGCTGGTCTGAGTTAGATCCAACACATGCACGCTCATATATACAGCAGAGAACGGATCCAACTCAATATTGTACAATCCAATATTAGCTGCGATTATTGAAATACAGTTCAAGCCTGTTCAATAAAGTATATTGCTGCACCGGCAAGTGTTTAAGAGGAATGAATCCTCAGAGTGTGGGCGATCAAAATGAATCATCCTACAACGAGCAGAGTTATTAAACCATAACGCAAGAAATACAACTCAATACATTTACTGCAATACTCCAATAGTGGAACACAATACAATGATTGCTGACTCAGTGAACTCAAAAATTAATGTACACCACACCAACTGAAGCTGGATTACGCTACATGGGTTCACATTCTATTCCGACGAAATCATGAGCGATTCCGATGTCGTAGTGGATGTAGCTCCGCCCGTGCAAGCGTCTTCTGCTGCGAGTTCCGACGTTCCTCCTCCTCCATCATCTTCTGCTTCGTCTCCTCCATCTAACGCACCTCTCACCGCTCCCGACAACCAAGTGGTTGCGTCACCCCATGGTCATAACCACAGCCATGGCCACCATCCAAATTGTCAGCATTCTCACGGTGAAATTCCGCCGGAAGAGCAGGAACCAATGACCCCATTGGAGGAAATGTTTTCCTGTGCTAAACGCAACGATCTGGCGCAGTTCGTGCAACTGGTGGCGGAATACGGCGACGAATTGGCCCGAGAGCGACTAGATCCGCAAGGCCACACGATCGCTCATTGGGCGGCACAAAAAGCCAACGGGGAGTTTCTCTACTATTTGCACTCTATCGGAGCACCCATTGACTCTCCAAGTGAAGACGGTAAAGTCCAGTTACACCCCATTCATTGGGCCTGTGCAGCGGGAAACTTAAGCGCTTTACGGACTCTCGTTCGCAAGCTCGGAGTGGATATTAACACTTGTGACGCCAAGAAAAACCGTTCCCCATTGCTAGTGGCTGCACAGAACGGACACCCGTTATTGGTACTGTTTTGTGTGAGAAATGGCGCTGATGTCAAGCTTGTGGACGCAGATGGAGATACAGCAGTGCACTGGGCAGCGTATAAAGGAGCGACGGAGATCGTCGCGGTCTTCCAGTACCTGCAAGTGAGTTCCGATGCTCCTGATAACTTTGGACAGACGCCATTACATCTCGCTGCTATGAGAGGAGAATTGGAAACAGTGCAGTTCTTAGTGGAGACGCTGGATGCAGACGTGAACGCTCTGGATTCCAAGAAACGAACCCCGAGAGATCTGGCACAGCTGAAACGTTTCCATCAAGTTGCACGGTACCTGAAAGAACGAGAGATGCGCGTTGCAGCGTGGAATATCGCCGCTTTCACGTGGTGGTGTAACCCCGGCAGTCGAGCTCCGTACCACTTCACAGTGGTTAACGCTGTGGTTTCAGCGTTGATTTATCTCTTCGTGATTTTTCCCATGATGCCAGATAGACGCAACGTAATGGTACCGCATTTGGCGTGGAACGCTGTAGCTTGGTACTTCTTCTATCGCACTGTAACGACTAAACCTGGTAGTGCAGCAGACGACAGTAAGCAGTACGGTGTAGCCTACGAGAAGGTTACGGAAGCTCTCATTGGTGGAGACGCAGAAGAAGAAGACGAAGAGATCGAAAGCGCCAGTGTTCGTGCTCAACGTGAATGTATGGAGCGTCCATTGTGTCATACCTGCCATATCCAGAGACCTCCGCGATCCAAACACTGCCGTATCTGCAAGACTTGTGTGCCAGTCTTCGATCACCAGTAAGTGTTTATCATGCTGGTTTTGGTTCTAAACTGAAGTTCTAACACTTGTTGTAGCTGTCCGTTTGTAGACAATTGTGTGGGACGTGACAACTACGCATGGTTCCTGCTCTTCGTGACGTTCCTGACTGTGGATCTCATTGGGTTCGAGTACGTGCTCTACCTTCTATGGCGTTACCACCATGCTGTGCGCTTCTACACTGTCATTGCGATGATCTACTTCGTGTTTTTCCTGCTTCCGGTCGGCCAGCTTGCAGGTTTCCACTTGTACCTCACAGCTCGTAACCGCACGACAAACGAGCTGCTAAATGCTGATCGGTATCGCTTCCAACGTGGTGAAATCCGCTCGTACGACCGTGGGATCATTCGCAATGTGGGTGAGCGCTGTTTCGGTCTCGGTACTGAACAAGACGACACAGAAGCGAAGGTTAAACTGCTTGATGAGCAGCTCCGGTCTGTTCCGGTTTAAACACCCCATAAAGTTGGAAAACACTTTTACTGGGTTGGATTTAACTAATACAGGAGATTACCAGAGCTGGCACTTGGTCTTGGGGTTCATACGGGAGCCAGCAGGACACGAAAACACACGAGCAAAGTCCCGTGAGTTGCTAGCTACTCCGTTGATGCGCCATCGCTCAGGAGAGTGTGGGTCTGTGGCTAAACGTTGTTTCATACTGGCGTCACTAGCCTTCGCACAAAAAGCCTGAGCGAACGAAATGAAGAAGAGTTTGTCGGCTGCGTTGGCCGGCAAGTTGCGCTCGGCTTGGCTCATAGACGTCATCCGTTCTTCCGTGTCACTCTCGCTCATCTTGCTCAGTTGCTGTGTCTGCTCGGTAATAAACTCTTGGTAAGCGCCAAAAGCCAATTTCACTCCTCCATTGTCCGCGATGTTCTCGCTCAGGGTGAAATTCCCGTTGACGTGGCCAAGCACCTCCGAATCTCCACTTGTCACCTCGAAATTGTTGTACTGATTCACGAGACAAGCTGTTCGCTTCGAGAACTCGTCAGCCGTGGCGTTACTCCACCAATCTTGAAGGTTGCCGTCCCCTGCGTAGTATCTCCCAGAAGCGTCGAAGCCGTGCGTAAGCTCGTGACCAATGACACTACCGATTCCACCGAAGTTTCGTGCTGGATGACGTCCACGAGAGAAGAACGGAGGCTGCAGGATACCTGCAGGGAACACGATCTGGTTGGCAGTTGGCTGGTAGTACGCGTTCACTGCAGCGCTCGTCATCGCCCACTTGTTTCGGTCTACGGCCTTGCCAATCCGTGCCACTACGCGGTCAAACTCGTGCCTTTTCACGACCCTCATGTTCTCTGCTAATGGGGCATCGCCACGTAAGTCATAGGGGAAATGCTCCTGACGAGTGGAATGTCCAATGAGGTTCGTCATATTGCCCAGCTTCTCCAGAGCTGCCTGTCGAGTAGAGCCATCCAGCCAATCCACTCGCCCGAGGTTCTTCTGCAAAGACGCTTGGACCTGAGTGACTAATTGACTTGCAAGTTGTTCACTGGAGTCGTCGAAGCGAACAAGAGCAAAGTATTTGCCCACCAGATCGGGGAAGTTGTCGGTCACACGTTGAAGACACACTTTCCATCGAGGAGCACGCACTTTCTGGCCGCGTAAAGTCCTCGCGAAGAACGAGAAGCTGGCTTGGACGAACGGTTCACTGAGGACTGGAGCGTAGGCACTGATGTACTGGTATGTTAGGACAGCTTTGAGCGTGTCTATCGTCACCGAATCTCCAGTAATTAGTTTTTCAACACGTCCGAAAAACGCTGGCGTCTCCACAACCACGTCAGCGTTCTTGGATTTGAGACTCGATAGTAATCCAGTGCCGTTAAGGAACTTCCCAAATAGTAAAGGGTACTTCTCAGCAGCTTGAGTCACGCTCATTTTGTTGTACGAAGCCACCGGATCCTGCAACTTCTCCTTTGGTACGAAAAGCGGCGCTAACGTCTGTTCAAAGCCAATAACCGAAGATGCTCGAGCTGCTGCTGCGCTGGATTCCCATCCAGCGAGAATGAAAAGCTCGACCACATAAGCATGGAACGCATCGCTAATCGAGTCGAAGTGCTTCTTGTCCAGATAATACTCGGGGTCTGGCAAGGACAACCCAGTCTGTGACATATACAAAGCGTACTTGGTAGCGTCCCGAGCGTCCGCAGATACACTCAAACTCGTGAAGAAGTCAGATCCTGCCTTGGACAAGTCTCCTGCCAACTGGAAAAGCTTCTTTTTGCTCTTCACCGCTCCAATTTGCTGTAAAACAGGCGCAAGTACTTGCAACGACACGTCATCAGCCATCGTGCTACTGGTGTTACTGAAATTCATGCAGGAATCGTACAATTCGCCCACTAGAGGCCATCCTTGCTGCATCACTTCCTTCAGAACTTTCTGGTTCTCATCACTCACAGTTGAGAAGGACAGAAAGACACTCGGTTTGTCGTCAGGGATCTCCGTCTGCTTCTGCCACGCTCCACAGCTAAACTCGTAAAAATCATCACAAGGATCCACATCTCGATCGATATGAGCTGCCACGTCACTAGGCAACAGCTCCACCCACTCTGCTGTCTGTGCAGAGTTCTGGATGACTCGAGGAGCTTGCAGCGTGCCTCCACGTACCACCAGAACGACCACAATAAGGAATAAAGCGCCAAGACCGCCTACTGCCCATGCAGCTACAGGCTTCTGCGTCAATAAAGGAGGAGGACCAGCATAACCAGAAGGTTCATCGTCATGATGCACAAGTGGCTGTTCATCTCCTAGCGCTTTCTGAGGCGGTAATGACGCGTCATCGTCGTCGATAGGGGGCGACCCGCCGTCTTCGTCGTAGATTTTCTTCCATTTCGAGCTCATAGAGCGCTCCATTGAAGGTGCAATTAGGTGCGTTGAATGCGCACGAGTTTCCTCTTCTTGACTATGCCTGCTGTTCACCAGGTGGAGATACGTGGACTGCGTACGAGACACTTGTTGGGCGTCGCTTCCAAGTCGGCAGGTGTGGATTTGCGTGTTGGTTAACGACACCACACGGACTAAAACAGGTCGGTCTAAAAATAGTATACCGGACTATTACCGCGGTACCAAATTATACATCGGACTATAACAGATATGCCGTATCGTAGGATAAATGATGTGGATATGTGATATCGTAGGATAAACGTCTTGGCCAGTCAAAAACCTCAAGTAGCTAGGAACAATGGGCGGCAAGAGGAAGCGTAATGAAGGCTCTGTGACGGTGCAACCAGGGCCCGGCAAGGCCAACAGCAAAGCACTCCATAAGAACAAGAAGTATAAAGTTGCAACCGCGAAGAAAGTGAGCGGATCGGTGCCTCAGAAGACGCAGGAGAAGACAATCAAGCCTGCTGCTGCTGCGAATTCCAATTGGTTGGCACTTAAGAGCAAGATCCAGCAGAAGGACCAGCGCCACAAAGGCAACAAGACGCACGAAAAGAAACACGATCTGGATGTGAAGGCACAGAAGCAACGTGTTAAGCAGGAGAAGCAGGCGAAGCGCATGAAGTTGCGCACTGCCGAATGGGTGGACAACTCGCGTATTGTCGGAATGGATTGCGAAATGGTGGGGGTGGGACTCTCTGGTAAAACCAGTGTGCTTGCTCGCTGTAGTATCGTGGACTATGACGGTAACGTTCTATATGACAAGCATGTGCGGCCTGTGGAGAAGGTGACGGACTTCCGGACGCACGTCAGCGGTATCAAGTCCAGTTCGCTACGCCACGCGATTCCCTTTGCTCAGTGTCTGAAAGAGGTGGGCAAGCTCATGCAGGACAAGATCATTGTGGGTCATGCCTTGAAGAATGACTTCCAAGCGCTCATGTTCACGCCTCCGAAGCACCTGATCCGCGATACCGCCTACTACCGACCGTACATGCGTCGTAAGATGAACGGAACGGTACGTCACCATCGTCTATGTAGTACATTTAACGTTGTAGGTGATGCTAACTTTCGCTTGCTTGTAGAAACTGTATCCGAAGTCGTTGAAACACTTGACGGAGGAAGTTCTAGGCCAACAGATCCAAACTGGACAGCACGACTCTGTTGAAGATGCACGCGCCACGCTGGAGCTGTACAAACGCGAACAGTACGCGTGGGAGAAGTATCTGCGTACGAACAAGAGCAGCAGCTCTTTGGTGGGTGTTGCTCCTGCTCTGCCGACGAAAGAAGAGGACGATGCACCTCAGGCGCTCCCTGCCGCTGCCAAGGCTCATCTAGACAGTGATGACGAGGAAATCAGTACTGGACGAGGTGTCATGGCCGTTCCAGACTCCAAGGAGCTCGCTATCATGGAGTACGGCGAGTAAAAGAGGACCCATTTGTCGTCCCGTAGATAGAGATGGATACTTTCGTAAAAGTCCATAAATCACTTCTTACAGTTTTCTCTTTTTACGTAAAAAGAATTTGGTAAAAAGTTAGTGAAGATCAAGAGAGATCAGAGCCAGCCATTTCAGTCTTGAATTTTACGATTGGAAGGGAATCTATTGCTACCTGTAGTGCCTCTCTTTACCAGCTACCAGCCCTGCCTCCTTTAGCTCCGTCTCTTTAGATGGAACGGGGAGACGTCGAACGTGGTTACGCAGTTAAATATGAGGCGGAAATGAACTTCTGAAGCTTCTTTATCCGAGTTTCTGGGATTTTCTGGTGCCTTCGGGCGTGGAGATTTTCAGGACTTGATGCACGGGGGAGAAAGAGCTTTGCTTCTTCTCACCAGCCTGTCTTCGTTGCCTATTGCGGGACCGGAGACGGCGCTGTTGCCTTCTCGTGCATTGAATGGAGGGGAGCTCCAGGGACATCTCTTGCTATTTGTATTTTGTTTGTATTTTGATTTAAAGCACTTTTTTACTTTCCACTGGCTGGTTATCTCTGTCCGGCTAGTGATATACGCAGTGCAAATAGTATACTGTGCTGCATGAGGAATACCCTCTCTTCGTCTGGTGGTGGTACTGGATGGGGTCGCTTTAGCTTCGGTCGGAGTGATTGAGGGATTCTTGTAGCAGTCACATCTTTTTCAAATGTTCTTGAACTAGATCGTCTTCGACTTGGCTGGGAATACCTGTGTAGTGAAAATGTTGTTGATGTATCTGCTACAAAGTATTAGCAGGGGCTAAAAGAATTTACCATCGTCGGCGTTTTACTAAAAGAGTTAAAAGAGTTAATTTGTTGCCGAACATCTCCATTGGCTGCTGGCTGGCGCACTCTAGGCTTCTGGCTGTTGTGCTCGCCGAACAAATGGGCGAGTAAGAGCATCTCCACCAGTGGGGGTCAAATCGCATATTTGACCAGAATTTCTCTACTCCGGTTCAAATGGTCAAATGGAAGGGAAGGAATGGCAAAACACCGAGAGGGCCTAACTACATGCCCGTGGAGGATGCTGCGCTATGACGAAATCGACGGCGGAAGTCGCGATCGTCGTATACAGGATACGTACAGAAGTATTGTGCACAGAGTTTATCGTAGTGTTCCTTGAAATTGCGACGTTTGTTTGGCATTTTCCCTGGTTGTTGTCCAGATTGATATTTTTAAGCATATCTCTTTATGACAAGATGTATTCAACAGCTAAAGCTGTCCAACTTTCAGCCATTCCACAAGAATTTCTCAGGTTGAGCAAGTACAACAACTTCAGCATGAAGACGCAGGGTTCAATTCTACGGCAGCTGTCAAGACTCGGTCTTAAGTCCTCAACTGAGGTTGTAAAGCTTGTGTGGTGGATCATCATTCTCGCTGTTCAGGCATTAGAAATAATCATTGTGTTGGATTTACAAAACAATATTTTTTCCGATAATTACTTCTTTTGAGAATTTGTGGATTGCGACAATATTGCCAATCACGTTTAAAGAGTGAAAAACTAGCTTTAAGATAAAGGGTGAAAAATATGGTTAACAGCTGAGTTAATACATTTGGAATTAATCAATAATGAATTCTAAGTTTTTCACTTCTTTAAAACAATAACTTATTTCTGATGACACAATCAGCCAAGAGCCGCTGCATGAAGGAACCACCGACGTTTCTTTCAATAACATTGCAATACTATTATCGGAATGATAGTCACGTGTTTTTACAATGCGGTGTATGCGTACTGCTACTGGAAGGTGCACTCCTCAATTTGTATCTGGATTCATTCCAGATCGGTATGCCACCACCGTATCACCACACTATCGCTATCGTTCACATGATCATGGCTGCCTTGCATGGAGCGTACGTCTTGCTCATGGTAGGCAGTTCAGCTAACCAACGATGGTTAGTTTTTACCCCATGAGCTTCCGACACTATGAAACCTGAAGAAAGCAAGTCGCATCGTACACGCTCCTTTCTTCTTCAAAGTGTCACTCGGGCTTACGAGAAGATTGCGGATCGCCTCGGACTATGTGGGATCAATGGAGGACACTTCCACCTACTTCACTTGCGTCAAGAAGTGGTGGAGACAGCTTTACAGATTGTTCAATCTTACCGAATGAGTTTCCTGCTGCCAAGAACCCTCATCAACCGCTTCTACGTGCTTTTGCTCGTAGTCAACTGCTGGTCGTCGGTGATCCTTTACTCGTTCTTTTACAAGCGCGAAGTGGCTCGGAGACGCTTTGCATGTATCGCTCAGGATTGTCTTCTTGATATCGTTGCGTGTATGGGTGTGGAGCTCATCATGCTGTTATACTACATAGGGGAATACAATGCAGAAATCACGGGGTTCTCTGCGCTTATCTGGTACAATGACGAGTGGCTCGAGCTTTTAACGAACTAAAGATGGTTGTTGTCGTCTCTTGATCTGATTTGGGAAGTCGTACTATGTTTTTACTCGGGTTAGTGCTCGACAACGACGAACATGAAGGAGCTACTTCAATATTTACCGTTTTGCAAAACCCGTATCGCTCATTCAGAACCTACAGTAGAAGACGGGAGTGACAAGCTTAAATGCATCGCTGTAAGTCCTAAAGCTTGGCTATCTCACTGGGAAAGTCTAACTACAGCGAAAGCGGAACCCGTAGACCTGAACTCGAAACCAAGCGGAATTAACGTGCACAGACAATCGTTATGAGCAGCTCACTGGGTATTCGGTGTTTGGGGTATTCTGACGCTTGGTCTACACATCCAAGCATCCGCACAGCCCAATGTTTGATGCAAGTGAGACCCTGGGCAGTTTCGAGAACATCCTGTTATCTGGGAGGTCTGGAATACCACAGACGGGGGATTAACGGGAAGGTCTTCAAGCGGTTGATTCCCACAGACACTGTACGATATTGAAATGTGTGTACCGAATTTACGAGAACTACCCACCGATCTGGATACCAAACGGCCTCAAAACACAATGATCCAAGTGGAGTACAATCAACTGACTGTCGTGACACCGGCTTTGCATGGACTGGAGCTGAACACTCTCGCAATAACGGGAAATCCGATCCACGAGATTCCTCCAGAAGCTTTCGAGGTTCAAGGCATGGTTGACCTCAGTATCAGCAACATGAATCTCCACCAACTTCCGCAACACGTAGCGCTGCTGTCAACGAAATTGTCATTGATACATATAGGGGCCACAAGCATTTTCTTCTTCTGGGGCTGGACGGACGAGCTTGTGGAGCGGATGAAGGGCAGAGAAAGCCCGTGACAGGCAGGACCTTCTCCATACTGTGATGACCTTGAGAAGAATCAGAATGAGACTGCTACAAGTTTTAGTGTTCCGCTGACTCCAGAATATTCTCAAACGCTGATGTACCCATCCGAGGCGAACAAGAATGTCATCTTGGAAGCTGTTCGGTGTGATCCTACCATTGAGGGTTTGTTTTATCCCCATGCAATGGAAGTCTACTTCAGTGCTATCAATACTCCACCTACAGTGGTTAATCCCGTGTAAATGAAGGAGATGTCATCAAATGAAGAACATTTATACTGGGAATTCCTAATGTGCGTTCTACTCGAACTTTCCGCGCCCACAAATCGACCTAGGCCAACAATTCCCTTGAATTCACTAAGTGGCCTGATTAAGTGCAAATACGTACTTAAAAGGATTTTTACTGTGTTCTTATTTCGTGGCTTCCAAATTTCATAACAAGTTGCATTACCAGAGGCACAAGTTAATGAACCACATGACAGCTAGCATTTGCGACTCAAATGCCTCAACATGTTCGCATCTCCGCTGATTTCCTCAACAAATAGGAGAATACACTCGTCCCGACGATGCAAATGGGATTCACGATCGTCACTATATCTACCCAGTGCTGAGAACCGACTCGAGAAGGCGAAGATCCTGCTGCAGAAACCGAAATCTCACCTGGATGCATCTTCCTGTACTTGCAGAACCGTACCGCGACGCGGACTATGGTTCTGTTCAAGTAGCTATTATTGGAGTTCGTGGGGCATCGCGAGACTTCGCTACTGGCCTTCGTACAGAGGTTTTTGAAGGGATCTGACGAAAGCGACCAAGAAGAAATCAACCGAGATGACTCCGGAGAAGTCAGTGACACCGATACCGTCTCCCACAGCTTTGTCTTTGGCTCCAGTTGCTTCACCTGGTGGAGTCAAGTCACCAGTGGAGAAATACTGAGAAGAAGATCTAAACGTGCTGCTATTACTGGAAATAGTGACGACTCCGCAAGATCCAGAAGCTCTACAAGCTTCAGACGAAGCTCCAGCTCTACCTACACGACGAAGAAGTCTACGTAAAGCTGTCTCTATTGATGCATCTGCTACCAATGAAACCAGTGAGACGAGTGATCTTCCTGCTTCGAGTACAGCGGTTGTAGCCACTACAAAACGAGGAAGAAAGCCGAAGACTACCGCTTAGCCAAGACAGGAAGCAGTTTCTACCGAGGAAGCGGCTGAATTTGGGTCAGCCGAAGCTCCAGAGCCAGCGGCTCAACCTCCGAAGAGGAGAAGAGGCCGACCACGAAAGAACAGCGAGGTGACGCAAGCTAAGCTGAAGCGTGGCAAGTCCATGCTGAGCGAGGCGACGCTGCACTGTCAACTGGAGTTAACGCGCAAGGTGCAGGCGTTCGAGGAGCAGATTCCGTGGGAGGCAGTATATTCCAACCTTCCCGCCCCCTTTGACGAGTCGAAGCATACCGATCTCTCCTTCATGTACCGCAACTTCTGGCGCAAATATCCGCGTGCTGTGTGGGAGCGCAACTTCTGGTCCGCCATGTCGCGCAAGCTCGACCTGAAGGACTTCAATGAGCGCAGCGCCCGCCAATACTCAGCCAAGGCCGCGTTCGAGTCGCTCATTGTCGCGAGCTCGGAGCGCAATTCTTCGTCAAGTTGGACGCAGAGCGACACCCTGGCTGGTGGTACCGAGGGTTTGTTGTGTCCCTGTATTCACTCCACAAGATTAAGGGGGAGCGGGCGATGTGGAAGTACCTCAAGGAGGACGCGCTCAAGCGTTTACCGGACTGCTAACTGCAGCTTCATTTGGCGGCGTCAAACGCTGCGGATATGCGTGCTCAACGCACACAAAAGAGCGATTCGATGTGGATGTCCAACCATGAGTTGGCAGATACGATTCTGGAGGATATGGCAGCTTTCAAGGAAGAGCAAAGTGTGCGTCGTGCGCAGCAATGGTCGAGTTGATGGCGAGAGATGGCTGAAGGACGGAGGTACTGGGTGTGAATTTTGGATTGGATATGTTCGTAAGATATTGACGATGAAGATATGACCAAGCAGAAATTCGCGAATAGATAAAACGACGAAGGCTGTGAAGAGCTACGCCAAATCTAGAATGTGTGTTTATTGTACTTAGAGCATCTCCACCGGTTAGGTCAATTGTTACTAAGTCTTATTTGTTATTTGGCACTGAGCTCTCACACCGGTCGACATTTATTTCCCAGCTATAGACAATCCACGATTGACAATCACGTAGAGCAGTTTGACACTTTCGAACTCGACCTTAAGAGAAGCATTGGGCGCGATCGTATCAACCTGCTATGGACGAAGGCGCCAGGCTAGGATTCACGGAGGAAGAACTATTCGGTGACGTAGATCAAGTTGAAGCTTGTTTTGACCGGCTAGAGTCAGATTCAGATGATGAGAATGTACGATGTAGTATCTAAAGTTGGACGGAAGCTTTTTTTTTAAAGGAGGACCGTCCAATGCATCAAACATGTAACATGACCCACAAAGTCAACACAATAATTTGTTCAACTTGCTGTCCCTCACGTTTCAGTAGAGTTTACTTGTTGAAACACATACAGTACCATTTCGACGATAAGGAACCCGTTCACCATCGAGTTCTAGAACACAAACATCACTTAAATCTCAGTCAACCGATATTCTCAATCCCTTCGTCATCTATAAAGTGAATATATTAATCCATTGAGTTTCAACACATGTGACAGCAGGTTTCGGTGCATGTTACTCCTTGGGGGAGGCAACGAAGAAAAACGAACGAACATCCGTCCTTTTCTCCTAAGCTGCTCCCCCCTTACTTCATTTTCTTCATGTCTCGAGCGACTTCCTCCCGGAATGCCTCACCGAACTCCTTGACCTTGGGCGCGTAGTTCTCGAACGAATTCTTGAGCGCATCGGCACCAGTGGATGCCATGGTCTTGGCGTCCTCCACGTGGTAGTGCGTTTTAAGTGCGAATCTCTGGAAGGTGCGCGAGTTTGACAGCGCCTTGACGGCCACGTCGTTGATCACGTACGACACTAAGCGCTGAAAGAAGGACATTTTGATCACTTGCGGTTGACAGCGGAGCTTCTCGAATGGTCCTAAAGTAATGCGGTGCATTTAACTTTAGTGTAGCATACACCAAGAATAGATAATGGATAAAGACCTTCTATACAGAATTTACTTCTAGTATCGCATAAATCGCTCTGTGTGGAGTTTCACATTTGGACTTACTTTGAAGGAGTCAATCATTGCGTGTTTATGTTTGATACTCACCTTAGAAATAGCATATCGTCCTCATCATAGTTCCTATCGGTGTTTCTGCCAATCGCGGTGGCTGGACCCTCAGAATGTCACCCCTTCTTTCGCTGTACCTCCGTCCCGTGGGGGGCGCACGCAGACCGCACGTCTCGTTCAGCCACACAGAGACCGACCGACGCCTCCACAGCTCGTTCCTCCACTCCCCGCCATCATGATGCTGAAGAAGTTGAGCTCCTCTGTGGCCCCGCGCTGCATGCAGACCTTCCAGGGTACGTAGGCACTGTACTGTTGCATACCTTGTGCGCAATGTATTGTAGCATTTTCCCCTTTTTAAAAAAATGCGCACCGGCGGAATTCATGAGAAGTAAGACTTCTTGGCTAATGATGATACTTTAATACATTATCAGGTCGCGCCGCCTTGAGCACGAAGGCCGTCGTGGACACGTACGAGTCGCCCGACCACTACTTCGAGAAGGACCGCATTGACGCTGGAGACCCGAGCAAGCGCGCTTTCACGTACTTCATGCTGGGCGGAGCCCGTGTGGCTTACGCCACGGCCGCTCGTCTAGCTGTCGTTAAGTTCGTGGGCAGTATGAGCGCCTCGGCCGATGTGCTGGCCCTGGCTACCGCTGAGTTCGACCTGAGCAACATCAGCGAGGGATCAACCGTCACGGTCAAGTGGCGTGGCAAGCCCATCTTCATTAAGCACCGAACGACCAAGGAGATCGATATCTCCAACCAGGTGGACGTGGGCAACTTGCGTGACCCGGAGACGGATGCTGTCCGTGTGCAGAAGCCCGAGTGGCTAGTGGTGCTTGGTGTGTGCACCCACCTGGGTTGTGTGCCCACGTCGGACGCTGGTGAATACGGTGGCTGGTTCTGCCCGTGCCACGGTTCCCACTACGACTTGTCGGGCCGTATCCGTAAGGGCCCCGCCCCGCTCAACCTCGAGATTCCCCCGTACAAGTTCATCGAGGACGAGAAGATTCTTCTGGGTTAAGTAGTGCAATGGTTACGTCAGTTGCTGCTGCCGAGGGCGGATGGAGATTTCACTACGAAAGAGACGTGGTGGCATTGCCACCATCAGAGAGGACGCAGCAACTGGAACAGATCTACAGTAAATACCAAAAACACTTTGAAACCTTGACGGGTTGATGCGAGTTTTGGATGCCAATTGATCGAGGTGAGTTACTGACTACGGTTCGAATCGCGGGTTGTAAGGTGCGCTTCATATGTGCCCCTCGAATTCTCACTTACCTTGAGAACAGATAGTCGTGATTGTTTTCTGTATCAACTATCCAACGTGGCTAAATCAGTTGCAGACTGCACTAGAATGCCGTTCATGAGCCTCAACGTGTCTCCAAGCAGTGGTCAACGGCCTTATCCAGCTGCAGATTTCCGTCACAATTTTGATACTAAATGCAATTGAGATAGAGAGAAACAGCAATCCTAGACAAGAAGCTCAAATTCATTAAGCACCAACTCAAGTGCACTCATGTACCTTTTGCTGTAGATCCAAATCATAGATCGCACTTGATTGTGCTCAATGAGTTGTAGCCAACTCAATTGCACCTTCAGAATTCAATTCTGTACCATCTGTACCTATCCATCACCAAGCCATCACATCATATTCCACCCTGTCAAACTCTATTATCAAACATTCCTTCACTTTTCTATCTCATTCCGCATCCGTCGCCAAGAGGATCATGCAGGACGCAGACTCTGACGCCCGTAAGAAGCCCAAGACGAGAGCGAAAGGCCCCAATCGACGCTCCGACAAGCTCCGACACACACAGCAGAAGCGTGAGGACTCCAGCGCGCATCTCGTGGGCTCTTCCTCGTCGTCTGGGGACTCGGACGAGCGCCATTCAAGCTCCAGCAGCAAAAGTAGCGAAGCAGAGAGCGGCGTAACACGTCGTAGGGTCAAAAGAAACCCTAAATCAAACCCTAAAACTGTATCATCCTCGCTCAAGGCATCTCCAGTGGCGATTGAGCCTGGTAAATTCCGATATTTGAAGCCTGACGAGATCCAGAGCGGACAATTGCCAGATTACGACTTTGCAGTCATTGTGAACCGTAAAGTGCAGCTTCCAGGGTGTTTTAGAAGAGCAATTCATTGTTTTTGCTGCTGTTCCGCACCGGCACAGTCGCCATCAGCTTTGGGGACGCCGAAAAGAGGATGTATGGACAGCATTGCGGACGTTTCTCATGAACGTTCGGGATTTAGAAGACTGTGCATGGCTAACTCTCCAATTGTGAATGAGAGCGAAGATGAACATCGCAGGATCGTCAATAAGCTCTGTAGTCAAGGACTACTGGTGGATATTATTGACGGAGGGGATTCCAAGGGAGAAATGCACTCCGGGTATCTGATTCTACTGGTTCGAGCGCCAGATCCTGTGGTTCTATCGCTGGTGAAGCTGTTTCGCACCCAGATGTGGATGGAACATGGAGCTGTGGTGGATATGGAGCAGGATGTGGCCCAAAGACGTGATGAACCAACGACTCCAGCCGAACGCATCGAGATTGTGGACTATATCATTGAACAACGTGCTAGGCTGTCCAAGAGCGACATCTGGATCCACGACCTCTTCCCAATGCACAACCAAAGCGTGACGAACACGTTGATCCACAGATGGGTTACGTCTTGGAGACTACATGAACTGGACGACAAGAAGGTGTTGCTCTCATTACGCTACAACTTCGGGGAGAAGGTAGCATACTATTTCGCATTTCTCAAGTACTACAACACGTGGCTCATCCCACTTGCAGCAATTGGCATTTTACTGGAGCTTTTACGTGGTGTGATCTCCATGACGACGTACATGAGATTACTGCCGTTCTGGGGGCTGGGTGTGTCGGTGTTGTGGGGTTTTGGCTTTATTAAGTCTTGGGAGCGTGAAAATGCCTGCATGCAGTATGACTGGACGGGCAAGTTGCACGTAAGGCAGATTGAGTACCGAAACAAGCAGTTCTATGGCGAAACACGTGTGAACGCTCTTACAGGGGATGTAGAACTGGTGTATCCTGCCTGGAGACGACTGCCCAAATACTTTTGCGTGTTTCTTTTTATGCTGTGGCAGATGGCGATTATGCTGGTGCTGGTGGCTAGTTGGGTTACGATTTACGAGATTCTCAAGGCCACGTACAAGGAGAGCTACATCTTTTCAACTCAGTGGTTACTAATCTTATTGGAAGGCTGCATTTTCGGTTTCTTCGTGGATGTGGTTCAATGGAACATGGTGGTCACGAAGATGGGCCGCTTATTCACGCATTGGGAGAACTACCGGACTGAAGAGCAGTACGAGAAGGCATTGATCCGCAAACTCTTCTTGCTTGATTTCCTGAATTACTACACATGGTTCTTCTCGCTTGCGTTCATCTTTGTGATCCCGGGGCTCGGCAATTACTTGACGAACACATTCAACCACATGTTCTTCGGTGACGAGATGAATTGTTGCTTCGGTCCTTACGTGGGTCAAGATGGCTCCTGTATTACATGTCCCGTGGGTGACAAGGATGCCACTTGTATCGAGTGCGTGGGATTCTTCACTTTTGATCGCCGCCACGTTGACCTGAGTGCCATGTTTGTTACTCCAATTATCATCACGCAGTCGCTGAATATTTTACTGAGGTTGGTAGCGCCCATTATGGTGCGTAAGCGCCGTGAAAAGGCACAGGCTCGAGCTGATGCACGGGCACAGAAGCGCGTTCGTGAGGCCGGGTCAATGAAGATATTAGGATCATTGGACTACGAGGATCACAAGGAGTCCCAGTTCGGGAACAAGTCAAGTTCGCGATACCTTGAGTATACTCCGTCGGAGATTGAAGTACTCAACAAGAAGGCCCGCGAGATTTTATTCGACAGTGAGCAGGACACGTACGATCCGTACGACGATTTCCACGTACTGACGGTGCAGTATGGCTTTACAGTCATGTTCTCCATGTTGTGGCCATTGATGCCGTTCGCTTGCTTCCTGATCAACAGCGTTAAGGGGCGTACAGATGGCTATCGGCTGTGTAAAACATTGAAACGACCGATTCCTCGACGAGCGAATGGCATTGGCGCTTGGAAAGGAATCTTGACTTCTTTCGCGTACATCGCAGTCATCGTCAACGTTTTACTCATTTGCATTTCTACCGGAGTGCTGGAATTCTTCGATGAAACGTGTATAAGTGACATCAAGCACCAACTCGAGAAGCAAGGGAAAACTCTGGACGATTTCGTCTTTGGTCCGGACTTTGGGTGTCTCCACATTGCCTGGCGTCTGCTCTTTATCCTTCTTCTGGAACACTTTTTCGTGGCAATTGCTTACGTGAGCATGCAGCGAATTCCACAAGTGCCAAGCTGGATTAAGGAACTGATGAGATCACGGGAAAACAAGTTTAAGGAGCTGCTACGTGCGCACGAACTGGAACTGTTTCCTCCTAACGCTGAAGGTAGCGACAAAATTATTGGTGGCGATAATTCGGTCACTTCTGAGTCATTCCGACTTGATATCAAGCGTCTCGTAGGGTTCGGAGGCAACACAACAAGTTTGTCGAGTCGAAGTACGCGCGCATCTTCCACTCAGTTATCAGCTCCTGCGTCCACGACATCGGCCCCTCCTCGTTCCATTGTCATTGATCCGATGACGCCGCTTTCCCGTGCTCCAAGCGACCTGGAATTCCCCACCAGCACTGGCGTCCGTACCAAAGCTCGTGAAAAGCTAGCGCGTCAGTGGTCGGACGGTTCGGATCACTAAATCTTGTGTGTTTCTAGCTGGAGGTGCACGGTGAATGAATATGTATTGACCACAAGCTAACTCAGATTTATGACAGATTATTCCGCTTACTTGTTGATGATGTAGTTTCCTGGGGTGTCGAAGCGGAATTCCTTAACTTCAATCTGCTTCAAACGGTAGCCACGCATGGCATCCACTGGATCGCTCTCTGCTGCCACCGGTTCATACTCAACCCCCGCGTTTTTTACAAACAAAGACTTGACCTCCACTGTGGCACCTTGGCAAGCCACAATGCGTACAGCTCCATCCAGCTCGAGAGCATCAAACGTGATGTCTATACCTTCAACAATCAGCGTCGAACGAGACGAGATACTGACGGCAGACGGATTCGTGAACTTCTTGGCCAATGTCGTCTGACTGAGTGCGAAGCCCGATCCAAACACGATCTGTGGGCCAGAGCAGTCAACAGGGATATCCAACCACGAAACCTGCTTGGCTTCCTTCGGTAATGTCACCCCCAGAGTGTTCAACTTCAATCGGTTGATCGCAAACACTTCATGCTCGGCTGAACTGGCGCATTGTGGTGGAATATCGTTCTTCACTTTCTCACTGGCACTAGCAGCGTCATTCTTGCATGGAGAGTAAACCACAGACGACGGGAACTGCACAAGACCCACTCCGCTTTTGCCACTCTCTTTGTGCGAGATCTGGTACTCCACTAGCAACTTCGGGTAGTCCTGCATCATACATTCCAGACGAGCAGGCGACTTGAAAGCGCATTTGTTGGTGTTGGGACGGAATTTCGGGTTGAAAACTTCGGGAACGAAGCCTTTCGATTTCTCCAGCACCGGCACGTACGAGTCCAACGCAGCTACGATGCCGTTGATGTTTCCTGGGAACGGAGAGAAGCCTGTATTCGGGTCATTCACGTCACCATCAGGAAATTCTTCCTTGGCTCGCGTACGAAGGAATTGGTCCAGTTCATGGTATTCAACATTGAACAACGTTGAATGCTTTTCTGATGGGGAAGTAAATCGTACAATACCCCCAGACGCATCTTTGGCCTTACGTGGAACCGTGGTGAATGCAAAGCCCCACTTGTGCCTCACACAAGCGCCCAGCATCGGCAAGACGCCATTGAGAATCAAGTAGTTCGTGTCCTGGATGAAATGCACGTACTTCTTGCCTTGTTGTTGCCATTTAATTGCCAATCCAGACGTATGAAGTAGCGTGTGGACGTCTCCGTGTCCATGGGGTTTCATCACCAGCAGTTCGTCCTTCACCACGAGCTTGAGCTTCGGTGTTCCGTCCGCGGATCCTTCGATCACATCGACACACGGCACTTTCTCCTGCTTAATGAGCACCAATTGGCCGTCTGCCATGCCAAAGTTCTTGTTTTCCTTCAAGAAACTCTGCGTAGCTTCATGCGTCGAGTCCGACGTCATAATTGCCAACGGAATCTCGATCGGTTCATCCAATTGAGCATTCGCAAGGGTCTGCATCGCCAACAAATGCTGCACGTACGCCTCAAGGTAACTCGTACGGGTCAACGTTTCCACTGGAAGCCGCAGTTTAATCCCTTGGTACCCCAGACGTTCCCCCAATCCACCAGCTACGATGACAAAGCAGCATTTGTCCAAGTTCTCAAGTCCCGTTTGCTCCAGATCTGCGAACAACTTGGAGTCGAGATCCGCAACAGCCGCCAATTCCGACGACGCTGCTGGATTCGACGGTCTCCAATCCGCCCACACATCCCCTTCATCTTCTTCAATAGATTCACCACGTAGTGCCGCGTACAGTTTGGTAGCTGTGGACAAGTATCCATCCACACCACCTTTGTACCAGCCGTCAAAGTGCAGAATTTGGTGCCACAAAGGACTATCCGTCTTGTCGGTTAGTAGACTCAGCAGCTCCGTTTGGTCCCATAACTGCAATGCAGTCAACACACGTGCACGTGCGTCTTGCACCGTCTTGTTGTCGTTGTTGGAGTCCTTGTAGCCCATGGCAAATTGCGTTCTGAACGACATCATAGACGAGCAGCTCCGATAAGCAGTTGTGCCAGAGAATTGCGGATTTAAGAGAAAGAATTATGCAACTATTTGAGAAAATAATGTTAAATTTGTATTTGGTTCTGTATGTGGGCGAATTAGTACGGACTTAAGTGATAGTTGTGAGGGCGTACGTCAGCACCTCGAGGACAGTGATTGAAGTTGAGGTGAGATCCTGTTAGGCGTCATAGACAACTCGCCGCCGAATGCAAGCAGCTTTTGTCTAGGTGTTACGCAGCATAGGCCACAGAAATTATGCGGCAGAATGCGTTCTCCTGTGGTGGCTATCTAGGCAAACAAGCTGCTTGTTACAGTACAAGTCGCCTGTATCTGTGCGAGCATGCCAGCAAGTTCATGCTGGAGAGAATGGAAGCAGGCATAACGAGTGACCTGTGGTCAGCTGACTTTACCGCCTTGAACCTCAAGAGCGCTTGCTGACAGTGAAACTTCAGTTTATTCGTCAGCAGTGCCACCACGTGCAGTTGATTGCAGGTTCTCTCTCACTACTCCAGCGATTCTTGACAAGGGCTATCCTTTTCCTCCAGAAGCTTTCGAGGTTCAAGGCATGGTTGACCTCAGTATCAGCAACATGAATCTCCACCAACTTCCGCAACACGTAGCGCTGCTGTCAACGAAATTGTCATTGATACATATATGGGCCACAAGCATTTTCTTCTTCTGGGGGTGGACTGACGAGCTTGTGGAGCGGATGAAGGGCAGAGAAAGCCCGTGACAGGCAGGACCTTCTCCATACTATGATGACCTTGAGAAGAATCAGAATGAGACTGCTACAAGTTTTAGTGTTCCGCTGACTCCAGAATATTCTCAAACGCTGATGGACCCATCTGAGGCGAACAAGAATGTCATCTTGGAAGCTGTTCGGTGTAATCCTACCATTGAGGGTTTGTTTTATCCCCATGTAATGGAAGTCTACTTCAGTGCTATCAGTATTCCACCATCACTGGTTGGTCCTGTGTAACGAGGGATATTTTCAAGAAAGGTTTGTAATCGTAGATGATGTTTTTACCGAGTCAATCTAATACTTTGAACTCTGCCTAAGATCCAACGCTTGTGATATGTCCGACAACTTGTCTGGCATATCTTGTTGACCGTTTACGTCCTCGTCTCTCTATGTGTTCAATGCGCTCGTGCTCGCTCTGGTTTGGTACTTAAGGGAAGGAATATTTATGGAAGACTTTGAAGCGAAAGGAGGATAGTGGCTAGCTGAAAGAGAAAGAATAGTATGCTGAATCAGCATCGTTGATGCAAATGTCAAGTGTTTTTGAAACGTACTCAGCTCCTGGTTCAATGATGCTCACCCAGGGCAACCGAATATTGCATTGATCGACATTGTATTAGAGATTGAAAAATAGATATACAGATATGAAAACCGTCCTCCATCCATACTATTTTACACGTTGCCACATTAGATTATTGCAATACTATCGAGCTAATCTCCATGCATTTAACTCACTGCAGCGCGTCAACAATCTTCGCATTCCATAAAGAGCTGTTCTCGCGGAGGACAGCACGCTGCGAAGTAGACATGGTAGAGACTTGAGGAGTTCAGGACGAGCGAGCTCTGCTCGCAGTTACCACCAGTCTCTTTTGCTCATCCGGTAGGCCGTACACACGAAGCTGCCCAAGCGTCGAAAAAGAAAAGATGTGGGCTCCCCCCGCAACCGAGCCGAAGTATAGTTGGAAGAGAAGGTTTGCTGGACGTATGGAGCCCTTCGCGCGGTAGGTAGAAAGAATCGTGGAGATGAGAAAGTCTCCACCCAGGTATATAGACCTGGATATTACTCGGTTTAACCGAGCTACTTCGCCAAATTTGGCCGGAATTGGCAATGCATCCTCGTGACGATAAAGTGACCACAGACCTTACCAACGAGTCGTTGGCACGACAACTAGGAAGTACTCGTTGAGTTTCACGCAATCGCCCAAAGGGTTAAAAGGATCTGTACAGATTGTAAAGGAGTCTTAGAAAAAGATTTCATCTACTTCGTGCAAGTTCTTGGCTGCATCTTCCCGCCCCATACGGAAGAGCTCCACGGCCCAGTCCGCATTTGTCGTAACGAGAATCCACGAGGGTGCAAACCAGCGCCATTTCCAGATCTGAAACACCTTGTGCGCTGCCTCCGGGTGGGCCACTGGATTGTTGTTGGTCAATCCTCCATCGACGAAGCGTTTTCCGCGGTATGATGCCGCTAGCGACGTCGTGTAGAGAGGCACGTGAGCCGAGCAAAGCATACAGTCCACCATTTCCTCGTTACTCGTCCACGTTGTAAGTAAATGGTTACGTAGTGCAGGAACCTCCGTGACTGAAAAATACAATTTCTTGTCAACATGTTGGTACGCGTCCGAAGGCAACATCTTCAGCATATTGTCCTTAACCATTGGGATCCACCTACACCAAAGCAAATAGTGAGTATTGTACTCTCTCATAATTAAGTTAGTAGATTTATTAATACGTACTTGCCCAGTCCAGCATAGGAGCATTTCGCAGCTTCCTCAATAAGGGGAACGTTCTCTTTGAAGAAAAACTCCTTGACATCCATACCCAGTGCCAATATCAATGCTGGGAAGCATCCAGCTGACACACCTGAAAATATCACCTCTTGGAGGTCGTATTCCTCTTGCAAGACAGATGCCACGCCCAAGAAGTAATTGTACATGCCGCCGCAACCTCCGAAGCCTAATTGCGCCACGTCGTGCAGTTCCGTCAGGCGGCGTTTGGTCTTGGCTGGAGCCCCCAGAGCACGGGGAACTGCCGGCTCGCAAGGAATTTCTCGGACGGAGTCGTCGGCAGCATCAGGGAGCTGCGAAGAGCTCCAGAACCCGTTCATGATGCACGGGGAGGGAGACTTGAGGAGCTGCTAGCGATACTGCCAAGCATTTTGTCCAGCAGGTATCGGTAACGAACACGAGATGTGCAAGAGATGAGAAACCTCTTTGTTTAAATTGTCAATTATATCCTGTTTAAAATGTTATATGGAACTAAATATGATGGTTGCTTTATAATCTAATTTACTTTAATTTTACATGCTTCATGTCATGAGATAAGCCAGCTATATTTTCCTGGTCTTGGCCAGGAGGAATGATACATGCGTTCGTGTTGAACTTCAATTGTTGAAGCTGTCTCACTTGGTGGTTGGACTGGAGTGACTACAGACAGGGCTAAAGCTTGTCGCTGGCGGTGAAGTGCGGTCGTGCGAAAATGGCGTAGTATTTGTGGCCCAAAGGATCCAAATGTCTATAAACTTACTAGCCACGTTGTAGGAGTTGCTCATTGCATGCCTAATTTGCATCAGTGGTCGGCAGCTAATGTATTGTATTACCTCACGGTGTAGCTTGGCAGATTCTTTGGTCCGATTGATACCTTGAATGCTGGCCACAGTTTGAAGTGAAGGCTGCAAGCAGGTTTTACTGACCCTTACTGGCGAATCAAGCACAATTTTTGATCCTGCCTTCCTGCTCCACCTGACCACAACCAAGAACGGTCATCGTCTATCTACCTCTATACCCTGCCAGCAGAACCGAAAAGCCCGGATGCAGGAGCAAAGATGCCCTCCATGTGGGTGGCTCGAAAGCAGCTCGGCAAAAAGAACAGACTAAGATTTGTCGGTCTCTTCTAACGTGCTACAGAAATAAATGCGGTGTCGCCACTCATTTAACCAGGATCAGTACAGTGTTGTCGCTGAGCACCTCATACAGGTGTGCACAGTTAGCGTCTTGCCAAATAGCCATGGAGACTTCCACTGACGTCACGTCAAGTGCTGTTGTGGGCTTATCTGCAGAAAATGCGTTTTATTCCGACTCGCCGGTGCCGAAAGCAATACAAGGCCACAATTCCACATCAAGAAGACTGCAACTGTTTGTGTAGCGCTTCAACAGCTCAGGAGCCCGGTTGCTAAAGTGCTTGGCAGATGTGTAAAGAGCTTTTCTGCACTTCAGCATTGTCTTCAACACGGTATCTTTTTAAGATCGCAACAACAGTTGAAGTTGACTAGAACAAAACTCTAGCTATCTCGTATGGATTAATGTGAACTCGTGCTAACAAGAAGCCTATAAAACGACTTGTCCGCTACAAAGTGGGTTATCCAAGCGTTCTTGAGCGGCAGTTTCCACGGCTTAGCATTGAGTGTACAAATGGCCGCGACGTCGTTTGCCGTTCAACTGGACACATCATGTCTTGGGTCTCTCGAAGCGCTTTGAGCCGGCACGGGAAAACGGTATCCTCAGTCGCCAGCAACCGGACAGTCAATTACAACCGTCGCGCTGCAAAAACACGAGACTTAACCCCGGAAACCGCGTGCTACAATAAATGCCCTCAACATCGCAACCACTGTTGAGAACACGAGGCGGGCTGGAGTTCTCCCGCTTAGCTTGCGTTGAGACCAACGAATAGAAGATAAACCTTGAGAGTTTGCTCAGTAAATGTGCTGCAACGCAGCCGAGGATGACCGCTCTTGGCCACGTTTAAAGTGTTCCTCGTCTGCAAAACTCGACCACTTGGAAGCGTTATGAAACGCTGGCAAGTTTTCCACGGTTTCCCTATGATTTCCTCTATCGAATGTACGTACATGGCCAAACGCCACAGAGATGCTTTCCACGAGGGGCCACGCAGGCAAAAGGCCAGTAAGCTCGGTAGCGATAGTGTTTTCCAGGACTTTGTCGGCCGTGCGACGTGGAATGCATTCTCCAATTTGCTTAGTGTCAAGCACTCATCTTCTAGTCCACCACGCCACAACCTCCCGACTCAGTTTCAGTTTTAAAGTCGCCATTTGTCTCCACGATGATCCAAGCCCTGTCTACTGCAACTGCCAATGCTGTTGAGCCCAAAATGAAAGACGAGCAATTGTCGGTGGACACTGAGACGGATTCCGACACTTCCTCCTCATACACGGACGACGAAGCGTCTCCGCGTGGAATGTCAAGCCCGAACGGATTGGGTACAGGCGTGTGGACCAAGGAAGAGCACGCCAAATTCCTTGAGGCGATCAAGATTTACGCCAATGGCCCGTGGAAGCTTGTGGCTTCGTACGTCGGCACTCGCACCGTTCGCCAAACCATGACACACGCACAAAAGTACCGTCAAAAGGCTGCGCGTCGACTGCGCGGCCTACGTACCAAGCAAGCGCTCATGCGCATGCACTTTGGCCACCATGTAAGTGAGGAATCTCTCATGCAGGAGCGACTTCGATCCATGGGGCAAAGCAACTACCGATGCGAGCCGATTCCAGTCAGCTACGTGAATCCCGCAACGGCGTCGTACCAGAGGAATTCCTTTCAATCGGAACTCTCATCCGAGGCTACTCCTTGGAGTTTCCCCCAGTCAACAGTGTATCCGAACGCAACAATGCTCGAGGTCGACCTCCTTGAGGACTTAACTTCGAGTCCCAGTCTAGAGGAATGCGCCACGGAGTTGCTTAAACTACTATTTTAATGTGCACACATAGAGCACCCTGCACGATTCTCCTGTAGCTTGTGCTACAACGTCAAATGTTAATAAACGCAGTTTCCAATTCGAAACGATGACTCCTTCCTCGCCACTTGCTTCCTTCGATCTGTTCACCTCGGAATTCGACGAACTCGGCCGATTGAATTCAGTTGAACCCTTCAAAGCCTGGGATCCCAGGCTAAAGATCCCAGACAGCAAGAGCCCGTCACGCAATGCGTGCTTTCCATTCGAACTCCAATCCTTTGAGCAGGGCGCCGCTCGTTCTCGAAACCCAACGCACATGATGGAGCTGCGCGGCAATTGCTGCAAAACACGTTGTTCGCTGCTGGCTCCACACTGCAGCAAGCTGTCGATCTGCTTTACAGTACCGACAGCAGCTTGATCCGTTTGCTCATGTGGGCGGCACAAGCATGGCGATCTGTTTTACAGTATCAGATATCCATCGACAAGGATTAGACATGTTGAAGCTGTTTGAAAAGCTCGGCCAATGGTGCGCGATCACACTGACGAACCACAGCGTCGGCATCAACATGAGCTGCGACCAAGCTGTCCTCACCAGATGTCCACTTCCATTTGCGCCGCTCAATGACTCAGCTTTTGTCGATGGGCTGCTCCTCCCCGTTCGCGCCATCGCCTATCGCGGATGGACGCTTTGGAGAGCTCGTTCGAAACTATTCCTGGCAAGAATGGATAGAATAGAACACAGCTAGCTTTGAAAGCCGTGCTCAATTGTCGACACGTCGACGATGTATTGTCGAGAAGGAGCGCCCCACACAGTTCGTGGTGTTGTCTCGACTCGCATTCAGCGCTTCTTGTCACCAAGACGGTGGTCCGCCACCAACACACTGACGACTATCCACCAAAAGCTGCACGCAGTGTGCTTCCACGAGCTTCGTGGACTTGCAGGTGATCGAGTTGATGCACTCTGAGCTGTCAATCGCGCCATCACGAAAAGCACTTAACACGACGGGATAGCCGCTCCCGGACTCAGCTGTCGGCCGCAGTCCACCGACTGCGACAGGCTTCCCGGCACCGCTGTTTAACACGATCCGAGCTGCTCGCAATCTTCCTTGTCGATAAGAAGTCACGTTGGACATGGACCTCACGCCGGTCATTGGAACACAAATTGCCATTCCTTCGTACATCGCACTTATTTCTTACCGACAACTGAATTCAAATCGAGCAGCTGGAGCTTACGCTTGGTTTTCGTCAAAGGCAAGTTGCTGCTGCGCTAGTAATCGCCGCCACATTGGGACAGGGAGGGGCTAACGTTAGCCGCCTTCAAGCTCAATGACAGCATCGATGATGAAGATGGAAGTCCCCCCAGGTGGCACGGCGCGCCTGCTGTTGCTGTACCAGAGCCACAAGTGGGGAATCTGTGTTGAAGTGGTCATAATCCTCGACGCAAAACTCCTTGGCAGCTAAGTAATCCTGCAAAGAGACTGGCATAGACTGGATTTTGAAGTTTACGGCTGAACGGCGAGAGACCTTGATGCGTGCGTGTTCTTAGCTCGCGACGAAGATTTGAGCGAATATGATGGGCGTATGACTGTGGAGACCACAGCGCGAGCATAGTGGGTACTCTCGCCGCGTCAACGCTGAAGTGTCTCTGCCGTTCAAAGTCTCTCGTGACGCGAGCCTTCATTCACGAATCTGCGGCAGCGAGCGAACGCGAAAAAAGCGACTTGTACACCCTCCACCAGCTCTGCAACGACGTCTTTTGGCCATTCCCCAATTGTCCTCGCACCACCACCACCATGAGTCTCGAGACTGCAACACGCCCTCAATACAGCAACATCAGCAAACCGTCAGCCGGCGTCGGCATGTGGACGGAAGACGAGCACGCACGCTTCCTCGAAGGTGTCAAGCTCTTCTCGAGCGGCCCTTGGAAGCGTGTGGCCGCCTACGTTGGCACGCGCAATGTGCGTCAAACCATGACACACGCTCAAAAGTACCGGCTGAAAGCTGCGCGGCGACTGCGCGAAGCACAGCGGAAACAGGCAGCGGCCCGGCACGGATTGCACAATGCGCATCGGTCCGTCGACAATGCATTGGCGCGACGATCACTGCAAACGCCGCCGTCCGGCAACGGCCTTGGCCTTGGCTCCTACTCGAAGATGCGATTGCCTTGCAGTTGCACCGAGAAGGATTGTCCCCACATGGACGATGCCAGCAAAGTCTACATGTCCATTGCGGACGCCATTGAAATCCTCGACTCGTCGAAGACGCCTATTGCCGGCTCGCCGGTATCGACGGATGACACACTGGGCAACACGTGGTTGAACGTCGGGACATTCGACCCAGTACTCAAGATGGAAGTGCTCAGCGGCGATAACCTCGTGCCGTTGGACTCTGCAGCCAGCGATTCGGATGAATTCCCGACGCTCGAGGACTGTGCCAGTGAACTGCTGGAGCTACTCTTCTGAGTTCAATTGCCATTTAATTCGATCCCCCCCCCCCCCCCCCCCCCCCCCCCTTCACCGCGAGCGTGTGTAGCCGAAAGGAAGTGCACACGACCACGGTCAACCTATGTATTCAAGCTATATAAATGACTGCGTGCTAGCGTCCTGTACCAAAGAATACAGCATCTACCATTGAGTTTTCCTCTAAAAGTATCTTGTGAACGAATTGCTTTGCTGCAAAAGTGCAAGAAGCTGCACCACAGGCAATGATATCTCCCAACCGAATGTCTGCACAGGAGATTAGCGGACGTCGTCTGCGGCGTTCCCGGTGTTAGGCGTAATCTACCAAACTGCAAGAAGACCATGATCGTTGACTGATGCATTTTTTCATGAGAAAAGTATCAAGTTTTGGCCCTGAGATCACGCCTTGCAGGCGCAAGCATTCTACACCGAGCAGGAACTCAGTTCAAGGTCAAGAAAAAGCTGCTTGTATGGAGCAAAGTGCACTGGTTTCTCTGTCGTGTTTGTCTGCCGCTTCGACGTGACGCAGTGCGTGTTCGCCGCGCGCGCTCGTGCTGTTGCTGCTTCAAGGTAAAGGACATGGACAACTGGTAGTTTTGTCAACAGTACAGTACGTGCAAATCTTGCTTGAGCTGACTCACCATTTTGCTATTTACCGGTGGCAAATGGCATTTGCAAGCGTCCGGCTCAAACCCGAACCTTCCTCCCCCGGCACAAAAGCTCTTGTGATGTTCTTGAACATGATCCACAGCTTTTACCAGACCCGCTCGACTGGGTTGTGCGTTGATTCAAGTGAACGCTAATATTGGCAACGGGGGTCGTTTTATTTCGTGTTGCACTTGTTTTACGATCTCTTCAACGTACCATGGGGGTTCTAGCCAAAGCGTTCGGCTTCGGTGACAAAGGGAAGATCGGCATCAAGGTCAACAAACTGGCATTCATTGCTGGTGAACTTGTGGTTGGAACCATTTACGTCGATATCCACGATACGATCACATGCGACGGTAAGAAACCAAATTGCTTGCACCAATTCTATCTCCTCAATACCGACTGAAGGATTGTGAATGCAGCGTTGGTGCTGAAAGTATCCGGTAAGGAAAAGGTGGAGTTTACACACGTTCGACATGAAACTCGAGACGGCGAAACAACTGTCCATCGAGACGAAGTGCAGCTTGGCAACGAGTTTTTCAAGCAAAAGATTGTGATTTTCGCTACGAACGGAAGAAATTATCCACCCGGTCGCTATTCGTATCCATTCGAGTATCAACTCCCAGCTCAACTTCCAGGAGCGTTCAAGATTACTGGATATTCCCAAGGGGATATCGAGAAGTTGTCGGCCAAGATCAAGTACAAATTCAAGGCGACACTCGACGTGGACGGATTTTTCGCTTCGGACTTGAAGGCGGACTGCGATTTGGTCGTTCATGAGCGAAATTTTAAGGAACTCGTTGCCAGTGAGGACTCTACGACTCAAGATGTCAAGTTCCTCTGCTGTTTCAGTCGTGGTATCTGTCAACTTGCTGTTGCCATGGATAAAAGTGTGTATTTATCAGGGGAAACAGCTCAAATCCACTGTAACATCACCAATGGTTCTACAGTTGAGATTACAGCTATGCGCTGCAAATTGTACCAGGATATTACGGTTAAATTGTCTAAAGAGGGCTCGTACCGCACTTTCACTAAACTCATGTGTGAGAGTGCGTTCCCTGGTGTTCCCCCGGGCGCGTCGTTATCACAACCTCAGCCACTTTCGCTGGTTTCGACACACAGTCGAGCCTTACAGCCATCGACGAAAGGCGACCTCATCGCCTGCTCGTACCGGATCGATGTTGAGTGCGATATCCCGTGGTGTCCTGACGTTCGACTACATTTACCTGTAAGCATTATAGCGCCAGAAATGACTAACCCAAGCGCTGGGTGGGTTCTTGAACCAGCTGAAGGGGTATAGTACCTTTCACAACTTAGTATTAGAGACTGCCATCGCTCGCAGAACAGCAACGTCAAGTTCCTCTGCACACTTGTGGTCTTCGCTGATCGATGGTTGAGAAAGTGTGAGTGCCAAGCTCGATCTATCCCACAAAATTTCTTCATACAAACATTGGAGTGGTATCCCAGAAATGCTATGCACGTTGTAGCTTTCCTTATGATTGTAATTTTGCTAACTGCAGTAGTTGGTGACTTTGGCTCCTTTCAAAGAAGTCCTTTGGTATGGGTGCAAGTCAGGTTTGCCTCAGGTTTGGTTGAGCCGTCGCTACAAACCTAAAAGATTCGAAAATGGGAAAGCTGGCGAAAGCGTTTGGTCTCGGTAAGAAGGGCAAGATAGGTCTGACAGTGTCCAAACCAGCTTACATTGCTGGAGAGCTTGTGGTTGGAACTATCTACGTGGACATCCACGAACCTATCGAATGTGACGGTGAGATGTGAACAACAATTCGTTTGTATTGGCATTTATCCTATTCAGACTGAATATTTTGTGAAGCTTTGGTACTGAAGGCATCAGGAGCGGAGAAGGTGGAATTCACACACGTTCGACACGAGTTCAAAGACGGAGAATCCACACAACATCGAGATCGAATCCACCGGGACAAGACGTTTTTCAAGCAGAAAATTGTCATCTTCTCCCTCCCAGGTCAACATTACGCTCCAGGACGGTATATGTATCCATTCGAGTTCCAGTTGCCTGCTGAGTTACCGGGGGCGTTCAAGATCAGTGGTTACTCTGACGGAGATATTGAGGCTTTATCGGCTAAGATCAAGTACAAATTCAAAGCGACTTTGGATGTCGGCGGCTTCTTCGCGTCAGATCTTAAAGCTGATTGCGATCTGGTCGTGCACGAACGCAACTTCAAGGCTCTCGTTGCAAGTGAAGACTCTATTACTCAGGATGTCAAGTTCTTGTGCTGTTTTAGTCGCGGATCCTGTGATCTCGCTGTGGCAATGGACAAAAGTGTGTACTTCCCGGGGGAGACAGCTCGTATCCAGTGCAATATCAACAATCGCTCGTCCGTAGAGATCTCTGCGATGCGGTGTAAGTTATACCAAGACGTCTCGGTGAAGATTTCCGGCCATTCTCGTACCTTTTCCAAGCTCATGTGCGAGAACTCGTTTCCAGGAGTGGCTGCAGGCTCAACGTTGGCTCAACCGCAACCTCTTACGCTCGTTCCAGACCACAAAGGATTTCTACAACCTTCCACGAATGGAGAGCTCATAGCCTGCGCGTACCGTATCGACGTCGAGTGTGATATCCCATGGTGTCCTGACGTCCGTCTTCATCTGCCAGTGAGTATCATCGCGGCCGAACTGCCTAACCCGGGAGCTGGATGGATTCCAGAGTCCACGGAAGGCTTTCAATAAAATTCGACATAATACTGGTAGTATTCAGGTTTTATCTTACAGGGAAGACTGAATCAGCGGACGAAGGTATTTGTCATACCCGTCGACTACAGCTTTGGCATTGAGAGGTTCGCGTTTGGCTTCTTCTACGAGCGCACGGTAGATATCTCCGTCGTATCGACCTATAGCCGAGTTGAGCTCGAAATCGCTAAAATCCCAGGCGTCAGTGAGACGGACAGCGTTGCGTCGAACTGGAGGAAGTAGCTTCAGTAGCTGTTGATGCACCATTTCCCCTTGAGCATTGGAGAGATAGTCATCTTGTCGGAAGTCTCCAAGACCTTTCACTAGCAATGAAGCACCGAAAAGTTGACAAAGCTGAGCCACTGCAGCTTTCGTTTTACCCGCAGGTAAAGAGTACACGCCGGAGATGAAAGCCTTGAGCAGCATCAGCTCTGCGTGATGCGTCGACACGGACGTCATGAGCGTCATACACGAATTTCCGTCTGACTCAGACATTGCGCTCGAAAGTCTCTGGATCGAACGAGCTGCACGCACTTCGAACGCATCCGTAAGGACGTGGAAGTTTCCGAAGTCTTCTGCACGGTGAGCATTGCAGCGAAGACGAGGATTTGTGTACAGTGTCGTGTACCGTAGGAAGCTGGTAGGGGTCTCATCTTCAAACGTTTCAGTGTCACTACCTTGACTTAGACGATCGTGAGCTTTTAACAGATATCGAGCGTGCTGTTGCACTAACACGTCGAAAGTACCTTCAAATGTACAGGCACCCACGTTTTCAGCAAAAAGGTGTGCTAGGTTGCTGGACTGTAAGAAGCCGCAGCCTCCGCAGAGTCGACGGCACTGCTCGATGCCATCGCTCACTCGATCTGCTAGCAAAGCCTTTAGACCCGAAGACACTGCATGAACCTCGGAGATCTGGACGGAAGAGCCGTGATTTCCCTTCACCAATTCGACTGCTTCGTCATGCAGCGCTGTCATCGCTCGTCCAGCGAAATTTGCAGCGTACGCAAGAGCTACCAGAGGTAACAACACATTTTGCTGATTCTGATAGTTGAGCACCTGATTCTCCTCATCCAGGGCTAATTCTTCATCGTTCACCTTCGGTTTCCGTCCTTGCAAACGTACAGCACTGAACCGCGTGGTGATTATCGTTGCTGCTCCAAGGATAAAACTCAACTTCAATACCAAATATGCTCGTACTTGGGTCATGGTGAGGTACACAAGCTTGGAGTTTTTCGACTTCACGAATGTGCCATCCTTCAGTACTTTCGCATATCTCATAAGCATATTCCGTCTTGGGATCCTCACGTTCTGGAAGACGGCGTACCCGTTGTCCAGTGAGTTAAAGCCTACCTTAGGCCCGATATCCCCCACTTGAATTCCAGGTAATGGCTTGTGGGTCTCCAGCGACCTCAACGGTACAATAAACGCCTGAACCCCCTTCTGCTCCCCATCAATCTGCAACTTAGCATGAACAACAGCATGTGTCGCCGTCTTGCCGAGTCCTCCAGGCCACCACTTCCGACTCGTTAGGGTCGGAGAGTTGATGACGAACGTCTGTGTCTCCTTGTCGTACACTGCGGTAGTCTCAATGCCCTGTACATTGGAGCCATGGCCTAATTCCGTCTGTGCGTAAGCTCCAATGATCTTAAAGCTCCGCGCAAGTGGCAGCCACTTGGATTGTTGTTGGTTGTCTGCTTGGTTCTCGAGTGTAGGAATGAACATAGCGCGATGCACTTCGAGTGGCAAACGCTCACCCAAAGCCACGTACAATTCCTGTTGGTCCCGTGGATCGTCGATACCTTCATTTTGCACTAATTTAATGTAGTGATAAGCTTTTTCCAAGCCCGTAGCGCAGCGTTGTGCGTGGTTCTGGTAGATAAAGTCCTTTCGTGAAAGCACTGGATGACGACGGACCAATTCCACCATCAATTTGCGACGGCGGTTAGCCTCACGACCACCACGCAATGCATTGGCAAGTAATTCGACGTCGATATCGCTGTATTGTCGTTCGCGGCGTAGGAGTAGCGGAGCCACGTCGTGCAGTGGAAGAGATGACACAGGCGCCATGCTTGTCAATGGTGGAGATGGACGGTCAGTTCAAAGATTTTGGTTCTGTTAGGGCTTGGTCTTCAAGTAGCCATTTCCTATTTTGATGTAGCCATCACAAATTAACTTACTGATTGCAAATGATATTTGTTACTTATTTGTGACGACCTTTTATGAAATAGTCATCAATAAGGGTCTCCGATACTGGGAACGGATCGCGGGCAAGACCATCGCCATGTTACGTCGCACCCCACTGCAGACAGCAGATACGATGCATCTGCCTGCTAACTGGACACGAATCGACCAGGAAATCATTGAGACGCTGCTGTTTGACCAGCCTTTGGGCACCGATAGGTGGGCATACAGTTTTTGTGTCAGAATGGCTACAGTTCGTTCTTACTCAAATTTACTTCGTGCACAGAAGCAGCGAGACCAATGCACAGCAGATTCTACGTTACCGCTCTTTATTAGCTAAACAGATCGCTAGTGATGCGCGTAGAAGCAAACATCGAGCAGTACAGCGTCGCTTCATTCAGAGGAAGAAGGACCAAATTCATCGGGTGAAGGAACAAGTCCAGCTACTTGAGAAGGAGTACAAGTTATTACAAGCTACAGGGGAACAGAAGCACTTAAAAACAGAGAACGAAGCGCTTAAGGAGGATATTGAGAAGTGCGAACCGCTGCCGTACCCGACTCAAGAGCAAATTGATCTCCTCCTCAGCGACCAGCAAGAACTGATTCGAGATAATTACGAAAAGTTGACGACGGAAGATTGGGAAGAGCTTCTGAGGAAAAACTTACTGGAGTTTGATGTCTCGAGCTGTGAGGAGGACTATGAAAGCACAGGGGCAGTTGTTTTGGGCTGGAGTGATCGAAGAAAAATCAACCACAAGAAGGGAACAACTCGCTTCGTCATGTCCAAGAGATTTGCACACTTAAATGCTGAGGATTTCTTCGAAACGACGTATGAAAAGTTGACGCAAAAGGAGACGCACCCGAAGCTCTTCCACCCAGCAGTGACAGTCCGAATGCAACATCTTCAGGAAATCAACAAGGACGGCGTCGTGCTGCATCGCTGTATGTTTAACCCACAAACTGGCGGTGTCGTTCACACGATCGAGACGATGATGAGGGTGCAGCATGGACGGAACTTCATAGTTTTCCTCCGTACGCTCGAGTACAATCCAGCATACGACTGTTTGCCGAAGACGCACCACTGGATGCAGCTCTTCACTGCATTGGTCTTCACCCCTTCCGTCTCTACAACATCCAGACGAGTAACAGGCTCTGAAGATCGAGAACCTGGTTGTATCTTCCGCTACGCTGGTTGTCTTCGAGATCTCCCGCCTGACGCCGTCAAGTATTGGATCATGGAGATGTTATACGTGATTCTTCGCTTCGAGAGCGTCATGGTCGCTCCAGTCTTCGCTGTACGTGCTCAGTAAATACATTACACAAATAAATTACGGCTCAAGTTGAAGTGGCTGTAATTTTTACCGTATCAGATCGTCTTGACATATTTTTGTGTGACGTACACCAAACAGCCGTCCAACTGGCTCTTTTCCAGTCAGTTACTGTAGCTCTTGGTCTCTGACAGCGGAATACCTGCATCCGGTGTGGCCTCTGCCTCCTGCGCGTCGATCTCCCAGTCAAGCCATCCTCAAGAGTTCTGCAGTGCCAGTAGGCGATCAGCTTGTCGTCCTCTCGCTGGTTGTGCTGCTCTCTTTTAACGCCAGTGGACAATAAAAATCAACTGTACCAATGGAGTCGCCAACTGCAGCTTTACCGGCGTGTTGGACGCCTACGGACCAGCGTATCATGGAGCATTTGCTGTTAGATCAGCCTTCGAATGTAGATGATCGTCGCGAGGCAGCTAACGGGGATGTGCGGAATTCCCCCAGGACGGTAGAGCTGAATCGGGCAGAGGAGAAGACGGAGAAACCCAAGAGAAGCCCGAGTCCTCCCAAACAGGTTACAGGGGACAAGGAGGAGGATCGAAGAGCACGCCATCGAGAAGTGCAACGAAGATTCATCCAGCGGAAGAAGGCAGAGGTGGAGCGTACCAAAGCATTGGCGCAGACGTTGGAACAAAAGTATCGGTACCTTGAAATTTCAGCGGAAGAGAAGAGTCTCAAAGAGGAGAATCGGGATTTGCAACAACGTGTGGATGCTGCTGCAGCTTCGGTACCGAGAGTACCGCACGTTGATCCTGTGCAGCTCTTGATGCAGGTAATATTTCGAGTAGATAGATCTTTTAAGGTAAATAGTTGCTAACTTTTTTTTTCTGATGACAGAATCAGATGGAGCTCGTGAAGGAATTTTACGAACCGATCACCCCTCAAGTGTTAGCAAGTGTGCAACATAATGCACAACAAGAGTACGAGCTGTCGAAAAGAGATGACACGTTTCAGACTTCAGGCGCTTCCGTTATGGGGTGGAGTGATTTCCGTAAAGTGGAAGAGTCATCAGTCAAGTTTGTGCTGTCCAAAGGATTCCCGAATGCTCGTGCGTTGCATCTGATGAATTTTACCTGGGACACGTTGTCCACGCCTGCAACGTACGCGCGTTTCTTCAGTCCTGCATTCCCCATCAAGGTTGGTGATTTTCAATGTATTTTGTTTTTCTTTCGAAACTAATTTTTTTTAAATTTAACTTACAGGTGCAAGTTCTGCAAGTAATTAGCCGAGATGCACTGGTGATTCATCGTGTTCTGTTCAATCCTCACACTCAGAGCTCGTCCAATTCACTGGAATTGCTCTGGAGGGTTCGGATCGGAGACGAGTACGTGATTTTTGACTCAGCTCTCCAGCACAATGCCGTTCAGCAGTGTCTAGGGGCTTCGTACAAGTGGACGCAGATGACAACGTCGCTAGGATTCGCCCCGTTAGATGTCAACCGTGACAGCGGTTGTGTGCTTCGTCACGGTGGCTGGATACGCACGTTGATTACCAACGTCAATTACTGGTTCATGGAGATGTTCTTCATGGCATTGCGCTTCGAAAGCACCATGGTAACCCCAGTGTTTGCGCTGCCATCCGAAGAATGACCCAACGCTCTACAATACTGATACCCAACCAGAAACTGGTCATCCGGATCGAACGGACAGGTCAGTTTGTCAACATGTCTGTAAAAAAATGAATGAACATGTACATTGCTGTGTGTTATTCAGGCCTAAACTACTAAGACCTTCTCATAGAGCAAGTTCCTCCCACTGTTCGCTGAAGCGCTTCATCGTCCCAGTCTCGAGGAGAACTATGACGTCCAGGCCATCTTTCGCCGGGTACATGGGGTCGGCGATGACGACCAACCCGTCCGTGACGGGAACACGAGGAAGTCCAGCGTAATGAGGCTTCCCACCGCCAAAATCGGCGTCGTAGGCTCCCATACGCACCCAGGAGGTGAAAAAGATGTCATGACCGAAGATGAAGTTGGTGGACACGAAGACCGAAGTCATATCCTGCTGAGACGAGATGAACGCCAGTGAATCACGAAGGAAATGATCGTCCCGCGTCTTCTTAATCGACGATCGAATGCGTCTGGCCACAACACCAAGAGTATCGTTAAAAGTGGCAGAAGAATCAGACGCGAGTTCTGCTGCTTGATACGTCGTCACTGCGTTGAAAATGACGTTACCGACGTAGTTAGCAGGAAGAGGAGGCTTCAGATGCTCTCGTCCGTTAACACACGTAGCGATACGGACATCTTGGCCATGCCCACGAGCTCGAGTGATCAACACAGTCAGGAGAGCAGATAGTGAGTCAATGGTACTCACGTACGAAGAATTGGGCACGTCACTGACTAAAGTTTTGAGCCGCGATAATTGGTTCGGGGACAAGTGCAGCATTCGTTGAGATGTCGACAGCGTGCCATCCATGGCTGGCACTGGGAGGGGGCCAACCAGCTCAATTTCACTTGCACTTGATGTACCAGGTGGTAAGACTTGGAACTCTGGATGAGGTAACGAAGCTTGATCTGCTTTTGCAGCTAGAAGAGAGCGATCGTGATTGAGTTTGATGGGGTTTTCGAGCACGGAGATCCCAGAGAATTTGCGATAGTACTGACCCCACACCTGGGCGAAGGTGAATGCAGCCTCACCGTCTAAGACACCATGAGCGAAGTCAAGACCAAGTACCAATCCGCCGTCTGACAGCACGGAACACTTGACAGCAATGAGTTGATGCTTGCCCTTGCGTGCAGGCGGCATGAAGTCGTACGACAAGGACTCGAGTGCTTCTTCAGTTGTTTCATGACACGCAGAGCTCACAGCGAAAGGGACGGCACTTCCTCCTTCACTGAGTGTGACAGTGTCTAGCTTCACACAGGGCATGCCATGGCGTTTAGAGTCCGAGATCAATTCGCCGAGAAGGACCTGGTAGTCTCGGTCCAACGTCTCGACGAATGATTTCTTGAGGATGTCCATGTCGTAGTGGTGCGTCTCGCTTGGGGCGTAGATGAGGAGGATCGTGACGCCAATATTGGCCATGACGGCATCCATAGGCGACAAGTCGATGATTTTTGTGTCGCGGTTGACAGTCATTGGAGATGGTTGCTTGCACTTGTGCTGGGAAATTGGGGAATGAATTTTACGTTGCAGGATCTAGAAACTCGTTAAACCAAAGCGAAGGCGGGTGATTGTAGAGAGCTACGAGATTACGTTGAGTTGTGACTCTGATTAAATAATCTCCACGGTTGCAACCGTGTACGATATATCGATTGGATGTCGAAGATACCTTGGCAACTTCAAGCGAAGTTTTTCTGACACCATCAGATTGGATTACGTCAGAACATTGTAATTGTTTAGTCAGCAAATACGTTGCTCACTAAAATGCAGCATACATTCTTACATGTTAATGCAGTAACTCCACTAATTCTGCTGTACATACCGCGAGTCGTGGTCCACGACATTTATCCTCACTGACTTTGGGTTGATAGTGCTCACTGATTGCAAGCAGACCCACAACAGTCCTTCCTGTCGCAAATCCAAGTTCCTAAACGTGTTTTACCTCGATTTGCAAGCAAGTTGTTGCGAAGCATTGTTTAAACGTTTTTTTAGCGGGGTCTACCCCCCGAAGTAAAAGTAGCTAGACTAAAGAGCGCAACATCGCTCGGATCATTTCAAGGCCTTAGATTTTTACAACAAACGTGTACTGCTTAACGAACTCAAGGTAGCAGACAAAGATTCACCAGCCGACCGGTTTTACAGCCCAGACTGGATAAGCGGACGAAGATACTTGTCATATCCTTCCGGCACCTCCGACACGTTCAATGGTTCTCGTTTGGCATGTTCCACCAACGCTCGGTAAATATCCCCGTCGAAGTTCCCAAGAGCTGAATTGAGTTCAAAGTCGCTGAAGTCCCACGCGTCCGTCAGACGAACAACATTCCGACGCACTGGCGGCAACAAGTTCACCAATTGCTGGTGCGCCATATCAGCCTGTTTAGTGGAAATGTAGTCGTCATAGCGGAAGTCACCCAGTCCTTTCACCAATAGCCACACCCCAAAGAGCTGGCACAACTGAGCCACAGCAGCTTTCGTAATCCCCACAGGTAGTAAAGCCACTCCCGAGATAAACGATTCCAGCAATAACAGCTCCGTGTGGTGTGTCGACGCTGTAGTCATGAGCATCATGCACGAATTTGCGTTGTTTCCGGACGTCGCCATAGCGTGGGCAAGTTTACGAACGGAGCGTGCAGCTCGCACCTCGAACGCCTCCACCAGGACATTAAACTGTCCAAAATCCGCTGGGATCTTCACACTGCAACGCAAATTCGGGTTCGAATAGAAGTCACTGCGACTCAAGAAACCTGCTGGGCCTTCGTTGTGTGTCTTGGCAATATTTCCAAGCTCTTTTAGCAAGTAACGAGCGTGTTGCTGAACCAGAACGTCAACTGTTCCTTCGAACGTACAGGCACCGACATTCTCAGCGAAGATGTGAGCCAAATTACTCGACTGGAGGAACCCGTGGCCACCACAGAGTCGACGACAGTGCTCAATTCCATCATTCACACGGTCAGCAAGCCACCCCTTCAACCCGGAGGAGATGGCATGCAGCTCACCCGACTGAGCAATGGAATCAGTTTGTCCGCTTGTGACTTTCGCTAGAACTTCATCGTGTAGATCAACCATCGATCGGCCGGCGAAGGTAGCAGCGTACGAAAGCGCTACAAGGGGGAGCAGTGCATGTTGTTGATTTTGGTAATCCAACACGGGATTCTCCTTCGTCAAGGCGTTGCTGTCGGCGTTCGTTTTCCGACCTTGCACTCGAACAACACTAAAGCGAGTCGTGATGGTCGTAGCAGCTCCCAGAGCAAAGCCCAGCTTCAAGATTAAGTACGCACGGATCTGCGTCATGGTGAGGTACACCAGTTTCGAGCTTGGTGGTTTGATGAACGTTCCGTCAGGTAGCACTTTGGCGTAACGCATGAGCATATTACGTCGTGGAATCTGCACGTTATGGAACACAGCGTAGCCATTGTCCAGCGAGTTGAAGCCCACCTTTGGACCAATGTCTCCGACCTCCACACCGGGTAAAGGTTTGTGGTCTTTTAACGACCTTAAAGGCACAATGAAAGCTTGCACACCTTTGTGTTCTCCATCGATCCGAAGTTGAGCATGAACGACAGCATGCGTAGCTGTTTTTCCAAGACCTCCAGGCCACCACTTGCGACTGGTTAAAGTGGGGGAGTTGATGGTGAATTCCTGCGTCTTCTTATCGTAGACGGCAGTTGTTTCCAGTCCTTGGACATTAGAACCATGACCCAATTCCGTTTGAGCGTAAGCGCCAAGGATACGATAGGACATGGCCAGTGGCAACCAATGCGCTTGTTGTTCATCGTCCGCTTGGTTCTCCAGTGTCGGAATGAACATGGATCGGTGCACTTGGATCGGGAGTTTTTCGCCGATAGCATCGTACATGATCTGCTCGTCTTCACTGTCCACTTTGTTGCTCTGAATGAGCTTGACGTAGTGGTACGTCTTCTCCAGAGCAGTTCCATACCGTTGTGAATGGCTCTGGAAAGCTGCTTCTCGTTTAGAGAGAATCAAATGCCTCGAGATCGCAGCTTCAGCCTCTTTACGGCGGACATTGGCAGCGTGACCACCTCGGAGAGTGTTGGTCAGTAATTCCACATCAATGGAACTCGAAGCGCGCTCGTTCTTCAGTAGCAAAGGCGCCAAATCCTTCAACTCCATGGACATCGTCAGAATTGGATCGATGTTGTGTCGGCTTCAAATCGAGATGGATAATGAGGACAGACATACTTGAGCAGGGCGAGTGTTTACTTGTCAAAAATGACCTTACTTCAACTTGAAGAGGAACGAAAGGTGTTTATGAAGTCACTGCAGCTTACTAGCGCAGTCAATGTGTGTCCTTACCTCTGGATACATCAACTAAGTAAACGTAGAATTCTACGGGTTACAGCAACAAAATTTAGGGTTAGTTTCTTAATTAATACAAGACTTCCTGCGACATTCGAGCCACCTTACAGAAAACCACCGAACCCTAACGTCACCAATTACTATACCCCCCCCCCCCCCCCCCCACACACACACACACCTTCTTCCTTCCCTGGAAATGATTCTAAGAAGGGTTTTGAGGGATAGATGAGGGATCGTACTAAATATGGGTAGGATGGTATTTATTTGAACACGCCGCAGGAATCATCACTCGAGTAACGTTCGCGTCGATAACACGGGTATGTACTGTATTTACAACGGCTTTGTGGGCTCAATACACTAAGTTCTTCTTCTCCTCGCTGCACGCAGCTCGTTGACAACACTGCGCCAAAGAAGCTGATCAGGACGACGCTTTCTCCCCTTTGCTGTCGTTGTGGCCCGAGTTATGGCTTCACAACACTCTCTCTGAACACTTCTTCGACCTCTTGAGCGCTCAGGTTTGTGTTCTTCATCCCTCAATCAGCTGCTTGTCGCTCGATCGCTTTATTGAGGAAAGCGAAGTCACTCAGTCGTTTTTTGGCCTTCTTGTTTGCTAGTTGGCTCGGTTCTACGAGCCAGAGCGGCGGGATGTTCGTACTTGGGGATCCACACTGCCACAACATCCACGCCTGGTACACTGTACACTCAGGAATAGAGTATGAAGATGGAATACTGTTGAAGTGGTTGCTCCACTGCTGCAAGTCTGACTGTTGCTCGCTCGTTGTTGTCGGTGGTACAGGTTGGTCCGCCACCTGAAGATGGTTCACAATAGATGTTACATCCGCCGAATCATGGCACCGCATGATCATATCGTTCAAGCCATCGTACGTAACGGTGCCTGCACCAATAGCTCGGCGTTCAAGCTCGCCAACAATATCTTTTACTACATCAGTCCGTGAGGAATCAATTTTCGCCAGTGTTCTAACCGCACTCTGTTGCAACAATGTCATGTTAGCGAGGATTAAGACGTGAGGCGGAACACCTGTGGCTCGTAGAGTACATTCTCGCTGTAGAGTTCCGCCCAATATATGCCGCGAGATCGGTGAGCATTGATCGAGTTGAAAACAGTGGCGTACGAAAAAAAGTGTGGTGGCGGAAGTGTTGTCGTTAGGATATTTCGATGGTAAACCAACGAAGCCAGCGCAAACTCGAGGATATAACGAATACTGGTTGGAGCCCCTAAAAAAAAGAAACGATTGAAAGTGCTTGTTCTACCCAGTCGTCCAGACATTCAAAGTGCGGGGGGAGACACGCAAATATATGTGAATCCGCCGGCAGCCCAGTCACTGTTCTTCCGACATGCATATCGCCAGCACCTTCATATCGCAAGTAGGTATTTTGCACACCTCCTAAAGACCAACCTGCTCGGAAATTTACGGCCGTCGACGACGGACATGCCGTGAAGCCAGAAGCTGCGAACGAAGCAGCACCTTTTCGAAGTGAATGTGTTCCAATATCATTCGGCTTGACACCTGTCCTCTTCAGTTCCTCTGCAACGTTATCCATGATAAGTACGCGGTCCAGTTCCTTGCGGAATCGGTCGTATTGACTTCCACCCGGAAAAGGTTTACTCTTAGAAGAGTCAAAAGTGAAAACACTCCAGTAGATACCAAGTACAAGTATTGGGCAGACCGCAGGTTCAAGTGGGTTAGCATATACATGCCGCGGATCGCGAGGTCTGTCTCCAGCTTGATCATTTTCATGGGAGAGAAATAAATACACAAAGCGTCATCTCTCCATTCCATATGATCCATCATGATACCAAAAGCCTTCGCCGAACGACACATTAAGTTCCAAGCAATGATCATGTACGTACGTGAGAAGACCATATCCAGGGAGAGGTCAGACAGCATTTCAGAACAAATAAACTTGTAGAGATCGTATTGCAGTGGGTCTTTGCCCACTTTCATCGCGTGTCCGGATCCTACTGCTGTTCCCACCGCAATTGATCTCTTTAGACCCTTAAAGTGATCTGACAGTCGACGCTCCAGCTTGTTAGGCATGACCTCGTTGTATACACAGAACAAGTTAAACAGACCAGCTCGATGTGTGTTTAAAGCTGAGTAGCTTAGTTGGTCGCCTGTAACAGTGTGTAGCGTGAGAAGCCATGCCACGAAATCTTCAGCATCTAGTTTGTCAAACTTGAACGGTTGCTGAGAGATATCTCCACCCAATGCCTCTAGTACAGCTGCTCAAGCAATCTTCTCGTCTATAGGAAGCCTGTCGAAGGGGAGACTAATGAGCTCATCTGTCTGTCCAGTTGATCTCTCTACATTTGGTTCCAGCTCGACTACGCGACGCACAAAAGAAGCATGGAGAATCGGTGACCGAACCGCAAGAAGCCACACAACGAAGCGCACGTATGAGTTCCGATAGACCGCTCGTGAACGTGCGCTTACTGAATTCGCGCAGATTTCTGCAACACGCTTGTGAAGACTTTGCAACTCGTCACTTCTTGAGGGATTCGCCATCCCTCAAAGTCAGGCGAAATTTGGGTTTTGAGAGTCTTTAACCGAGATTTGTATGGCGAGAGGGACAGGAGGTCCCCCATTTTCCGGGAAATCTAAAACACAATCCTGGATGTGTATACCAGGATTGGAATCTTGTGTATTTCCAGTATTATAATCCTGGCCTCCAACAGTTTCGTTTAAGAAAAAGCTATCCTCATAACCCTACTCCCCTTTCATTTTCGATTGCTCTAATATGCTCCTACCTAAACCTACTCCTTAGTACCTTCCCCATCCCCAACCACATCCCTTTTCCAGCAACGTCTGACCGGTGGTGGAGGGCCAAAGTCAAGCCATTCGTCGATTTGCGCCCAAAGACCTTAATCGTCTCCGGTCCAAGTCCGTCCAAGTCCTGCCATCATGTTGCACCGCGCCGTGCGTCGAGTTTCCCCCTTCTCCTTTTGTCGACGATTCTCCGTCGCCCCTGAGGTGTCCACGGCCTCTTGCGGCCAGTACATCGAGGAGGAATATAACGACAATGCTCACCCGAGTGCAGTCTCTGGTGTGTATCAACTACCGGGGACTCTGCATCTAGAGAAGGGGGAGAAGCTCGTGGCTCCGGAAGTGGCGTACACCACTTACGGCAAGCTAAACGCGGCGCGGGACAACGTGATTGTTCTGTGTCACGCACTTACAGGTCACTCCCTGGTCCACCAGTATTGGGACGCCATGGTCACTTCGGAGTGGACGGACAAGTACTTTATTGTATGCAGCAACGTACTGGGCTCGTGCTACGGTACAACGAACCCGACGTCGATCAACCCGCTAACGGGACGCTCATACGGCCCGGACTTCCCGGCTGTGACGTTGCGGGATGCTGTTGCACTGCAGCGACGACTGCTGGAGGACGGACTGGGCGTGAAACAGGTGCAGGCAGTAGTCGGCGGCTCTCTGGGCGGCATGCAGACACTGGAGTGGGCGTTCCAAGGCCAGGAGTACGTCAAGAGTTTCGTGGCTATTGCGTGTGGCGCACAGCACTCGGCTTGGCAGATCGGCATCAGTGAACTACAGCGACAGGCGATCTACATGGACCCGAACTTCCGTGACGGCCATTACACAGTGGACGCTCCTCCTCACAGCGGTCTTGCGCTGGCTCGCCAAATTGCTATGGTGAGCTACCGTACTCACGCTGCGTACAATGAGAAGTTCGGACGATGTGAAGAGCAAGTGGAGGGGGATGACAAGCACGACCGATACGTGGTGCAGTCGTATCTTGATTACCAAGGAGAGAAGTTTCTTTCTCGCTTCGACGTCAACTCGTACCTGTCGCTGTTGCACATGATGGACACTCACGATGTCGGTCGGGGCCGTGGAGGACTCAAGAAAGCTCTGGGATCGCTGTCCCAGCCATCGCTGGTTATCGGCGTCGACTCGGATGTGCTTTATCCACTTTGTGAACAGCAGCAGATCGCCGATGGATTGCCCAATTCGCAGTTTGCAGCGTTGTCGTCATCTCACGGTCACGACGGATTCCTACTGGGACAGGAGGAGATCAGCGAACTCACCAAGAAATTCCTTGCTGAGAACGTGGAGTGAAAGAGAAGGAGACTGAAGAGACTTAGTTAGTTGCCCACAGCTCGCCCCGTAGAGCGGCGGCAGGTCGGTACGCTAGCCAAGTGTTTTGAAAGTGATAGTATAAGGGAAAGACTTTGTTCCTGTCGAAAGAGCCCAATCAACTCAAAGAAGAGAACGATTCGGTTCTGCGACTAGCAGCGAAGTCTTGCAGCTACCTCATTAATTGGAATGAGACTATGAAATTGGTGTTGCTATTGATCCTATGAGCATTTATCCATGTCTAACGAATTCATGTTTTACTTGTAGAGTAATGAGGACATTTGCGAAACGCGTTTGCTAGAGTGACGGAAGCGAGAGGCCAATCGCACGTTGATGAGCTTGAGCACTGCTACTGCCGTGTGTGGAGCTCGAGCCTCGAGTGTCTCCATTGCTACTGCTCGTAGACGAAGTACAACGCAGTCGGATGTAGCGAAATACTTGTACTCAGGGTCCATCCCCGCGACGTTGGGCGTGATGACCGAGCCAGGTCCGATCTTCAGCAATCTCGACTTGGCTGTTGTGAAAGGCGTCCACTGAGATTCCTCCGGTACTACGAACGATAGCTTCCGTCGGTGGATGAAGCCACTCAGTTCGCTCCCGAAATCCTCTTCTTCAGCGTGATCATCGGCCTGATAACGTCCGGGAACTCCGCCATTTTCGTCCATTTCTGAGTACCGAACACCAGGGATGTTGTGTGCATTAGAGAACTCGGAATCAGTCACAAAGTTCATGAACCCGAAGCAAATGAAGTACGTATCGTCCTTCAAACGTTCGGGAACAAGTTGAGAGCCATTAGGCACCACGACGATGTCCAGATAAGCAGCCAACGGCAGTAGCTTCTGGTACCCAGACGTGCCCTCGTGTTCCGCCGATGCAGCCATGAAATGCTCCCAGAGCTGAAGTTGACTCATCCGTTCCCATTCATTAAGAGAATTGCCAGGTCTGGGAGTTGCTGGCGCCGCGCAAATATCATCAGGAAGCAACTCGTTCTCGCAGATTTCAAGTGCAATGTCCACATCGCTGCTGAGCAAGTGGATACGCTGCGAATAGTGATTCTGACGTAGAGCAAGCTCAATTTTTGGCTTCAACCCGCAGAAGTAAATGTCGAACATGTACATTTCAGCCAGTGCCGACGTCTTCCGGAAGTTCAGGAGCGCTGTAGCGTCGAAGCTAGGTACAAGACCGAAGTCGATGATCACGAACTTGAGCTTCGGGAAATCGAGAGAATGCACACGCGTCTCCATTCGCTCTAAAATATTGACAGACGTCCCGAAAAACAGATACCCTTGAAGTCGCAGCACGAAGATGGCGCTCCCCTCTGTATCTAGATATGCTGTTTGCTCTGGAGTCCGATCCACTGCGCTACGAGTGAGTGCGCCGGTTGTTTCGTGATGTACACAACCGACAGCATGGATACGCCAGATGAGCTCAATCATCGAGATAATAATTCCCATAGCTACACTCTCCAGCATCCCGATAATGAGGAAACTCGATGTAATGAGCACGACAGTGAACTTCTCGATGGGTTTGAGGAAATGGAATGGAGTGACTAAATACGCTTCCAAGAAGTGAAGACCGACACTGAGAAGCAGACCACCGAAGATAAACTTGGGCACGAACTGCAGCATCCGAATACCATCCATCCACAGAAGCGTCACCAAGAAAGCGCACACTAGGGCTGGCACCTTCTCGTGAGCTTCGAATTGCTTCATGATGCCCATAGCAGAGAGATAGTGGCATCCGCCACAACATCCCATTAACCCACTAGCCAGATTGGCCATCCCAATCACCCGCATTTCCTTGTCTGGAGAGATATCGCGTCCAAACAGCGTCGATAAGGACGTGGTGGCCACGCTGTACTTGAGTGCACCTAAGATAATGAGAGAGATCATAAACTCCATACATTCGTGCGTGAGTGTGTGCCAGTGCACTTGCTTGAAGTCGATCTCAGCCCATGGGAACCACATCGGAGTCTGTGCCACCACCTCAGGATTCCAAGAGAAAACCCATCCTTCCTTGGCCAATCTCTCCATATTCGACCCGTACATGGACGAAATCACTTGAAATCCCATCAGTGACAATGCCAGAAGACACGGGAAGGAAAAGGCCACTGGAAACTTCAAATATTGTCCAAGTCTAGCGAAACCAGCAAAAGCAATTGACGGTAAAATCAGCATTTGGATATCCCAAGTAAAAAACGCAGCCGTCAGCGCCTTGCTCGAAGCCATGTGCACTCCATTCTTCATCAACTGAGCTCCAATTCCCGATAAAAAGCCTGCAATAACTGGATACGGCATGTAATTAGCAATAGATGTGACTCGAAAGAGTCCCATTAGGAAGAACACAAGCCCCAACACCATCGACGTCATCGCGACCATCACCACCGTCGTAGGCACCACCTTGTCCAGATCTCCATGCAAATGTTTGGAAATCTTCTCCGCCATTTCAGCCATAACTGGTGCCACAAACACATCAATGGCTCCCAACGTCCACGGTGCGCAACTCTGCCAAGCCAGCACAATAGACAGCATCGCTGTGCCCAGTAAGTTCATGTCAATGAAACGAGCGATCACCGTAGCCAATGGAGTCCCATGACCCACCAAAACACTCGCACAAGACACTGCCAAAGTTGAAGAGAGCAAAAAAGCAATAACCCCTGACGTTCCGTTCACTAGAACTTCCAGCAATTTCGCTTTGAATTGCTGTGCATCAAATTGCGGGGTTAATCCGTTTCCAGATCTGGAATTGACGCTGTCGTGCACGGAAAAAGTGATCAGCGAGCTGTTGCGACCTCCTAACGGTCCATTTACAGCCCCGTATTCATTAGGACGGCTCCTACTGCGGCCTTGAGCACCCAATAGTAGTCCGGCCTTGGCTGCGTCCTGCACACTGCGCACACGTCGCATGAGCTGCTGTTTCTGATGCGTCGGCGTCAGATTTTCCTCCGAGACGGCGTGGACTGGAGGCGAAGCTGTAGGCTGCAGTAGTGGCGTCATCTCCACGTTCCCGCGATCGAGAGGCAGCGCGTCGGTCTCCATTTTTTTAAAAAGGAGAAGAAGAAAATATGATATGAACGAGGTTACGACGGTTAGAATGATGGGACGATAAGTTGTCGTAGGAGGAAAAAGACTTGTACGACAAGAATAACAAATCACTTGGTTTTAGTAAGGACATTGAAGTTTTACTCCTGCTGTTGATGGCGTTTGGAAGTGGCGTGGAGAGAAACAGAATGGAAAAATATGTGGACGAATGGTAAAGTGATAGGCAGATGGGAGGGTTTGCGGATAGAGTGCGGATTTTTAGGTAGGTGGTCACCCTTATTTATGTGAAATGGCTACAGTTTCTAGTAAACCTATATCTCGTATCCTGGATAAGCCAAGCACCACAACATCGAAAGTCATTGTAGTTCATGTTATGATGGTTCATGAAGACATGAAGTCCAGCATTAAATGAATAGGTATTATTGCCCTTGTAAGTCTTCAACGACGAATGTAGTGATGGCCATTGCATTTCAGTGAGCGTGGTTGCTTGCGGCTATGTAGCGAGTGTTGCGATGCCCGTGATGACACCAGGTTTCCTTTGCTGAAGGCATCGAAGGGCTATTTTTCTCGTGGCGGCTGCGGTCATTCTGTTCCCATCTCCACTTCAGAATTTGCGCTGTGCCAACACACACCTCGACATTTCGGCCTCACTTAATCAACTTTCGTCACACATGGAGCCCACAGCCTCAATCTCTGGCAAGATGTACGAGGGCTTGATCTCTGTCGTATCTTACTTCGCCATCGAGTACACGTCTAACTGGAACTGGCACCTGGAGGACCTCGGTTCTCTCATTCCGGTGGGGTTTTGTTACTGTCTTGGCTGTAAAGACGCTTGTTATTGACAATTATTTTTGCGTATTTGCAGAGTGTGTCTCCATGAAATAGCTGAGAAGTTATCTTCAAACGAACAGTATGCATGTACTGGTATTACATCTTGGAGCTATTGCCCTTTCGTAACCTAAAAACAATGATACGAAACTTTGCATATCAAAACCTAGCTACTTGTCGGTATTAGCTGGTAAGTGTTCGGTTTAGCTTTTCATTGTTACCTTGGTATTGGCAAGGTCTTTGATACCAGAAACAACTGACAGCCCTGTGGTCACGTACAATTATGTATGGCTAGGAAACAAATGGCCATCACGCTCATTTAGTTGCAGTTAAAAGCCAAGCATTGAATAGCGGTGGATATTGGGGTTTTGTACCATTCACTGTGGGTTCCGAAGGATAACTACCACGAGAACTTCTAAAACTAAAATTTCGACGCCAGAAACAATAACTGGCTAGCAAAAGGTATCGACGAAGGTTTGTTACTTTAGTACCCTCCGATCTACATACCTTCTGATATCCAAATGGTAGCAATGAGAGGTCAGTGTCCAACCTACATCTACTGCGTGAAATTGCCTGAGCCAATTCTTAGCAGCTCGCAGGGGTCAGCATCAGCCTCGATCCCTCCGATTCCGGGTTGTCGAGCCTTAATGTGTTTTGCTCGCTTCATTCTTCAATTTATCCTGTAGCTGTCATCGCCTTAATTCAAGATGTTGGGGAACTCTGGTATTTCCGAGTATACTTTCAAGTTGGACGCAGTTCTGGGCAATCTGGTCGAGTTTGTGATCAAGGTCACGCCACTCTCCACGGTCTTCAGTTGGGATATCCACGATCTCGGGGTGCTTGTGCCAGAATGGGGGGTTTGATCCGGTTTGGATATCCTATTAAAGCGTGTGGATCGATCGAAGATTCTACAACCGTCGACGTACTTCGAAATACAATTTGACACTTGGTATTCAGTGAAAAATCGCCTCGAGCATGAACATGAGCTTATATGTACTACTTGCGTCATTAGAGCATACAATTTAAACTGACTTGCAATTTGGGGGCACGTTTACTAGGTATCTCAAGTTTCAATCACGGGTATCAGGATGCTGTCACAATTTGTAGTTGATTAACCGTCTCGTTTTGCTAACTACCAAGTCGTCATTACGTACGAGGAATCCAAATTCGATGTCCAGGAGAAGGTAAAGCTTTAGCAGTAGTGGATCGATCGATAGTGCATGTAGTACTGCACTACATGTAGTGTTATACAAATTTGCGCTGTTGTATTATTTTCACTACAGCAAAGCTTGCAAATGTACTGTTCGAAAGAGCGTTCCAGCTTCCCATCACAACTTTATTTTGCTGTTTGCAGACTCACTATGCAACTTGCACGCCAAGACTCAAGATTTCAACGTCACTTGTCAAGACAAACCCCTTACTTCAGTGATTCGAAGAGTATCACGGCGCCCCAGGATCGTGTACACCCTCTCAGTTTAGCTTTTTTGGTCGGAAACACCTTCGACTTCAAAGAAAAGTGTGAGGTGTGTTACAGTCGTTAAATAAAAAGATATCAGGATATGGAAATGGGATGCATGTTTACTGGTTCCTACAGTACTTGCTCTAGTCTAGTACTGCAGCTAACCTAAAGCTCGTTGAACGTTAAGTATCGCGAGTACCCAAAGATGAGCATATCCTTCTGGTGGTCGTCCAGCTTCATCGACACTTCACTAAGTTCGCGAAATCATTCGGTTCCATGTTAATGAGATAACCAGGCAAGATATTGGCCAGCGTTGTCTGGCCGTACTGGAACAAGTCGTCCACCTCCTTCTTACTCAACGGCATAATGACGTCGGCCATTTTCTCGGGCTTAGTGCCTAGAATCTTCCGCAATGTCTTGACAGCGGAGACCTGGCCTGTGAGCCATTCGAACATGCGGTCCTCCTAGGCGTCATCACCATCGTCATCCTCTTCATACTTGCTCTTCTTGTGGACCCTCAGGAACCGGTCGGTGCTCTTAACAGCGGGCATCGAATCCACGACGCTCAACATGTTCGGCTTGGAAGGCGCGACGTCATTAGCGTCTACAGTCGCAACGAAGGCAGAAGCCGCCACGAGGAGAATGTAGCTTAGACGCATAATTATTGTCTTGGGGAGAGGAATTGCAAAGTGAGTTTGAGGAAAACTTTTTTTCGGCGAGGTACCTACTAACGGGGAAATGTTGTGTATGTCAATTTGCAGTGTGACCACTGGAGCACAGCTACACGTACTATCAGTGCGGGCTGTCGCCTAAATATTGATTTTAGCAGAGCATCGAGATACTGTTCGTGTAAAAAGCTGGTGGAACGATAAAGCCGGAAGCTTTTGTCCACATACAGTGTACATGTACGACGCAATCGAAGCGGTTTTTGATGCTGCTTCCGCTTTGCACTTTGAACTTCTGCCACACAAGCACAAAAAAACTAGCTTCTGCACGATTCATTATGAGCTACATGTAGTACAATGCATTTCGAAGTACATGAAACGCGTTTCTCAGAAAAACTTGTTCATACAATTTCCTCGGCCAATCAAATTCGTAGCTATCCGGTAGGATGGCATCATTCCTGCTTGGCGACGAGTATGCGTCCTCCTCCTCTTCCGAAGACGAAGAGACTACCCCCACAGTGAAAACAGCCACTAAAGGCCCTCTTCCAACTGTAGCGACGTCAAATACGCCAATATTGCCATCGGCAGACGAGTTATTCGCCAGTGACACCAGCAGTGTCTTGTCCACCAGTGTATCATCGACTTCTGCTCCAAGCCACAAGCGGAAGAACGAGCAGGTGCAACGAGCAGCTACTAAAGCAGTGAAAACGGAGACGGGAGAAGCTTCTCGCAAGCTTAAAATTGCGCCATTCGCCCCGCCGCAGCTACGTCGACCCAATGTGTCAACGGAAGACCGAAGGTGCGTTTTGAGCTACATTTTTTTTTTTACTGATACTTTGTTGCTGACCTGTTCAATGTTGTGACGGATGCAGCTCATGGAATACAAACAAGACGATGACGTTGCAAAGGAGAGCGAAAGAAGCAGAAGCACGGGAAATGTGAGCTTTTAGGTAACTTGAACAACAAGGCTGCGGTTCTCACTCGGCATTTTACAACATAAATACCCAGTTCATTAGATATAAACGTAGTGTCGACGAGGCTGTAGCTATCATGGCTTAAATTGCACGATTTCCAATGTGAAGTTAAACCGCGAATCAACGCAACATGTCATTCCCATGCAATCATGACCACTTCAAAACAACGCGGCCGCATACACTGCCGACTCATCCACAGAGAACTTTGGCTCGCTGCGATTCCGCGACTCTTTCATAGCCAGAAGTCGATCTTGGATCCTCGCCAGCTTCTTCTGCAGCCTCTCCACTCTCGCGGGGAAATTCCGGAGTCGGTCTGCATAGCTTACAAGAGAGCTCCCTTCTGCCTTCTCCGCCTCTTGAAGACCTGCGTATAAACGTATCAATATGTAAATCTTTAGCTTTCCTTGAAAAATAATGTCAACGCGGAGAATAGGACACTAACCAGCGATGAGCCTGTCCACTGTATGTTGCAGTTTCTCCTGAGCTTCCAGTAGCAACTCCACATAGTCGTGACAGCGTTCCACCTTAGGCCAGAGCGTCACGAACATGCCCTGGGCGAACGTAGCTTTTTCCATTGATGTCATTTCAAGATTTCGGCGGGGTTATACTTGGAATTAAGCAAGAGTTGCTACGAATTAGACGGCAAGTGTCAGAGCGAGATGCAGACTTGGGCAGTTGATAAGGCAGTGTCTTAGAGGTCTTAGAGGCGGGAGCTCGACGCGCCACCACGGGCCATTCACTTGAGCGCAAGTGTGCGACTATTTTCCAGATCCAGTTTTATCGCTCCTCCTGCAATTCTCGATACGTTTCTACTATATAAATTATTGGTAGAGGTGATAATCCGGAGATCATTCTGTAAAGGTTCATTTCCATTGAAAGCACTTAGAAGTCCTCCTCTCCTTGATAGTCATCTTCGTCTGGGTAGTCCTCTTCATTGTCTTGATGATAATCATCGTAGCCATGGAGATCGACGTTCTCTTCTTCATCGTAGAGGTGTACACGTCGGAATTGAGTATCACTTCCATCGTCTCCATCGTCGTCGTCTTGGTCATTGATGTCACTTGTTGTAATAATCGTTCGCTCCATTTCTTCCTGCTCCTCGTCACTCAAACCTTCGTCAATGACCCGAACCTGTCGGTCTCGCCCTCGAGATCGTTTCAGCGGTCGACTTGTCATGATCTCCTGGTCGCCAGGAGAGGATGATGTGTCAGGATGAGGTTCGTGGTCTTCCTCATTGGACTCATCGTCCTGAAACCATTGGGAACGTTTAACTTTTCTGGTGGGTTGGCTTGTCGTATCGCCATCTTCGTCGTTCTCATTCACAACAGTCTCATCTCCAATACTTGCATCCCTTTCAGCAGACTCCTCATGCAGGCTATCACTGACAGCGTCCTCTTTTTGCTCTTCATCGCTCCCTGCTGGTGCAGTTTCGTCATCTTCATCGTCGCTGTCAATAATCTGGTTCGCATTTCGTCGACGCGGCTGAGAGACCTGCAAGTTTTCGTGATGGTCTTCATCCTCTTCTTTAACTTCGTCCGCACCACACTCCTCTCGCTCCTCTTCTCCATCTGAAGAAAACGCAGCATCGACTACAACTCGGATATTGCGGCGGCCTGACCGCACTTCGGCATTCGCTTCCTCATCATCTTCGTGTTCAGAGCCTGATAATTCCTCCCCTTCGTGATGCTCGTCAACAACTTCGACATCACGTTCTGATCGTCGGCCTGAGCGTTGCCGCCGTCTTACTCGCCGCTGCTCTCTTTCCTCATCTGCAACTTCGTCATCGCTGTGATATTCCCAGGGATCTTCACCCTCTTCATCAGAGAAACGACCTACAGGTTCGTGATTTATATCGTCCACAATGAAGGAGTCCTCTGATTCATTGTCTTCTTCGTCGTAGTCATTCTCACTGTCACTAGCATGATTTCTTCTTCGATTGCGGCGGCTGCCATCTCTTGCCTCATCATTAATGAGGCTGACGTAGTCAGCAACTGGGGTGTCCGAGATTTCATGCGGCTCACGCAAATGAGTTGTGATGCTGAGCTTCAGGCCATACAGGTCATCCGAAAAACGAAAAGTATACAAGCCTAGAGACAGCAGCAGTGTTAGTTTATCAATGAGAGTAAGTACTTCGTGAATGAAACAACTGCCATACCCCCGGGAACGTCGAGACGCAAGCCTGGAAAAGCGACTACTCCTCCTCGAGCACCACGAGTTCGCTCCATCACGCAATTGCCCTGGTAAAAACATAGCAAAGTTAATTCTCTGATGAACTGTTTGAAACTCTCATCAAGCAAAAGAAGGTCACAAACCGCTTCGTCGCAGACGTGGAGACTGATCTCGTTGTAGTAAGAACCGCAAACGAACCCATCGTCATCTCCGTCTTCGTTCATGAAAAATGGCATTCCATCGGCTGTTTCCTCGTCCTCTTCCATTTTGATAACGTTGACAGAGCACTCTTGGTGTTCATTGTATAGCTCAAAAATGCTGGGGAATTCCACAATAGCGATCCCGACGCGCATGTTCATAACACCATCCTCATTTTCGTCAGACGTATCCAGCACAACATTCCGTGAGACGTGTAAATCGCCATCATGGGTATCTTCAACTTTCAGAACGGGATAGTCTTCGTGTCCTTCGTGGTCATCTTCCCATCGGGCAGGCGAGCCCATCTCATCGTCTTCGTGATCCCCGTGGTGTATCGCTGCCCGCGCTTCAAGAGTGAAAATCTTCCACCTGGCCTCCAACTCGTCAAGTTTCTGCTTATATTCTCGTTCTTCTTCCTCCTGGTACGTCAAAATTCGCTCGGCAACTGACGGGATCAACAACTACACAATCACATGTAAGGTTAGCCACTTCGTTAAACACTTTCAACTAAAAATGACGGTCACCCACTTGGGCGAGATTCCACAAGGTGACATTTACGTAAAATATCGACTCCAGCGATGATTTCGACGAGAATGGCTTCAAAACCTCAACCCGACAGATCGGGCATTGCGCTTCTTCAATCGGCCGAGTCAAGAACGAGTCCATAAGGCACACACGACTACAAAACATAAGCAGAAAGTCATTACAAAATACACTGCATACTATCCAAGCTTTAACCAGTGCAAAAGTTTACCAAAACGAGTGTCCACATATCGCTGACATTGGCTACAGAACAAACATCAAGTCACCGTTAATCTATGTAGACGGCAGTGTAAAAGCTTCGAGCTTACCTTGAACATAGCGTATTGGCAAATGATACACTGGAGCTCCGCTTCCAGTGTGGCCGGAGTCACGTAGCCATTAGCTGCCATAATTGCATCTGTCTTTGCTTTTGATCTCTGTGTTGCATGGCTGTCAGGCGGTCCATTCTCCACTACAACCACCTCATTTTCTTCTTGTTTTTCCTCCGTCTTGTGATGGCTGTTGGGTCCCTCTGCATTCCCCACAAACTGCACCTCGTCGTCATTTTCCTCTTGCTTCTGTTCTTGTTCGTCCAGCTCCACAACGACTCGTTCTTCTGCATCTTGTTCTTCGACAGTCTCTTCACTCTTTTCTTCTTGCTCTTCATCCTCTTGAGCCTCTACGTTTGCACTTCCTTCTTCTTCTTCTTCCTCTTCTTGGCGGCGTCCGCCATCGTCTTGCAACGGTAGAGTCATGTCAAAAATACTTGGCACCAGTTTCTACTCAAATATTTACAGTGAAACATGAAATATCACAATACAATGTCATACATTTTGGTTGAAGTGGTTGGGTTGCCTTTGACGATGCAAGCCTACAACAACTCATACAGTACAAGATCAGTCCGTGCTACGATTTACTGCTGCGGGCTGACAGGTTGGCTCTCGAGAGATTCAATCGCGTAGCGGATCATGTAGACCCAGTCCTCCACTTCCTCTTCGCTGTCGACACCGACGATGAAGGAACGTCGTTCGTTCTTCCTCGCTTTTCCTTTTTTCGTCCACTGGAATACTTCGACTTGGAAGCAATTGACCTTCGTGGCCACTTCCGGGTGGCACGCATGGACTTTGGCTCCCTTGAGGAAAAGCAAAGTGCCAGGTCGGGTGCCGTGGTGCTGTGGAGTACCGTTTCTTGTTGGGTCGTGTTTTTCTTCTTTGCGTAGGGTCAAGCGGTCATTCTCGAGGACAGCGTAGCGCGACTTCCATTGCCGAGCGTTCTTGAGCCCCTTCAGCTTCAGGTGTGAGAACATACTGCTATACTTTTTTACCAGCACTCGGCCTGACTTCAACCGCATGAACGTTGGCTGTCGGGGAGCCACTTGCCGTCCTGTGGCAAAGAATGAAACAGTCGAAGACTCACCCGGGCTGACAATTGGAGACAAACCGTCTTCGTACTCGCTTTCGTTTACGGCTTGTGTCGTTGACGACTCGGATGACGAGCCGGACGACCCAACTGCAACTTCACTAGAGAGTGCTCTGCGGAGAACATCCGAGTGCGAACTACGCCGGGGCAATAGGCGTCGGTGTCTGGCAGCACTGGACACTGGTGACGATCGCGAATTTCCCATGCCTCCTCCGGTGGGAGTTAGTGCCCGCCGAAGGTTTTGCATAAGCTCTCCACCGTCAGCAGGAGACGCTTGGATATTCAGTTGCACAGGGCGGGAAAGACTTTCGTTCGCCTTGGAGAAAAACTTGTGTCGTAGCTCTTTCTGCTGTTGCTCGCGAAAATCAGCAACACGAGCGTTTAGCTTGTCCAGTTGGCCCCTAAGCATTTGCTCACGGATAACTCCGCACATGAACCCATGGTTGAACTCAAATTTAACCTTCAGGTGGCTGCTAGGCGGTGCTGTTTGGCTTGCCGTGATAATTGCTCCAGTGGCCATTGAAGATATTTTGGACGCGGTAGGGACACCTCCAACGAACGTATCAATCCGGCGGATCATAGCCAATTGCTCCAAGTCATCGAGGTCTTGAGAGAACCGACTAAGATGAGACTCAATGGGACAAGCTCCTCGAAGTGTCTCCTTATCAAACGTAGACCCGATAGCGCTCGCTGTCTTCATGAGCATGCGCTGGGACATTGTAAGCTGGTCGAGCATAGTAGTGAGAACACTTTTGACGGTTCGCGGTGGGCGGAGTGCGATCCGGTTTGTGAGCGTCTGGGAGGCGGGTACAGGCAGAGCTGATGCCGACACAGTTTGATCGCCGTTAGTTCCCGAGTGAAACATTTCACGCAATCGCCGTTTGGGGCGGGCGCGCTTGTCATTGATCGCTCCAACTGCAGCTCCAATCCCATGAGTTAAACCACTGGGACGACGTGAGGAAGCAAGGTTGTAGCAGGCTCGGCAGTGACGCACAGGCTCTTTGCTTTTTCCCGGTAGCTTGGCCTCACATGCTTTCGGAGTGCATTCTGCACAAAAGATGTATCCGCAGCACTGACACCGATGCTTGGTTTTCCTAGCAGCTTCTTCGACGATCTGGTTCATATCCATGTCGTCTTCTTTAAGTTTATCCTTGTCCTTCTTGGAGAAGCTGCTATGGCAAGCAAAGCAGAATTGCGCTTTGTACTTGTCTCCCCAAGACTCTTGCACGTGCAGTTCACACTTGCGAGCACCCTTCTTCTCTTCCACTTGAATCACCTGTTGCTCTATCATCTCAGCAATAATCTCGTGCAAAAAGAGGGGATTGCCTTGAGACCGTGACACGAGAATGGCTAGAAGATTTTCTGGGATGGCGGGTACCTTGAGAATTTGACGCGACAGAACTTCAATCTCGTCACTGCTGAACGTGTCCAATGATATGCACGTCGAGGATTTCATGTGCTTGAGCAGACGTAATTGCTTTCGAAACGAGGAGCTCTCTGTATTCTCACCCAGTGCCAAGCTTGGTGGTCGTGTACCGACAACGACCAAACAATTTGTAAAATACTTCGCGATGATTGCAACAAGAGTCCACGATTTTTCATCCATGTGCATGGCGCTGTCGAGACAAAACACAGTTGCCCGCTCACGCGACATGGCATACAGAGCGCACAGCAAAAGAATGCCGCTGGTGTCCAAATCGACAGGCTTCCAGTCGCTTTCCTGCTCGTCCTCGAGATAACCTTGCTCATCGCTGGCCACACTTGGTGCATCCGTGTCACACAAATCACTTAACGATGCTCGAGCGTCTTCTTTTTGAGCCAAATCCATTTCCAGCAAACCAAGAAACCATGACGCGATCTCCTCTTCCTTTACGTTCAAGGTTCTGTCGGGACTCCCAGCAAACGCGTACCCACATGCACGCATCTCTTCTTCGTTTTGTCGTTGGTTCTCCTCAGTCGCTTCGTCATCGGCTTGGTTTGTTGCTATTTGTCCGCACTCTTGGTTGTTGTCATCACCATTCGATGCAGTGTCCTTCCCCATCTCCGCCATTTCGTCGTTATCGACGATATCGGGATACGCATCAAAATCTGTGTCCAAGATGGGATTTAGTAAATGAGCGTATCGAACCAGCGTTGTGTTAGGAGTAGCACCCTCGCGAATCTTCTGCCTGACGAATTGTGCGACACACTTCCGACGTTCTGTTTCCGCCACTCTACTCGGCACCTGCACCCCAGGGGCCGGGTTTGCAGTAGTTCCAACTTCTGGAGAGAGTGGGGGTGCAGGTTCGGCAGCATTCTCGCTACTGGCTGCTGTCATATCTCGTGCGCCTCTGGTAATGAGCTCAGACCAAATTGCATACGGTTTCTTTGTAGCAAACGCGCTGGCTGTACCAACTAACACTTGGTAGTCACCTGCTTCGGGGCCTGAGAGAGCGGATCGAAGGAGTACTGTCTTGCCAACGCCAATGTCGCCTTCAAGTATGAAAGCTCCACCTGGAGCAAACGGATTGAGATGCGAGCACTTGTCCAGAAGTGCAGTTCGACCTTCTATGAAGGTTTCACTTTCAACGAGTTCTTCGGCTGGCAGACGTTGGCGATCCGCACGTAGAGATATTCTTCGCTGTGCGTCGCGCACCTGCACACGGTGCATATTTTCCATCAAATTCTGCATTGGGGCTGCTCGGCTAACGACAGACAACGCGTTTGCTCGTCCCGCACGCCCAATAATCCCTTCGGTACGTCTCATGGAATTGAACTTGGCATTGCGAGACGGCTGTTGAATTGTCGACGATAAGTGATAGTCCAACAGGATAGACATTCGTGGATAAGGTCGGTGAATCTTGATGCTTTCGTTTTTGCCCTTGACCATAATTTCCGGACGCTTCTCGAAATGTAGCACATCCTGCGTGTAGATTTTCGTGGGAGCATCCGTGATCACACCACCTCCTTCGGATTTCGCGCGTTGCATGAGGCGGGCAGAGAGGTTTACAATATCGCCCAGCACGGTATACTCTCGTCGGTTTCCTTGGTGGCCAACAACTCCACATAATGCAGTACCTGTGGTAATGCCCACAGAAGCCTTCAGACCAGTGCTTCCAAGTGCTGCGCAGATTGCTAGAGATGACAGGATACCGCGAATTGGGTCATTCTCGTGCGTCACTGGTGGCAGTCCAAACGCAGCAATAACCGTGCTTCCTTTGTCATCCACCAGAAATTTATTGATCGTTCCTTCGTAGTCGTAAACGCACTTTTGGACATTTGCAAATGCGTCCTGCAGTCGTTGCAACTCCTTCGCCCCGAGCATTTGAGCTAGGTCCTGCTCACTGTAATTCCATAATGCACATGGGTCAGTCAAGATGCTGCCAACGTCAAAATCATGAAGCGTACCTGAAGCCGAGGTTGATAAATAATACGGTCACGTCTCTGAGTTCAGATCCCCAAAACTCATCGTGCGCGTCCAGGTAGGGCCACACAGCTCGGGATACATATTGTTTCATGCGAGCGTGAAGAAGTGCGTCGTGGCGTGTGAACGATGGTCGGCGTGAGCAGATCTTGACCGGTTTGTTCACCCCTGTAACTTTGTAAAAACCGTTGCTGCCATGCTCGCCACCATGATTTTGAGTTGGTGCACCGTCGAAGAATTCACTCACACGTTGCCAGCACTCACGAGAGCAAATGACGTCACCTGCTTCAGCTTGGTGCTCTGAGTTAAAAGCCTGCTCCAATGCAGGCCCAACAGCAACATACTCAATACGAGCAGTGGCTCCGTCACTCTCCCCTCCGAGATGAGCAATTGTGGCTTCACCAATGCCTACTCCCACTTTCACACTCAGCACAACTCCTTGCGCGAGTTCTGCTTCGTGTAAGTGGGACTGAATACGTAGCGCACACTGCAATGCTCTACGTAGTAGGCTGTCCATGGTGTCTTCCTTGCTCTCAGGCCAGAAGATGAGCATAGCGTCTCCTGCAAACTTGAACACGTCTCCTCCGGCACTGGATACGAGTCTTAGGAGCTGCTCAAAATACGAATTCAGATGCTTGGCCAGGTCTTCGGCGCCTACAGGCCCTCGAGCCGCCAGTGACTCGGTCATGGCTGTGAATCCAGAGACGTCAGCGAACATACTGACAACAGTCGTGCGGTGTGTCGTAGGCATGGACAGCGGCTTGTGCATGTCCTGCCGCTCGAGATGTCTCCTCACTACGGCTGGAAGATAAGCTGTGAGACGCATGTCCAGCTCCTTGCGCAACATGCCAGAGCTGGTTCGTTCTCGCGCGGGCATCCTCGTTTCCTGCATCGCCTCCTCGTGCATTGGCTCACGGTGTTAAATATATCGAGTGCGCGCTGGGCTTCCTCGCGCCTACGTCTCCAAATAGGAAATGGCGTTACGCAGTGCGGAACGGTTGAAGTGACAATCACTCTCGCCCACATCCCTTGCCCTGCTACTGGCCGGTTGAGTTTCCATGGAAGCGAGCTGTCGCTGTGTAACCAAGCGAAGGGCAGGGCGGCTCTGATAATGGCGGGGCTTGACTCTGCTTCGACCGCACGACGGTCAGTGCGCCGCTGGCTCCGAGCCACATGGACGTCCTCCCATTTCGACGTGCGCAATGGTTTAGAACGACTGCGTCGCTTCAACTTCGCTTGGATAAAAACCATCTGCGACGTGTGTGAACTTGGTATTTGTAAGAACGTGTTCGGACCGGAAAAGATCCACCGGCTACCTAAAGTTCAGCAGCGTAACTTCAGCCTTGCCTGGGTCTTATTACAACATGGCGCCAATATGCATCAACTCAAATCATCACGTAGGGAGCTGCTAATGCTTAGAGCGCCTCGGTGTCTCAGTCTGCGTGGTGGCACGGCGGTACAGCGTGGGCAGCGTCACCCGTAACCGGAGCCACAACTTGCTTCGCCTAGCTTCGACAGCCTCCTGCTGACACGAAATGTCCAGGCCATTGTTCGATATAAAGTTGGCTGCACGCGTTGTGGGGCACTTGCAGACGTGTGGAGACCTGGAATGTTCCAACTGATCGCCTGTATCACTTTCGACGCTTTTCGTGGAATCGATACCTTGCCCAGAGGCAGTTGACCAAGGGAGCAGATCTGCCCACATCAGAGCCACACTAGTACGTGAATGGATGGTAGATTTCGTACCAACCAGAGAGCAAAAGCGGATTGAGGAGAGCACTTAATTCATGATATCTGGCTTGGTACGTTTTTCTTTAAAGTCGACGCCATGATGCGATCTCGTCCTTCGTCTGCTGTGAAGTCCCGACGTGTTCATGCTCGTAACCGAAGCGCAGACGGCACCCCTCCACGCCGCAGTCAAAGCCCTCGCGGTCCAGCTCATCTTCATCTACATCCTTCTTCTTGTGAGTCTTGCTCTGACTATTCTGAGAAGCTTGACGTTCACTGGTCAGCACACTGCACTTGGTTAACCAGGGCAGGAAACGCGCTTCCCAGATCACCCCGAGTTCTGTGACCAATGCCTTTGGGTCCAGCGCAATGGAATCCACACGCTCGCCACGGCGGAACGCCGCCAACGATGGCACCGAATTTACTCTCAATTGTCGCAACACTGCATCGTCGTGCGTTCCCATCACCACATGAAACTTTGTACCAAGAAATCGCTGTGCCACTGCAGACATCTCGCTGCGCATTGCGCGCAAGAAGCCTGGCGACTCAGCTGCGTTGCTGTCCACCACGAGCACCACTTTCGGCACCTCCGGTTCGCTCTGCAGCTCCTGTACAAGCTGTGACAGCGGTGAATCCAGCACCACACCGTATCCATCAGCGGCATTTTGCGCCGTTCTCTGGAGCTGTTCCTCGAACTGCTTACGACGCGCAACCAGCATAGCTTCCATGCCGAACTCGTCATCGCTATCGTCAAAATCCGAGTCTGAGTCTGAATCGCGCACTTGCACCTGATTCTGCTGTGAAACTTGAGGTTGTGAGATTATCGAGGGCTGCGTCGAGGCCGCCGGGGGCTGGAACAACTGCTGACGCATCCGCACGGCGCCGCCGGACGTGGGATCATGAGCAGTTAACACAGCTTTGAGCTTCATCGCCTTCTTGTACTCGTGCTCATCGCGCTCGCAGCAGGAAGCCAACGTCGGGTCGAACGCCAGATCCAGTTCGTCGTGGTCTTCCTCGTGGTCGTGCACATGTCCGTCGTGAGTGCATGAAGCGCCTCCATCCTTGGCATGCGTAGCCATCTTCGCATCAAGTGGATTGTAACGTTAGGCAAAAGAGACCCTGGTTAATGATTGGTTAAAACTACTACTGTTCTGATTGGCTAATTATTTTTCATAAATTCAAAAAAAAAGTTTTTCATTCAATAGAGAAATTGTAAGGAGGAGTTTTTCCTATTTTTGTGAATTTAGTCTACGGCTCTGGCCCAGTCATCGCTTCGTCCACAAAAGCTGCTGCTGTCCTCACACTCGGAACGGCCAACGGATAGGAAGCGATACTTGTGTTGCTCTGTGCAGCGTCCTGTGCGTATCCTCTCCGTGTCCTAGTGGCATCTCCATCTGCGTCTCTTCTCGGTATATCATCCTGTCCAAGAATCAGCTTCCATCACGCTCTAGCGCCTGAGAAAACCCCGATCACAGCTCGCCATGCAGACTTCCTTAACATCAGCGCGCGTGGCCCGCACGGCACTGAAGCGCGCTTCCAGCGGCCTGGAGTACCGCTGTAACGTGCATCGTGGAGCGATGAGTATCCTGGCGCGCTCGAAGAGCTCTCTAGCCCCCGAAGCAGCCGTGTCCGAAGCTGCTGCGGATTCGGAGCTATCTGGAGACTTTGAACCTTCATTGGAGAATGTGGCGCCGCGCCGTCTAGCTGAGGCTGACTGGGCTCTTCGCGCCCAAAACCTGATCCCTCGGTCGTCACTGGAGAAGCCGTACGAGCTCGCGCCGTTGACTATGGGCCTGGAAGAGCTTATTGGCAAGTCTGAAGAAGAACTGATCAACCCTGCCGAGCTAGCGCACAGCTCGCGTACGTACATGTCCGATGAAGATGTGGAGAAGTGGCTGGAGAAGTTCGAGATCCCTGAAGTACAGCTGGCCAAATGCTCAACGCCCCATGAAGTCCAGGAGTTGCGTCGACGCTATGCGCGTCAGCTCCGTCTAGAATGTTCTGTGTACGAGATGGCTATGGATAAATACTCATCTTCGCATGAGAAAGTGAGGGAGCTGGGACGTTCGACGGAGACCAATGCTGCTAAGGATCTCATTCGGAAATGGATGCCTCAGACTGAAATGTACATCAAAGCGGAGCAGGAGAACATCAAGAAGGGAAATCACAGCACAGACAGCAACATTTACGGCCCTGCACTTTTGTTACTGGAGGACAAGGCGCTGGCTGCGATTGGTATGAACATCATGTTGAACATGTGTCTTACGGAGCCTAAGGGGCCCAAGTTTATCAAATTGGCTCTGGCTATGGGCAAGGCTGTTCAAGAGGAAATTATTGTGAAGAAAGAGTCATCAGCCAAGCGCAACAAGGGCGACGACTCTAAGTTCTTCATCATGTCGTCCAAGGACATTAAGCTGGAGAACCTCAAGGCACGTATGATGCACTACATCGACACTGTCGGTGGTTGGGATAAGCGGCTCCAGCTAAAGGTTGGCGCTGCGGTCATCGATTGCATTCAACGCACGTGCTATGTGCCGAACCAGCTTGGTGAGGTGTCCACACCCGAACTTTGCGCGGCTAAAGGCCTACCCGCTCCTGAGCCGGCCTTCATTCACAACTATGTGTTCGAGCGCAACCGCCGGGCGGGTGTGATCCAGATCCACCAGAAGATGGCCGATGCCGTATTGGCAACGAACCCGAACAACAATGTACTGCCATGGACTGCACGATACCTGCCGATGCTTGTGCCTCCTCGTCCATGGGAAGGAGTCACTAACGGAGGGTATCTGAAGCTGCACACGAAGATTATGCGTCAACGCGATTCAGCTTGGCAAATGGACTGTGTGCATCGTGGAGATATGAACGGCATTTTGAAGGCACTGAACCTCATGTCGGAAGTGCCTTGGGTGATTAACAAGGAGGTGCTGGAAGTGGTTCTTCAGATCTGGGAAGACGGTGGTAACTTTGGCGACCTGCCCACGCGTACTGACGTTCCACTCCCGGATCCGGACAGCCCGGAGTTTAAGGATGACCCGGCGCTCTACTACAAGAATGTTCGCAAGGTAAGCTTTGTTTCACTTGGATTTTTTGTATGAACGCAACAGAATCAAGCCCACATGATGACTACCTACGTCATGTGGGTTCAAACTGATTGCTAAAGCAAGCGGTTGCTGCTTGGAGACTGCTGGGTATTTTTTGATCCCATGAGCCATCCAAGAGGCTCTACGATGAGCTTCGTGACTCACATACATGTACCAAACTACACGCTTTGCAAGAATGATACTCACATGCTATTTTGTGCTAATTTACGCAGATCGAGCAACTAAACCGGGAATTTCACTCACTACGATGTGATACGCTGTACAAGCTTCAGGTGGCTGAGGAGTTCAAGGATGAACCCGAGATTTACTACCCTTACAACATGGATTTCCGCGGTCGTGTGTACCCGATCCCGCCGAATCTGAATCACCTGGGATCCGATTTATCACGTAGTCTACTGATTTTCCGTGACCGCAAGCCTCTGGGCGAGCACGGCCTACGCTGGATGAAGATCCATTTGGCTAACGTGTTTGGTGTGGATAAGTGCTCGTTTGATGAACGGGTGGAATTTGCTGATGCAAATCTGGACAAGGCCGTGGCCTCGGCAAGCAACCCGCTTGGCGAAGGCGATTGCGCTTGGTGGAAGGGTGCCGACTACCCGTTCTTGGCTCTTGGTGTGTGCTTCGAGCTGAAGCGCGCAATTGAATCTCCAGACCCGACGAAGTACATGTCTAACATCCCGATTCACCAGGACGGTTCTTGCAATGGTCTTCAGCACTACGCCGCTCTCGGCCGAGACCGTCGCGGTGGTGAACAGGTTAATTTGGTTCCTGCGCCTCGACCTAGCGATGTGTACATGGGTGTTGCTACACAAGTGATGGCCAAGGTTGAACACGATGCTGCAATGGATGTTCCTAGTGTGAAAGAAATTCGTGAGATGCTTATCGCAACTGGCCCTGTCCCCCGTGTTGAAGAAGCTCTCAGGATGCAGCTAGAAGCTCGGAAGATTGTCGACCCGGAGGAAAAGAAATCGCGCAAGGCAGAGCTTGATGCTTTGCTTATTGAATCTAAGAAATTGGAGCCCCAGAGAAAGCAGATCGAGGCACAGCAGGTCCAGGCTCAGAGAAAAAAATGCGCGCAGTTCCTGAATGGTATTATTACGCGAAAGGTGGTGAAGCAAACGGTGATGACCAGTGTCTACGGTGTGACCTACATCGGTGCTCGCAAGCAGATTTCGGCTCGTCTTCACGAGACCTTCCTGACAAAGGGCCACATTCTGGACGAGAAGCTGGAGGATGAAATCTATCACGCTTCCTGCTACTGCGCTGAGTTGACGATGGGATCCATGGGTGACTTGTTCAACTCTGCGCGTAGCATTATGGGATGGCTAGCCAAGTGCGCTGCTAAGGCTGGTGAAAGTGCCCAACCAATGTCTTGGATCACACCTTTGGGTCTACCGGTGGTGCAGCCCTACCGCAGCAAGTCTACGAATCAGGTGCGCACAAAGGTGCAGCACGTGCTCTTGGTGGACAGCGAAAGCCGTCCGGTGAGCATTGGGCGGCAAAAGTCTGCGTTCCCGCCCAACTTTGTCCACTCGCTGGATTCCACACACATGATGCTGACTGCGCGCCGCTGCCTCGAGGACGAGAATATTTCTTTCGCGGCTGTGCACGACAGTTATTGGACGCACGCGTGCTCCGTGGACATTATGAACCGCCGGCTGCGCGAGGAGTTCGTGAATCTCTATGAGCAACCCCTACTGGAGGACCTACTGGCAGAGCTGCGTCTTCGTTTCCCCTATATTGAGTTCGACGACGTGCCGCAGCTAGGCGACTTGGACCTCCGCAGCGTGCTGGACAGTCCGTACTTCTTCAACTAAGGCCCGTGCAGTTCCTCTTCTCCTGATAGGGCTGGCCAAGTAGCTATTTTATCGCCTCTCGCGAGCATAAGTCTAGAGTGTAACAAAGTTCAACCACAAGTTTGAGCAGCAGTGTTTTCATTTGCAAAGGAGCTTGACCAGTACGTACCTCCGACACATCACCAGGTAGTTAAAAGAGCTGGGTCAAATGTTAAACGGACTCGTTGACGAAGCCTGCGTGTGGTTGAAGTTACGTGTCGGACTGGTATTACCGACCAACTATGTGGCACGTTGAAGCTGTCGATCATCACTCCCAGCACCAAGCACGACTTCGACATTCGAACCTGGCAAAGGCGGCAAGCATTGCAGAAAACTCGAACTTGTTAGTCTCCGCTGCTTACATCATTGGCGTGAGCTAGTTGCACATTGAAGCTCCACGCACGTTGAAGTGCGCTCTAATGTTTAACGGCTTCACCGTCCTCCATGGCAGGAACCATCAGAGTTTCCCAGTTCATTCTCCAATTCACCCGGTGTCTCCGACATCTCCAAGCCCCTCTTAAACCTTCCGAGCTTTATAATGCTTCGCCTCGTGTCCCGCTTTAACCAACCTGCTCGCCAAGTAGCCCGAACGTCGGCTAAGTCGATCGTCGGAGCGCACAACGCACAGTGTCGCTGTGGCAATTGCGCCCAGCACTCGATGGGCTGCACGTGTCCTCGCTGTCAATCTCGGTCATTCTCGATCAAGTCGCAGTCCACGTACAAGATCCCCAAGACGCAGACGGCGGTGATCTTTGACAAGACGAACGGCCCGCTTCAAGTCCGCAAGGACTGGCCGGTGACGCAGCAGAAGGACTTGAAGCCTGGTGAAGTGCTCGTCCGCCTCGCATATAGCGGAGTCTGCCACTCGGACTTGCACATCTGGAAAGGAGATTTCCCGTTGGAGCCAAAACTGCCGTGCGTTGGCGGTCATGAAGGTTCTGGCTTCGTTGCTGCCATCGGAGACCACACCCGCACACCCCTCAAGGTCGGTGACGCTGTCGGCGTCAAGTGGATCGCCAATTCGTGCCTTGGGTGTGAAGACTGCCGCAAGGGCCACGAACACACGTGCACGGAAGTCGACCAGCACGGATTCAGCGTTGACGGTTCGTTCCAGCAGTGGTGCGTGTCGTTCGCCGACCACGTTACTCCAATCCCAACGGACCTGAACTTGGCTGCTGCAGCTCCGATTCTCTGCGCCGGCGTGACCGTTTACAAGGCAATGAAGGAAATCAACGGCGCTTGTGGTGATTCCGTCGTCATTCCAGGTGCTGGTGGCGGTCTCGGACACTACGCGTGCCAGTACGCCCGTGCCATGGGATACCGTGTCATTGCCATTGACACTGGAGCTGACAAGCGCAAGCTCATTGAATCGTACGGCATCAAGGACTTCATCGACTTTAAGGACGGAAACGTCCGTGAAAAGGTCCTTGCTGCCACGGGTGGTCGGGGTGCACATGCGACGGTGGTGGTCGCGTCCAACCCCGAGGCGTACAACGATGCACTCTCATTCTTGCGTCCACACGGCGCCGTCGTGATGGTCGGCCTGCCTAAGGACGCCAAGGTCACGGCCGACGTGTTCGGCTCTGTGTTGAACGCGCACCGTATCATCGGCTCGTACGTGGGCAACCGTCAGGACTCGATTGAAGCTTTGAAAGTGGCTGCTGGTGGCGACGTTGCCACGAATTACTCCATTGAGAAGCTTGACAACCTACCGAGCGTGTTCGAACGTATGGAGGCGGGAAAACTTGCTGGTCGTGTTGTTCTGGATTGTGCGTAAGGTCCTTGTCATCTAGCCAAAGCAGTGTAGTGCGTGGATGAGAACGCTTTGGTCATTGGTTTTAACTGTTTGAGTTGTAAGAAAAGATAAGGAAATGCAATGATCTCTCTATTTGCTTCATTGTTAGTACATTATTTGCGTCTTAACTTGTGGAAGTGTGTCTTCTTCACCTCGAGCCTGTGCTTCCTCCTTTAAAGCGATCCATTGGTCTAATGCCTCCAGGTTGCTGCGTGGCGTCGCATACAGTTCTTCATTGCCTGGGGATTGCAGAGCTAACTCAAACTCTCGACGAGCATCACCAAACTTTCCTTGGCTGATGAGGCACACAGCGACGTTGTTGTGAAGGTGGCAATTGTCAGGGTTAGCATACAATAATTCCTGGTAGGTCTCACAAATGCCTTCCATTCTCTTCAAAAGTATTCGCATTTTGAGACGATGGAGATCGGCCTTGAGCGTTCCCACTGGAGTAAAATAGTACGAAAGAATCATCAACTCCCTGCACGCTTCATCAGAGCTTGGATGACGTCCTGAATGAATGAAAAATGATGCACGCTGATCCAGAATTCTCCAGTCTGTTGGGTCCATCCTAACGACGTACAAGCAATATAACGTAAGCTTAAAAGGTGCTGAAAGTAGGAAATGTAAAACTTTTGTACCGAAGTGAATACTCTAGAAGAGCGTCTTCATTTCGCCAAAGACCCATCAAACTCGTCGAAATCGACAGTAGCGTTCCAATTAACAGAAGAACAGCACACACAGCTCCTGGATTGTCTTGGATCGGTTGATGACGCTTTGGTTGAATTGGTCTTTCGTCCTTGATCATCCTGATGTCATCTTCATCAATGTAGAAGCATCGTTGAGCCAGAACGGACCCAACGTATGGAACAATAACAATACTGCAAAAGTATGCGTATCGATCGCATCCAGCGGAAACCATCCCATGCTGGATGAGACCCGATACAGGTAAAACCACGGTGGCAAAATAGGCTAGGGCCAGCAAATGTTGTGGCGCATGGCGATATCTGAACATCCAGACCGTGAACCAAGCTAGAGCCATCAGCGCCGATAGAGACAGCAGATATTCAGGGTTACGTAAGCTCAGCTCTCCTGAATGAAGTTGATAATGTGGTCGCAGCTTTGTCGGCCAGATAATCCGACGTAAAACCCAAGCCGGCATCGTGATCGCTTTTAAAATTCGTTCAGCAAGGCTCAGTGATACCACGTCGGTGTCCGCTTGCATTCCATTGCGATTCGAAGTGAGCATTACCACCAAAAATATAAGCATCGTAGCTGCTATTGGCAATTTACTAGCGATGTACGACCAGCACTGGCGTACACTGGGTCTTGGTAAAAGTGGCTGCAAAGTAGTAAATACCAGCATGTCGATGAAAACAAAACCCGATGGGATGAGAATACACGCGCTCTTCGATAACAATGCGCAGCCGTAAAGCCCTGTATCAGCGCTCGACTGTTAGATGCAATCCAAGAAACGCTAGTTTACCTCAAAACTTACCACAACACGGAAGATCACTTCGTCCATGTCCGTCGAAAACGAGCGACATTAGCGAAACCTTCACATTTTTTTTTGTCGACACTCCACTCAGCGATCGGTATACAGATCGCACGTAGACAAATAACGCGAGGTTACTGAATAATGCGCACAGCGTGTATGGTTGTGCTGACGGCCATCCAATGACCTCAACGTGAATCGGATGAAGAGCGAATACCACTGCACTGATACAACAGCCGCTCCAATTCGCTTCCTCTCTCTGTTTCTTCGTCTTGCTGTCAATTTCAACTCCTGCCTTGAAATCTGAAAGCAGTGCGATGACATCAAGCAGCACTGCTGATGCTCGTGCCAACACCATTGCAGCCGTGAAATGCAGTGCGGCCGAGACAACCCGGACCCACCACGAGTCAAGTCCGACGAATTGCACTTGGATGGCCTTGAGCATCCACCCGAACGGCTCGTATACGTTGATTTTGGTTATTGTGAACATAGTATAGAGACTTGTCCAGTTTAATCCGTTCGTGATGACTTCGTTTTCGAGGAAGTTCTCCTTGTCGTCCCAAATGAGTAGAAACTCCCAGTCGTTCGAGGCATTGTCATTTACTTTGTCAATGAAGAACGGTGAGATGTAAAGTGAGGTTGCGATGGCGCAGAAGCAGAAAATCACCTCCCGAGTGGACAATACGAGCCGCATTTTGGCACTTTGGCACAAAGATCTCGAAAGGGTAGAAGATCGCAGCGATTTGATTGGACGGGAAGTTGATTTGATAGGTCTAGGGTGGAGTGCAATGTTTCTTCAAACTTGGAGACCAAAATTGATTTGAGAAGGAGACTGACGAGAACAACATGAGGATAAAGTCGTGAGGATATTTTATACAGCATCCATGTACCATGGTACATGTATTACGCAGTGGGATGGCGAGCAAAGGCTTGAGCTATCCTCCTTCGCACGTGCGTCAACAGAGCCTGCAGTTGTTTAAGCTTCAAGTTCAAGGTACATACTGTACGGCGGGGTCTAGCCTTCTTGTTAAGAGTATCATACGTACCATTGCTGTATCTGAGTTCGAGTGGAGACTTTGCTGACTCACTGGCCACCTGCTTCACACTAGATGCCAGCCCAATGCTTGCCAAACAGTAAGTGAAGGCATCGACTAACGTTGCTGCTCGTGCCATGGCGAGAACCTTGATAGACTGACTTGGTTTTATGCTGTGCCACCATTGCGTTTAGCAGTGTATCTCAAATGACCAACGCTCATTCCTCGGCAGTTGTGCCCAATGACGTCAATTCCTAAGTAGAGGGGGGGGGGGGGGGGGGCCTTATCCGAGTGAAACGCAGCAAGACGTAGGCACGCTCCAAGCACGCGCATATGCTGTCCGATTACTTTTGTGCTGATGCAGTACCAGCGCCAAACCCAGCGAAAAACGGTGGAGCGCCAGGCCACTTCGCGAAGTGCGCGCCTACGCGTCCGCGTGTCGTAGACCCGCCCTGGACAAGTAAGCGGCCGAGCTTTGGCCCACGGTAGGTCACCGGAGGTAGAAGTGATGGGACTGGCGCTGCATGTCCAGCAAAATGTGCAAGCAGCTCGAGCCGATGATAAGGTGACTTCACCCAAGACTCCATGCTACAGCCAAGTCGTATCGGCTTTGCTAGGTCGAACTTCATTCGGTGCTGGATAATGCAATTCGTCCGCTAAGACGAAGTGACACCTTTCTCTTCACTCGTCAAGTGTATCATTTTCGACCCAGAAGTCACGAGGAACAAACGCCAAGGATAAAAGCCGGCACTTCATCTCGTAGGATTTGAAATCACCGATCCGACCCCGATCCGGCTCAGAGCTGTGCTCTGAGAATCCACCCGGCATTGTTGGCAGCAACGCAACGCACGAGCACAACAAAAGCGGTGCCAATACGAGGGAAAACAACCGCATATACTCTCAGAGAGAGCACAGCGAGAGCACAGTGATTTGAGCTGGATCACAGGGGTAGCCATGCCACAACATCGTTCGAGTTTGCTGGCAGATATGAATCTCCTGCATCGGATAGTCCTGAAGCTAATAGCAATGCTCAGAGCATCAGCCCATTGACGACTGTAGTGTGCACACTTTTCGTTGGCTCCTTTCATACCGTACGTTGAAGTTGTATGGCTTGCAACTGCGTGATCTCTTCGAATAGATAAATGAAGTTTCTAATGAATTTAGTATTGAAAGGTAAAGCATATAAACATGCTTTCATATAGCGCTGAGAGGATATCATACCACAGAGGGAGGTCTTCAAACCGTTTTTGCACGTAACGAGGCGATTTCATCGTGCGCGTTTCTTTCACCTATTCCATTCCAAAGTTGCTACAAGGTTGCGCCAAGAGCGATAAAGTTGCGTTAATCGCGCGAAAATGCAAAAACACGCAGCATACAAATGCCAAGTTCCGCTTGCGTTTCATTTGCAAGACGCGAACAGCCGCAATGGCTCAAACCAAATGCCTATCATTGAAGCGCTCTCTTTTACTCCAAACGCTTGGCATGAACCTGGACGTTCGCCAATGCCTTCAATCGCTGTCTTGCATTTCGAGTGATGGCAGCGTTTCAAAGCGGATGGCGTTAAACAAGCTTTCGTACCGGTTACAGTGTAACCGGGATTAAATGTCCTTGTTTGACAGTCCTAAGATCCGAGTCGGCGAATGTGGTTGAACCTACTCCCGGCTCAATTGACCGCAGGGTAGCATTGAAGTTAAGCTTTGCTATCAACGACAGCCTTGAGACGACCGCCGACACGCAAGCCCGACGTTGAAGTCAATGGCAAGATACTGCCTGCAACGCTCGAAGCCAGCCGATCCCCGGAACACCTTGTTCAACGTGGTCTCCTTCGGTTGCCCTTCTGCTCAAGCTGCCACGCACTTGTCTTAACTCATTCCCCAATTTCCTGGCTGCTGCTCACCCCAGTAACCACTTCAAGCTCTTCCCCACCCACTTTTCATCATGCTTCGCATCGTGTCCCGCTTCAACCAGCCCGCTCGTCGCGTTGCTCAAGCTTCCGGCAAGTCGCTCGCTAGTGCGCACAACATGCAGTGCCGCTGCGGGAACTGCGTGCAGCACCCCATGGGTTGCACGTGCCCTCGTTGCCAGTCGCGCTCGTTCTCGGTCAAGTCGCAGACCAAGTACGACATCCCCAAGACGCAGACTGCTGTGGTGTTTGAGAAGAACAACGCTCCTCTTCAGGTGCGCAAGGACTGGCCTGTGACGCAACAGAAGGACCTGAAGCCTGGTGAGGTGTTGGTGCGTCTCGCTTACAGTGGCGTGTGCCACACGGACTTGCACGTGTGGCTTGGCGACTGGCCGCTTGACAACAAGCTTCCTCTTGTTGGTGGTCACGAAGGCGCTGGATATGTTGCTGCCATTGGTGACCATAGCCACACGAACTTGAAGATCGGTGACCCGGTTGGTGTCAAGTGGCTAGCTAACTCGTGCTTGGGTTGTGAGGATTGCCGCAAGGGTCATGAGTCCACGTGCGTGGATGCAGAGCTCCACGGTTTCACTGTTGATGGCTCATTCCAGCAGTGGTGCGTGTCCTTCTCTGAACATGTTACCCCCATTCCCAAGGACTTGCCGATGCACGCTGCTGCTCCGATCCTATGCGCTGGTGTGACTGTCTATAAGGCTCTTAAGGAGATCGGTGGCAACTGTGGTGACTTTGTTGTCATTCCGGGTGCCGGTGGCGGTCTGGGCCACCTTGCCTGCCAGTACGCGCGTGCCATGGGCTACCGCGTGATCGCCATTGACTCCGGTGAGGACAAGCGCAAACTGGTGGCTTCGTACGGCATTAAGGACTTCATCGACTTCAAGAAGGGCGATGTCCAGAAGAAGGTGTTCGAGGCTACGGAAGGACGTGGCGCTCACGCTACCGTGGTTGTCGCTTCTGGTGGCGAGGCGTACAAGGACGCCATTTCGTTCTTGCGTCCGCACGGTGCTGTTGTTCTTGTGGGTCTCCCCAAGGACACGTACATCACGGCTGAAGTGTTCGGCTCGGTGTTGAACGCGCACCGCATCATCGGTTCGTACGTGGGCAACCGTCAGGACTCTATTGAGGCTCTGAAGCTGGCTGCTGCTGGCGATGTGAGCACGACGTACAAGATCGAGAAGCTGGACAACCTGCCGGATGTGTTCGAGCGCATGGCTGCTGGCAAGCTTGCTGGCCGTATTGTCCTTGACTGCGAATAAGCAGTTGGTGTGAGTGCAGTCGTGGATGTGACTGCAATCTGTCGCATGCGTTTTGTTCGGGAGAAGGTATCGAGAAGCAGTAGTGAAGTGGAGAGCAGCTCTGCTCGATGCAAGTGTGCAAGTGTGCACTTTGATAATGAATTTGTTTCATTGAAAACTTGGTGTTTGTATTGATTGCCTTGAAGTTGGTTAAGATCGCCTTAAGTTGCTTGACTGAATGCGTAACCATGTTGATTCTCTTTTTTCTCATGGGGTACGTTGTACCAGTACTTGATAATTGATAGTGAATCGACACATTTGCTTTCATTAGATATTACAGGATGTTAACAAGCAGAATAAAATATTGCTTTTGTGTTTGTCGAAATACTAAATTGTAAGCTTCTAGTTCACAACAAGTTTGCCAGTATGATGTGCGTATCTTTATACACATACACGGGGATTAATAGCAAACGAGCCATTGTGATGCAGTCGGCGAGATGGTGGGGTCATGGCCAATGGCCAACGCGCAACGGACATGACGCTGCTTGGTGCAGCGCGAGGTTTTTATGCTGCCTCGTGCCGCTTGGATGCAAAGACGCCGAAGTCTGCAGCTCCTGCTTGCAAAGTCTAATGCCAGCGCCCACAGCACCCAAGCAACAGCGTCTGCAGTTGAGCTCATTCTGCAATTTGCCGGCTACTGTTCGTCCAGTAACCTACTCAAGCTTCAGTTCCTGATCACCATGTTGCGCGTGGTGTCCCGTTTCAACCAGCCCGCTCGTCGCGTGGCTTCAACCACCAGCAAGTCCATTGTCGGCGCTCACAACATGCAGTGCCGCTGCGGGAACTGCGTGCAGCACTCGATGGGGTGCACGTGCCCGCGTTGCCAGTCGCGTTCGTTCTCGGTCAAGTCGCAGTCACACTACGACATCCCCAAGACGCAGACTGCCGTGGTCTTCGAGAAGAACAATGCTCCCCTCCAAGTCCGTAAGGATTGGCCCGTCACGCAGCCCGAAGAGCTCAAGCCTGGTGAGGTGTTGGTGCGTCTCGCGTACAGTGGCGTGTGCCACACCGACCTGCACGTGTGGCTTGGAGACTGGCCCCTAGAGAACAAGCTGCCTCTTGTTGGTGGTCACGAAGGTGCCGGTTACGTCGCTGCTATCGCCGAACACACCAACACTCGCCTCAAAATCGGTGATCCGGTTGGTGTCAAGTGGCTGGCCAACTCATGTCTAGGCTGCGAAGACTGTCGTAAGGGTCACGAATCTACGTGCATTGACGCTGACTTGCACGGCTTCACAGTTGACGGTTCGTTCCAGCAGTGGTGCGTGTCCTTCTCGGAACACGTGACCCCCATTCCTAAGGAATTCCCCATGCACGCTGCTGCCCCAATTCTGTGTGCCGGTGTGACTGTGTACAAGGCTCTCAAGGAGATCGAGGGCAACTGTGGAGACTTCGTCGTCATTCCGGGTGCCGGTGGAGGTCTGGGCCACCTTGCTTGCCAGTACGCTCGTGCAATGGGTTACCGTGTTATCGCTATTGATTCTGGCGATGAGAAACGTAAGCTCGTCGCCTCCTACGGTATCACGGACTTCATTGATTTCAAGGAGGGCAACGTGAAGGAGAAGGTGTTCGAGGCTACGGAAGGCCGTGGCGCTCACGCTAGTGTTGTTGTCGCTTCGGGCGGTGACGCTTATGGTGATGCTCTGTCCTTCCTTCGTCCTCACGGCGCTGTTGTTCTTGTGGGTTTGCCCAAGGATACGTACATCACGGCTGAGGTCTTCGGATCTGTGCTCAACTCTCACCGCATCATCGGATCGTACGTGGGCAACCGCCAGGACTCGATCGAGGCCCTGAAACTCGCCGCCGCCGGTGACGTTTCCACCACCTACAGCATTGAGAAGCTGGACAACCTGCCGAGCGTGTTCGAACGCATGGCTGCGGGCAAGCTTGCTGGCCGCATCGTTCTTGACTGCGAGTAATTTCTCTCGTAATGCTCTCCGTGTTGTACATATTTCAAGCTGCAGGAAGTTCTGATTAGGCGTTAGAAGCAGGAACCCCTGTATAGACTCAAACTCAAATTCAAACAGTTTTGGTCATCAAAGGTATTCGTTTTACTGTAGAAGGTCTACTCCTTCTTGATTCCTGAATGGTAGAGTATTATATCTGTATTGTAAATGCACAACTGAACACACTGCGAAAGCTGAGCAGCGCAGTTATATCTTTCATAATACCAAAAGTTCCCTGAACTATTTCGGCCATTCCGGTGTCGTGTTGAAGTCAATCGGCATCGTCTTCGGAAAAAGTGACGACTACACCGACAGAGTTAGCACCGTCTTGCCATTCCGGTGTTGGGGCGAACGAAAGTCCAGGGGTATTCGCCGTCGGAGAAGGTGACGACTTTACTGAAGCGTAGGTACATATACTTACCTGGTAAACACCAACTTCGACATTCCGATGTCATGTTGAATCAAACACATCCGCCTTCGGACAAATTGGTGACTACCGTAGTGGCTACAGTATGCATCGGAAACATACATGTAATACACGCATGATCAACGACAACCTTGCAAGTGCCGCTTGTAAAATGACAAATGTGCAAGAACGTCGACAAATTACAGGGACTTATAAAGAGCAGTCAAAGAATAGTTCACGTAGTGTACTGGCGCGCATCCAGTAACCTCCAGCAGGCTGTGCTCAGGGAGCACTGCTCACCATTCTGCCGAAGTCCCAGGACAACAGACAATGCTTTCCACAAAATGACGCTGATCCCATCGCGACCTTCTACAACTAAGCTTTCAATTTCAATATAATCGCATCGTTCTCTCTGTATACTTCTCTCTTCATGACACACTCATTGCATCGAATAGCCTGTTCAAACCAATTCAACTTGAAGTTGAGGATAAAACCGACACCCAAGCAGAAATGACAAGATCCGTGTGGAAAAATATCCCACATATCGTATGTTTTTCAGAAACGAAAGCACATCAACACACAGCTATCGTCATTGAAGCAGCGCATTTCGACGGATCCATCTCCTCTCTGCTCCATTCACCGTCCACTTTCATTCTGCAATTTGCCATCAACAGCTCAAGCCTCAAACTTCAAAGCTCTGCAATCTCTCGAGATGCTTCGCATCGTGTCCCGCTTCAACCAGCCCGCTCGTCGCGTTGCTCAAGCTTCCGGCAAGTCGCTCGCTAGTGCGCACAACATGCAGTGCCGCTGCGGGAACTGCGTGCAGCACCCCATGGGTTGCACGTGCCCTCGTTGCCAGTCGCGCTCGTTCTCGGTCAAGTCGCAGACCAAGTACGACATCCCCAAGACGCAGACTGCTGTGGTGTTTGAGAAGAACAACGCTCCTCTTCAGGTGCGCAAGGACTGGCCTGTGACGCAACAGAAGGACCTGAAGCCTGGTGAGGTGTTGGTGCGTCTCGCTTACAGTGGCGTGTGCCACACGGACTTGCACGTGTGGCTTGGCGACTGGCCGCTTGACAACAAGCTTCCTCTTGTTGGTGGTCACGAAGGCGCTGGATATGTTGCTGCCATTGGTGACCATAGCCACACGAACTTGAAGATCGGTGACCCGGTTGGTGTCAAGTGGCTAGCTAACTCGTGCTTGGGTTGTGAGGATTGCCGCAAGGGTCATGAGTCCACGTGCGTGGATGCAGAGCTCCACGGTTTCACTGTTGATGGCTCATTCCAGCAGTGGTGCGTGTCCTTCTCTGAACATGTTACCCCCATTCCCAAGGACTTGCCGATGCACGCTGCTGCTCCGATCCTATGCGCTGGTGTGACTGTCTATAAGGCTCTTAAGGAGATCGGTGGCAACTGTGGTGACTTTGTTGTCATTCCGGGTGCTGGTGGCGGTCTGGGCCACCTTGCCTGCCAGTACGCGCGTGCCATGGGCTACCGCGTGATCGCCATTGACTCCGGTGAGGACAAGCGCAAACTGGTGGCCTCGTACGGTATCAAGGATTTCATCGACTTCAAGAAGGGCGATGTCCAGAAGAAGGTGTTCGAGGCTACGGAAGGACGTGGCGCTCACGCTACCGTGGTTGTCGCTTCTGGTGGCGAGGCGTACAAGGACGCCATTTCGTTCTTGCGTCCGCACGGTGCTGTTGTTCTTGTGGGTCTCCCCAAGGACACGTACATCACGGCTGAAGTGTTCGGCTCGGTGTTGAACGCGCACCGCATCATCGGTTCGTACGTGGGCAACCGTCAGGACTCTATTGAGGCTCTGAAGCTGGCTGCTGCTGGCGATGTGAGCACGACGTACAAGATCGAGAAGCTGGACAACCTGCCGGATGTGTTCGAGCGTATGGCTGCTGGCAAACTTGCTGGCCGTATTGTCCTTGACTGCGCGTAAACTGAAAAAAGTTCCAGGCGAGTCAAATTTGTGTGCAAATCCCCACAGCCTCGACCCGAGTTGTCGGCTGGAAGTTACCTGGAGCTACCTCAAATGATACCACGTTCTTAGTGCAGTTACACGAGAACAAACTATAAAAATGAAAGTTGAGCAGCATCAGAAGTGATACATGTATGGACGTCCTACATTGTATGATCGAAATAGTGTCGGCATGAACACTTCTAAATCTTTCAACGAGAAAATACATGTCAAGCCATGTACGTTTAGTCCGACGTCAAAATCTGCCTAACGAAACAGACCAGTACACTAAACGGTTGAACGAACCCTGCCTTGGTAGTTACTCGCCGTAACCATGTGCAGTGACTGGATAATTCGCGCAAAGGTACTCGAATACGTGAAAATGACCATTCTGTGCTGCAATACTGGCGCTGCCTCCAATTCGTTCAACGTGCATCTCCTGGTGCAAATAGCGTACCATATCGATGTGTCCATTTGCCGCTGCCCCAGCCATGGACCACTCGGAGCATCCTTCGTGGCGATGTATCCGCAAAAACTCCATGATATCTTTACGGTTAAATTGCGCGGCCGCATCCATTGCAGTCGTTGTGCACCCTTCTTGACGATGCTCGTGCAAAAACCGAAGCACTTCAAAATGCCCGTTACGTGCTGCACCATCCATAGCGCTTGTCGTACAGCCTTCTATGCGATTTTCGTGAAGAAATTTTACAACTGCGAAGTGTCCATTACGGGCAGCACCGTCCATTGCTCGCGTTGTGCATCCTTCCTTTCGGTTGTCGTGTAAGAACTGCACAATATCGAGTTTCCCCTTTTCAGCCGCGAGATTCATGGCACCAGTTGTAAAACCTATCTTGATTTCTTCATGCAGATATTTTAACAGCTCCAAATTGCGAGCAGCAGTTGAGTTTATCGCCTTGGACGTGAGATAAACACACGCTTCCTTTCGGTGAGAGATCAGCCAGCGTACAACACCTAATTGTCCAGCATGAATTGAATCATTGAGTAAATGCGGATCCCATTGAGCGCTTGGGCCGTCTTCGGGATACGAATGGAGATATTCTAACACGTCAGTCCGACCGCTGACTGCCGCAAAGCGTCTTACATCATTAAAATCCAGTGTTGGATCGCGCCGGTAGTACGGGAACTCTTGTAGAGCCTGTACCATTCGGAAAACCCTAAAATTGTTTTTCCAAATGGCCAGCTTAGGTAACATCCCTAACTCGGGGCACTCGTCTTGAGGCCCAAACAGGTCAAACCACTCGTCCATGTAGGTCCGCTCAAAGTTTAACACAAGATTCGGCAGACCGCGCTTGAACGACATGATGAGGCGAAAGAGTTCGGCGTTGCGAATTACCTTCGCGGCCACCTTCGCTCCTGCCGGGGATATCCATTTCTGCTGTTGATCTTCTTGGATTATCCTTGGTTTATCTCTTTGAGACCCCCGTAGTTCCTGGACTTTAGCTCGATCCTGGATCATGCTCCACAGATGGACCATCACCCACAGCAGCATTGACAAAGGCCACACACGCCCTCGGATTGTGTCGGCAAGCCAGAGCCAAATGAATGCCGCTCCTGTGAGAAGAAGACCTGCGTGAAGAACTGCGTCGCTATAAACTCTTACCATCCTCAAGGATTGACGAACTTCGATAACTATAGGGATGCTTCTGAACGCCCTCTTCTCAAAACCAAACTTATGGGAGGTGACCGGCAGACCAAAGATAGACTTTTGGCCCAAGAAACGCTTCAATTTATTCACACGTTACCCGCAAGTGGAATGCTCCTGACTATAGCTTGCACGTTCGCAATGCAGGATAAACGGCATAGATCAGCTCGGCTCACTTTGGTTTAACCAGTTACAGGGACGAGCTTTTTACCGGATTGGTTCTTCTCCTTGAAGTTGACCTGTGGACATTTGTGGACCACATTTTCACCTCTACAAACAAATACACTACTTCCACAAAATAACGTGGTCCACACCACACTTCTTCTCCTGACCAATTCTTCCGTCAGTAAAATATGTCTGCTCAAGGTCGTCGAGGAAATGTACGTACTGGGGGCTGCATCTCTCCCTGCCTTAGCTGTTATCTTGTCTTATGCATCATGTTTCCCAGGCTCGTCTTCCCCCCGAAGTGAATCGCGTGCTGTACGTGCGCAACCTGCCGTTCAAAATTTCGTCCGAGGAGCTCTACGACATTTTCGGCAAATACGGAGCAATCCGTCAGATTCGCCTGGGCGTGAATAACGACACTCGAGGCACAGCCTTCGTGGTGTACGAAGACATTTACGATGCCAAGAACGCGGTGGACCATTTATCGGGTTTCAACGTGTGTGGTCGCTACCTCATCGTGCTTTACTATCAGGCCAACAAAATGCAGCAACGTCAATCTGCAGTAGATTTAAACAAGCAGAAACAGGAGCTCCAGGACCTTAAGGACAAGTACGGCGTGGAGTAAATGAACGAAGGATTTTTTTTCTTATGATTATTTCCCAAATTTATATGAAAATGCGGTTAACTTTTTCTTGCTCGTCACACCGAGGTGAAGCCAGGTAGATCGACACAGCCTGGGTATGCAGCATAGCTGAGCAGAATCGAGAGGCTTCTGCAGGCCACTGACTTGTGTTAGCGTTGTCCACCACAGATACACTTTGCCCATTGAGCTCAAAACGGTTAACACAAGACTCCAATGAGGTCAGGATCTCTCGTAGATGTTTGTAAAAAACTCTACGGATCGAAATAGCCGGGAAAAAGCTTGAAGAAGCCTCAAAGTTGTCCACACTGTCTCGAGAGGACCACTGCGGTTTACAGAGGCGAAAAAGTTCTTCTCGCATCATTGAGTACCGTCCAGGAGGGAGAACGATTTCACCTCCACCTGTAAGGGAATCACGATCCAAATTCACCACCACCAGGTCATTTGAAGGTCTTGGCATATCGCTCCGACGAACGTACGAGTCGTGAAGTCCGAAGATAAATGGTGTGGGGCAGTGAAGACAATCTTTGAGCGCCAATGGCAACACGGGAACGTACACGTGACTCCACACAAGCGGATACAGCAGTGCTCGAAGCGCTTCACTAACAGAAAACAAGATCGAGTAGCTCGAGGCTACCAGAACGATCTTCTTCTCCAGCAATGCAAAGGCGAAGAGTCGAAGTACGTTCATCAATGACAGGCTATCAAATAAATCGTCCAGGCGAATGTCAAGTAGCGGAAGTGGGTCATTTTCCTGAGGACTATCAGGCTGAAGCGAGAGGAAGTGAGAACCCATGGCAAGTGACGCACTTAGAACTTGAGCAGGGGCAAGCAGAGTCGCGTCAGAGTCGTTGGTACTGGTATTGTCGCTGATTTGTTTCCACATAGCGCTTAAGAAATGCCGTAACGAATCTACAAGTGGGGCCTTGGAGATGATACAAAGACCGCTAGGGCTTTCTTCAGTCCCCAGTGCACTGCTTTGACTCACAGGCAGCCACATGACTGCACCATACACTAATGTTGCCCCGGTTCCTGCAGTGAAATTGAAAGCAAGTGGCCTTTCAGTTGGGAAGATGTTCCCTGAAGGATTGAGGAAAGGCTGGAGTTGTGTTTGAGCTGGAAAATTGTCACTCGAACCTGGTGAAATATCAGTAAACTTGATGGAACCATCGAGCTGAGCCGTGACGACGAAGACTTGGCAATTCGCCCGTGAAAACACAGCTGACGGATCCTCTGAAACTAAAGTGTCCAGGCAAATAGGGTCCATTACGTTTGGCTGCTGGTAAAACGGGATACGTGCAGCACGCAGGAGAGCTGTTATGCTTTTAGTTCCGGATTGATGAACGATAAAGTCACGATAGAGCGAGCTGTCGGCAAAGTTGGCGTAGCTTCTGGTGCCAATGACGCGAAATTCTTTCTCGACCTCTCGAGCTAGCTGGAAAAGGGCAGAAATTGTGTTTTCGACCTGGACATCCGTTGTCAATTCGCTTTTGCTTAGTCTTCGAGTGGTCAAGGTATGGACAGCGACGGCAAGGATGTTCTTGGCGTGGATAGTACCCGATGATGCTGCTGGAACACCACCATTATGGACGAGGAAGCGGGAGTGAAGTCGCTTCAAGCGGGTCACTAACAGCTTGAATTTACTTTCTGACTCCGACGTCAATTCACCGGAACCCGCTAGTTTCCGATACAGTGGCGTGATCTGGAACGTTGTTTCAATCAAAAAGCTCAGTCGGTGATGATGCTGGTCTCGACCAGTTGCAGTGCTGTACAAAAAAGCCCACAGCACGGTGCAGCTCCATTCATCAGATAGCACCTCGTCCAAAGAGAACCGTGAAGTACTAATCGATGCCCCAGAACGAGAGTTTTCGAATGTAGGCACAGCTGCTGTGTTAACACGGATCGGTGAGTCAGACACAGCTCGTAAACGACCACTATCTGGGGAAGAAGGACTTTTGGTTTCCGATACAGTAGCTACTGTTGGTTGGAGTGTCGTTCTAGGCTGTGGGGACAAAGGTGGTGACGTTGGCTGAGCTGTAGGCGACGTGACTGCTACCACTTTGTCGATCCAGTTGTCGAACGGAGACCCAGAACCAATATTTGGCAGCGACCGACGTCTTTCAACAGGTTTTGGTATTGTGGATTCACTACTAGGTGAGCATGGACTTGGAGGAGTGCACAAGCCACCACTATCAGTGAAATATGTGACAGGAGAGTTGTGCTCTGTTGCCGGTTTTGTAGAACGTTCGTCCGCCTCCTCCATCTCACCATGGAGCCAACTGACGAGTCCTCCTTTCTGCTGAAAGGCAGAAAGAGCGCGTTTCTGCTGCTGTGCAACTTGCTGCGTCTTGTCTTTCAACGAGGCAGCCGCAGCACTCAGCACGGACAACGTACTCGAATGTTTCGCTTCAAGTAAACTTGAACTCGACCATCTACTTCCACTTGGCGTACTAGGTGCGGTTGCAGCATTTGCAACAATCCCCGGAGCGAAGAACGCAGCTCCACTTTGCAGCACAAGGCCATGCTTCACTGGTTGACTCTGGTCAACTCTTCCCAAATTTGTCACCGGTCGAACTACAGTTTCCGAGGATTGAAGAAGCTTTGACGTAGTGTCTGCCATTGCCAGCGTACGAGATCACCAACTTGACGAGTGGCTCAACAACCGTTTTTGCCTCGTGATCTATTACAAGAACCACCAGCACAACTTGTGCTTAAACGTTTTAGCCTAAACGACCGTTTACCTTTTGTCATTCGCGATTGATCACAAATCCAAACTTCAACGATCACAACTTCAACGTTTCGGTCGCTAGTTTTTTTGCTGTTCGTTTCTATAAAGTCCACACGGCGGTACGCCGGTTCGTATCAAGTTCATTTTTCAATTCTCCTTGACGAAGACACATTCAAGCTTTGCAAAAGAAAATGAAAGCCACATTTGTGCTTATCCTGTTGCCATTGGTATCCACGTCGGCGCAGTCGCATATCCGATGCCAGAATACCATTGGTGGGCCGTGTGGTGACAGTTCACGTGATCGAGCAATGAATTGCTGCGACTACGGCTACTGTCAACCGTGGAACTCGGGCTACTACCAATGTATCGACAAACCCGATCTCTGTCCGAACCAGGAGACTGACATTGACTATAATGGGAACGATCTCGAGACAATCTACGGTGTGCAACCTGACGCCTGCTGCTCTAAGTGTGCAGCTACGAGTGGTTGTGCCGCTTACACGTTCGTGAACGAAAATCCGGACGGTAAGACTGCTTGTTACTTGAAGACGTCTACTGCCGGTCGCGTCGAGAAGAAAGGAGCAGTATCTGCAGCTTACAAGGACTTCAACTCTACTTGCAAAGCTAAAGTTTGGGACGGATGTGGCAATGCAAACGGAGTCACGTGTTGCCCCGATGATTCCTACTGCCAGCCTTGGGATTCCGGATACTACCAATGCATTGATCTCCCGGATCAATGTCCTGAGCAGGAGGTGGATGTCGACTACTACGGCAATGATCTCCAGAAGATCTACGGACTCTACCCGACTGATTGTTGTAACAAGTGTACTAGTACCAGTGGCTGTGCTGCTTACACTTTTATCAATGAAAATCCGGATGGGAAAACGGCATGCTACCTTAAATCCTCAACTGCGGGTCGTAGAGCCAAGAAAGGAGCTGTCTCGGCGGTTAACAAGGACTTCGTGCCGCCTACCTGCACCGCAAAGATCGGAGATTCGTGCGGAAACGCCAACAGCGGACCCTCTTGTTGTCCAAACGGAGCCTTCTGCCAGCCTTGGAACCCAGGATACTACCAATGCGTCGCTGTGTCGGATTGGTGCCCTACTATTGAAGTTGGCGTGGACTACTTCGGCGATGATCTCAGTGTGAAGAAGGGGTTATTGCCTGACTCGTGCTGCAAGGCTTGCCACGAAGACTCGAGTTGCAAGGCCTTCACCTTTGTCAACAAGAATGACGACGGACAGAGTGCGTGCTACTTGAAGAGCGGTGGTGGCACACCGAAGAGCAACGCCGGCGCAATTTCGGGGTTCAAACTCGTGTGGGTCGAGTAAGGCGAGTCCATTTTTTTTTTGTATTCATCGAATTTGAGCATTTTCCATGTACACTTGTGCGTTGAATGCTTAATTACAGCATGAATCATTTTCACAGTTGTTGTTGATCCAAGCAAACTCGAAGGTAAAATCTGCTCCTGTCAAACAAAGAAAGTTAGCGTCCCAAAATTTAGAGACAACTTACATGAAGTCGTACCGAAATGCAACACCCGATATGTTAATGTGAGTGTCATCAAATGTACGAGCTTTGACAAGATCTGTTGGCTTTGAGTCTCGAGGACAAATGCCAATTGGTACAAAGCATCAATGCAGCAATTCCGCTTTATGATCCCCACCAGCAATAGAAACGACAACAGCTCCAGCAAGGCATAGATAAACATTCGTGAAACTGTCGAGTGAACATTCTCTCGAGTCACACCCGCCATCTCTGTGTGGTATTGAGCACTTGGCAAATGCACCATCGCCAACACGAAGATACCGTAAATCAGAGGGACGATGATCTCTAAGTACTCCGTTAGAATCAGGATCTCCGATGTAAACAACACTTCGAGAGCTTCCTGCAGAACGCCAGAGCTATCGACGATGCTTGAACGAAGTTTACGACTGCCACCTGTCACTATGTCACTGATTTTGGGCTGTTTATTCACTGGAGGGTAAGGCATAACAGTGATGGTGTTTCGAACTCGGCCAGGGACTGTCACCAGAGCTAAATCTTGACTTGACGGGTGAATTCGACTAGGTGAGTGCTGAATAGATTGATCTGGTTTCCAACACCTTTCCAGTTTCTCCAGTAATGCTTGATCCACATCAGATAGTTGATATGAAATACAGGATCGCACACGAATACCCGAGATATTATCATTTTGCAGGACTAGAAATCGAACTGCAGAAAGTAAACTGGGATTATTCACGTCGTCGTGGAGATTCACAGCTTGGCGAAGACGTTCTAGGATATTATGTGTGCGATGATGAAGCTCCAGTAAATCCGCTCCAGTCTGAACGATATCGATTACCACGATTGCTGTCAATGCAACAAACGTCAAATTCGGAATGAAAGTCGTCTGGTACAGCGCATCAAAAAAATCGACCGCGAAGACGATTTCTTCCGGAACAATATCCCATTTGTGCGATGCAATATGCGCAAAAAGTCGCTTCATCAAAATTTTAAGTACTGGTAACAGCAGAAGCACGGGCAATTCGTAAATGGTGTGATTTGCGTGGATAAAAAGCACTTGGAGAGCTGGATACCCCACACACATCAACATTAAAAGCCATGAAACGTTATTCATTCGTCGAAGCTGATCTCGCCTTGATAGGATGCGTCGGAAGGCTCGGATACCCACCACAGCACACAAAAGAACTACAAAGACCCAAGACGTGGGGACGAAGATGGAAACGATGAAAAACGGGACCGGAAAAACCCATACTTCTGCCGTCAAAATGCCTGCAATAATCATAGCAGCACCAACACCTGCGCAGTACATAACATTCTGTCTTCGAGAGAGTGGAGGTACGTCAAGCCATGGACCCATAAGGCTTGATAACAGAGACCCCAACATCACCCCAGTAATACCAACACGTGACCAAAAACCGTAATTCACTCTCCATCCAGCCATCGGATCTTGAAGAGGAATAACTTCTTGACATAGCACTACTGTGAGTGTTATTAGAGGTGGCGTGGTGATCAACAAAAGAACACGAGTAGTTGATGTCTTCCGCGTAAACTCATCCAGCGCCAATGCCCGTTCAAGAGAATATTTCCCACCGCAGTGTGTGATCTGCAAAGAATACCAAGCGTTGAGGAGTCTGGTCCAGACACCGCTACAAAACATTTGCAGTTGGCTGTGAAGGATAGTGTACTTTGTTTGAAACGACCCTAACCTAATTGTGTGTTTACTGGACGAATTGACAGAAACCACTTAAAACAAACAAAATACTTCGGGGAGTATGGAGTATGAAAGACGTATCAAAGTGCTCCGCTCGGTAAGTCAACGTTGAACACTATCCAGAGCAAGAGATTGAATATCACGAATGGTATTTGCATTTCCAGTAGAAAGCTTACCCTGTGGGATGCCATTAGTCAAATGCACGACATATTTACCTATTAGCTGTTGATCCAGGCAAACTCGAAGGTAAAATCTGCACCTACAACAAAAATTAGGAAATGTATCGTACGAATGGAAAGGAGAACTAAAACCATAATCATACCAAAGTGCACAACGCGAAGCGCTAGTGTGAACATCATCCAGACTAAAAGTTTTGATAAAACAAGTTGGCTGTGGGTCTCGAGGACAAATGCCAATTGGTACAAAGCATCAATGCAGCAATTCCGCTTTATGATCCCCACCAGCAATAGAAACGACAACAGCTCCAGCAAGGCATAGATAAACATTCGTGAAACTGTCGAGTGAACATTCTCGAGCGTCACACCCGCCATCTCTGTGTGGTATTGAGCACTTGGCAAATGCACCATCGCCAACACGAAGATACCGTAAATCAGAGGGACGATGATCTCTAAGTACTCCGTTAGAATCAGGATCTCCGATGTAAACAACACTTCGAGAGCTTCCTGCAGAACGCCAGAGCTATCGATGATGCTTGAACGAAGTTTACGACTGCCACCTGTCACTATGTCACTGATTTTGGGCTGTTTATTCACTGGAGGGTAAGGCATAACAGTGATGGTGTTTCGAACTCGGCCAGGGACTGTCACCAGAGCTAAATCTTGACTTGACGGGTGAATTCGACTAGGTGAGTGCTGAATAGATTGATCTGGTTTCCAACACCTTTCCAGTTTCTCCAGTAATGCTTGATCCACATCAGATAGTTGATATGAAATACAGGATCGCACACGAATACCCGAGATATTATCATTTTGCAGGACTAGAAATCGAACTGCAGAAAGTAAACTGGGATTATTCACGTCGTCGTGGAGATTCACAGCTTGGCGAAGACGTTCTAGGATATTATGTGTGCGATGATGAAGCTCCAGTAAATCCGCTCCAGTCTGAACGATATCGATTACCACGATTGCTGTCAATGCAACAAACGTCAAATTCGGAATGAAGGTCGCTAAGTACAACGCATCAAAAAAATCGACCGTGAAGACAATTTCTTCCGGGACAATATCCCATTTGTGCGATGCAATATGCGCAAAAAGTCGCTTCATCAAAATTTTAAGTACTGGTAACAGCAGAAGCACGGGCAATTCGTAAATGGTGTGATTTGCGTGGATAAAAAGCACTTGGAGAGCTGGATACCCCACACACATCAACATTAAAAGCCATGAAACGTTATTCATTCGTCGAAGCTGATCTCGCCTTGATAGGATGCGTCGGAAGGCTCGGATACCCACCACAGCACACAAAAGAACTACAAAGACCCAAGACGTGGGGACGAAGATGGAAACGATGAAAAACGGGACCGGAAAAACCCATACTTCTGCCGTCAAAATGCCTGCAATAATCATAGCAGCACCAACACCTGCGCAGTACATAACATTCTGTCTTCGAGAGAGTGGAGGTACGTCAAGCCATGGACCCATAAGGCTTGATAACAGAGACCCCAACATCACCCCAGTAATACCAACACGTGACCAAAAACCGTAATTCACTCTCCATCCAGCCATCGGATCTTGAAGAGGAATAACTTCTTGACATAGCACTACTGTGAGTGTTATTAGAGGTGGCGTGGTGATCAACAAAAGAACACGAGTAGTTGATGTCTTCCGCGTAAACTCATCCAGCGCCAATGCCCGTTCAAGAGAATATTTCCCACCGCAGTGTGTGATCTGCAAAGAATACCAAGCGTTGAGGAGTCTGGTCCAGACACCGCTACAAAACATTTGCAGTTGGCTGTGAAGGATAGTGTACTTTGTTTGAAACGACCCTAACCTAATTGTGTGTTTACTGGACGAATTGACAGAAACCACTTAAAACAAACAAAATACTTCGGGGAGTATGGAGTATGAAAGACGTATCAAAGTGCTCCGCTCGGTAAGTCAACGTTGAACACTATCCAGAGCAAGAGATTGAATATCACGAATGGTATTTGCATTTCCAGTAGAAAGCTTACCCTGTGGGATGCCATTAGTCAAATGCACGACATATTTACCTATTAGCTGTTGATCCAGGCAAACTCGAAGGTAAAATCTGCACCTACAACAAAAATTAGGAAATGTATCGTACGAATGGAAAGGAGAACTAAAATCATAATCATACCAAAGTGCACAACGCGAAGCGCTAGTGTGAACATCATCCAGACTAAAAGTTTTGATAAAACAAGTTGGCTGTGGGTCTCGAGGACAAATGCCAATTGGTACAAAGCATCAATGCAGCAATTCCGCTTTATGATCCCCACCAGCAATAGAAACGACAACAGCTCCAGCAAGGCATAGATAAACATTCGTGAAACTGTCGAGTGAACATTCTCGAGCGTCACACCCGCCATCTCTGTGTGGTATTGAGCACTTGGCAAATGCACCATCGCCAACACGAAGATACCGTAAATCAGAGGGACGATGATCTCTAAGTACTCCGTTAGAATCAGGATCTCCGATGTAAACAACACTTCGAGAGCTTCCTGCAGAACGCCAGAGCTATCGGCGATGCTTAAGCGAAGTTTATGACTGCCACCTGTCACTATGTCACTGATTTTGGGCTGTTTATTCACTGGAGGGTAAGGCATAACAGTGATGGTGTTTCGAACTCGGCCAGGGACTGTCACCAGAGCTAAATCTTGACTTGACGGGTGAATTCGACTAGGTGAGTGCTGAATAGATTGATCTGGTTTCCAACACCTTTCCAGTTTCTCCAGTAATGCTTGATCCACATCAGATAGTTGATATGAAATACAGGATCGCACACGAATACCCGAGATATTATCATTTTGCAGGACTAGAAATCGAACTGCAGAAAGTAAACTGGGATTATTCACGTCGTCGTGGAGATTCACAGCTTGGCGAAGACGTTCTAGGATATTATGTGTGCGATGATGAAGCTCCAGTAAATCCGCTCCAGTCTGAACGATATCGATTACCACGATTGCTGTCAATGCAACAAACGTCAAATTCGGAATGAAAGTCGTCTGGTACAGCGCATCAAAAAAATCGACCGCGAAGACGATTTCTTCCGGAACAATATCCCATTTGTGCGATGCAATATGCGCAAAAAGTCGCTTCATCAAAATTTTAAGTACTGGTAACAGCAGAAGCACGGGCAATTCGTAAATGGTGTGATTTGCGTGGATAAAAAGCACTTGGAGAGCTGGATACCCCACACACATCAACATTAAAAGCCATGAAACGTTATTCATTCGTCGAAGCTGATCTCGCCTTGATAGGATGCGTCGGAAGGCTCGGATACCCACCACAGCACACAAAAGAACTACAAAGACCCAAGACGTGGGGACGAAGATGGAAACGATGAAAAACGGGACCGGAAAAACCCATACTTCTGCCGTCAAAATGCCTGCAATAATCATAGCAGCACCAACACCTGCGCAGTACATAACATTCTGTCTTCGAGAGAGTGGAGGTACGTCAAGCCATGGACCCATAAGGCTTGATAACAGAGACCCCAACATCACCCCAGTAATACCAACACGTGACCAAAAACCGTAATTCACTCTCCATCCAGCCATCGGATCTTGAAGAGGAATAACTTCTTGACATAGCACTACTGTGAGTGTTATTAGAGGTGGCGTGGTGATCAACAAAAGAACACGAGTAGTTGATGTCTTCCGCGTAAACTCATCCAGCGCCAATGCCCGTTCAAGAGAATATTTCCCACCGCAGTGTGTGATCTGCAAAGAATACCAAGCGTTGAGGAGTCTGGTCCAGACACCGCTACAAAACATTTGCAGTTGGCTGTGAAGGATAGTGTACTTTGTTTGAAACGACCCTAACCTAATTGTGTGTTTACTGGACGAATTGACAGAAACCACTTAAAACAAACAAAATACTTCGGGGAGTATGGAGTATGAAAGACGTATCAAAGTGCTCCGCTCGGTAAGTCAACGTTGAACACTATCCAGAGCAAGAGATTGAATATCACGAATGGTATTTGCATTTCCAGTAGAAAGCTTACCCTGTGGGATGCCATTAGTCAAATGCACGACATATTTACCTATTAGCTGTTGATCCAGGCAAACTCGAAGGTAAAATCTGCACCTACAACAAAAATTAGGAAATGTATCGTACGAATGGAAAGGAGAACTAAAACCATAATCATACCAAAGTGCACAACGCGAAGCGCTAGTGTGAACATCATCCAGACTAAAAGTTTTGATAAAACAAGTTGGCTGTGGGTCTCGAGGACAAATGCCAATTGGTACAAAGCATCAATGCAGCAATTCCGCTTTATGATCCCCACCAGCAATAGAAACGACAACAGCTCCAGCAAGGCATAGATAAACATTCGTGAAACTGTCGAGTGAACATTCTCTCGAGTCACACCCGCCATCTCTGTGTGGTATTGAGCACTTGGCAAATGCACCATCGCCAACACGAAGATACCGTAAATCAGAGGGACGATGATCTCTAAGTACTCCGTTAGAATCAGGATCTCCGATGTAAACAACACTTCGAGAGCTTCCTGCAGAACGCCAGAGCTATCGATGATGCTTGAACGAAGTTTACGACTGCCACCTGTCACTATGTCACTGATTTTGGGCTGTTTATTCACTGGAGGGTAAGGCATAACAGTGATGGTGTTTCGAACTCGGCCAGGGACTGTCACCAGAGCTAAATCTTGACTTGACGGGTGAATTCGACTAGGTGAGTGCTGAATAGATTGATCTGGTTTCCAACACCTTTCCAGTTTCTCCAGTAATGCTTGATCCACATCAGATAGTTGATATGAAATACAGGATCGCACACGAATACCCGAGATATTATCATTTTGCAGGACTAGAAATCGAACTGCAGAAAGTAAACTGGGATTATTCACGTCGTCGTGGAGATTCACAGCTTGGCGAAGACGTTCTAGGATATTATGTGTGCGATGATGAAGCTCCAGTAAATCCGCTCCAGTCTGAACGATATCGATTACCACGATTGCTGTCAATGCAACAAACGTCAAATTCGGAATGAAAGTCGTCTGGTACAGCGCATCAAAAAAATCGACCGCGAAGACGATTTCTTCCGGAACAATATCCCATTTGTGCGATGCAATATGCGCAAAAAGTCGCTTCATCAAAATTTTAAATACTGGTAACAGCAGAAGCACGGGCAATTCGTAAATGGTGTGATTTGCGTGGATAAAAAGCACTTGGAGAGCTGGATACCCCACACACATCAACATTAAAAGCCATGAAACGTTATTCATTCGTCGAAGCTGATCTCGCCTTGATAGGATGCGTCGGAAGGCTCGGATACCCACCACAGCACACAAAAACAAGAGAAGAATCCAGGATAAAGGTACTAGGAGGGAAATGATGAAAAACGGGACCGGAAAGACCCACAATTCGGCCGTCAAAATACCTGCAGCGACTAATGTAGCTCCAACACCTGCCCAATACATAACATTCTGTCTTCGAGAGAGTGGAGGTACGTCAAGCCATGGACCCATAAGACTTGATAACACAGAACCTAATGTCGCCCCGATGGTAGCCACACGCGGCCAAAAACCGTAATTTGCTCTCCACCCAGCCATCGGATCTTGAAGAGGAATAACCTCTTGACATAGCACTACTGTGAGTGTTATTAGAGGTGGCGTGGTGATCAACAGAAGAACACGAATCGCTGATGTCTTCCGCGTAAACTCATCCAGCGCCAATGCCCGTTCAAGAGAATATTTCCCACCGCAGTGCGTGATCTGCAAAGAATACCAAGCGTTGAGGAGTTTAGACCAGAAACTGCGAGCACACATTTGTACAAGACTTCTGTGGAAGAATTGGGATAAGGATAGCATCTAATGCCGATTGTGGAATTTTATTTGTGTAAATCGGCTTCGTTTTCAAGGTGAACTTCTTTACAAAAATCACTTGATCCATTCAAATTGGAAGGAAAAATCAGCGCCTGTATTAGTCATAGAAGACAAATTGTTTAGATAAAAACTACAGTAGGTTTTGAGCGGTAGACAATGATAAACGTACCAAAGTGCTTCACTCGGTAAGTCAGCGTGAACACAATCCAAAGCAAGAGCTGGGATATTACAAACGACATTTGGGTTTCCAGTACGAATCCTAGTTGGTAAAGCGCTCGAATACCGCAATTTCTCCTCATGATTAAGGTGAGCACAAAGAACGAAATGAATTCCATCAGTGCAAAAATTAACATCCTAGAGACTGTGGACCCAGCATTTTCACGAGTGATCCCCGCCATCTCCGAGTGATATTGTGCACTGGGCAAGTGGACCATTGTTAATATATAGCCCGCGTATAAAGCAGGAATGACAATTTCCACAAATTCGACCAGAATAAGACATTCGGACGTGAAGAGAACCTCAAGAGCTTCTTGAAGAATCTTCGAGGCATTTTTAGTTGAATCCCGTTGCTTGGTTCTAGTTCGAGTCAATTTGCTATCGTTTAGGCTGGGATGTTTGGGTAGAATTGCTACTGATGCAAGGGGCTTGACCGTTCTACTCGTCCACGATACAGATTTCGACAGCACATAAATGAAATTTGCAGAAGGCTGTAAGGTAATACGCGATGGTTTGCCATGAAAATTCAGCGCATCTAGCAACTTCTTGCCTTCAAGTGATAACTGGTGAGAAATAGAGGAATTCACACGAATATTCGATTTTTGGATGGTCTGTATCGAGTAGTAGCATAAAGACCGTAACGCCGTGAGCAAATCATTGCTCGTATCGGTGTTTAGTAACCCAACAGCCTCGTGAAGACGTATTAAGATGCTCTGTGTTCGCCGATGAAGCTCTTGTAATTCAAGTGCTGTCTGGATGAAATGGATAGTCAGAAGTGTAATAAGCGTTGTTGTCGACATTTGAGGCATGAAAGTGGCAAGGTAAAAGGCGTCGAAGAAGTCAACAGTGAACACAACGTATTCAGGGATCCTATCTTCCTTGTGTGAAGCTGCCGACGATAAAATAATCTTCATTACAATTCTGCAAAGAGGAAGGAAAAGCAACACGGGCAATTCGCAACTCGTGTGGTTGGCGTGATTGAAAAGCACCTCATAAGCTGGATAGACAGCGGTAATCAAATACTGCAACGTTCCAAGTTTACTCAATTTCTGCAGTAGTTCTTGCCGTGAACGTATTTGTTGCAAATGTCGTGTCCCGACAGCGATTCGTAGAGAAACCACAAGTATCACAGGCAATACCGGTGACAACGATAGAATGAAGAAAGGAATGGGGAATACCCAGATCTTCGCTGTTGTCATCCCGGCAGCAACAAAACCAACGACTGTCAAACTACTAAATACGATCAATTGTCTTCCAGAGAGTTCCGAAACATCGAGCCACGAACCATGTTGTCTTCCTGCTGTATAGGCCACAATTGCTCCAAGACAACCAACTCGAACCCAGAAACCGTAGTTTACTTCCCAACCATCAGCTGGATCTTGAAGAGGAACGCTTTCTTGACAGACGACAAGTACCACTATAAGCAACGGAACCCCGACGCTTACCAGAACCAAGCGAGTAAAAGTTGTTTGCCGAGTGTATTCTTCGAGAGCCAACATACGCTCAATTGAATATTTACCACCGTAATGAGAGAGTTGCATGGAAAACCATAGGTTCATGGCCTTCTTGAATTGAACTTCCAGTCGGCCTCTCTTCATCATTTAAGATAAATGACAAGAATTCTTCGATGACACTTATTTTAAATATAGACTTGCATAATTTGTAATATCATTATTGATCAAACAATGAGGTATTTATCTTGTTTTTTTTTATTATTTTATTTTACGTATCGGCGATCCAGCCATCGGATCTTGAAGAGGAATGATCTCTTGGCACAAGACGACTGCCTGTGTGATTAGAAGAGAGACTTTGATTAAAACAGCTGATGTCTCCCACAAGCGCCAATGCCCGTTCAAGAGAAGATTTCCCACCGCAGTGAATGGCTTGCAGAGCATACCAAGCATTGACAAGTTTGGGCTAGAAACAGTGATGCATATAAGGCTTCTGGCGATGAATACTTTTAATTATTTAATTATTTCAAGTAATACTTTTATTGTGATATAATTCCAGTTTCCCAATTGTTGTTTCCAAGACCAATATAGAAAATCACTTGATCCACTCAAATTGGAATGAAAAATCAGCGCCTACAGTAAACAAGCAGAAGTCAACTTGTTAACTAGCTCTGCTTTTACGTGATAGGCAACGAAATACGTACCAAAGTGCTTCACTCGGTAGGCCAACGTGAACACAATCCAAAGCAACAGTTTGGACATTACGAATGCCATTTGCGTTTCAAGTACAAATCCTAGTTGGTAAAGTGCATGAATACCGCAGTTTCTCTTCATGATCAAAGCGAGCACGACGATCGAAATTAATTCCATCAGTGCAAAGATCAACATTCGAGAGACCATCGACCCAGCGTTTTCACGAGTGATTCCCGACATTTCCGAGTGGTATTGCGCACTAGGCACGTGGACCATGGCCAATACGTAGACAGCATAGAAAGCAGGGATAATAATTTCCACATATTCGATAAGAACAAGGCACTCCGACGCGAAGAGAACTTCAAGGGCCTCTTGAAGAATCATCGAGACGTTATTGAGTGAATGCCGCTGCTTGGTCCGCGTACGAGTTAGTCGATGAACCCCGTTTAGACTGGGACGTCTAGGTAAGGTTAGTGCTGCTTCAAGTGGCTGAACCGTACTACTCGTTCTCGAACCACCATTAACCGATTGCGGCCGCACATGAATGGAATTCGGAGAAGATTTCAAGGCAATAAGCTGTGCTTTCCCTTGAAAATTCAGAGTGTCTAACAATTTCTTGCCCTCAGGTGATAACTTGTGAAAAATGGAGGAATTCACACGGATATCCGAATTTCGAGCGGTATGTGTTGAGTAATAGCACAAAGATCGCAATGCCGTGAGCAAATCGTTATTCATATCCGTACCGACTAACCCAGCTGCCTCACGAAGACGCATTAAAATGCTCTGTGTTCGCCGATGAAGCTCTTGCAATTCAAGTGCTGTCTGGATGAAATGGATAGTCAGAAGTGTAATAAGCGTTGTTGTCGACATTTGAGGCATGAAAGTGGCAAGGTAAAAGGCATCGAAGAAGTCAACAGTGAACACCACTTCTTCGGGGATCATGTCTTCCTTGTGTGAAGCTGCTGACGAGAAAATAATCTTCATTACAATTCTGCAAAGAGGAAGGAAGAGAAGCACAGGCAATTCGTAGCTCGTGTGGTTGGCGTGATTGAAAACCACTTGATAAGCTGGGTAAGCAGCGCACAAAAAACCCTGCAACGTTCCAAGTTTATTAAGTCTCTGCAGTTGTTCTTGCCTTGACCGTATTTCATGAAACGCGTGTGCCCCCACAACGATTCGTAGAGAAACCACAAGTATCACAGGCCATACCAGCGACAACGATAGAATGAAGAAAGGAATGGGGAATACCCAGATTTCCGCTACAGCTATCCCGGCAGCAACAAAACCAATAGCTTTCAGAGAACAAAATGAGATCAATTGTCTTCCAGAGAGATCCGAGACATCGAGCCACGAACCAAGTTGACTTCCTCCTGCAAAACCTATGACCGCTCCAAGACAACCAACTCGAACCCAGAAACCGTAGTTTACTTCCCAACCATCAGCTGGATCTTGAAGAGGAACGCTTTCTTGACAGACGACAAGTACCACTATAAGCAACGGAACCCCGACGCTTACCAGAACCAAGCGAGTAAAAGTTGTTTGCCGAGTGTATTCCTCGAGAGCCAACATACGCTCAATTGAATATTTACCACCATAGTGAGAGAGCTGCATACCGAACCACATATCCGTCACTCTCTTCCATTGCGCTTCCAGTCGGTTTCTCTTCATCTTTTAAGATAAATGACAAGAATTCTTCGATGAAACTATGCTCTAACTAGGTAAACTTATTTTTACTTAGCGACGATGGACATGCGAGCGTTACGTGCTCGACTATAAACTGGCCCCACGCCTTGATTGCAGCAGACATCTATTCAGCACTAGAAGAATCGCTGGAAGGAACTAGCATCGCCCTACTGTTCTTTCAGCACCGCGTGCTTGTGGCCTAATGGACTCGTGGAGACGCAACTGGAAGGCTCAGGCTCTTTTTGAGCCGTGACATTTTACTGACGAACAAGCACGAGACTTCACTTTCGCTTTTTGATCTCCACCGCAAGAGTGAGGACAGTAAACAGTCATGACGATAGCAGGAAGGAAGTTCTTCGTGATACGGTGGATGGCGGTCGCTGTTACATTTCTTGTGGTACAGATGAGAACACAATGCTGCTGTGCGGTTAGACTACGGACAGAAAACTACGTAGATTGGAACTTGCAAGATACCAGAGACAACCAGAGTGGTGATAAAACTACACGTGCGTTGCTGAGTTTAGCTGCTAAGGATAAATTACCTTCTGCCACAAGTTCAGAGGCAAAAAACTCGGGAAAAACACCCAACAACAAGCAAAAACCCACAACAGGAAACGCGTCAGGATCCATAGACTTGGTGAGTGCAGAACAGCCTACTAGTGAGCCGGAGACGGATGAACTATTGGACTCCGGGTCAAATCAAGACGAATCGACACCGCCTGAGGATATTGACGCGGCAAGTACTGTTGTACCACACGGGGAATTGAGTACAGGAACTCCACCAAAAAGCCTGAATCGCGATGGAAATGGGAACTTGAATGGCAACGGACCCACGTCGACATCTGCGACAATGGTGTCCGCTTCTAGCGAGAGTCCTGCCACCCCGAACGGCGATGGCAGTGGCAGCTTGACCAGCGACAAGAACCCTAGTGCGAACGGCGCCGGCAGCAACGGGAATGGCAACGGCAATGGCAATGGGAACGCGAATGGCAACGGGCCCAAGTCGACGTCGTCAGCTTCCGGTGATAGCGAGAGTCCTGTGACTTCGAACGGCAATGGCAATGGCAATGGCAACTCGAACGGGAACGGGAAGTCGAATGGCAACGGCAACGGGAAGTCGAATGGCAACGGGCCCAAGTCGACGTCGTCAGCTTCCGGTGATAGCGAGAGTCCTGTGACTTCGAACGGCAATGGCAATGGCAATGGCAACTCGAACGGCAACGGGAAGTCGAATGGCAACGGGCCCAAGTCGACGTCGTCAGCTTCCGGTGATAGCGATAGTCCTGTGACTTCGAACGGCAATGGCAATGGCAATGGCAACTCGAACGGGAACGGGAAGTCGAATGGCAACGGCAACGGGAAGTCGAATGGCAACGGGCCCAAGTCGACGTCGTCAGCTTCCGGTGATAGCGATAGTCCTGTGACTTCGAACGGCAATGGCAATGGCAATGGCAACTCGAACGGGAACGGGAAGTCGAATGGCAACGGCAACGGGAAGTCGAATGGCAACGGGCCCAAGTCGACGTCGTCAGCTTCCGGTGATAGCGATAGTCCTGTGACTTCGAACGGCAATGGCAATGGCAATGGCAACTCGAACGGGAACGGGAAGTCGAATGGCAACGGCAACGGGAAGTCGAATGGCAACGGGCCCAAGTCGACGTCGTCAGCTTCCGGTGATAGCGAGAGTCCTGTGACTTCGAACGGCAATGGCAATGGCAATGGCAACTCGAACGGGAACGGGAAGTCGAATGGCAACGGCAACGGGAAGTCGAATGGCAACGGGCCCAAGTCGACGTCGTCAGCTTCCGGTGATAGCGATAGTCCTGTGACTTCGAACGGCAATGGCAATGGCAATGGCAACTCGAACGGGAACGGGAAGTCGAATGGCAACGGCAACGGGAAGTCGAATGGCAACGGGCCCAAGTCGACGTCGTCAGCTTCCGGTGATAGCGATAGTCCTGTGACTTCGAACGGCAATGGCAATGGCAATGGCAATGGCAACTCGAACGGGAACGGGAAGTCGAATGGCAACGGCAACGGGAAGTCGAATGGCAACGGGCCCAAGTCGACGTCGTCAGCTTCCGGTGATAGCGAGAGTCCTGTGACTTCGAACGGCAATGGCAATGGCAATGGCAACTCGAACGGGAACGGGAAGTCGAATGGCAACGGCAACGGGAAGTCGAATGGCAACGGGCCCAAGTCGACGTCGTCAGCTTCCGGTGATAGCGATAGTCCTGTGACTTCGAACGGCAATGGCAATGGCAATGGCAACTCGAACGGGAACGGGAAGTCGAATGGCAACGGCAACGGGAAGTCGAATGGCAACGGGCCCAAGTCGACGTCGTCAGCTTCCGGTGATAGCGATAGTCCTGTGACTTCGAACGGCAATGGCAATGGCAATGGCAATGGCAACTCGAACGGGAACGGGAAGTCGAATGGCAACGGCAACGGGAAGTCGAATGGCAACGGGCCCAAGTCGACGTCGTCAGCTTCCGGTGATAGCGATAGTCCTGTGACTTCGAACGGCAATGGCAATGGCAATGGCAACTCGAACGGGAACGGGAAGTCGAATGGCAACGGCAACGGGAAGTCGAATGGCAACGGGCCCAAGTCGACGTCGTCAGCTTCCGGTGATAGCGAGAGTCCTGTGACTTCGAACGGCAATGGCAATGGCAATGGCAACTCGAACGGGAACGGGAAGTCGAATGGCAACGGGCCCAAGTCGACGTCGTCAGCTTCCGGTGATAGCGATAGTCCTGTGACTTCGAACGGCAATGGCAATGGCAATGGCAACTCGAACGGGAACGGGAAGTCGAATGGCAACGGCAACGGGAAGTCGAATGGCAACGGGCCCAAGTCGACGTCGTCAGCTTCCGGTGATAGCGATAGTCCTGTGACTTCGAACGGCAATGGCAATGGCAATGGCAACTCGAACGGGAACGGGAAGTCGAATGGCAACGGCAACGGGAAGTCGAATGGCAACGGGCCCAAGTCGACGTCGTCAGCTTCCGGTGATAGCGATAGTCCTGTGACTTCGAACGGCAATGGCAATGGCAATGGCAACTCGAACGGGAACGGGAAGTCGAATGGCAACGGCAACGGGAAGTCGAATGGCAACGGGCCCAAGTCGACGTCGTCAGCTTCCGGTGATAGCGATAGTCCTGTGACTTCGAACGGCAATGGCAATGGCAATGGCAACTCGAACGGGAACGGGAAGTCGAATGGCAACGGCAACGGGAAGTCGAATGGCAACGGGCCCAAGTCGACGTCGTCAGCTTCCGGTGATAGCGATAGTCCTGTGACTTCGAACGGCAATGGCAATGGCAATGGCAACTCGAACGGGAACGGGAAGTCGAATGGCAACGGCAACGGGAAGTCGAATGGCAACGGGCCCAAGTCGACGTCGTCAGCTTCCGGTGATAGCGATAGTCCTGTGACTTCGAACGGCAATGGCAATGGCAATGGCAACTCGAACGGGAACGGGAAGTCGAATGGCAACGGCAACGGGAAGTCGAATGGCAACGGGCCCAAGTCGACGTCGTCAGCTTCCGGTGATAGCGATAGTCCTGTGACTTCGAACGGCAATGGCAATGGCAATGGCAACTCGAACGGGAACGGGAAGTCGAATGGCAACGGCAACGGGAAGTCGAATGGCAACGGGCCCAAGTCGACGTCGTCAGCTTCCGGTGATAGCGATAGTCCTGTGACTTCGAACGGCAATGGCAATGGCAATGGCAACTCGAACGGGAACGGGAAGTCGAATGGCAACGGCAACGGGAAGTCGAATGGCAACGGGCCCAAGTCGACGTCGTCAGCTTCCGGTGATAGCGATAGTCCTGTGACTTCGAACGGCAATGGCAATGGCAATGGCAACTCGAACGGGAACGGGAAGTCGAATGGCAACGGCAACGGGAAGTCGAATGGCAACGGGCCCAAGTCGACGTCGTCAGCTTCCGGTGATAGCGATAGTCCTGTGACTTCGAACGGCAATGGCAATGGCAATGGCAATGGCAACTCGAACGGGAACGGGAAGTCGAATGGCAACGGCAACGGGAAGTCGAATGGCAACGGGCCCAAGTCGACGTCGTCAGCTTCCGGTGATAGCGATAGTCCTGTGACTTCGAACGGCAATGGCAATGGCAATGGCAACTCGAACGGGAACGGGAAGTCGAATGGCAACGGCAACGGGAAGTCGAATGGCAACGGGCCCAAGTCGACGTCGTCAGCTTCCGGTGATAGCGATAGTCCTGTGACTTCGAACGGCAATGGCAATGGCAATGGCAACTCGAACGGGAACGGGAAGTCGAATGGCAACGGCAACGGGAAGTCGAATGGCAACGGGCCCAAGTCGACGTCGTCAGCTTCCGGTGATAGCGATAGTCCTGTGACTTCGAACGGCAATGGCAATGGCAATGGCAACTCGAACGGGAACGGGAAGTCGAATGGCAACGGCAACGGGAAGTCGAATGGCAACGGGCCCAAGTCGACGTCGTCAGCGTCCGGTGATAGCGATAGTCCTGTGACTTCGAACGGCAATGGCAATGGCAATGGCAATGGCAACTCGAACGGGAACGGGAAGTCGAATGGCAACGGCAATTCGAATGTTATGAAAGATACGAGTTCATCACATATCGATTCAAGAGGAGATGGCCACCAGTCAGGCCTTCCAGAAATAGTAGGATCACTGCCAATAGGTCCGATTATCAACGATGATGCGGATGCTACAATTACTACACGTCGAAGTCCTGCAACGTCATCGTCTGCTCCCGTCGTGCATTCGGATCAATTTGCCAAGAAAGATAAAAATGAGCAAAATGACATACGTTCTGGGGTGAATGGAGTGGCCACTGTAAGTGCTTCAACAACTGCATCGGGATCACCACAGCCAGCAGTTAAACCGTTGTCTACTCCATTGACCCAAGATAGTCCTCAAGATACTACGAATGGAGTCAATCTCAACGATCCACTCGAAGCCAACATAGCTCCAGTATCCAAAACTGGAACCTCTGTAATCCCTGGGGCCGTGAGCGCATCTTCGTCTGAAAGTGAGAAGGAGACCACAGAAGCAGGCCACAAGACCGCGAACCACAGTAAGCAACAGGCAAAGCAAACCAACGCTGAAACAATGTCTGTGAAGACATTAGACTCAGCCACCCAGGAGGGGAAGCAATATGTTCGTGGGGATCCGACATTTGGTGCTATCACCGATGAAAGTGGCAGTAGCATATTTGATCAAGGTGGAGATGGCAGTTCGCCCCTAGTGATCGGAGGTAAAAAGCGTGGATGGCAAGCTGAAGCCACATCAGGACTGTACGCGCCGAGCTCGCATTTCCAGAACATGTTGCGCTTTGCCGTTTGTGCTGCAGCCGTGATTTCAGTGATTCTGCTGATGGTTTTCCACTTTGAAGTGCTCAACAAGGGACTGACGCGTCATTTCCCACCTGGGTCCACGTGGGCTCCAAACGCATGGGAATTCATCCTGTACGCCCAATACATCCAGCAAATTGCCACAATCTCCACGCTGACACTCTTGAAAACGCCCTACTTCTTGTGGGACTTCACGGACATTTTCTCATGGACTCAATTTCTCGTGTATCACGCTCAAGAAGAAGTGTAGTTGGCCGACGACTTGCAACGATTATACTTGGTGGTCTTGTGGGTTATGGTGATCGTATTGGGACACCGGAGATTGATTTGATGTACCGGACGTGTACTGGGTTTGCCTGTGTTGGTGGCTTCTTCATTTGTATGGCACTTGGTGCTGGCACATACAACAAGTGGCGAGTGTACATTGGGGAAAAGGGGCACAAAGGCGTAGTATGGCGCTGCTTTGGTCTGATTCTTCTGATCTGGTTCTTCTCCCTCCTTCCGCTCACTATGGCGGTGTCATTCGAACTCTCGATGGAATTTAAGTCGCACATGCTCGATCTGTGGCCGTTAGTGATCGCCTTTGTCGTGGTCGTTCTTGTCATTATTGGAGTCGTGATTGTGCTAGCTCGTACCGTTTTGCACAGTACGAAGCGTGACTTAGGGAGGCTCCGGTCGCGCGCTGTGTGGGGCACATTCTACTCGGATACGAAGTATGACGCTCGACTCTTCTTTTTACTAGCTGTAGTCCAACAGATCTGCATGGGGCTTTGCATCGGCATACTGGAAACCAGCGTGATGATCCTCATTCTACTTGTTACGCTTCATGTGGTATTTCTCTTGGCGGTTTTCTTGGTTAAACCGTTCCAAGATTCGTCGCCGCTTGTGAAACGTGCCACCTACGCAATCACCAGTCTCAAACTCGTTAACCTGCTGCTGGCTTTTGCGTTTCTCCCGTCGTCCACCCTATCACTGGCTGGTTTGGATCGGGTTGCCAACACTTTGATTGGACTCAACTCGGTGGTGATTTTCCTCTGGTGTCTTCGACATGTTTTCATTTTCGGGAAACTTGCACTTGCATCCGCCAAGATGGAAACGGAAAACAGACATGCTCTCTCGGCCGCAAGGGGGATCGATGTTTCTCCTTCGACTTCTCTAAATTATGAACTAGTGACAAAAGGACCGTAAGAAAGCCAAAAAAAACATGTATATTTTGCAAATAGAAAGCATATTTCGCAAAATAAAAAACAGTTCCTTCCGTAAGCAGTATCAACTCACTACGCCTAGTCCGTCGACTACTTCAGCACCCCGCCGATAATATCTGGAAGTCCCAGCGTTCTGGAAGACGTCTAAGCTTCAGAAGAGAACTTCAGCTGACGATGTTCATACGTATCCAAGTCATTGTAAAAATTCATGGTGTTACACTACGGAATTCATTGATTTTAGCTGTTGCAATGGATGAAAAGGTTGTTTGATCCACGAACACTGCTAGTTCGAAGGAGTTTACAACTTCAACCCTCTCTTCTTCTGGCAGCGCTTGACGTTCTGCCCATCGTCCGACCAACGGCACTCGTAGCTTGAATCCACGCAGCAGGTGGACCCCGTCCAGTTCTGACCGTCACATTGGGATTCGTTCGTGATGGTGCACCCACCCTTCGCTAGACGTTTGTGGTGGTGGTGGTGGTGATGGTGCTTCGTGGAAACGTCTCTGCCGGGAATTTCGCTTTCGCTGCCTTCGTCATAGGCGGAGTAACTTTCATCTCCACTGACAGAGCCAAACCAACCCTCGAACTCGCTGCCTTCACTGCCAAAGTACTCGCTGCCTTCATTGTAGTCGTCTGAGCCACTATAGACTTCACTGCTTTCAGAGTAATCGTTCGTAGGTTCGCTACTTTCACTCCAGTTCCCTTCCTCTTCATCCTCACTGCCTTTGCTGCCGTACCAGTCTTCTGAGTCGTCCGAGCCACTGTCGATTTCGCTGCCTTCGGAATCAACACCATATTCGTCCGTGGCTTCAGAATCAGAGCTACCCACAGTCATCTTCGGTATCTTCACTGCCGCTTTCAACTTCAGCAGCTTTGTGGTGCTGTCGTGTCCCCCACTTCTTCTGGCAGCGTTTCACGTTCTGTCCATCGTCCGACCAACGACATTCGTAGCCGGAATCCGCGCAGCAGGTGGAACCTGTCCAGTTCTGACCGTCACATTGGGATTCCTTCGTGATGGTACACGCTCCACCTTTAGTGTGGACACGAAGGTGAAGAGATGATTCCGCAGCAGCATTCACAGCTGAAAACGTAGCGAAGGCAGTTGCAGCGAGGACGAAGATCTTCATGTTGGGAGGTGGAAGGTTGGTGGTGGTTTGCAGACAAGGAAGTAAAATGGGAAATGAACGTAGAAACCTTGGACTTCGTATCCGCTGGCAGCATAGCACATATTCTGCTTTTTGCTGGGTTTCTAACTTGATCTGGGTTTACGTGTAGTATCTCAGTCTCGAGGGGGTTGAATCAGTCTTCGATTCAGGTTGAAGTTGTATCCGGTTAGGTACGACTCGAGGCCTTCACAGTAATTCTACATGATTGAACAAAGCTACTAGCTACATCGCCCTGGTGTGGAAATACACTGGATCCGAGTGAATCACTCAGTGATGGATGACAAAGCAGGAAATGCATCCTCAAGCGCCCACAGCCGAACTGATGCACAGCCATTAGCTGTCGGCTAAGCAGGAGCAGCCACAACTGCGTTGTCGAAGGAGAAGAAGTTCGCCGTGAGGAATGGCCATTTTGAGATCATCTGAAGCTCCTCCCTGTGAGACCTACTCAAACCGTGCGAAGGTTCGATTGGATGGGTCCGTTGGTGTAGACCCAAAACAACATTTTCAGCGCAATCCTTCTCTTTTGCAAACCACCAGGAGTGTGGATACCGGGAATGAACACAATGAGCCACTTGAGTTTCTTTGCTGATCTCCGAGCCACAAATTGCCAGCGCGTAAATGCGTTTTTCCTTTGTTTGTATTAACAGTAGTGCACACTGGTGCTGCACAAGTACTGTACGACGAGAACATAAGCATTAGAAATAAAAAAAGGTAGAGATCTCCAGAGAGCCACCAAGGAATCTAAACGACAAGAAGAAGACGATCTTGCGACCGACGTGGGCAACCAGTGAATGCTCTCAAGGCGTTGTCATCGTTACCAGCTTGAAGTTTACCAGGACTGCAATTTGTGCAAGAGCAGGAGCTTTTCACTCTAATCGTGCAGCCCATCAACGCGGATGGTTGGTCTCCATTTCTCGGTCAGTTGTCCACTACCAGTCACATTCGTCTCCATAGCCAATAAACTCTTCAATACTGCAGCTCTTTTTCAACTATAAAACAATCGTATTCACGTCTGCAGTTCCTCATACAACCTCCATCTCTTGACTCGTACAATAAACGCAGCAAAATAGCAAGCAAACACGGCGACACAAATCGTAGCAGATTGTACCAAACTGCAACAACAAATTCCTTTTGGTCTTGTCTCTTGCAGTCATAGACCGGCCATCTAATCAACCCTCTCAACCTTAATACCTTCCTACCATCATACTATCAACACTACACTATTCACTCATCTAGTATTAAACCATACAAATTGCATCTCTTTACTTCAATACTAAATTCCTCATTACTCATCTATTGTCACAGTATCAATATGTACAGGTCCCTCACGTGCGTGGCGCCCAGTCGTCGGACCCCCAAGCCATTTGCACTTTTGGCACGGAACACGCACTTCACCATCGCCGACTTCCTCTTCACAATGCCCAAGAACAAGTCCAAGACTCGCGACGGTAGCAACAGCTTCAGTGCCTCCTTTGACGGCGCACAAGATGGTGTGAGTCCCATTACAGTCCCATTGGCTGAGCCTCAACAGCACGTGTGCGCGTCACCTGGCTCCATGCACACGCCCACTGCTACGTCAGTAGGTGTCAATGGTGTCCCCGAACGCTCGCACTGCCTTGTCATCTATACCGGTGGCACGTTCGGTATGGTACCGGATGAAAACGGTGTGCTGCACCCAAGTAGCGGCTTCCTAGAGAAGAAAATCAACGAGATGGACGAATTCAAATTCGAAAATATGCCTCATGTCACTGTGAGTGAGTGGGCAGACCCCATTGACTCGTCAGATATGACGCCCGATGACTGGGGGACAATTGCCAAGGAGATCGAAGCCAAGTACTGGGACTACGATGGCTTTGTGGTGCTTCAGGGAACGGACACGATGGCCTACACGGCTTCAGCTTTGAGTTTCATGCTGGAATACCTCGGTAAACCGGTGGTGATCTCGGGAGCTATGATCCCGTTGCATTTCCCGCACAGCGATGCTCGTCGGAACCTCATCATGTCGGTCATGTGTGCTGCGTCATTGGCTATCCCTGAGGTTTGTGTGTACTCGAACAACAAGTTGTTGAGGGGAAACCGTACTACCAAGGTGGCCAACATGTCAGTGGATGCGTTCCACTCGCCCAACTTCCCGTCATTGGCTGTGACTGGTGTGGAGGCTATTGTGGACCAGCCGTTGATCCTCCCGTACCCTCGTTCTCGCTTCCGTGTGTTCACTGACTTGTCCACGAACATCTGTGTGTTCCACCTTGTGCCTGGATTTGATGAGGAGTGCATCGAAGCGTACATTGAGCGTCACAATGCCACCAAGGACAAGAACAAACGCAAGGCTTTGGTGTTCGCACTGTACGGCACGGGTAACGCTCCGTTGCGTAAGGATGGCTTCCTACGACTGGTGAAGATGGCTATTGACGCAGAAATCCCGGTGACCATTACGTCTCAGTGCGTGCAGGGTCGTACACAGCTGGATACGTATGCAACGGGCTTGAACTTGCTCAAGATGGGCGTTATCACGTCGCTGGACATGACGATTGAAGCCTGCATCGCCAAACTGGCCTATCTCATGGGCAAGGGCTTCTCCGGTAAGGAACTCAAGGCGAAGATGGAGACGGATCTGCGGGGCGAGTTGTCCATTGTGGACGCCGTTGCAAATGGAGAGGAAATGAGCCGCACGCGTCAGTACCGCAAGACTGTTGTCCGCAGCTTCGCTTCTTCGCACTAGGCCAGGAAATTGAGAACGGACTGCCGTAAATGTTGATACGAATAGAATTGTACTTGATTTTTTGTTATCTTCTCTAATTTCAATCTACTTTCACTACACAATCTAAAACTTCTTCATTCTTCACGTACAGTCCACCCAGGACTTGTAGGACTTGTGATACTTGCGTTGTTGTCATCCACATCACCAGACAACAACGAACTTCGGAGTTGACTCAATCCGGAAGGTTCACGTCGATCGTTCGACCGTTCTCTCCACCATCTCCAGTTGAAAAACACAAACCACACTAATGTGCAATATACGAGCAATCCTATTGCACCAGCAATGGCAAAAGTGACCACCCACAGCACGATAATGTTCTCTTTCTCCGTCAAAAAGTTGTTGGTGGTGATTTGTCCCGCTACAAACCCACAAGCCACACAAAGCGCCAATAAAACCAGAACCAGAACGACTCGACCTTTACGAGTAGCAGATTTGGATGAATACCCGGCGATCACTGGTCGAACAGGACCATCGCGCCGTGCAAATAGTCCAAAAACTTGTCGATCCCGGTAGAAAGTGACCAACGGCTCGGTCAGTAACACAATAATTGGGATACACGCGCCAATGATCACTGCAGCCAGCCAAAAGGATTCGTGTTTCAAACCACAAGAGCACTCGAAGGCTTCACGTACAATCCGGAAGGTAACGTCACTCGCGCTGTCTTCAACTGTAGTGGATTGGAGACGTCGGCTTTGACTGGAACTTCTACCGTCAGAACGAATACAGAGACTGTCGTTCGATACAGAAGGCACGTCCAGTGCACAGATTCTCAGTACGCAGGTCGTGCACAACCACGAAATATTGCCTGCCAGATCCCATTCGAACTGGTAACTGCTAGTGTTTCCATCCACGGACGAAGGTACTGATACATTCGTAGCGATCGTGTCAAAAGCACCGTTATCAGCACTGAAATCCACGCGAAACGTATCTAGTCCAGGATCTGGTCCAGATAATAGAGTCACATGCCACTCGACCAGCATTGTTGATGATAAACTGTACACTCCACCATTCACAGGCTCCGTCATTGTTACTTTCACAGTCGCGCTTTCAGATTGAGAATCAGACGCAGAAGAGCTGGAGTTTGAAGATGCAGCATCTGAATCCGAACTTGATGACGACTGGGACGAAGAACTGGAGTTTGAAGCCGAACTTGTCGACTGGGACGAAGAACTGGAGTTTGAAGCCGAACTTGTCGACTGGGACGAAGAACTCGAGTGTGAAGCGGAACTTGACGGCGATAAAGTGACCGGTAAAGGCGTACTGGGTGGGGTAGTAGCTGGTAGCTGGGACTGATCAGCTTGGTCCTGCGTTGTTGATGAGGAATTATGTTGCATCTGTTCTTCATCTCTTTTTGCAGCGATCTGTAGGATCTGGAAAATGGCTTCAATAGCTGTGAAGGTGCCGTCCGCTGTAGCAAGTTGGAGGCTGGTCCTCTCCTCCGTGTTTGTCGATATATAGCAGACACTAGAGGCAGGAATACACAACTGGGTGCTTTCACTACAAGCCCAACCGTTCGGACAGCTTCCAATGACGCATTTTTGTAAAGGTTTTTCATCCGGAACGCACTGAAATACTTCACTTGAGCCATTTCCAAGTACCCGACAGGTTGATCCTTCCGCACAAAGCGCCTTAGATGCACTGCAGTCAGCGTAAAAGCTCAAACATTCCACATCTGCTGATAAACCAGTGGTAGAACTTGTTCTAGTTCCGCGTAAATTACCAACATTTGTCGGTAGATTCGTTTCCAGTCGTCGATTCACTACAGCGACCGGCACATCCAGTACTTCAAAACAGCATTCTCGAATTGCGTAAAGCCCACACAACAACAGCGCCACCACTACAAAAGCAATCAAAAGCAGTAAGTAAAAACCCAACGTTAGCTCCCTTGGCAACTGTCCCAGTGAATCTTTTGACGTACGCAACGCAACGAGAAGCACGAGGAAGCGATCTCCGCGCTTATACGGGTGGAACCGATGCGCCGCGCAGATGCCAAACAACGGGTGTGCGTTCTTCCTACACAATCAAACGTCCAGAGCAATTGTAAGCAACTGGATGAACTCACCCACTACCTTTTCCCCAGCCAACGTACATGTAAATGCGTAGATCCGGGCACCAGGACTTCTTCATCCGTACACGTTGCGCTGCGAACGCTTCTTTCGCACGCTCACCGGAGTCCGGAGCTTCCAACGGGTCATCCGATTGAGAATCATCGTCCTTTATAGCTGGCACACTTGGTAGCGCACTCCCGGGGCCTTCGACAGGTCTCAATTCGCTTAAAATGCGGCTACGTCGCTTCTTCCTTGGTCTTTGGTTCTTGGGTTTCTCGTTCTCCGGTTGCTCCTCGCTCTTGCGTTCATCGCTATCTCTCCCTGCCGCGTAGTCGTCTGGAGGCTTCGCTTCCTCTGGAGCCAGAAGCGAACGACGAGGTAGCAAATCTCCTAGAGATCGTCTTGGAGGCGCAGGAGGCTCCGTCTGAGCTTCAGGAGGAAGAGGTGGAGCTGGTCGTCGTGGTCGGAATGGAGGAAGCATCGGAAGCTCAGGTGATGGCTCTGGACTGCGTTCAGCGAGTTCCAATTCGTCTTCGACTGCCGAATCTCGAGAGTTCTGTGCCATGGCTCATGCGATTCTGAATCCGTTAAACGCAGTCGAAAAGGATAAATGAGCGACACTGACCCTGACACTTAGTGGTCCGGTCCGGTGTACTCACGGTCTCTGCTCTTGGAATGGCTTCGATTGACCGCGTAAGTAGCAATGACCATCGCTACGTCGACGTAAAGTGAAGAGGGACTTTGAACAGAGGTCGAGCTGCTGGAATGGATGCAGTGGCACAGCTGCTTGGGTCGTGGCGGTTTGTCTCGGACACTCGAATGAAATTTATTGAAGGTAGGAAGCGTCTGCGAACACTCTCGTGGCGTCGGTCGTCACGTTAGACGAGGGTGGAAAACGCGTGACATGCTTCAGTCGATCAAGATCTTGGGGCTGCTTTGGTCAACATGGCTACGCATTCTACGATTCAGACTCGCGGCTATCCTCGACGTTCAGATGGACTGCGCTGTCAACGTAGCGTAGCAGTGTGTTCAATGGGTAGAAGGGATAAGGACGTTAGCAGTTGTGGGGTCAGACATGACCTTCAAGACGACGTAAAGGTAAGACGACACGAAGTAACTCGGTTGCGGTCTATTGCTCTCAACAAATAGGTGTCGGGTGAAGTGTTAGTGCACAAGGGTGCGTGCTACAGTTAGTGGCAACGCATGCCCTACAGCTGCAGACGCCCAGACAAAATCTAACTTTCTCTACATGACTGTGCTCGGGAATTGCTCTCGAGTTGCAAGTGAGCGGAATCAGTTGTGAGATCCTTGTGAGACGTTCGTATGGAGCTAAGCTCGACAGGAATCACCAAGCAATGAGATTTGTTGGCTGAAGATCGTAAAATATTGTTTCGTTCTCAGCAAATATTCGATCTTAGTTCTCTGTAAGTTACAACTGCTTGATGAACTTGAACACACGGAAATACTGATGCTCCTTCCAGTCGTATTCATTCTCATCCACCTTCGTGTACCCGAGAGAAGCGTAAAACGCCTGTGGCTTCGGGTTGTTGGCGTTCGTGGTCAGGAATAAGCTCTTGATTCCGTGCTGTTTCGCCCAGTTCTCAAGCTCCAGGATCATCTTCCGGCCAATGCTCATGCGTTGAAAGTTGGGATCCACAAACACCCGTCGGATCTGCCCGACATCGTCCGACACACGCAGCAACCCGATGATACCCACGACTTGGCTCGATCCATCTTGAGTCGCAGTAGCTACCCAAAAGTTACCACCTGGAGCCATGTGCGAGCCTTCGATGTCTGCAAGGTCGTTCGTCAAATCTTTGCGGACAAGCTCATGCCACAGAAAGCGGTACTTCGGGTCGGGATCAGCCGCCATCAAGCCTTCAATGTAGATTTTGGTGACTGTGGCGTGGTCTTCAGGACGGTATTGGCGAACGTGGATGGTTGGTTGAGCTGTGGTCGTCATGGGCGTGAAGTGTGTTGCCGAAGTGCTTAAGCTGTACGAGGGAATTGTAGCAATGAAGTCGAAGAATTAGCTTGTCAGCTTGTGCGTGGATAGAACCACAATCATATTGTTTGGATGAGCGACTTCATTTGGATCTTTTCTTCAACACATCAGTTTCTTTACAACAACTTTTCGAACTTGTCAACCTCAAAGTACTGCGGATTCTCCCAGAAGCGCACGATCTCGTCCACTTTTGTGTATCCAAGAGCGTTGTAAAATGCCATAGCTTGTTTCTTCTTGGGATTTGTCGTCAGGAACAACTTTTTGAGTCCATTTTCCTTGGACCAACGTTCGAGTTTCGTCATGAGCTTCCGTTCAATTCCCAGGCGCTGGCAATTCGGATCCACAAACAAGCGACGAACTTCCCCTACAGTTTCCGCTCTACGCTGCAGCCCAATGATCCCCACCACCTTGCTGGATCCGTCTTTCGCTGCTACTGCGACCCAGAAGTTGCCCCCGGGGGTAATGTGACTAGCCTCGATGTCGGCAAAGTCGTTCGTAAGGTCCGTTCGAAGTCGCTCTTCCCAAAGGTAGCGGAAGTCGATGTTGTCGTCGAATGCCATTAACCCTTGGACGAAGATCTTCGTGACGTCCGCGTGATCTTCAGGACGATACTGACGGACGAAAATCTCCGTTTTCGACGTTGTGTTAGTGGTCATTGCGGAGAAGTGCAAATCAAACAATGAATAGTGCAGTGAGATGAAGACAATCCTTGTTTGGATGGATGAACCGATGAGAGGAACGACTGGGATGACTTCTAGAAGTGACAAGACTATTCTCTTGGTTCAGATTTGCTAGTGATCACTGAATGCGAAAGGGTAATCTCTGTTGAGGTGATACTGAGCATTGCTGACGCATGTAGTTGGGCAAACGTTTTCTTAGAGCACGAAGTTCATATCCTATATGTGTAAAACAAAACATTTTGGTTGAACATTGAATAGTTTTCACGTTTAGTTTCAAATCATCAAAGTTCTAAATGGATACCCCCGTCTCGCTGATGTACTGGGACGTTTTGGACGCCTGTTGCAGCAGCGATTCGATCGTGGAATGCATGTCTGCAGCCGAGAACTGATGCGACGAAAAGCGGGAACTCTGACTGCAGGCACTGCTCGCGCTCTGACTAGACGTGGTGCTCTCATTATCGCTGTCGTATTTCCACGTCGCCGACCCAGGGCCACTCATGCTACCAAGTCCAAGACCACGGACCTTGGCATAGGAGAGATTCGTGAGTCGATCCATCGTCTCAGCTTGGGAGAGCGGAGGAGAGTCTACGACAGATTCACTATCGATATCGTAAAGATCAACGATTGAATCGGCCCGTCGAGTGCTGTCTCTCGAATCGCACGAGGATCCAAACGAATGATTCGCTCGTGCTCGTGGCTTGAGGAATGCGTGTGATTCCAGAGTGAGAGCCTCCAAACGAGCACTGATTTTACGTAACAAGTCTCCAACATTTGAGATCCAGTCGTTGGAGACGTGACTGCTTGCAGGAACATGATCCCGTTTCCACATGTCCAAAGTAGCCACACAATAAGCTTCTCCATGGCTGAGTGACCCGTTGGTATCAGCTCCAGACGAGTAAATAGGGAAACTCAAGAACGACACAGCTCCTTGTTCGGTGTGAAGCGGGTGAGCACGGAAACGGGGATCATGCTCCATCTCCGGCACGAAGAAGGGGGACCGATGGTGCACAGCATAAGCACTCACACTTTCTTCCCGAGGGACAACATCATCGACTGTCACAGGTGAAGCTTCAAGCTCTAACATCTCATCATCGTCCAGGTCAAGTTCTGGCTTGTTGGAGGCTGTCACGAGGCAATAAACTTCATAGCTGCCCACAATGTTGATACTGCAGCCATGCCACTGCGAAGCTACGTCCAGTACACGTCGGGCTAACTCCTCCAGCTCCGTATCGTGTCGTAGGAACACCAGCGACCGAGCATCCACCTTCAAGCCCGTCACTTCAACATACTTAGCACGAGCCAATTCCTCCGTTGTACGCTCCACCGGAGCCTTGGGGAAAATGTTGTACCAGTTGAAATCCAGCTCGTAATTGGGCTCGGGTGTCTTAAGTTGGACGAACTGGATCTTGGACGACCTACAGGAGCTCGCGCGAGGCTTCGAAGTGTGTGGTTGGTTTTCTTCCTTCTCCTCCAATGTCGAGTACAAAGAGTGCGTGGGCGCTGAAGAAGACAGAGGCGTAATAAAGTTCAAAGGCTTGTACGTCACTGGCTTGACCGGTTGATCGTCCAGCAACACCGTCTTGGCACGTCGAGTTCGCATGGACTTTGATATAGCAGACTCACTGTCGTCCAAGTCAATGTGACTCGCTAGCGTTGCTCGGCGGTCGTGCGTTGCAGCTACAAAGCTGGTTGAGCTGGTGTTCGAAGTCACGGAGCCTTGAGAAAGCTGTGACTGGCGAGATCGAGCTCGTCGACGATCCGAATTCCTCGAAGAAGCCAACGCAGGGTCCAAGCCCAAGTCAATCTGTACACGACCAGAAGCTCGTGATGGAGTTCCCTGGGGAACAGGAGCTGCCGGTCGACTGGCCTTATGCTTCGAGACCAAAGATTCAATATTGGGGAACTGGAACACGTTCATCGTCGAGTTTTCGGGAGATGCGTGCGCCTTGGCTGATCCAGCGGAACTAACCGAACTTTTATCATCATGAACGTCTGCTGTAGCCTTGTGCATCGCAGCGACGTTAGCTGTCTCGCCATAAAGACATTGGGAACACACACGCTTCTTGCGCCTCGAGAGTGACGGAGCCGCTGCTAGGACAGACAAGCACTGGTTGCACACGAGCTTCTCACACGTCTCACAGTGGCGTTTCCAGCGGAAAGGGCCGAATTTACGGTGACAAACACCACAAGTACGTCCTCCAGCGAACATACTCCCACGCAGTAGATTGGGGTCGCAGTCCTTCGGATCGTGCTGTGGCTCTCTTGGTTGGTTGGTAGATAGACTCGGCCGCGTCTTCTCTTGTCGGTAAGCGTCAATAAAAGGCTGCAGTCTGGTCAGACATAATGCGTCGTGTCGGAGTCTCTGCTTCTGCTGGTTCAAGATCTCTTTGGCCTTGCCGTCTGCTCCAACTTCCGCCTGTCGAGGGTCCAGTGAACAGGTCAGCACCACTTCTAACGTCACTGAAGTAGCTTCCTCCTTTTGCTGATCTTTCTCATTGGGCAACATCTCCTGGATAATGTAAGTGATGCTGAAGTCATGATCTGCCAGTCTTTCAGCTCGGAAGTCGTGTCTTCTCTCCGCGAACGATGGAGCACTCACTGGTCGGTACAAATGCAGTAACGAAGGCACAGCAGTCGTCCTCGGTGTAGCAGCAGTAGAATTCTTCCTTTTACTTGTATCAGAGCGCTGCAATCTCGTCGACAACGTGTATCCCAGTAGAACGTAATTATCCACAGATTCCAACAGCACAGCGTTCTTGTTCTCCTGACCAGGATGTTGAGCCGTATAAGGTTTTAACCTCGCGTATTGCATTGCCACGTTCTCCCGTTCACTGGTAGAATGCTCAAGTGTCGGATATCGAGCGATACGACCTCCAGACACGTACGTGGCAGGTAAAAGTCTCGCTAGAAGGGAAGGTGTGTCATCCTTCCCGAGAAGAGCTGTCTGTCCCGTTAGAACTGCCTCCACTTCAGCCAACGAAGCTTGCAATGGCTTCACCGCTCGTAAGCTGTAGGAATGGCTGGAGCTTTGACGGCGAGCGCTTTCGTAGAGTTTAGCAGCTTCGTCCGGGAGAGTTCCGATCCGCTTCCAACGCATTGGCTGGAAGATTTCCTTGGCTCGAGCACGTCCACATAGTCGCGCCTGCTGTTCATCGTCCACTGCAGCCATTGACATTGCAACAAGAAGCAGAGAGGAATGCGAGGTGGGGCGTGAAGGCAAGTGGCAGATTGAGGAGCTACTGGATGAATCCTACCCGAAACATTCACTATGTATGGGACGAGAAAGGACGACAAGAATTCAGACAATGAAGTCAGCTCTGTCATCCCCTTTGATATGTGATACCTTTGAAGTTAATGTAGTGGTTTATGGGTATTTTTATTATTAGATGTTGATTTGATTGTTTATTGACTTGCGGTTGTAGTAGGATGTGATAACTGATTTATAAATGTATCAAAGTTGAATTGGAGAGATAGATGTATGAAATGTTGCAGGTGTTTCAACGCGACAGCATTTGGCTCGCCTATGCCGACATGTGGTACACTGCGCTGCGAGCCATAAAGCGCTCCACTCCATGCCTCACTTCCCTTTGCATCGTCTTCTACCGTTTTGTGGCTCCGTTCGTAGTGGACAGGCAAATTAGAGGAGACGAGAACGAGATTTCGGATCGATTCGATCTTCCACTTGACCACACAAGATCGATTGCAAAGTTCATAGCAGCAGCAATGGGAAGGTTTCAGAGCCTTTCGCACTACAAATACTCCGAAGTACACATGTGCATCAAGCTTAGCACAGAAGCCTTATCAATTGTCCCAGAGATCAGCACTTGTATGAGTTTGTGGACGAGAGCGAAGGTTTGATTTGAACTCAAGTTTGTTGGGGAGGTCGACAAGGTCCCACAACGCAAATGTAGAGTGGGAGGGCAAGCGTCTTACCAAGTGGTGTAGAGGGGAAGCAGTAATGGATTGATCGGGTAGCGATCGACGACGGCAAGTTGAACGCGGACAACGTTGCATTTGGCTTTTCAAGCCTTGGAATTCAAGGGTATCCTATCTCTCTAGATACGGTAGTCGCCTCCAGTGCATGTGTTGATATTGAGCAAGACCTGCTGGCGAGATGCTGCAAGCTGTAGGCACGGACGAGATGGTGCGGTGTCTTTTCAAAGACTGCTGGTATGAACACGATCGTGTATGGCTCCATAATGAAGAGGAGAACCGTTTTCGAAGAGTACGAGAAGAGTAAAGGCCCATGCGATCGATTGCAATCGCTGCAATTGCTCGATCGGCTTCAACACGACTGCCACTTCAACATCGACGTTGCTGGTATGTACAGCATGTAGCACCTCGCTTTCGGGATGGAAGGCAGTGTTCGGCTCCTAAAAAATGGGCTACATGTAGCACATGCATTTGAAATACAGTAATTCAGAGAACACAAGACAGACGTTCGGTGAGGCACAGGATGAAAGACGCAGGATGTACTTAAACAACAGCATCTTGTGGAAATGTTCTTCATCTGTCAGAAAAAAAGCAACGTTGATACCCAGCCCAGGCCATTCCAGGCCTCCCCAACAGCATGCTGTCAGGCTGTATGCAAGTTCAGTGTTCTGATTGGCCAGCGGAAACCTTCATACTGTATCAGTGTTTTTTGTGCTTATATCCTGGTCGCTAGCGCCCTACAAGCCCGGATTCGGGTACCGAACACGCCTTCACTGTGGACAGTGAATGTTAAAGTGAATAAACGCTATAAGAATGTCTTAATCAACTGTCTTTATTGATTCTTTACTTCCTTACCGCTACCTTATGCTATCCTTACGAACGTGCTCAGTCCGAAGCAAATGCGGTTGTGAGAGGAGTGAATCCTCTCCCTCTTGTCAGCTTGCCTCCGGTTCCTCATCGTACAAATGGTGCCTCTCTCCGGAGAGATGGTACTAGCCAATCACAGCTTGGCTACGTACTTGTCAACTGACCACAGACTGCATCGTCACTTGATTAACCTTAGCTAAACTAAAGCCATAATTAACTCAAAATACAAACTGTTGGCTCAGTAGCCTCTGACCCCATCTGGAGATCAGATGTATCGGTTGCCTACCAACATAGCTGACTCCATGGAGGATTCTCCTCTGCGCCTGATCTCTCTAGTGGAGATCAGGCGCAATACTCCCACTAAGTGTCGATGGTAGTCTTTAGGGGTTTGACTCCAATGAGTTCGCAGAGCTTTGCAAACTGTCCTGTTGGTAGAGCTTAGGTTAAGATGTCTGCAGCCATGTCATCGGTCCGACAGTAATGTACATCTAACCTTCCTTCCTCTACTAAATATCTGGTAAGCAAATATCGTATTTGAATGTGCTTTGTTGCTTTGTGATTTCCTGCATTCTTTACTGTGCTTATGGCCGACTTACGCTCGAACCATACTTGCACTGGTTGCTTTTGAGGAAATCCCATTTCTCTCAGCAGATACCATAACCACTCCCTCCCCTTTGCTCCTTCTCTTAGGGCAATTAGTTCAGCCTCAGCTGTCCAAAGAGAAACTGATGCCTGCTTACTGCTTCACCATGAAATACTGGTACCAGCCATAGTGATCACATACCCAGTAAGCGACTTACTTTCTTTCGTTTGACACGCGAAGCTTGCGTCTGTGTATACTTCATACTTCACCGTTCTCGAATTCCCATCAAGAAGGAGACCGTGTGTTGACGTCCCTTTCAAGTATTTGAGCACTCTCCGTGCTGCCTCCCAGTATGTGTAGTTGTAACACGATAGAAACTTACTTAGTTCTCTCACTGCGTTGGAAATGTCTGGTCTAGTTCCTCTCACTAGATACTGCAGAGATCCGACAAGCCCTCGGGAATCAAATTTCTGATTAGCTATTTGTTTAGCTGTCATTTCTGTCTCTGCTACTAGTTCAACTCCTCTGAGTTGTGGAGTAGATACTGGAGTACAGTTCTCCATGTTGAACTTCTTCAAGAGTTCAGCTACATACTTGTGCTGTGAAATGGACATTTTTCGCTGTGCACGATTTCTACGGACCTCCATCTTCAGGATGTAGTGTATGTCTCCGAGATCTTTTATCTTGAATCTCGAAGATAGATCTTTCTTTAACTGGTAGATAAAACCCATGTCACGAGACATGATGGTGAGGTCATCAACATAGTCGACCACAATTATCCAATGCTCTCCCACTTTTTGGACGTAAATGCAGTACTCTGTGTTGCATCGGACAAAACCCAAGCTCATGAAAAACTTGTGCAAGACTCTGTACCATATCTTTGAGGCTTGTTTCAGCCCATAAATGCTCTTTTTCAGCTCACACACAAGTCTAATGCTTGACGCCATTATTTTCTTCGCGCACCAGTCAGAGCTTCCTTTAGACTTCTAGGTACTGCTACATGATTGCTTAGCTGGTCCACAGCAATTTCCTTATCAATGTGGGTTTGAAAACACTTATAGTCTTCGTATCGTTCTGGACGTTTCCTTGTCCTTTGTGGCTTCATTAATGCCTCCACAGGAACTCTCTTTGTTCTCTGTGATTTGCAAGGAACTCCCACTGCTTCAGTAGTTGTTGCTGGTTTGCGCTTGACTCCCACTGCTTTGGACAACTTTTCCGTACCTTGCTCGGAAACACGAACTTCGGAAGTGACTTCCTCCGTCGTTGACATTTGGTCGAGAGAGTCGATCTCTTCCAACTCAGCACCCATCAACTTATCTGGATCCTTACCTAAAGATCTTTGGATGATTCCTGATGAATTTTCTGTGTCAAATGTCACTGATCTAGCGACCATAAACTTGTTGTTGTGCACATCAAGTCGAAACCCTTTTGTGTCTTCGGCAATTCCCAAGAATCTCCACTTTATGGCTCGTGCCGACAACTTCTTGTCTTTTCGGGTTGCTTCTGGTACGTATGCAAAGCAGACACATCCCCATACTTGGAGCGTTCTTGCATCCGGGTGTGTTCCTTTCACTAATTCATATGGTGTTCGGTTTTTTAGGCGACTCATCGGCGTGCAATTCTGCACATACGTCATGTATTTGAGTGCTTCTGGCCACCACTTAGCCGGCATGTCTGCATCCTTTAGAGCGCACCGTACCTTTCCCATCTTTGTTTGGTGGTCTCTCTCAGCTGCTCCATTTTCCTCTGGACTGTATGGATTTGGTGTTTGAAAGCTGATTACTTTGCTTGTGCAATACGTCTTAAGCGCATTGTACACAAACTCCGTTCCGCCATCGGATCTGATGCGCGTTATTGTGAACTTTCCATCTCGTTCAAACCATGTCAACAGTTCTTTTACTTTGGTCTGCACCTCTGTTTTCTTGCGAAGGACAAATGTCCATCTCTACGATGTCTGATCGTCAATGATACTGAAGAAGTATCGGATAGATCCAACTGCTCCGTATACTCCGATCTTTTTTTATAGGACCGTTCGTGTCCATGTGAATAGTGCTTATGGGACGATTATCTCTTGTGCCCACGATGTTCCTGTTGCTCATCCTCCGCATCTTCATCTCTGTACAGGTGTGACAGAAGAAGGGAACTTTTGTGAGTGCAACCGTGCTATAACTAGGAAGTCCTGGTATCAGGTTGCTACTCATCAAATCGATCAACATGTCTCTGTTTAGATGTCCCAGTCTGATATGTCACTCGGTCAAAGCAGTCTTGACCTGTGTAAAGCCTGCCATTCTTAGCGGCTACACAGGTCTTGTCTTTACTGCTACACAGTATATCTGTCTGTCTCTAAGTGTACGACCTTGTACATAGTAAGCTCCATTCACAGCGATAGCCACAAATGCTAGCTTACGCTTCCACAGTACAAACTTGTACTGTCCATTTGCACTCTCAACAATTTGATAACCTTTCCTTTTTACTCACTTAGTATATTGGCTTTTGCCTTTGGCACTAATGCCATGTTATCAAATTGAAACGGTTTAATACCGTCTGGACCCAAAAAATAGAGTTTAACAGAGCCAACATGAGTATTGTTAAGTTTACTACCTTCTCCGAACGTAAAGCTACACGTTTGGCTGTGCTGTTTGCGCACAAACAGCGACTCGTCGGCCGTTAATCCGTAGCCGCAGCCGGAATCTAACACCCAATCACAACACGACACGTCTGTAACTGTTCGTTCAATCAGTTGTGGGTACAAAGCTCTTACCGTCTCGATGTCGGTAGACGCCTTCTGGATGCTGCTGGAAGCTTCCGAGACTTATCCAGTAAGCACCTGTATCTTCTTCGGTTCGAAGTCATCGACGTCATTGTCGTCACTCATTGGTGTATCCGATACCACAGACGATCCTGGGGTTGGGGGTGGAGATGCCATCAGCGCATCAATGTCTGCCTTGGCCTGTTCCGGTGTCAGCATGTACCACAGTGGATCTTCTGCACGCGCCGCAGCAACAGGCGTTGGCTTGCTGGATGATTTGACGAAAGCCGCATCCACCGCAGTCTCCACTCGGACATTCTTTTTCGATGCGCCCCTTTTGCTCTTCACATGAGCAACACCAATTTCGTTGGCCTTCTGGAAGATGTTGGATCGGTGACAGCCCCTGGCCTCGTCACGTTGCTTTGCAGGACAGTCCACCCTCCTGTGTGGCCTGTCTTTGCGATTGTATCTTCCATCGCAGTAGAAGCACTCATTGCTCTTCTGAATTTTGCGCTTGCCCAAGCTACCCCTGTTTTTCACATGATGAACCGGTACTGTTGACACCGAAGTCATCGCTTGAATCTCGCTACTACTCTTGTTCATGAACACGTTGCGTAGCAGGGCATCTACTTTGTCAAGGCAGAAGCCTTAGGAGCTGTTACCCCAATATTGGGTCGGAAATAGAGCCAGGACCTTCATGGCCCCAAGCTGGTTGGGGATCATCGTCAAGTTGCCCAGGGTTTCACGCGACTGGCGATTGACCCGATTACGCGCCTCCTTGACGCGCTGGATCAGCTCACCCACGGAACTGAAATCCATCGACAAAGCCTTGTCGAACTCTGTAGTCAGAGTGGTAATTCCTTGCGCATTGGATTTACCAAAGGTTGTCTCCAGTCGCGCCCATGCGGCTGGCAGACTCTCATCGTTGAACGAGACGCACAACGCTTCAAGGTACGACCGTGGTAGCGTCTGACTCAACATCGACCGGATGTAGGCATCCTGATCGGTCAGCATAACTTGCTGCCACTTGTGCGCCTGAATCGTCGCCTCTTCAGACCCGTCTCTGAGATTTGGCACAATGCACTGCGTCCGCAGCAGCGTCTCGTACGCAAAAGCTAGCTCGCCCAGCCCCTTGACCACTGCGTCACGACGTTGCGCAGCACTTTTCTGGCGCAGCTGACCGATGATTAAATCCTTCCAGACCCCGAATTGTTTCGGGTTGCTAGGAAAGACGAGCCTGTCGAAGGCGTTGCTTGTTGCGTTGTTGGACATCACTTGGCACTCTTACTTGAAATGTTAAAGTGAATAAACGCTATAAGAATGTCTTAATCAACTGTCTTTATTGATTCTTTACTTCCTTACCGCTACCTTATGCTATCCTTACGAACGTGCCCAGTCTGAAGCAAATGCGGTTGTGAGAGGAGTGAATCTTCTCCCTCTTGTCAGCTTGCCTCCGGTTCCTTATCGCACAAATGGTGCCTCTCACCGGAGAGATGGTACTAGCAAGTCACAGCTTGGCTACGTACTTGTCAACTGACCACAGACTGCATCGTCACTTGATTAACCTTAGCTAAACTAAAGCCATAATTAACTCAAAATACAAACTGTTGGCTCAGTAGCCTCTGACCCCATCTGGAGATCAGATGTATCGGTTGCCTACCAACATAGCTGACTCCATGGAGGATTCTCCTCTGCGCCTGATCTCTCTAGTGGAGATCAGGCGCAACAGTGAAGCCTTCCGTATTTGTTCTATGTTTCTTCTCGGTATGGGAACGCGAGAAAAAACACCTCTATCACATTGTTTAACAACTCCTATTTCGTATATGCTGTAAAGTATCATATCAAAGAGGGAGCTTAAACTTAGATTTTGTAAGGTCAACATATCGCAGACATTGCACCCAATAAATGTTAATGATGGTCAGCAAAATTTATGTTCTATAAAATATATTTGTTTCACATTTAGTTGGGCGTTAAAAACTGTCCAAACTAATGGAGATGTGCAGCCATAAATAAGCTGTAAGCCAATCAGAATAACTCATATTTCTGGTACTGCCATTGACAAGCCAATCACATTCTATCCGATATAACAGGCTCTCGAATCTGATTGGCCCTAAGAAGAAATATTCGCATCGGAATCTCAAGCGTAATGTGATTTGGTCCCCTCATTTTGTATATTCTCGTGTCCTGGTCGCGCTGTACGCGCGGCCCCGTCTTCTTCCTACATCTACCAGACACACCAGAGTGTCGTCTACGTGTGTACCGAGTTTCAGCTTTAGATTCGCTTCTCAGCGCGCTCTAGACTTCGGTCGGATTCCGACGCGAAAAATAACAATAGGTTATGGTGTATCCATGACACAAATTGATGGACTATATGTCACAAATTCATGTATCCTCGAAGTATGCCAGGTCGATACATTGAGCTCCGCCAAGTCCGTGCCCCAACACCCTCGCTAGAGTGCACTGAGGCGGACGAGATCCCGTCCCTAGTCTGCATAGCTGCGGTATGCTGCAAAGGCCCGGAGGTGCTCCGCCTCCCACACATCGTGACAAAACTCCACGAATTCCTGGACTGGTCGCCCCGTTGGTCTTTCACGAACGCGTGCAAGGCCAATTTATTGTTTCTGGCACAACGAATTATCTCTAAACTTAATCTTCTTCCTTTGAATAGTGCGTTAAGGTTCTCTGGTTTTCGACAGTGGCAATTTACTGAAGGAATGACGAGTGCTATAGCAACAGGAGATCTCCAATTGGTGAAGTTGCTGTCAACGAGTTTTCAGGGGTGTAACGTATCCGCTATTGTTGTTGAAGAAGCAGCAAAACATGGCAGAATGGAGATTTTGCAGTGGTTGCTGCAGAACCGAAGTGATTTAAGGTGGACGGATCGAGAGGTGGAGCTTGCGATTCGAGGAGGCCATTGGGAACTGGCCAAGTGGATGAAAGGGAAGATCTGTACCACTTCACTTGAAATGCTGGAGTTGTGGGCAGCTACAGCAGCAGGGGAAGGGAATGCAGCCATGTTAGAGTGGATTTGCAGTCTTTCGACACGTGTGAAGCCTAGAGGCGCAGTGTTCGAAGCCGTAGACAACGGACATTTAGACGTGGTCAAGTGGATCATGAGTCAGCCTGAGCGTGGAGTCTCGGAGGTCCCAGAGGCGTTGGAACAACAGATTGACCTTAATCAGGCAACTAATGGTGGATACTACGAGGTCTTGGAGTGGTTGCTTCGTTTTTACCCGGAGAAATGCCTAAACAATGGAGCAGATATCGAAGCAGCACGGATTGGACGCTTAGATATTGTGATGCTATTTTACGAAAATGGTGGCGAGTGCCACCCTCGACAGGCCTTCAATTTTGCGGCAGCAGGTGGCCACCTTGATGTCGTAAAGTGGCTGTACAATCATAACAAGGAAGATGTCCGTCCAGGCCAAGCTATTGATCGTGCTGCCGGCAGTGGGTTTCTTGATGTTGTGGAATGGCTTCATTCGACCACTTTTGAAACTTGTTCGACCTTCGCGATGGACGGAGCTGCTGAAAATGGCCACTTTGAGGTTGTAAAATGGCTACACAAACATCGTCGTGAAGGATGTACCAGCACTACTATGGACTCTGCAGCAGAGCAAGGAAACCTGGAGATGGTGAAATGGTTAACTGCAAACAGGAAGGAAAGCTGCTCACCCGAAGCAATGAATCTCGCTGCTGCTAATGGGCATCTAGATGTTGTCAAGTGGCTTCATGCCAACCGACACGAGGGTTGCACCGTGGACGCCATGGACAAGGCTGCAGCTAACGGCCATTTGTCTACAGTGCAGTGGTTAAGTGAAAATCGCACTGAAGGCTGTACAGAAAGGGCAATGGATCTAGCAGCTACCCACGGACATTTACATATCGTCAAATGGCTCCATAAACATCGAAGAGAAGGATGCACTGTTCGTGCAATGAATGAAGCTGCGAGGTGCAACCAGCTGGAAGTGGTGCAATGGCTTGATGCAAACCGAACTGAAGGATGCACTACAAGAGCTCTGAATGCTGCTGCCGAGAGAGGTCACGTTGAAATGGTTCAGTGGCTGGATACTCATCGACATGTGGGCTACTCAGCTGCTGCAATTGATACAGCTGTGGCCTGTGGGCACTTTGATGTTGCGATATGGATCCGTCAACGACACTCAGAGTACAACATCGTTCGAGCGTTGAGGAGGTCACCGTATATCAATCGACGGTGGCAGTTTATCGAGTGGGCGTGCTTACACGATCCTGTTGGTTTTGAACTTGAAATTGCTCAGCATCTCTTGGTTGATTAAAGAAGAAACGGAGAATAGTACCCAATAAGTGCAACTCATCTCCATGGCTGCACGCATCTAGCAGGAAAAAAAGTCTTGTAAGCATAAGACCGTCGAGTCTATTTGACTTACTTGCCAAGTAAGTTACTTGGTGTGAATGGATCAGTTCAACTCAAACTTGTGGTCGCTGTCAGCCTCTTATCACCTTCATTGTGTACTACGCCGCAGACTTGGAATCGACACTTTGAATAGATGTCCTGCAATATTCAGCTCAAATTCGTGTCGATGGTGTACGTACGCCCATTCAGCAAACTCGAGGCGTCTAGATGGAAGAACCGTCGACAAGGCCTCCATCAGTATTTCGATTGAGCCACTGCAATTGTGATGCAAAACCCACAAAACATCGAAGTGACTGAAGGTTGCTGCATCCTTCAAAGCAGCAGTCAGGCGAAATTCGTCTCCGCGCGTCGAACAGCGACGCGTATAACATGAAATGTAAACCCCTCTGTTCTGTTCTGGTCGAACCACTTTAGTACTTCGAGGTGGTCGTATTCAGCTGCCATATCCATTGCTTCCGTGGTGCAGCCCTCCGATCGGTTCACATGCAGCCACTTGACCACATCAAGATGTCCATTTGCAGCAGCATAGTTCGTAGCAGCACTTGTACAACCTTCCGATCTATTGAGGTGTAGCCATTTCACCATTTCGAGGTTACCACCACCTGCAGTACTATTCAAAGCTTTAGTTGCGCAGCCTTCAGTGCTGTTCTCATGTAGCCATTGAACCACGCGGAAGTGGCCATTGCTAACAGCGTTATTCATGGCGTAGACTGTGCAGCCTTCGTTACGGTTATCATGAAGCCATTTCACGACATCCAGGTGTCCTTGTGAAGCTGCGCAGTCTATCGCACATTCACTACTGCAGTGCGAAGTATTTTCGTGCAGCCATCTCACAATATCGAGAAATCCACTCGCAGAGGCAGTGTCCATAGCACGCGAGGCTGAAATTCCTGCAGCCACTAGATACTTAACAATATCGAGATGGCCTACTGCAGCCGCGACATCAATCGCTCGACCTGACAAAACTTCATTGTCAATGTGAGATGAGAGTAGCAACTGAATAATGGCCATATCTTGCAGCCATATCTTGCAGCATTATAATATGCGCGGCCACCGTCGTAAATTCCCGGGTAATGCTGAATTAACCAACTGAGAGTGGCGAAATGTCCGTACGAAGCAGCCAAATCAATCCGAATCCTAACTGGAGACATCGTCTTAGCGTCTTGATTCAAAAGTTCGTAAAGAAGAACACTACGATTCGGCTCGCCCGAAATCCACTTCAATATATCGAGATGCCCGAAGTTGGTTGCAAGTTGCACAATACCCCAGAAATTCACATTTTCCGACAAATAACGAAGCCGCCCACTAGAATCCCTCTGAGCAAGTATCTCACAATACCCCTTAACTATTGCTAAGTTGCCCTTTTCAGCCGCTGCCTTCGCCCAGTTTTCAACCGCCCTTATGGAGGCAGTCGATAGCCTTACTTGTACATGTAGCCATTTCGCCAGTTCGAAATGTCCGCTTCCGATAGCTCCACTCAACATCGCAGTCGAATTCATCTAGCCACTCGAGGATGTCTGATCAGCCATGAGCTGCAGCGAGTTGGACCACTTCTGGCACAACAGCATAGTTGCAAAAATGAGATACCAATAGTTGAACGATCCTTAAATTTCCCATTTCCACAGCTTCCGTCAAGCTCTTGTTAAATTACAGTTGAAGATAGTCTGGGTACTGCCAGCGACTTGTCGATGGTTCAGCGTTTCGCCTTAGAAGGGTCCGTTCAACCAAATGCGTGGAGTTAAACGCGCAGGCATTGAGAAGGGTCCATTTGCAAGAACAGTCGAGAAATTCACCCAGTTTGGCAACTTTGTGAGGCAAACGCAGTGTGTCAGGTCCATTTTGACACACGACGCGCACACAGGTTAACGGTACGGGGGTAAACATTGATACTAGAACCACCAGGGAGTGAAGGAATCGATCGGCAACAACGTTTATTTCTTCCCGTCATCTTGCTTAAGCACAGCCAGTATCACTCTATAGTTTGTTTTTTTCGCTAGCGATCGACTAAATGTGACCTCGAGCCAAATTCAACGATTCTCCTAGTAAAAAAAACGAATTTTGTGATCGCTTTCATTTTTCTTTTAAAAACTAGACCTTGAGTGGTACAGAATGGAAATGTTTGGGAACTTTGCTATTTGCTTTGATGTTCATTTTTCTTGAAAAAAAATGCAATTGTTGATTCTCATTTCGAGAAAAGTCCAACGATCGAGAACAATGGATGGCAACAGCAAACACCGACGAGTGAACCCGTTACCTCTTGGTGATTCTCATAGCGATTTTTCTCCTCTAACTTGTGTGCGCGTAGTATGTCAAAACGGCCCAGCCATACTGCGTTTACCTCACATTGTCGCGAAGTTGGATGAATATCTCGATAATTCCTCGAAATGGACTCTCCCCAACGCCTGCAAGCACGGTTCTTCTCTTCTGGCTGAACGTCTCCTTGTAGAATGGGGAGCTGAATTACCCACAAGTTGTTGGCAGCGCCCAGACCTTCGGCAATGGCAATTCATTAGTAGTTTAAAGGAAACCATGAAGATGGGAAATGTGAAAATTGCCCAGCTACTAGCGAACCATTTTCAGGACTGCTGCGTTGGATACAAGTTACCAAAAATGCTGCAGAACGCGGCCAGTTAGACATCCTGAAGACGCTAGTGGAGCAGGGCTGCGATATCCAATGGGGCCCTTAGGTTATGACTGTGGCGATCAGAAAAGGTCATTTTGAACTGGCTCAATGGCTAAAGGAGACAATGGGTGTTACCATTGCGGACGAGATGACGGAATGGGCGGAAGCAGCAGCCGCTAAAGGCTATTTAGACGTGCTCAAAGACTTATTTACTGAGAGAGACGCTGATGGGGGTCTTCGTTTCGTGTTGGAGGTGATTTTGTGGAAGGTTGTGCAGGCTGCCACAAACTTCGGACATCTCGAAGTATTAAAGTGGATTCTGGACGATCCAGTTTGCTACAATACTCTTGTCGAGCAATCCCACCGCGACTACCAAGGAAATCAACTGGAAAGAATTTGTTTTTACGTAGCACTATTGCGTGAGCATATCACTACTGTTACTTGGATAGTCCAGCATTATCCGGAAATGTGCAAAGCCGACACTGTAGATGTTGCTGCTGCTCAAAATGGCCACCTGGATATTCTTCGTTTAGTTCACACTTCTCTCATTGCAAGACATGATTCAGCTTATGCTATAAAGTGTGCTGCTGGATGTGGTCATCTCAATTTTCTCCAGTACCTGGTGGCAGGGGAATACCCCGTTGGTAAGGCCATGGAAAATGCCGCATTAGGCGGCTTCCTCGATATCGTGAGATGGATACACGAAAATACACCAGGCACTTAAACTACAAACGCGATGGAATGGGCTGCCTGGTACGGCCACTTGAGTGTCGTGAAATGGTTTCACGACAACCGTGACGAAGGCTGCACAGTCTTAGCTATGAACGACGCTGCAAGCCACGGACATCTCCGAGTTGTCCAATGGTTACACGAGAACAGGACGGAAGGCTGCACAGTGAAAGCTATGGATGAGGCTGCACGAAGGGGTAATCTCAAAATGGTGAAATGGCTCCACTTCAATAGATCGGAAGGTTGTACAAGTGCTGCCATGAATTACGCCGCTGCGAATGGACACCTTAATGTGGTGGAGTGGCTGCATGTGAACCGATCGGAGGGATGCACCATTGTCGCGATGGATACGGCGGCCCGAAAGAACCAGTTCGCAGTGTTAAAGTGGCTCGACCAGAACAGAACGGAGGGATTTACATATGCAGCCAGAGATCGGGCTGTTAGGAATGGCAATTTGGAATTACTCCAGTGGCTGCTTTCTCGCCGGCCCGAGGTTTATATGCCCTATTCGATGAATGATGCAGCATCATACGACCACTTCGATATCGTGTGGTTTTTTCACCAGAACTACCCTGAGTGCAGCTCTGTTGAAAGTCTAAAAAGGGCCCTTATGCGGTTTAGATGGGAGGGGTTTGCAGAGTGGGCGTACATACATCATCGGCAAGAGTTTGAGCGGGATATTGCAGATCATCTATTTGCTAACTGAGTATGCTCGGGTGTTTCGGGTGAACCATAACGTTTGCACGTTCTTTCATCCATTTTGCTGTCTCCAAGTGATTCCCAATCAAAGCCTGGAAAATGCCACCTGAAGGACAGTGAACGCCATTTAGTTGTCCCTGTCTTGCTAGCCAAGGAGGAATTTCAACACACCCCTGTTTTGCAGCTTCACCGATAGTTTCGCTGTGTACTTGATACAACAAAGTGCCGTGTCAATACTTTAACGAGTTATACAAGAATCCCGCCTACAACCATTTGCTGGTTCATTTGTCTCCTTCGAAATCAATTGTCGATGACAAGTGTCAACTTACATGACCATTGAGGAATTCATCAAGTGGCGCGACAACATGAAGTAAACGGAGCACCTCGAAGCCATTTCGACTGAACTAAACACAAAGCTGGGGTCTAGCAACCGTATCCATGTTGGGGAAGATGTACGGGGTACACAACGAAGCTTGGACAAGTCGATGTTGCTACTAAAGTTTTTTCAATCAGTAAATTTGCGATTCGTTCAACATGAACCTGTGCACGCAAACTTCTCCAAGACTTGTGGGTGGGAGACGTATATGCTTCAAGCTGGCGTTCGCACTGGACTCCACAATAGCAAAGTTCAAAATGGCAGATCTCTTGAGTCTTTTACAGTAGACTTAACAGTAACGTTTCCTATTGTGCAGCAAAGCAAGCCCATCGTTGCCACGATGACTCACCATGACAAGCTTTGCTTCAAAACTGAAGCACTGCACTCATTTTCCTGCTTCAAGCCCGAAAGGTGTCGACGCTTGCAATTCCAGTCAAAAATGCGGTGGTTCTAGGTCACTACCGTAGCCACTGCCAATATGTACTGCGCAATCTGCAACTTTTACTAAGTCCGTGCATCTCATTGGTCGAACGCTGGCGGCCATCGATTTCGCCGCGAGTTCTTGTGGTGCTGCGTTCGTCGTGTTCACCACACCAAAACGTTACTATATTTCCTCAATAAAGTATTCATTCGTCTCGTCGCACGCTGTTTCCCATACAAACGTATACTTAACGAAACATACATCGTGTTTGCGCTTTTCATCGGCACTCCATCAGATCTCTATCCGCCTTCCAGTGGTAAAGCTGTTCCTCCGTCGCAATATGCTGTCCGTACTCCGTTCCCGTAGCGCCCAGGCCTCTGCAACAGCTTCTCGTCGCTTTGCCAGTGTCCAAGCGTCCAGTCCCACCGCTAAAGCTGTGTTGACGCCTGACGCGTCAGCTGACAAGAAGCTCACGGAAGAACAAGCCCATGACGCCTACATTCATCGGCCGGTGACCTACCCTTTGGATAAAATCAAGGTGGTTCTACTGGAGAATATCCACCCTCGGGCCATTGAGGTTTTCGAACGTGAAGGATATTCAGTGGAGACTCACAAACGGGCCTTGTCCGGTGAAGAACTGGCTCGGATTGGTGGAGATGCCCACATTTTGGGTATTCGCTCCAAGACTCAGCTGGACCCGGAGTTCTTCAACACTGTGGGCTGGCACGAGCACAGACTTTGGGCTGTGGGTTGCTTCTGCATTGGCACTAACCAGGTGGCACTGTCTAATGCTGCAGCGTCTGGAATTCCAGTGTTTAACGCTCCGTTCTCGAACACTCGCTCAGTCGCTGAGAAGACGCTGAGTGAGATCATTGCGCTGCACCGTAAGCTCTTCCTGCGCTCCACGGAGCTACACCAAGGCATCTGGACCAAGTCAGCTACTGGAGCACATGAAGTGCGTGGCACGACACTTGGAATCGTTGGCTACGGACGAATCGGATCTCAAGTGTCCGTTTTGGCGGAACTTCTCGGTATGAAAGTGGTGTTCTACGACCCGATCAAGTGTCTGCCGCTGGGCAATGCACGTCAAGTGGAGACGCTCGAGGAGCTGCTCGGTATGGCCGATGCTGTAACCTTGCACGTGCCTGCCACTCAGACCACCAGCAAGATGATCAACCGCGAGACAATCGCTCAGATGAAGGACGGCGCTCTGCTGGTTAACAACGCCCGTGGCTCAGTCATTGACATTGAAGCTGCCAAGGAAGCTGTTGAGAGTGGAAAAATTGCTGGTATGGCGGTGGATGTGTTCCCCAAGGAACCGGCAAAGAACGGTGAGCCGTTCGACACGCCTCTACGTGGCCTGCCGAACGTGATCCTTACTCCCCACATTGGTGGTAGTACTGAGGAAGCCCAGGGCAATATCGCTGTGGAGGTGGCCTCCAAGCTGGTACGCTACATCAACGATGGCTCCACGACGACTTCCACCAACACGCCTGAGATCGACATGCTGCCCATCCGGAACAACTCGATGCGCATCCTGCACATGCACCAGAACGTCCCTGGTGTGTTGAGCAAGATCCACTCGGTGCTGTCTGATTTCGGCATCAACGTGACGTCGCAGTACCTGCAGTCAGATCCTCGTCATGGCTACATCGCACTGGAGGTGGAGAAGTTCCATGCCAAGGTGGTCACGCGCGAACTCGAGAAGATCAAGGAGACCATTTTCCTGCGCACCATCATTTAAGCGACCTTCGCTTTGGACATGATCGTGGACGGGTTGCTCTTCGACAGAAGACAGTCTGCAGACAGACAAAGCAGAAGCTAACCCCAAAACGAAAATGTATGAGAACGACGTCATAGGCGCAATTGAAGAAGGGTAGATAGAATCGACCCTTGTTGGCAACCTGGTTGATAGAAGCGATAGATACTGTAGATACCAACGTCCCAATACAATACCCGCCCGTGGAATCGTTCCGTCACTCATACTCCAAGATGCTTTCCTCTCTGAATTCACTAGAAATGTGTTCCTGTTGCACAACATGTGAGTGATTTTCAGTCTTGTTAGCAGACACTCCAAAGTGACAATGACAAACAACATCAAAAGGCCATGAAAGTCGGTCGAATGGCGGCGAACAAGGCCTCCTGCGTTTGTTTCATTACTAAAACCAACCGGAGCGTCGTCTCCAGTCTCGACCGAGTCTTTTTCTCTCGTCGAGGGCAGGCCGTTCTCTCAATCTCAATCAGTTCCTAGTCCACAAGAATATGTGTTGTCGCGAATCTAAGCCGAGGCGTCGTCGCGGATCTTGCGAAGACGAGCCAGAGTGGAGCGCACCGTAGCGGCCGAAGCCGTGTTCAGCAGGTAGGCACCGCCGGCGATGGTCTTGTGGCACGAACGGCACTCCCAGATGCCCGTCACGTTACGCTTGATCGAGTCCTTGCCGCAGAACACGCAGTTGTACTTGGAGTGCTGCGAGATTTCGATCTTCTTCACCACCTTACGGAGCGACGAGCCGTAGCGCGTGCCGTACTTGCCGCAAATGCCAACTTTTTTGGTGCGCTTGCCCTACGGTTCACAAACAACCACACAGTCAGCCACCTGTACGAGCTTCTAATAGTGAATATCCCTGTCAGTTTAGCTCCGTAAAGCCTCCGCTTCCTCGTGCAAAAAATGCTGATCTGTTTGTGTCACTGTATCAGGAGATGCTTTTGCCTGTTGCGTCGTTTGTAGAAGGCGTCAAGCCATGCAACTTGCACGACTGGAGAGAGCACAGCTAGGGGAAGCGGATGGACCTATCGGGAGCTGCACCTAAGGGTCTGGAAGAGCAGCAAAAGCCTCACCATTTTAGCCTTGAGATTTACCGGAGAGAAATCGACTTTGATAAAGTGAAAAAAGCTCCAGACGCTCCCAACAGCAGCTCAGCCAACGATTGAATGGCCGAGCGAAAGGCCAGATTTTCCACCAATCAGGAAGATAGAATTGTTTTTCAGCCAATGATTGATACTTGTTGTGGGTCACATCAAATATTGGTTTCGAGAGGGGAAACGAAACCCGTTTAAACCGATTGACTTGTAACGTACGAAAATGCACTGCTACATTGCAGTCTGCATGTGTATTGAAGCTCTATCTAGGCCAAATGATCGGCCGCAAGCAGCGCAAGCGTACGTGCAGCTAATCACACTTATTGTGCATTTTTTGGTAGTAATTTCATGCTGTACAACCTCATCTGAGTCTTTGTATGGTATTTTTCTGGTTGAAGGTGTGGTGTTTGTCGATGGTATCCCGATTGAATCTACTTTGCTGGACGCTGGTGAGTCCGGACTAAAAGGTGAAGACAAAAGTGATGCAGTATCACTATCAGCGTTGGATCCTAGGGCTGTAAGTGCAATAAAATACTAAAATGTTTTAATATTTTTGGTACTGACAGTCCTTTGTGATGCAGTTGTTCGACAAATACGACACGGATGGATCTGGAGATATTGATTTGGAAGAATTCAAGGTGCTTCTGCATGATTTAAACGTGAAATTGACGGAACCCAAGGCTCGTGCGTACTTTAAACGCTGTGATCGACGTCGACGCGGCTGTATCTCGTTCGAGGAGTTCCGTTTGGCGCTGTACACGTGCGACCCGAAGAACCCGGACCGAACGGGAGGATTTGCTCCAGGACAATCGCTTGCGCCCAAGGATTTATTTGAAATGTTTGATAAGGAAGAAGAAGGAGCGATTGATCGAGGAACATTTATGGAGCTACTGGAGTTTATTGGACAAAAGATGCCACTCGACAAGATGGAGGAGCTCTTTGCCTCGTATGAAGACGTAAGTGTGATATTTGACCTTGTTGTTTGTCAAATTCTACGCTAATTTGTGCTGATTTTGCAGCCAGAGACGGAAATGATGCCGTATCTGCAATTTAAGAAGGCGTGGCTGACTATCGTAGATGTCCAAGCCGAACTTCGCTTGCGCGGGGAGAAATTCAACCGATTTTTACCTCCTAGAATGCTTGCTAAAAAGCTAGCTATGCTTGTGAATCTCGAAGAGAAGCAGGAGGCGATGACATTGCTGGAGGCGAACAATACTCTAAGTGACGAGATCATCGCAGTGCAACGACGTGAACTCGTGAAGGAAGCGCGTTTACTGGCACTTGTCACACTAGCGGAAGCGTTGGACGCTGCTGGACAGGTGTACGTATTCGGGAAAGGAGCGTATCAACGTTTCGACAGCGAGCCAAAGAAACCAGATTTCGTTGACTTCATGGAGTATAACGTCGTGCGTGAGCTGTGGCAGCAGCGAGTTTGTCCTGAATCTGGAACAAATTCCGATGGAAAGAGCTCAAGTGGGTCAAAAACCATGAAATCCACTGAAATGGGACCAAGTGACGAAGGAAACAACAAAGAAGACATCACTAAGCGTTTATCTCCTTCCAGAACGAAACTAGAGACCTCAGCGCGAGCGTTTACCAACCGTCAAGTCTCAAAAGCAACGGCATTTCTATGGGGAAAACGCGTGAACCAGGTTGCTTGTGGAGCGGCTGTAGCTTACGCGCTTACGGATAGTGGAGAAGTGTTCTGCTGGGGTGGCAGCACACGACAATGGAAATACTTCTATGATGAGGCTACTGCAAATACGAGCAAGACTACAAGTGGTAGTTCTCATTCTACTATTCGACACCCACTCACTGCACGTAGTGAAATGCTGAAGCTGTTTGCTTTGCCCTCTCAAGTGGTTGAAAGTCAAGAGGTTCACGATAAACTGGGTGTCCGTCTGAAATACTCGAATATATTCGAGAGACCAGTGCCTTTCGCCCTCACAGACGAACACAGGCGAAGGAGGCTACAGTTGGTAGGCGAATATTACGGTCTTATAGATCCCATTGCTCCTCCAGTACCAGGGAAAGTTACTGAGCAAAGATCACTTGAAGATTTAATGGAGATGGTGGAGCCGGATCTGGAAGTGGACCATTTATCCTTATCACTCTACCTACGTGGGGTAGAACTGACTAAGCCTACACGTGTAGCTCTACTGGAAACACTTGGAGAGTGTCTGGAACTGGAGCTGGAATGTGTTGGAGAGAAATTTCACGAGCACATGAAGCAGCAAGACCAGATTGCTAGACGCTACCGTAGAGACCGGCGTGAACGACCGCTAGCGCTTATCGTTGTCAAACTAAACGCGTTGTGGTTCGAATTGGGAGAACTTCGAGACAAAATGTCCAAAGCTGAGCAGGATCGGCTTATCAAGGGTGACGAAGACTATGACAGTATGAAGTGCAAGATCACAAAAGCAACACAAAAAGCCAAAAGACGAGCACGAGAGGGAAATTCAGCAATTGCAGCGGATAACAACAGCAGCGAAAGCAAGGAAGAAACTCCACTTTACGTCAGCGGATTGACTGCACGAGGCCCAGCTTTGAGGTTTTTCAACGGCTCACAAGCTTTACTGAGTGTTGCAGTTGGATCTCGCCATGCTCTGGCTATTCATTCCTCAGGGAAATTGTATACGTGGGGAGTTGGTTCATTCGGGCGTTTGGGAGGAGCTCAAAACCCAGCAGAAGACTCTCATAAGGACGATAGCAATCAAGATGTTCCTGTTGACTCGTGGCATCGTGATGCCCATGCAGCGCAGATTATTCCAACCGTGAGTCACCTCCACTTTAGAGCTATTTCGTGTGGATTTGGTCACAGTCTTGCGCTTTCTACTGACGGAACTGTGTATGCTTGGGGATCAGCTACACTCGGAAAGCTTGGTATCGGCCCCGTTCAAGTAAAAGAAAGTTTCACGCTGGCACCGATGGTTTTGTCCTCACTAACGAGTCTTGGGCTTCGTGTACGGAAAATCGCCTGTGGACCTTCACATTCAGCACTTCTTACGGTCGATGGGGCTCTTTTCGTGTGGGGATGTGGAGATGGCGGACGATTGGGGCTTGGAGATGGACGAGAGATCGGAGAGGACCGAATTCCACGCAATGGTGGGCAACTTGGCGTACTTTCAATACCTACTCCAGTAATTGCACCATTTGAACGGGAAAAACTGGTGGAAGTAGCGTGTGGAGCTGCTCATACTGTGGTTTTAAGTGCTATACAGAAGAACTACAACGGAGAACCCAATGGTGGTGGATGTGTCTACGTGGCCGGAAGCAACCACGCGTTAGACAAATTCACACCTCAATTCACTCGAGTGGTCATTCAAGACGCTTCCTCAATGGTTTTCATCACGAAAGTCAGTTGTGGAACATCTCACACTGCGGTAGTATCCACTGAGGGCGAGCTGTATACATGGGGGAAGAATATCGATGGAAGTACTGGACATGCAGTGAATATCCCTCGGATCCCTCACCCAACGCGCATTGGCTGTCTGTTTGAACGTCCACGCAATCTATGCCTGGATACGACTGCTATCGCCATACAAAGCAGTCAGAATGCCAGTGCTATTGCTGCACACGCCCTAGGTGGAGACCACGCAGCTCAGGAACTGAACAAAAGGCGACAGACTCGACGAATGAGCTCTCAAGACCGAGCTCAACTCGCAAAATTTGCACAAACACAACAGGAAATGTGTCCATTTTGGCAAGTTTCGCTGTCCGAACGATGTCGGATTGTGTCTATCCGTATCGTATTAGCGACTAGCGACACAGATTGCACCGCTAGATCGACAACAAAAGGGACCACTGTTGGAACCACCAAGTATGCCCTGATGATCTCTGAAGACGCTTTTGATTCAGAACTTCGAGGGAAACAGGCTCTGGCAAAGGCGAAAGCTCACAGTGTACACATTACATTGACTGGTAATCACAAGAAACTCAAGTGGTTAGCACCAGCAGATACTTTCGGGCGATTCGTTCGTGTTCAGCTTGAGAGTACTGGAGGTGCTGCAATGCTAACATTAGAGCGTGCGGAAGTACTAGGAGCGTCAAGCGAGCAGTACGTGGGGCCAAAAGTTAGCGACGTGGTGTGTGCCGAAGGAATGACAGTCGCTATTTGCTCTCCACTGAGAGGGAAGGAAGAGCTTCGGGAGACATTTCGACGTGCTGCAAGAGCAGATCGAGCTAGCGTTGGAATTCTGGCTCAACTGGAAACATTTCATCCGTTTGTACATGAAGAAGAGCAGCAAGCACAAGCGGAAGAAGCTCTGTACACTGCAAGTCAAACTGCTAAGAGCGGCCATGAGAAAAGGGAAATCGCCACTGCAATTGCTGCTCTTGAGGCCAAGCACAGAGCCGAAACGTGCGTCCTTTGCAGACCGAAGCTGCCGTGTGTGATCTGTGAAGTGGAGAAACAAGTGCGAGCTGCAAAGAACAAGCGGATTGAAAAATCAATTGCGCAACCTGTTGCAGTTCAACTTCAAAACCCGAAAAGTGGGCGAAAGATTCTACCAGGACATTCGTCTACTCCTGATCCATTTCTACCTGCTAAACCTCCTGAAGTGGCTTCAAATCTCGACAAATTATGTGCTGAGTTTCTTTCACTAGAAACACGAACGAAAGAGGAGGAAGAAGAAGAACAGAAGCGTTTGCAGCTTGAATTAATGGACCCTGAAGCTCTCGCACGTGCGAAACAGGAAGAAGACGAAGCTGCTAGACAGGCAAGTGGACAAATTGCCTCAATACCTACTATCACTCATGGACAACTGAACGCACGTCGATTACTCTTTAAATTACTGACTACCACATTATTCAAGCCGAAGCAAACGCAGTAAATGGACTTGACGTTGTAGTTCTCTAAAAAGTATCCATGTTACGATCATCAATATGATCGAGCAGTATATTTTGGTAATTTTGGTAATTTTGGTAATTTTGGTAAATTATATATATTACGTGTCGACCATAACTTGCAATCATTTTTTTTATCTCTCCACAGATGGAGCACTTTGTGGCGTCTGCTCCGCAGCCCCGAGGGCGTCTGAGTCACCCTCCGTCGGTATCTCCACTGTCTGCGTCTTCTCCTCCTGCTGCTGCGGCGACAGCGCTCCCCCCGATCCCCTTCTCCGCCATTGAGAGCTCCAGTGATGCCGGCAAAGATGCTGTTGATGCGGTGGACTCAGATCTGATCCCGCCTCCAGAATCAGAGACAATTCCAGACAGTAATATCCTGTCTGAAAGGCAGTTGATCGCTCGTGGAAGGGTGTTATTGCAGGCATATCAGAGTCAAAAGAAGCAGTGGTTGGAGAATGGGGGGTATGACTCGAGAGAGGGGTCTCAGTTTGTAGCTCCAGACAGTTCCGACTCGTCCGTGAATATCTTCCGGCCGTTCGTAATCTCTAATGGGGAATATTCTACTGCAGAGAATTTATCACCTTCAAAGAGATCAGTAGCCATGGCTGAAGCTCCTTCCATTGATACGAAACTGGAGCAATATCCCCTTCCGCCGCCACCTCCAAGTTCCCCACCTCCTAGCAGTATGATCAGTGGACTAAGTGAATTCAGCATCGGGCCATTGCCTGCGTCCGAGTTGAAGATGAACCAGCCACTTTCAGGCAACAAGAGTGAGAAGAGCTGGACGGATTTCATGCAGCTGCTGAAGACCAACAACAAAATGATGGATGCAGTAGACGCCCAATTGGCCGAAATTTGGGGAGAGTTGGTATCGGCCGATGAACACGCTAGAGGGCCGCAAAAGTGTGTGGAGAAGCTGAGTGAAGTTGTGACGGAGCTTCTTCAGCAGAAACGGGAGGCGGAGATTGCAATTGCTAAGCTGGCGGAAGTGCTGGGATCTCGAGTCTTTTTAACGGGGAAAATGACGGACGACGCCGTGCAGTTTGTGAGTAATCAGTTGCAATTGGAACTGGATGCATCGCAAACTCTTGTGGAAAAGGTAAAAGTGGAGAAACATACGTACAAGAAGGAGGAAAATGCTGCAATTGTCAATGGAAACAGTCGATCTGAGGAGATCGCCAAGTTGCTGCGGCAGCAATTGCAGGATAAAGAGGGGCAGTTGCAAGTCAGTCAAGCTGCTGTCGCCAAGTTGAAGGACCAGTTAGCTCGTCAAAAGGAAAATTCTGAGGAGAAGCAGATTCAATTCGAACGGGCTCTAGAAGTGAAGTTGCGCGAGATTGATACCCTTTGTAGTGAGGTTGATCTTCCGGTGGGCTATGAGCGAGTTAAGACAGCGGAAGGGATATCGTGCTATCGGAGAAGAGGAGACGATGGCAACGAGCTGGAAGATCCTCGTGTCCCTATTGCGCTTCAGCAGCGCGCTAACAGGGAAACAGCTCCAGCATCCACGGAGATCTTCAGTTCTGACAGCACGCATCGCCCTCGTGGTGTCAGCGCGATGGCCCGCGATTATGCTGCCCCTGACAATGTCATGCGTCGCTCGTTCTCCACGCCGCATATTTCTCACGACAGCAACGCGTTCGAAGACATCCACGTGCCACCGGATGATGGACACAAGCACACAATCGAGGACTTCTCCACCCCGTTGCCTGCTGGCTGGGAAATGCGCGTAACTGCTTCTGGCGCTGTATTTTTCTTCAACAAATATACTACGACAACGACGTGGACAGACCCCCGTCTACTTGGATCAGCGCCGCCTTCCTCGGATGTCTTCAATCAGCAGAAGCCTCTTGTTCGCAACTCTAGTGCTACAACTGCAGAGTCTCGCCAGTCAAGATCAAACTCAACAGCTGTCAACGTTGAATCTTCACGACAATCGGTACCGAGGCAAGAGGAAGCTGGAATCACGTATTTTGATGTGGTATTTGAAGAAACCGGACCTATTGGAATTCATTTTCAAGCGAATGTGCCTGACGCTGGGGCTACCGTGCGGAATTTACTACCAGACATGGCTGCTGCAAGCAAGAATGTGCTAGAACCCTTCGATGAACTGGTAGCTGTGAACAAGAATGCAGTAGATTCTGCACCGTTTCGACATGTGATGCTGCTACTTCAAGGAGGTCTGCGGCCGCTTACGCTCACGTTCAAGCGTGATCTCAACCGCCCACAGCACCCGATGCCTCCTCTAGCAGCGCCGTCAAGTGACAATGGGTTTTCAGTGAGTGGAAGTGAAGAATCTGACTCCCACCTCGACGAAGAAGTTCTGATTGATGAAGGTACCGTCGTGGACTTGGAGCAGCTACGAGTTCCTGTTCCATCGCAGACACAAGATCACTCCGAGGACGAGGAAGAAGAAGATATGACCGTGGCTGACGTCATCATCACAAACATCTTTTCACTCTTCTGGAAATCACCAGAGGCAACAGGCGAGGTCCAGACTGTGTAGATTGGAGCAGGCATTTCAAATTTATGACTAATTAGAGGGAGACAAGCTATTCATTTAGAGAACTTCAGGTGCAGAATCTTCGGACGAGCGACTGTGAATCCCCCGATCGTGTGTTCAATCATTGGCCAATCTGGCGAAGGCGTGATATCTTCCACAACTGGACCATGCTCTCCAGCGTAGCAGAGCACAGTATCCTCAGACTTCGTACCTGCGACCGAGGGATTCCATGCATACGCCTGGTTCAAGCCCGTGACTCGGTTGATCGTCGGGTTTGCCACCCATTCGCGGCTTTTGTAGGCAGCGCAGCCTCCCTGATGATGAAATTTCCACTCTCCATCGTACCCTTTCTCCGCGTACGCTTCTTGTGCCAATTTGAGCATCTCTCCAGCTTTCGTGCCAGTGTTTCGAGTATTGGCGATGAGAACTGCATCCACATACGTAGCAGCTTTATGCCGACGCAGTAATTCGTCCGGGATTGAGTCATTTGGAGTCGTGGTGAGATACACGAGACGAGTGGTGGAGGCGATCAAACCAGCCCTCGAGCCGCAGATGACCAGCATTGCCTTGTTCTTCACGCGCTTTTGTGTCGGTAACGGGTGACGAATGGCATCAACGCGCTCGTCCGCTGCCACAAGCATCACAACAGGGTGATTCCACGAGCCCACAACTTGTCGGACAATTTACCAGCGATTTCCCATTCACTCATGGTAGGGCGAACGGCACGTGCGATTTCTCCGATGATTTCTCCACAGTCTTTCCCAAGAGAACGGAACACCTCCATCTCGTATTGCGTCAAGGTAGAACGAAGTTCAGCTAGACGACCAGCGAGTGTGGGATCAGCAGCGTCCACAGCAACTTGATCGCTGTTGGAAAGCTCCTTGGCAACGGTGAGGTGACTGCGTTGATCGTACCACGGATCTTGTACGAGAGTTACAGCGTCTTCCAGGCCTCTCATCTCTTCGTTGAGTAACTTGTGCCCTTCGATCTCGTTGGTGAGTACTACCACACGACTGACGTCCACGTAGATCGAGCCTGCACCTGCCTCCGTGGCCATGAAGACGTAGTTTCGGGCACCACTTGTGATCCATGCAAAGTTGGCTGAAAGACTCAACACTATGGCATCGAGATGGAGCTCCTGCATCAAAGTCCGCCTACATGACACAAAAATGAGGATCTACTGTTGACATTAGAAATGGGGTCTTACGTACACTTGAGCCACTTTGTGCTGGAAATCTGCCTTCCGCTTCACGATGTCGTGGTCGAATGCGTCCATATACTTGTGGTTGTTCATCCTTATCGAGGTCTTGCGGTCCAATTCGGAAGTGACGTACCAAGTGACCGCCAAATCTCACTCGTTTGACAACTAAACTTCAACCACTCACCTCATTTTTACAGATACAAATCCCAATACCTTGTGCGTCTGTGTTGGGATCACAATTCTGCCAGATCCGGTCCAGTTGGCGCGCCGATCCCATCAAGCAGGCCTGGTCCAGCGGAATCATCACTGAGTTGTCTAAGTACGAGGATATGCTCGAACCAACATCAGTTAATGAATGCCACAACAGCAGGATACGGCTTTTAACCGAACTGACTAGCTTGCATTTTTCGATGGAAAATGGTGGTGCCAAAGCTTTCAATCTTGTCACCAACTGACAAGATTGATGGCTTTTTGCCTTTTCCAGGACGACTGTCATTTTTGTTTTGCAACAAGCCGAATCAGTCAAACCATTTCAGCTCAAGACAGCGACGATGGCGGGGACAAGCAAGCACAGTCGAGCGATCGATGTCTATTCACGATCGCTAACGTGTGTACGTGCGGTATATCAAAATGGCCCCGAGATACTGCGATTGCCTCACATTGTTGACAAACTCGATGAATACCTGGACGGTTCTCGTAAATGGACACTTCCAAACGCCTATGCGTCAGGCTCTCCTTATCTGGTTGAGCGGATCATCGCTAACCAAAAAGCGGAAGCCCCCACAAGTTTCTTGCACCGCCCGAAGTATAGGCAATGGCAATTCAATTGCAGCTTGTATAAAGCAGTGGATGCGGGGAATCTGGAAATCGTTCAGCAACTGGCAAAACATTTTGGGGGCTGCCGCGTTTCGTGGCATGTGGTCGAAAATGCTGCCAAGCGTGGCCTGTCAAAGATCTTGAAGTGGATAGATGGATGCGGCTGCAAGATCGATTGGTATGCTGGTGCTGTCAGTGAGGCTATCAGAAATGAATTCTTTGAATTGGCTACAAGAGAAACTACCGGGCGCCTCCGTGGCCGATTTGTGTCTTGTTAGAACACTGTGGGCGGGATTAGCAGCGGAGAAAGGCGACTTGACAATGGTCAAGCAGATTTGTGGCAGCTTTATGGAGAGAGCTTCTAACGGGATTCTTTGGTACTCGCTACAGGATGTGGATTTGTGGGGAATTGTGCAGCGTGCAACCAACTATGGACGTCTCCATGTACTAAAGTGGATGATGGACGAACCGAACCGTAACGTCCTTCTTTACAAACTTCTTGGTCGAGAGGTTGATGGAACTTCCCTGGTTGAAATTCAGTTGTCTTGCGCAGCGGCATTTGGTCATATCGCTGTTCTCACTTTGTTAATTCAAAACTTCCCAGAACTTTGCAACAGCAGTGATGCAGACTACTACGCTGCCAAAAATGGCCATTTGGATATTCTTCGCGTGCTCCTCTCCGCTCCCATTGAAAAAACGATAAACACGAAATCCAATACGTCGGGGGGTTGTACGACTTCTGCCATGAACGATGCCGCAGGAAATGGACATCTCGACGTGATAAAGTGGCTGCATGTTAACCGGTCGGAGGGCTGTACCTATTTAGCAGTTGATTATGCAGCTAGATTCAACCAGCTCCCAGTGCTTAAGTGGCTCGACCAAAACAGGATGGAGGGATTTACACCCGGAGTAATGAGAGTGGCAGTTAGTATTGGTAACTTGGAGATGATCCAATGGTTGCTTTCTCGACGACCAGAGCTGTATGTAGCTTGATGAGCGTTGCAGCATCGTCTAGACACTTTGATGTTTTGTCGTTTTTGCACCATAACCATAACGAAGCCAGCTCCATCGAATCGCTGAAGGAGGCGCTGTCTAGTCGGATGGCGTTTGCGGAGTGGGCATACGCACACCATCGACACGAGTTTGAGCTCAATATTGCGGAGTATCTTTTTGCTGACTAAACTTCGCTTGACTTGCATTCCATTTACTATGAAAAAGGCGTTAAATATTCTGATGTTGATTCTCCAGCAGCTTATATGTTTGTCAATGGAACACACCGATCCAGAATATTTGAAACTATTTCGACGGAAATAATTGTATGTACAGTATTACTCAACCCAAATATTCTAAATAGGAGGTTAGTTGCTTCCACTCTCTCTCATCCGTCATTTTCTCCACCAAATTCCCTCTGGCTAACGATTTCCCCTCACAGCAATTATACTGTTGACCATGGGCACTTTGCGGTAATGTCCTATGGCTAAGGTCATGTTCCACAGCTACTGCGATGATCTAAACGTGGTCGGACGAGGTAATAATTACAAAGGATGTTTCAACCCAAGGAACTCAGTATGCTTTAAAAGCTTCTCATTACACCACATGTGATACATCCCTCTTGTTAGTTCCTCCCAAACTGTTTCTTATTGAGTTTGTCTCGGAAGTCTCGTTGCAGAACACGCATGCCACTCACTGATTCTGCTGACACTCCTTTCTCGTCAGCATAAATGAGCAGTTTGGCGATCCACTTGAGATGTTCCTTCAGTTCCTCCACACTCAAATCTCCATCGACCACTGCTGCTTTAGGAACTGGCTGTTGACTGGCCACCCTCACAGACTCCACAAAGGTACAGAAATCTTCGTCCGTCGGAACATCCATGATCACACTCTCTTCTGGTAAACTCACGAGGTCCTCCACTGTCAGTGGATGCGCCACATGCAGCCACGATAGCATCAGAGATAGTTCTTCCGAGATAGCGTCCTCCTCCCTGCGTAATTCGATATCGACGTTCTCTGTAGGTACCAAACCAGCCTCATGCCAGGAGCTTCTGATTACTACAGACGGCACTGCGTTCCAGCACTCGATACACCACGACATCGCCTGCTTCACACCCACACTGTCAAACCTCGCGACAGTGTTCACGTCTGCATCCGCATCCAGTTGGTCCAGCGCATGCTGGATCTGTCGTCGTCGGTAGCGTTTCTTGAAAGCAGGAACGATTCCAGCTGCTAGTGGCTGAAAGCTGACTGGAGTTCCAGGTGGAAGAAAAATCACCTCAACGTTACTCAGTCCTCCAGCGTCAAAACCAGCATGAATAGCCACACTATCCACGACCAATAAACACTTGCGCTGTTGCTCTCTGAATCTGGAATCCACGTCCTTCAGCCACTTGGAGAAGATCTCACGCGTCATCAACCCGTTGGCATTGTGCAAATAGTTCATTTCCAACGCGGTTGAGTTCGTGAACCCTCTCGGTTTCTCCGCTTTACCGATGAAAAGCGGTGGCAACTTCTCCGACCCGTCACTATTACACGTCAGCCCGATGGTCAAGCGTTTGGCTCCCCACGTCCTGTTGCGGTCTGGGAACATCGTGAACAACAACCCCATTTCGTCCATACTGAAAACGTCTCTCGGCTCGAAGTCCCGTAGTCGTTGCAGGACTTCACCCGCTGCTTGTTCCATAGACTCTTTACTGTCTTTCGTAGCTCGTTGGCCGCCGAAGCCGTGACGTTCGTTGAATTTGTACAGCCATCCGTTCGAGAAAGTCAAGGGGGTATCAATTTCCAGAATCTCCGCGAACCTCGCGGCCTTCACTCGGATGGATTCCCCCGTCACTGGGACCCCACTCTCTTCACAGAAAGCAACCCATCGAGCGAGTGCAACGTCCAGTTTCGGGAACCGCACGGTACGGCGTGACTTGCAGACCAACTCCTCAGTAGTCATATTCTCCAGATCGAGTTTCCTTTTGAGGAGTTTGGAGATCATGGCTTGCGACGGTTTGCGTGGCAGTTCGAAGGTCTCTTGGGCCCAAGTGGCTAATTGACTCTGTGTGACACTGGGATTCTGCTCTTTGTAGGCGCAGATTTCGAGGCGTTGAGCGTTGGTGAAGGTCGTGCGTACTTGCTTGTGTTGCTCGGGAGGAAGTGGAGCCGCCATCGCTAGTGAGGGGAAATCGTTAGCCAGAGGGAAATTGGTGGAGAAAATGACGAATGAGAGAGAGGCCAGTTCTAGCAGGAATAACCTCCTTTTTAGAATATTTAGATTGAGTAATTCTGTAATTATTTCCGTCGAAATTGTTTCAATACAAATATTCATCAAGAAATGTGCTGCTGTTGCAGCATTAACTCATGTCGGTTTAAAAATGCTCTCGATCGGTGTGGGTTCCATTGACAAACATGCTGCTGGAGAATCAACATCAGAATATTTAACGCCTTTTTCAATGTAGATGGAATGTAAAGTTAAGTGAAGTTTCAAAACAACCCTAGTCAGCAAAAAGATGCTCCGCAATATTGAGCTCAAACTCGTGTCGATGGTGTACGTACGACCACTCTGCAAACGCCTCCCGACTGTATGCAGACGTCAGGGCATCCTTCAGAGTCCGAATGGAGCTGCACTCATGATGATTCTGGTACAAAAGCCACACGACATCAAAGCGGTGGAACTTTACTGCATCATATATCAAAGAGGCCACGAAAAGCCCGGGTCGACGAGAAAATAGCCACCGAAGAACCTCCCAGTTACCATGGAGAATTGCCAGATAAATTGCTCTGGGTGTAAACCCCCTCCGTTCTGTTTAGGTCGAGCCACTTTAGCACTGCGAGGTGACTGTTACCGGCTGCTTCATCCATCGCAGAAGAAGTGCAGCCTTCCAACCGATTCAAATGCAGCCATTTCACCACGTCTAAGTGTCCATTTTCAGTAGCGAAGTTCATGGCAGCGGTTGTACAACCTTCTTGTCTGTTGAAGTGAAGCCACTTCACCACATTGAGATGCCCCGTTTTAGCGGCATAATCCATTGCTTTTCTGGTACAACCTTCCACACAGTGTTCGTGTACCCATTGAACCACAGATAAATGACCATGGCCTGCAGCGTCATTCATGGCGTTGGTGGTGCAGCCTTCGATACGCTTGTAATGAAGTCATTTCACAGTATCCAAGTGGCCATGAGCACGCGAAGAATATCCAAAGTGGCCATTTTTGGCAGCGTAGTAGTCTGCATCACTGCTGTTGCAAAGTTCTGGGAAGTTTTGAATTAACAAAGTGAGAACAGCGATATGACCAAATGCCGCTGCGCAAGACAACTGAATTTCAATCGGGGAAGTTCCATCAACCTCTCGACCAAGAAGTTTGTAAAGAAGGACGTTACGGTTCGGTTCGTCCATCATCCACTCCAGTACGTGGACTTGTCCATAGTTGGTTGCACCTTGTACAACTTCCCACAAATTCACATTCTCCGACAAATATCAAAGACGTCCATCGGAATCCCTCTCCATGAAAATCTGACAAAGTCTTTTGACCATTTCCAATTCACCTTTTGCCGCTGCTAGCACCACCCACGTTGCCACTGCAGGGCTCATATAGTCGGAGGTGATCGGTAGTTTTTCTTGTAGCCAATTCGCCAGATCAAAGTGTCCATATCTAATAGCCTCACTTACGGCTCTAGCAGTCCACTTGGTATCGCTGCTCCATCCATCTAGCCACTTCAAGATATCTGAAAGGCCTCGTCCTGCAGCATTTTCAACGACTTCATTCGAAACGGCACAGTCCTGAAAATGCACTACTAATAGCTGAACAAGTTTTAAACTTCCCACCTCTATCGCACCATCCATGCTAGCATTAAATTGTCATTCTCGATAGTTAGGACGATTCCAGAAACTTGTAGATAGTCCGTCTTTCTGCCTTTCAAGGAGTTTTTCGACCAAATGAGGGAAGTCCGATTCGCAGGCTTTAGTAAGAGCCCATTTCCACGAACTGTCGAGAAAGCCATCGAGTTTGGCAATAATATAAGGCAAACACAGAATGTCGGGACCATTCTGGCAGACCACGCGTACACAGGTTAACGGGTGGAAGCTAGAATCCGCTTGGCCATCACCGGAATGGAAGATCGTATTTTTCAGAATGGTTTTCTCTGCCTTATTTGGTCAAAACCTCTCAAGATATTGATTGACCTCTGAAATAGATATAGGCGAATAGATATCTGTCGGATAATGTCAGCTACGTTGACAGCGGTCCAGCTCGCGCTGAAGCCGTTTCCTGCTATCGCAGCATTGGGTCATATCGGTATCCTCATTTCTTCGTTCCTGGATGGTTCGGTGTTGATTCCACTGGACAAAGCCTGCTTGGTGGGGTCGACGCGGCTGCTGGACCGGATCTGGCACAACAGTGACCCTGCAACGGAAAAGGGTACAAACTGGTCTCTCTGTCGATATCTGCGCACCGACATTCATTATTACTGCTTCCAGTTCACGAAGTCTCTACGGGCGGCGGTGGAGTATGGGGATTTGAATTTTGTGAAATGGGTTATAGAACATTTTCTGGTTGTACAGCGGATGAAAAGGTGGTGGAAGAAGCAGCTCGTCATGGACGGATGGAAGTACTGCAGTATTTATTCGAGTATGGTCGTCCTAACGTGGATGATGGAAGAAATGTGATTCTTTGGGGCCGAGATGACATGGAGATTGCTATCAGATATGGGCACGGAGAAATGGCTCAGTGGTTGTATGAAAACACACCTGACGCTCCGAGGAACTTGAATACTGTTATGTCGTCTGCTGTGCGGCGAGGCGACATGAACTTGGTCCAATGGCTTCTCGATGTGGTTTACGAAGAGGAGATCTTGCTCCCTCCTCCATCTATAAACGATGCTGCTATTGGCGGTCACATGGAAATGTTACAGTGGATCTCAGAACAATGTTTTGGTGGAGAATCAGACAGAGCCTTAGAGGAAGCAGCAAAGATTGGGCGATTGGATATGGTGCAGTGGCTCGTAGAGAATGAGACCATAGAAGGAGAACGAGAAGCCGTGCAAGCAGCATGTGGTGGTGGTCATTTGAATGTGGTGGAGTATCTTTTAGAACGTGGCGGAGTATCGTACCCTCATTTCGCAGCAACTTACGCTATTCACCAGGACCACCTGCACATTTTGAAGTATCTCTGTGAGGCTGACCTAGTTTGTAAACCTGAACGGATGATGGTCGAAGCTGCTGCGCACGGACATTCGCGCGTGATTGAATGGCTTCTCGAACAATATGGCAATCAGCTTTTCCCATCGATTCATGGAATCGAGAGACCGTGCCAGAGCGCTATGGATAGAGCAGCGAATAGTGGCCATTTCGAAGTACTGAAGTTTCTTCACGCGCTAGCCGTAGATATGCAGGCAAATGGGGAGAGTGGAGGTCCGACTTGTACAAATTGGGCTCTGACATCGGCAGCTACGATGGGTCATCTTGAAATTGTCAAGTGGCTGCGTCAAAACTATCCTAATTTGTGTTTCTTGCCCTCCACCACAAGCATGGTGGCTCGCAATGGCAACCTCGAGATGCTACAATGGTTTCATGATGGACAAAAGGTGGAGTGGTCATCTGACGCAATGGATTCGGCTGCTGAAAATGGGCATCTTTCAGTGGTTAAGTGGCTGCACGAAAACCGCGAGGAAGGCTGCACGACCAAAGCGATGAACTATGTGGCACGTAATGGCCACCTGAAGTCAGTGCGTTGGCTTCAGCTCAATCGCTCGGAAGGTTTCACAAGAGAGGCGATGGATTCCGCTGTTGATCGTCAACACTTTGAAATTCTGCTGTTCTTACGAGCTCATGGCTCGGAGGATTGTTCCACCACAGCGAAACTCTTCGCGCGAGAGCACAAACACCCTCATATCCTAGACTGGTTGGAGGACCAATACCCAGACACCGGCATGTAAACCACGTGTATATCGTCCCGGACAGTTGACGGGCGAATGTCGCGACGCGATCGTCGATCTACCGATAGGAATGCGCTGGCAAAGCGCGCTGCAAACTCCTTCCTCTGTATCTCGCGTGAAGCTTTGCTCCGGCACCACACGATTCGGCACCAAGCACCCAACTCGGTGTTCAAAGCGCCGACGCCAGCGACGTGGCATCATCACTTTCGGATAGGACGCCAGCCCACATGTGACAGTCGAAAAATGCGACGAGTCGAACGTGATAGCGAAAGGCCTGTAGACGAACCGCGACCAAGCAGCAATTGGAGTTTGGCGGGTTTGACTGGACGGAACGTGGCAAAATTACGGCAAAATTCACATCCGGCTGTCTGTCTTGAGCGCTCAATTCAGTACGGCAACATTCCGAACAGGACTGAGGTCGCTGATCCACGCACGCCCGATAAGGACAGGTGTCTTGGACACCAGACGGGGGTACAGGCCTTGTTTCTGGGCAGTGAATCATGAAGGTGCAGGTCGCACCTCCGTGATTCGCTGGGGGCAAAAGACTCTCGCCGTCGCCGTCGAGCTGCTTCAGAAAAACAAGGAAAGGCGGGAGGCATCCAATCAGCAAGGAATAGCCTACGTCCAAGCTCTGTGCGCTGGCGTAGGTTGATCGCGTAGCCAGTCACAAGGGACTGCAAGAGGAACGTGCCAAGTGCCAGTGCCTCGTTTCCATTTTTCTTCTTCTTCTGTTGTCTGGCATTCCACAAGTTACCAGCTTGACCTAAAGCTACCAGCGGCAATGACAGTTCAGCCTGAAGGGTTTGCGCTCAAGATTCAGTCTCAGACTGGGCCTACCAAACCTCAAAGAGGACTGCGAAAGCGTCATAGCTTCCGTCGTAAATCCCAGTGTGTTCTGGTTGAGCTACCAGAAGACGTTCGCGTTCTCAAGCAGAAAATCATCGAATCTCACCCGATCAAGCTGCTGCGATTCAGTCTAAGTCACATGCGTCACATGGCTACTCCACCAGTTCTCATCCCAGAATCCCTTAATGACCGACGAGCCCTGCGAACGCTCGTGTCGGGCAAGACGGTGCCGCTCACGATGCACATGTGGGAGAACTGCAAGAGGAAGACCAAACACTTGGACATGATCGACGAATACGTCACGTATCGGTGATAGTGAACGACAGTCAAGTGTCCGTTCCAGCTAAGTCCCGCCGTCAAGTGAAGCCGCCGAAGTCCCGATACCTCGCCAACAGATTGTTCATCTAGTTTGCCAAGTAGCGTAAGTTTGAACGTGATGCATCCGCAGTGTCATGAAGTGCATATTTAATTACGACAGCATTGCCAAAGAGCAATTAATAAGGGTGCATCTAAGTGCCATTTCTTCAGGTTGATACCGTACCACCAAGTTGTTGATGACGTCAAACGTCAGGATGATGGAGTTTCCCTCATACATGTAGCACCACGCCTTGAACTCTATGGTGGTGCTGAAGTTCACCACAAGAGCGCCGAAACCCTCAAACCTTATATTTTCGTGCGTACACGTCAGCTCAACCAATCCGGGTGATAGGACGACCGATTACTGCCTGGTAAACTACCCGATTGGATGTCCTGGAAAAGCACATCAAATCGACCTGATTAGACCGCGGAGGTGCACCGGCACACGCTGTTTCTTGTGGTTCAATGGTGACAGCCTGTCAAAGAAGCAGCGAACTTCGACCTCATTTCCCAATTACCAGCGTTTAACACATCCAGTCAGATCACGATGGGTCTGCTACCTCCGCGCAAGAAGTCCAACCTGCTATTCAAATCGCGCTCAAGCACTAGCAAGCGGCCACAGGAGGACCCTATAAACGCGAACCCGTTGCCGTACGAAGCTCAGAAACTCAAAATGCGCATCTTGAACGCCCACCCGGAGCCAATGCTGCGTTTCAGTATGAGTCGCATGCGTCATGTGGTGGCGCATTTACCCGTCGAAATCCCTGCAGAACTGCGCAAGAAGAACGTCGTGTGCAGCCGCGTCTCGGGTCGCAATGTACCGCTAACGCGAAGCATGTGGGACAACAAGATGAACAAGTACAAGAAGAGCAAGCTCGACATCATCGGAGAAGGGATCTACTACGGCTGACACGGCTAGACCAACTCAGTTTTTCTAAACGCCCGAGATGTACAGTACTACTTGTAGAAGAAACTAATGAGCAAATAAATAAGTGGTGAATTCCATAACATCCATTGGGCTTCATTCTTCTTGGGACTGTCCTAATACCTTCATCAAACTCTCAACTGCTAGGACACTTGTCCATACAACACTTGTTCACGCCACTCTCGTATTTGGACGGCGCTTAATACCCTCCAAAACGACAGCGCGGCCAGTTCCACGAGCCAGGGAAGCAGCGACCACCGCCAAAGCGGCAACGCGGCCAGTTCCAATTACCAGGGAAACAACCAAAGCGGCAGCGGGGCCAGTTCCACGACCCGGGGAAGCATCGGCCCACCAGAATCTCATTGCTTCCCGGATTGTAGTTGGCCATGTTCATGCCACCCATATTAGTCATACCCATCGGCTGGTCGGGTTGCTCCGGCTGGTCAGGCTGCTCCGGTTGATCCGGTTGATCAGGCTGCTGGGGTTGCTGATCATCCGGTTGATCTTGCAGGTGGCGGAGATACATTCCTAAGCACAAAATATCAACTTCAGCTCCAGTTTGTTAGCAGCATTTCAGAAAGAAATGTCTGTTACCTTCATCCTGGAACCCGTACACGCCTGGATGCAAGGCAGCAGCAAATGCCAGCACCAACAACAATAGTAGCGCCGAAGGTTTCATTGTAGCGATGCCCTCTTGGTCTTCTTCGCGTTCAACACTTGTCGGGATCCCAGGAAATTGGCAACTGAGCTCGAACCTGCACTGGCGGCCAGGCTCGTTCTGCCGTTGGAGTTGAAGCACACGAGCACGCACTAGCAGCGAATTGATTGTTTTCACGGTCATTTCACAACAGGTAATCTGCGACGGGTGCGAGAGCATTTCTACAAGAAGCGCAAACAGTACAAATAGAGAGATCCCACACAAAACCTAACAGGGAGAGAGGCATTCAAAAGACCGCATCCCACGTTAAGAAATGCCCCTGATGCCAGTCAGCTACCAACCAACGGTAGCTTGACCATCGAAATGCTGGAGTTGCAGAAATTCTAGAGAAAAAATGCATCATTGTTGACTCCATGAGCAACTTACAGTTTACCGACGCTCAGAGCAGCATTTCGAGCCGCATTATCAGCGACGTCATTCCATTTGGATCCCCAGTCTTTTTTACCAGTGTGCGCCTTGACGTGAGTCCATCGAATTCGGCGACTCCCCTTCTCCGCTAATAGAAGTTTCAGAAGATCGGCATTCTGCACTGGAGCACCATCAGACTTAGTCCAGTTCTTCTTCTGCCAATTGCCAATCCATTCCGTCATCGATCGAATGAGCAGCATACTATCCGAGAAGATGTACAGCATCTGAGATCCATCAGGGTTCTCTAAATTCGCGCGCTTCATAGCTTCCAATGCAGCCATGTACTCCGCTCGGTTATTCGTGGCTCGTTCCTCCACAAGCTGCTTGGCAACATTCCAGCTTTCATTGTGCGGGAAGATGCACGCATACCCAGCCCGACATTTGCGTCGTCCATTCTCCAAAGCGCTGCCATCACAAAATGCCACCAACGTGCTCGGATCTTTCGGGTCTGGGTCTCTATCTTGTCTCTTCGTTGCTGCTGAGTGTTGATTCACGAACACCTCGGCCTCCTCCCTCGTAGCAAATTTCTTGAAACTGGCACTAAACAGGTTTTCCACTTGTATCTTAGCTTCTGCCCACGTACGGAAAACCCCCGTCTTGTGTCCTTTGGCTACTGCATACCACCAACCTCCTTCCGGCTTCGAAGGTTTTGCTTCTTCGACACTGCTAACAACTTGTGCAACATTGATATCATTCCTCAAATTATTTGGTACCAGAGACGTTGACGTTGCACCATCAGCAAAAGAATCCAAATAGTCTTGAGCGGCCTGTTTCGACTCAAATTCCTTGTATACTGCATGACCAGGATACCCCATTGTCATCTTGTCCAGCTCCTCTTTAGTCGTTGCAATCCCAGTTCTATGGCCTTTAGCCACGGCGTAGAATGCCGCCGAGGAAGTATCATGTTTAAGTTTCTGAGCGGGAGGTTGTTTCACTTCATCTTCAAAAACGGTACTCTCTTCCCGAGGTCGTTTAGCCTTGCCGGCGTCAACGAAGGCTTGGGCTTCGCTCTGGCTCGTGAACTTCTTGTACCTGCAACCTGTAAAGCCTTTCACTTGTGCTTCACACTCCGCCCACGTCGTGAAGACACCAGTAAAACGTCCAGCTGCCACTGCATAGAACCCGCCTTTTGCCATTCTTTTTGAGTGTTGCTCGTTTTGTACCCATGTCCTAGATTTGAATTTGTGACTGTATCCATGACACATATTTTTGTGATTTGTGATGTTGAAGTGGTAGTCCCATGTTGAAGTGATGGTTTCTGACCAACTGTAAGAACCTATCTTGGACTGCGCTCATTTCTCTTTGACTTCACAAGTGAAGATCATGATGGACTACCAGCGCATTGAGCAGGAGGTGGCAACACTTGCCCCTCGTTTGGATGTGATGACTGGCTCTCTGAATGCTGAAGATGTTGAGAAAGGACTAGCTCTCCTTGAAGAAGTGGACAAGTATTTAGCCCTTTGTATCTGCCTTGATACGTACAGGGCTGACAAGACGAACATTGTTGTTCTTGGAACAAGCGGCGCGGGTAAAAGCGCTGTAGTGTCGTTTCTCTTTGGTGAAGGTCGGATCGTTGTTCGTCATGAAAGTAAATCCTCTCGAGTACTTGTGACAAAGATTCCGCTTCATAGTGTTTCTATCAGTAGCGGTGCGGTCTCTACGGCACTCCTACCTGCTGTGAGCCTCGTCACACTGGAAGAAGAACCGGTATCTGTGTGGGATATGCCTGAGAGTCCAGATACGCGTGGGCCATTTGTGGAGCTGGTGGTGCATTACATCTACCGGTGGATGTTGAAAGATGATAAGAATCTGAAATTTATCATTGTGAGCCCACCCCCCTCGAACGACCGCAAATTGTGGCCCTGGAGAAGATGATCAATCGATCAATTGTGCGTCAAGATAACGCAGTTGTCGTCTACATGAAGTGTTCAAGAGATTTTGATCCTGGAAGTACATCCGACCTCAATGTCAATGTAAGTAAACGTGGCATCCGCTCTTTTAAATTACGAGCCCCAGCGAAGACCCATGAGGAAGGCCATAACTACTCGAGTGACTATCCTGGATCGAAAGATATGATCCTACTCACTCTCCGAGACCTTCAACCTAGTCAGGTGGAGTTTGACGAGATTCTCCCCGACTCCGCAAAAATCCTGCTCAACTCGATGACCAAAACGTGTATTGAGCGTGTCCAAGAGACACTTTCAGCCTGCTTCATTCGTCTGTACAGTTGGGATTCGTACCGTGCAACTTACGAAGATATCTGCACAACACTGGAAATGCTAAGAAGCTTCAATCCTCTCTGTGTACAGGAGATGATTGATCTTTTGGCTCACTTAACCCCCACAATTGCAGATGCTTTGCAGAAAGAGGAAGCATTTCTCCTAGCTCGCTGCCGACTCTCTCTAGTCGAAACACTAAAGGTTAAAGAACCTCAGCGCCGGCATGTGATTGAGTGGCTGAATTCCAGAGGTATTCTATACCGTGGTTCAGCATCTTGTACAGGATCATACACGTACGTGGGTACAGCACTTGCTCCGTCGTGGCGCGGTCATCGCGTTCTGTGTGGCGCGTACGTCCACTCTCTTCATTGCGCAGCGTTTGCGTCAAGTGGTTCTCAGCCGCCTTCGACAGGCGGAAGTTGTCCTCGTCCTTCATGGCAGCGATGAATTAGAATATACACCAATATAGCGACAGCTCTTGCTACAGGGAAGTGCAAACTATACTGGAGACTACATCCAGGACTTGTGCGACGACGAGATCACGTCACTTGGAACTGATCTATATGGATGGATCGGTCAGTGTCCTGCTTCAGCTGCTCGCAAGTCGATCTCCTATCTAGGAGAAAGTACAGCAATGATGAGCGCAATGCAGCGTACAAGGCAGCCATACTTCCCATCATCGGAGAGCTAATAGCCACCCACGACGTGCTTTCCGCCAGTTTGCACTTCCCTGTTGCAAGAGCTGTCGCTATGACCAACGACTCATTGTTTCAACTTGCAACGACTGGCAGACACTGCCTACTGCGAGTTTGAGAGACGAATGTAGCTACGTAACTTTGGAGTGCTTTAAAACAACTACATACTTGAAAGGATGTTTGCACTGATTCAAACATCGATAGCTTCAACTTTACAGATTCACTAGATTGCGAAACGACCAATGAGATTGACTTGGTTTAACTATGCCGTAAGTCTGATACTAGATCTACCACTGATTCATAGAGGACCTCCAAGCGGTACTTTGACATTCTCCAAATTTCCTGGAAGAACGCAATAGTTAAAACCCATCTCTTGGACTTCTGGTCGTCTAACTCAAGGTACAGGGATGGATCACGAGCGCATCGATCAAAAGATCGTAGAACTGTCCCCCCGTTTGGATGTGACGTCTGGTTCTCCGAACGCTGAGGATATTGACACGGGGTTATCTCTGCTCGAAGAAGTGGAAACGTATTTGACCCATTCGGTCTATGGGAATAATGCTGATAACAAGACCAACATTGTGGTTCTTGGCACAACTGGAGGGGGTAAAAGCACTGTAGTATCGTTCCTCTTTGGTGAAGGTCGGATCGTTGTTCGTCATGAAAGTGAATTTTCACGCGTACTAATGGCCGAGTCTCCTCTTCCCGGTGTCTCGATCCAAAGTGGTGGAACTTCTGTATCGCTTTTACCTGTTGTGAACCACGTCAAACTACAAGACGAACCGGTGGCTGTGTGGGATATGCCTGGTAGTCGAGATACGCGTGGGCCGTTTGTCGAGTTGGTGGTGCATTTCACCTACCGGTGGATGCTCAAAGATGATAAGAATCTGAAATTTATCATTGTGAGCCCACCCCCGCTTGAACGACCGCAAATTGTGGCGCTGGAGAAGATGATCAATGGATCACTTGTGCGTCAAGATAACGCTATTGTCGTCTACACTAAGTGCGACAGTGAATTCGACCCTAACAGTACGTCTGTCCTCAATATCAGTGATACCAAACGTGACATCCATTCGTTTGCACTACGAGCTCCAATGAAGGCAAACGAAGACGAACATGACTACTCGAGTGAGTATTCCGACAGGAAAACTACGATCCTGCATGCTCTCTGGGACCTTCGACCCAGTCAGGTGGAATTTGATGAGATCCTCCCCGACTCCGCAAAACTCCTGCTCCACTCAATGACCAAAACGTGTATTGAGCGTGTCCAAGAGACACTTTCAGCTTGCTTCATTCGTCTGTACAGTTGGGATTCGTACCGTGCAACTTACGAAGATATCTGCACAACACTGGAGATGCTAAAGAGCGCGGACCCACTGTGTTTGCTAGAGATGATTGACGTTTTGACTCGCTTAGTTCCTGCAGTTGGAGATGATTTTCAGAAGGATGAAGCGTTTTTCCATGCTCGCCGCAGACTTTTTCTAATCGAAACACTGAATGGTGATGAACCTCAACGCCGACATGTGATTGAGTGGTTGAATGCCAAAGGTGTTCAAGCACTGGAAGAGGCCAAGGAGAAGCTATTGGAGGTGAAGGGCGCGGTGGAAACGTATCGCCGAAGTGCCAAGATAAGTGACGCTACATTAGTGATCAGTGCGTTTCATTTGCGTTTGTCGAACGAGAAGGAGGCCATCGAAAAGTTTGTGACGAAACGAGAGAAGGCGATCGACTACGTGTGCAATATACCCACTGTTCTTCTTGTGGGACTCGCATCGCTTGACGTCGATGTGGATCTTCAGTTATGGGCAAATATCGGACTTGTAAGTCCATCAATTCAAGTGACGACCCAGGGTGGATTCAACTTGTCTGCTCACGGTCAAGCACAGAGTCGGCCCAAGCAGAACAGTAAACCAGGAGCTGAAGGACGGCATGGATCCATTGGCCTTCCCGGTGGAAGTTTAGTTGTTGTTAGCCAACAGCTGAATGACGACAATGTCATTGTTCGAAGCACAAAATCCCAAGGCCAAAGTGGAGGAAATGCTCAAGACGGAGGTGCAGGAGTCAACGGGAAAGACTCATCATACAATGAGAACTCGTTCCGAGACGCTATTGATCATTGCATCAGTATCGGGCTTCTCTCGGAGAAAGACAGCAACGCACCGGAGGAGGACGGCAACAGCAACGTACCACGAGATTTGTCTAATGGACTTCGTCTCGTTAAGTTCAAAAGGGAAGACTCACCATTGCGTATGCACGGAGGCCTAGGCCACATTCCAGGGAAGACAACAGCGAAGGTGACGAAGGCTTCGGTGCCTGGTGATAAGCGTATTCCAGGAGGAAATGGTGGGCAAGGTGGTGCAGGAGGGAGAGGCGGAGAAATCCTCATTGAAACCAGCCAGACTGGTTGGAAAGGAGAGGGAATGGAGGGGCCTAAGGGCCAAGATGGATCTCCAGGGAAGGCGTCTCGTGATGGCTACAGAAGTCCGAACTTCACTGGTAAAATTGGACAATGGTATGCCAGAGGATGGCTGGGCATCTCTACACACACACCCCATATTGAGGTGCAATTGGAAGAGTTGAAGGCAGAGGACCAGCCCAAGCTTGTATATGCTGGAGTCTCTGAGGCAGAAGACAATGTTGCGGCCCTAAACAAGGCTGATGTCTCTGCTGTGAAGACAGCGTTTCAAAAAGAGCGTTTTGTCCTTGAAAACAAGTTTCCACACTGTGACTTCAGTGGTTTGAAAGCCACTTCGGAGAGTGCTGACGAGTCCAACGTGTAGTGTGGGTTTGAAGTGCTGAAGCTGGAAGAAAGAGCCGCATGAGTAGCTACGCATTTGTTTTATTCAACTTGACTGCACGTTTCCAACTACTACGTGATTCCTCAAAAGATTTGTAGTACTCAGCCGAATCCTTCAGGCGATTTCTTGAACTTCACAAAGAACGCTTTAATCCCTTTTGCCGACTGCTTCACCTGTTTCAGAGCTTCATGAACTCCTCTCTCTTCGTCCAAGTCGTCGTCATCAAGACCATTTTCGTTCTTTTCCATCCGACGAAGCATCCGGCCCTCTGCGAAAGTTGAGCCGATGGTAGTAGTCACGGCTTCGTTCTTGATCGCAATCTTGGAATCTTCACGCACAGGGAATGCTGTGACGCTGTTGCGATTAGCGGTTAGAACAGTGACCGCAAAAATGTAAGTGAGACGCATGGTCGGTCCTTGAGTTTTTCACTGGGGTTCCTTACTGGCTGTTTGCAGAAGAGTGCAAATGGTAGAATGAGCTGCTGGGATTTTGGGTTGTGACTAACAACTAAGCCAAAGGAATTGCCAAGATGATTACATCCTGACAACCTAGCTCAGGATATATCGAGTCCTCATTTGGTATGTCGGAGGGAAGTGCAAACTTCATCATATTTACTGCTTCCACAGTGTGAACACTCTACTGCACAATGCTCGTTTGTCACAAACGGAAGCTTTAGAGGTAGATAAACCCACAGCAATACTGTAGAAAAATACACCCCTTGACTTCCCGACAAACACATCGTGTAGGCTATCCCTCTTGAATCTCAAGACTTAAGAAGACATGTACGACAACAAACTATATGAATGAACGAATCAAACTAAAACCGCGTAACACTGTGAAAGTTTTCCGGGGGAGGCGTACAATTACGTTGGCAAGTTGACTACATGTACTTGTGCAAATCCTTGGAAATCCGACGGTCGGTAGGCCTGTGACTCTTCGAAAGATATGCTGGTCATTCTCAGATCTCCATGACCCATGGACAGCGAACACAGTGAAATCGAGGACACAGAAGACGCTCCAGTGGAGATTCTCCCTAAAGAAGTTCGTCTTGCTGAAGATGGCGGTAGGCATCTTTCACCTGTGATTCTTTCTACCTCTTTCCTAACTTTCCTCCTTCTTTTAGACGACACATTACCCAATTCCTTAGTGATCACTGTACTACAAGCTCGACACTTGCAACCTTCTCCTCTTCGCTCTACACTCAGTTGCTATGTGAAATTATCCTCCCTCGGTGTAGAATACAAGACGAGCGTCATGACGAAGACCCGAGAGCCTCGATGGCATGAAGTTTTCGTCTTTCGAGCAGTTGATTGGACTACTAACGTGACGGTGTCACTACGTGATCGATTACCTTTAAAAATGCATTTCCTAGGTCAAGTAGCCATTTCTTCAGCCGATATTGCCAATCTACCGGGAATGATCACTAGGCGCTGGTTTCGGCTTCGAGATCAGGGAATTACTGGACAATTCACGGGAGCAGAACTGGAACTTAAAGTGGCTTTGGTGTACACGAAAGCAAATGATCAATCGCTTTCTCAAACCGGTCCGGCAGCTATGGAGATCCAACGTGAAGTTGATCCAGCCCTTGTGGATATAATGGTGGGTCAGGAAGATGAGACGGAAGAAGAAGCTGCTGCTCGTACGAAAGCTCTTCTTAGACGAGAAACGCAAGAACGAGAAGCTTCTGCAGCTCTTGCAGCACTGAAACAGGGAGATTATCAAGTGCAGGTGCACATCATCGAAGCGAGAGATCTCAAAGGAGAAAACGTACGTTGCAATATCGACTTTTAACTGACAATTGGACTGACGTTGTTGTAGTTGAGTGGAACTTCTGACCCGTACTGTCAGGTGGAGATACTGGGGAAGTCCAGGAAGACGGCGACAAGATACGACACGTTGGGCTGTGTCTTTGACGAGATGTTGTTCTTTAACTTCTCGAATATCGGGCGTCATGAGTTGCGTGAAGCTTCCATTAAAGTACGTCAAGCTAACTTTTATGGTGCTGTGCTAATTCTGACAATACTCTTCCTCAAGATCTCCGTGTACGATAAAGAGAGGATACTCAAGGACAATCTCATCGGAGTTTACCAGTTGGATTGCCTCTCTGTTTACGCCCAAGTAGGCATTTTTGAGTTGTTCCACCTACTTTTACAATCTGAATTAACTTGTTTTGCTGGTTTTAGCCTGATCACGAGCTGTATCGACAATGGATCGCTGTTCATGACAACTTAAACGAGAAAGACAGAGGTATCCAAGGATTTCTTCTTGTTAGTGTGGTGGTGCTGGGGCCTGGAGATTCTCTGCGTGTTCATGATCGTGAAGCTGAGATGGAAGTGGAATTAACAGAAGCCACAGGTGAAAAGGCAGACGATAGTCCGTCCACTGCGTCTCCTCTCGTGCTAGTACCTCCTAGTATCGAGTTGAAACTCCAGTTTCTAGTCGTAAGGGTGTTGCGTGCCGAACATCTACCAGCTATGGACACTGGATCGTTGATTGGGGCTCCAGGTATTGATGCCTATTTACAAGTGGCGTTTGCAGCTAATGTGCCCTGTAAAACCTCTGTTGTGACTGTAAAAGGACGAGGACAATTAGCTCCTGATTTTTATGAAGAACTTTGGCTTCCTGTACGTATCCCGACGTTCTCAAGACACATTGGTTTATCCGTTTGGGATCGAGATCTCACATCTCCAAACGAACTGGTTGGTGTCGCTTCTCATGATTTTCTCCAAGTCCCTATTGACCCTTTGGCGGGACAAGTAGCGTTTGATAAACCGCCTGGAAGTCCTGAAAGAGTGAATTTAAAGCTGGAAGACAGTGACGAAGAAATTGAAATAGAAGAAGATTTGACAGAAACAGGAATGCGAGAACAACTGGAAGTGGAAGAAGCTCAACACCAGATCATAGCTGCAGCCCCTCGGTGGTACAATTTCTACGGCCCTCCCTTACGCGGAACCAACTCCAAACGTAAGAAGCTCGTATCTCGACATCCAGAGCTTGGATCTACTTACCGAGGGCGTGTATTGCTCTCAATGATCCGCATGGAGTCTCCTAAGCCTGAAGATGGAGAGAAAATGCGCGTGAAGTCAATGTCTGAAGCAGATCGTGAACGCTTTGAGAAAACGGTGCCCAAAACCGTCAAGTATATGCTACGAGGAGCTTTGTACTCTGGTGTGGAGTTACCAAGGAGTTCGTCACCGATAACGGGGAATCCGTCTCAAGTTCGAGTCAAAATCTCCCTCGGACCATATTCGATAACGTATGAGAGTCATGAAGTGGCTAAGGATGGAACTGCTACCTTTGAGCAGTGTTTGGATCACCGTTCTGTGCTTGAATTACCAGCAGATTTAACTCAAATCCCGGATATTATCGTGACCCTGAGTCGAACGATTGGAGGTGTTGTGTCTACCAGTCCAGAGGATTTTATCAGTGTAAGTTTTGCTCGGTTCCGATCTGAAGACGTTTTCGCTCGTGGATTTACGGGTAAACCTCAGTGGGTTATGCTAAGAGAAGAAATTACACGTCGGCAGACTCGACACGCGTTGGAAACCTCTCAAACTCCGGGTGTTCTACTGCTGAAACTAGGTTTTGGTCGACTGGAGATGGCTACACGACATCCGTGGGTCGATGAAGCAGACAGTAGCGAACTTTTCGCTCCATTCCGATCCCCACGGGTACATCGAGAGATTCGAGTTCACATTTTCCAGGCTCGTGGATTGGAAGCTTCTATTGGGGTAGCAAGGGAACCGAATCCGGCAGTAAATGTACGTTGCTGTGGTCAACAAAAACGCACCACTACACGTCCAAGTACCTGTTCTCCTTTATTCTATGAGACGTTGGTTTTCCTCACGAATGTACCAGCTTCCGACGTGGTGTATACACCGGAGATATTGTTTCAAATGAAGGATATGAATGGGAGCACAACACTTGGGGAATTGAGATTGTCACTAACTTCAGCGGTTCGTTCAGTGGCCACTGCTGGATCTCCAAAGCCGCGCTGGTACGAATTAAAACGTCCTCGAAGTCGATCGTCCACTTCGGTGGGTCTTTTACTAGCAGAACAAGCTGGAGGTGGAGTTGCTGGACAAGTATTGATTGCAATACAATATATTGACCACAAGGGACCAGTCCCTCCTGCAATTCTCCGCGAACCAGCGCCAATCACCCCCAAGTACACAGAAGCTAATCTGGATATTGTGGCTCTCGGTGTTCGACATTTGAAAGCTTTGAGCACGTTAGGGATTCGTCGTCCTCATGTCGAGTTTGAGCTGGTGGGTGGATCTTTCCTCGATGAACCCAAGATAAAGCGAATTGAATCCTTTATAACTCCCATTCCCAAGTGGAAGCAAACGGAATTTGATAAACCTAAGGGAAATTCTATCAGCAACAAGAATGCCAACTTCTTGGACCGAATTGTGGCTCGTGTCAAGTTACCAGTGGATATACTTTACGCCCCACAACTACAAATCCGAGTGTGTGATTCTACACTTGGAGGGCTACGGAAGACAACGTTAGCTTCTTGTACTGTGGATCTGGCGACGAAACTTCCGTGGAGTCCGACGTATCGTGTGGAGATCGCTGCTGGATCTGGATCCCCGTTTAGAAGTCCTTCTAAAAGGAAAAAGAATGCTAAAGGACAACAATGGGGAGAAAATCCAAAGGATGAAGATGAATTTGGCGATTTTTTACTTGATGAAGAACAACCTGAAGAAGAAATGGCTCGTTCTAAGGACGATGGCGTTGGAGTTGGTGATCTCAGTCTTCCATCCGTTTCGTACGTTCACACACGCGTATCTAACGTTTTAGCGTTAGATACAGACCCTGCGCTGTTTGAACAACGCCGTCGAGAAGAACAACGTCGATATAATGCTGGCAAGTCAGCTCTTCTCCTCTCGAATCGAGCAAAGGATCGAGGATCAGCTTTAGAATCCCCAAAAAACAGTGAACAACCTCGTGTTCCGTACCTACAAGGCCGAGACTGGTGGATATCACAATATGGAGGTGAAGAGCTTGAAAATTACTTTTCAACTCCAGCTCTGGAGACTTACCAGCTCCAACGACCAGTTTTATCTCGTCCGTCACTACTGAGTTTCGAGCGTGTTCGTGTCCTACTTCGAGCTGGTATCTTTAAAGGACGTATTACTGTCATCGAACGTAGAACCAGTTCTGATTCTCGTTCACCTGAGCAGGAACGAGCAAAACAGGAGTCATTAGAGCTCCGAAGACTGCAGAATGGCCCCCAACCAGTCTTGGTGAGAGTTTACGTACTACGTGGACAGAATTTACACGCCAGAAGCTCCAACAACAAGCCGAATCCTTATCTACGGCTCAAACTTGGGGGTGATCGCATTAACGACCAAGCCAATGCCTGTACGAGCACTCTTCAGCCTGAATTCTTCCGTATGTTTGAGCTAGAGACGACACTTCCCGGAGCTTCTCAGCTGGATATTAGCGTATGGGACCGTGGATTAATCTCGGATCAATTAATCGGATCAACGACAATCGACTTAGAGGAACGTTGGTTCCATCGCGAGTGGCAAGAGATCGGAGATGATCCATCAAGTGGAGAACGAGATAATAAGCTGAAACCGATTGAATATCGCCATCTCTACGTGCCTCAGAACCGCTCAACATCTCAAGGCTTCGTGCAACTTTGGGTGGACATTCTCACGACACAAGAAGCTGTACGAGTTAAACCTGTGGACATTTCACCACCGGAACCGAAGAAGTTCGAGGTCCGCGTCGTCGTTTGGAGAGCTGAAAACGTCCAAGACCAAGTGCAAAGTGAGATCAACGACTATTTCGTGAAGGCCTGGATGGAAAATAACGATTCGGGTAGTGAAAAAGCTGAAAGTACTGATACTCATTGGCGATGTTCGAATGGGAAACCCTGCTGGAATTGGCGTCTGATACTGAAAACGGAGTTTCCTCCTCGATCTCCAGAGATGGCACGGCTTCATCTTCAACTCTGGGATAAAGACGTACTTAAGTGGAACGACGTGCTTGGAGAAGCTCAGTTGGATCTGTACAAGTGGCTACGGCGTGCGTACGAGACGAATCGTTCAGTTGCTCCTTTCCTAGAGTTGAAACTTCTCTCTCAGCAACCAGTTATCAATATTGACGTTCCAAAGGAGGACAGTGAAGATACAGATGAAGATTTCAATGAGAATTTCTACGAAGAAGAGGAAGATATGGATATTAAACTACTACCGGGTGAAGGGAGTTCACTACTGGATAAAACCGCGAAGAAACCAGCTGAAAAGAAGAAAAAGAGTGTGAAGAAACAACAGGAACCCTCCGCCGCCACACGTAAATTGGCTAAAGCTCAGAAAGATGAAGCTGAAGCAGAAGCTGCGCTTAGTGGGTTACTTGATTTTGTGGGTTTAGGTAGATTACCAGATGATGCGGAGTGGATTCCAATCTATTTTACAGATCGAGAAGCTGCTGTAGCGATGGAAATGGGACAAATTGGGATTTCATTGCAAATTGTACCGGAAGATGAAGCTGAGACGTCTCCAGTTGGAAAAGGTCAAAACCCTCCCAATCTGAATCCGTACTTACCTCCTCCTGTCGGACGCATGCGCCTCACTGCCAATCCAATTGCCATGTTCAAAGTACTGGTTGGGCCTAAAATGTGTTTGCGACTATCATTATTGTGCTGCTGTTTCGGGTGCATCGCCTTCATCTCGGTCTTTGGAGCTACAGTTATGAGTACATTGACGTATCTCCAATCCATCGAGGCCAGACACAAACGAGGACCATAATATTCTGGGAAATCGTATTGATATAAAGTGATCACACTTGTCAGAATCTTTCTTAGAGATTTCTGTTTGTTTGCATCCTCATTCATTTCGGATTTCTTCCCTTACCCCCCACAAATGAAGATCATGATCTACGAGCGTATTGAAAAGAAGGTAGCGGAACTTGCCCCTCGTTTGGATGTGATGACTACTTCTCCCATTGCTGAGGATGTTGAGAAAGGGTTAATTCTCCTTGAAGAAGTGGACAAGTACTTAACCTTTTCCGCCTATGCAGACAACTTCAAGATGAACATTGTGGTTCTTGGAACAATTGGTAGGGGTAAAAGTACTGTGGTGTCGTGTCTCTTGGAAGATCCTCCGATCGTTTTTCATCATGAAAGTAAATTGTCCCGTGTAGTCGTGGCAAAATCTCCGACTCCTGACGTTCCTTTCAGTGGTTCTACGATGTTTTTACCCGTTGTGAAACATATCACACTGGAAAATGAGTTTGTTGCTGTGTGGAATATGCCTGGAAGTCAACACACATGTAGCCCCTTTGTGGAGTCGGTGGTACATTATATCTACCGGTGGATGATCAAAGATGACAAGAAATTGTAGTTTATCATCGTTTGTTATGAAAAATCGCAGATATTATCGCTGGAGGAGCTGCTAAACGGTTTACTGGTTCGTCCGAACAACGCTGTTGTCTGCTACATGAAATACGACAGTCTTGACGATATCAACGACGAATTCCAGTTATATACCCTACGCTCGCCGTTATCCAAAGACGAAGACGGACATGACTACTCAAGTGAATATTCGGATCGGAGAATTGCGATTCTGCGTGCTCTTGCTGACCTTCACTCGACTCAGGTCGTGTTTGATGGAATACTACCAACCTCCGCGAAACTCTTGCTGGATTCGATGACTAAAACATGTATCAAGCTAGTCCAAGAGGCACTTTCAGCTTGTTTTTTTCACCTGTATAGTTGGGATACATACCGTGCTATCTATGAAGACATTTGCGCAACATTTGAAATGTTAAAGAGTGCTGATCCGCTGTCTACAGGAGGTGATTGACGTCATGGTCCGTTTAATGCCTACGATTGAAGAAGAATTGGAGGAAGATAACGCGTTTCTCTACGCTCGTCACAGACTTTCTCTAGTCGAAACATTAAGTGGTGACGAACCTCCTCGACGATATATGACGGAGTGGTTAAATGCTAAACGTGCTCAAGTACTGGAAGAAACCAAAGAGAAGTTACTGGAGCTTAAGGATACAGTGGAAACGTATCATTCGACTTCCCAGCGGTTTGCACTAGTGATTAGTGCGTTTCATTTGCGGTTGTCTGATGTCTGATGAAAAGGAGAGTATTGAAACGTTTGTGAAGAAAGCAGAAGCACACAACAAGTATGGGATCAGTGCACGGAGTGAATCCAGTTACAGCCGATACCATATCCCTGATGTTTTCTTTGTGGGGATTGCATCATTAGACGTCGATGTTGTTCTACAAGTGTGGGCGAACATTTCACTTGCAAGTCCTTCAATTAAAGTGACAGCAATGTGTGGATTCGATTTGTCTGCTCATGGTCAAGCGCATTGTATGCCCAAGCAGAACGAGCCAGGAAAATACGACGGACACGAAGGACACTCTGGTATTGCAGGAGGAAATTTAGTTGTGGTGAGTCAGACGTTGAATGATCGACAATAGCTTGCTGCAAAAGACGCAAGGTCAACGTGGCGGAGGTGATGGAATCAACGGGAAAGACTCACCGTACAATGAGATGTTGTTCCGATACCATGTCCAACGTATCGTAGATCGATTTCTCATGAAGAAAGACATGCCCACACCAGATCTATCATATTTTCCAGCTGGATATCGTGTGGTGAAGTTTGAAACAGAAGATGCATCAATACATGGACTTTTCTCCGGCACGCCAGGGATTCGAACATTGAAAGTGATGAAGGAGTCGGAGGCTGGAGAGGAGCGAACTTGTGCAGGAAGTGGCGGGGAAGGAGGTTCTGGAGGGAAAGGAGGAGAAATCTTTATTGAAACTGGACAAATTGTTTGTAGAGGAGATGGGGCGGAGGGGTTAAAGGGCCAAGATGGATCACCAGGGAAGCCTTCTCGTGATAGCTTGCGTAGTCTAACATTTACCGCTACAATCCGACAATGGTACTTTAAAGGTGGTTTGTTTGGAAAACATCTAGGTGAACCTCAAATCGATGTGCAAGTGGAAGAGGTAAAGCTAGAGGACCAACCAAGTTTTTTCGTGCACGGGATGTACGAGCTTCTCAGGCGAAACAAACATCCAAAGCTGATACTCCCTGCTATATCACTGCTACCAAGACAAAGTTTCGAGAGGAGGGTTCTCGCTTTGAAGACAAGTTTCCAGTGTGATTTCAGTGGATTAAACGCAACTATGGAGAGACAAGACAAACGCTCGAAGTAAGCAGTGAAAGTTGTCTTTTGCATTTTTTCATAATTACCCCCCAAAGAATAAAGGTGTTTTAGTTTTGCACGTATTTTAATGTTGTGCAAAAAGACTTAGAAAGTCTTTTCCTAATGAAGTACGAAGCTGAGGAGAAGATGCAGACAACAACCGTGAGCTCCATCCTCCAGTAGATGGAGGTGGAGCAGGTATCGAAGCTGCTGTGTAGTCGTCCAAGTGCAAGTCGGTCATTTCTGTTCCGGTAAACGTCATGAGGTCTTCGGACGTGTACAGTGGTGTCTGCTCAATTGCAGTCTCCGGGTCCATCGAATCGTAGTCAACTGTCGATGGAGGCTCAACGAAGAACGGGTTTGTGCTGGATCGGATCCATTGAGCCGGTTGATCGGATACTGAAGTCGCCATTTTGGCCGCGGTAGCTGCTCGTCTTGAAGGAAACTGATTCTCCACTTGTTGAGGTTCGCTCGGAGGTTGATTCGTAACTACTTTTCGATTCTGGAGTTCCAGTCCGTCACTATCTTCCAGATCATCTTCGATAGCGATAACTTCAGGCTCAAGTGTTGGTCTTGGACTGGGCAGAGTGATGACCGTCTCGAACAAGTGAGCATTGTTGATCTGGTCGTCATTTCCGAACCACTGAAGCTGACTTTGGAAGTCGTTCATGACTTGGTCACTGCCTCGACAACTGTCGGATCCCCTTACAGCCATTTGCAATAGCTGATCCTGGTTACTAAATGGCCAGTGACGAGCACTCAGAGGGTTCTTGGTCGTTTTCAATCCTGGTATTGTCTCACTAGTATCAGTAGTGACCTTAATCCTGAATGGGGGAGGTACACTTTCATCCACCTCAGCAAAGCCGTCCGTTTTAGGGTCATGATGCGTCTGGTTGCAGGAAATAGTTATTTTCTTGTCCACTACACCACGACGAGAAAGAGTGTTGAGATCTTCACTGAGGTTCTGGTTACTGTTGCGTTTCGCTTTGACCATGTATCTCGACGGTGGTCGATCTTTAATCTCCTCCGGGAGTGTGAAATCCGCTGGACTTGCTCGGCTTCGTGCACTAGAACTTCTACTAGCAGTGCATGAACAGGAACTAGAACTTCCTCCACATTTTCGGGTCGTTTCTGGTGCATCGAAAGCATTTGCATCGATCAAATGAGTGGGAAAAGCATGGCGTTGACGCGAAGGAGGGCGATCTGGGAGCTCTATGGAGGCTGGAGGTGCAGTAGGACGAGCTCGAGGCTTCTTGGTCACCCCCGCGGATAAATTTCGGTATTTACTAGCTCGTGAAGGCAACATCCTGGTAGTGAAGTGATGATTGACTTCTTCTAATTCCGAGTTGTTGTTGTTGCCACTGTTACGCCGTACACCGGAGCAATAAGGACTCTCGTCGATTCGTTTGCGATTCGATGGGCGAATAGAAGACGCAGATGTTGTCAGTGAACGTCGAGTGGAAATAGTCACTTCATGGGGGATTGAAGGCTGTTCCGACCTCCGCTTTGATACTAGAGATGGAGTCCTGTAGGGGTTCCGGTGGGTAGAATAACTGGGTGTTCGTCGATTCGTTCCTTCTCCATTAGTCGCCAGGGGATTCGATCGCCGCCTAGTCTTAGGCTTGTAGCTTTCGGGTTCTAATATTTCGTGTGGTTCTTTTCGACTGTGATGGCTTCTCTCTCGAGGTGGTGCTTGTTCAGGCTCTTCCGTTCCTAGGGGCGTTCGATGGCGTCGGCTTTTCTGCTTGATCTTGGCTCCACTCGACGAAACTTCGCTGGTGTTTGTCATTTTTGCTGCTAAAGGGAGAAGGCTCATTGCGATCCGTGCAACTTGGATTGTGGGGTGAGGTGGGTCGTTGCTAGAACGCAAATTTAGTTTTTTCATGCGGGCTGGAATTAGCTATCAACGGTATTATATTTCTACTTTGTGAAGTGGTGGATCTTATGTTGAAGAATGGAGGCTGGAGAGGAAGGCGACGTAGCAAGCGAGGAAATCCGTGTACGAGAGAAACGGAGTTGTTGTGGACGAAGGAATTTGCTTCACTGCAATGTTGTTGCTTGCGACCAGCTTTGAAAGCAGATATCGTAAACTTTCGACCGTGATTTTCGAGCAAGCACCCTTCTTTGAGGATTTAGCTGTCCATTCGTTTTTACTACGATGACCAGAAACAATTAGTTGGATATTCAGTACTTTGGATCAGTTTTTACGTACCATAGTTTCGTCAGAGCTTTTGCTAAGCCAAACAACGTCATCCGTTGAAGCCCTTGGGTGTCGTTGGCGGCAAATAACTGATAAGCTTCTTGTGCTTCCACGACTTGATCCCCCAGTAAATCAATCAACGCAATCACCTTCTCGACTGGGAGAACAGGAGCTGCAAAAGTGTCGATGTCCTGCCCAGTCAAGGTTAGGCTGACCCTTATTTGTTCTACCTGAGTAAAAAGCTTACCATTTGCTCAGTGGACTTGTATGGTTCAATTGGATTGGTATCTTTTCGAGAGAGTATTTCCCCTAAGGGCTTGACACCTGTTCGAGCAAATAAACTTCAATTCTGGTGTAAAATAAACGTATTTTCTAACAAACCTGGGTACACTCGTTTGCATCGCACTCGAATCACTTCACCACTGGTGATATGTTGAATCTGCTTGCTGAAAAATATAAATGTTAAAGCACATCATGAAAGTTGTCACAAAGTGAACAAAGTACCTGAATTTCTTGCAAAGAAACTCCGCCACCCTCGGTTCACAGCTCAAATGTACTTCATTTCGGATCATCCGTTCTTCTTGCCTGGCCGATTGTGAATTACACTTGCGGGAGAAAATATCGCCAACCTCGCACATAGCATCTTCTGGAACATTTTTGAGTTGTTGCACGAACTGCACGACATCTCGAGACTCCACTGCCTGCAGACCTATCCATTCCAGGGCCACAGTCTCCATTCTGCTTCAAATTCGAAATAGCACACAAGAATAGTGCTTGGACTTGCTATCTTTGAGCAAAGTAATGATTTCTCCGATCACTCTGCGAATAAAAATCTGCCTTCTCCCCTCCTCATGAAGGCTGCCATAGGAGATAGTCCAATAACGCATTCTCGAAGGGGTTTATGATCCTATGCATCCTGCTTTGTGTTCACCCCTTCCTTTTTCGTTGCAGATTAGGTACATTGATGGTGAAATGTTGATTCACGCCTCCCAGCCGCCATTGGTGTATCTGTACAAGTTTAGTCTTATCTACTGGCGTTGCCTCTCGTAATCACCACACGAAGCAACGAGCCACCAATATCCCTACCCAACTCAATTCCCATTCCGAAATTCACCACCAACAAGCGACATCAAGCCAACTCGGGATGTGGCTCCACCAGGCTATTCTCCTTGCAGCCGTAGCTGTATCATCAATCACTGCCAAGCCATCCATCCAATGGAAATCCTGTCCCCAGCTCACGGTCGCGTCTGAAACCCTTGTGAATAGCAGCAGTGAAAACTCTAGTGAAGACGCCGAGTGTGCCATTTACGACGCACCACTATGTTACCCAGGCATTTGTACAACCCCCGTCGACGTGGATTCCACCCTTGAGATCTTCGTGAAACGCTTCCCAGCAACCGTAGGCAACCCAAAGACTGCACGAAATGTGTGGTTTCTCCAGGGAGGACCAGGTATTTCCTCCGTTTCTTTGGAGCCGACAACGGTTGATCTTCAAAAGAAGCTGGGGGGATCGTATAACATGTACCTCATGGACCACCGCGGTACTGGACGCAGTACACAATCTCCTGCTCGGCATTGAAATTCAACTCTTCTATTGGTGTTGAGGCACCAAACGTTAGTAGATGTGCTAAAGAGCTCGCTGCCACGTATGGAGACACGGCCTCTTTTTCGACGACAAGCGCTGCCAAGGACATCGCCAGTTTCATGGGCCAACACACGAATGGAGAAGATATCATTGTAGTTGGATGGAGCTACGGTACCATGTTGGGAGAGCGTCTCATGCACTTAGACCCGCCTGAGGTCGTCGGATACGTGTTAGACGGTATTGCCGCGTCGATGGGTGCATGGTCTACCGAATTCCCATATTATTCCAACTGGGATTCGGACTGTGGTGAAGTCGCCGACAGATTTTTGTCGATGTGTCAGGAAGACGAGGAAACCGCTGCCAGGTTTGAGGAGAAAGGATTGCGGGGACGATTAAGCACCTGATCACACAGTTTGACAAAGATCCATAATCGCCTTGTGCAACAACAATCAACATGTTGTACATGTCCAACACTACCGATACTGGTAGCAGCAATGGAACGGGAGCTGAACCACCATCGTTTGCCCTACGTCGTGCGCTGGGAACGATGTTGTCAGACTCCGATATGCGAAAGCTCATCCCACCGGTTGTGTATCGTTTGAATCGCTGTGCTGACAAAGATTTGGAGATTTTAAATCGCCTCATCCAGATTTTACAAGCTACCATCAGTACTGAAGTTGAGGGCCAGTCGATTCTGCTTCTCTACGTCATTATCTCCTCCGAGTTGTGGCAAAAGTCAACGCTGCTGGTGGAAGATCTGATGAAGCGATTTAGCGATGTTTTGATATCGGATACAGGTATTTACACAGCGACAGAGCTTTACTGCGCCTATTCCAAGGAAGAGTCCAAGACCTGTAGCCAGTTTCAGACGGGGAAATACGACGCCGACGCCATCACCTACGACCGGGACAAATACTGGAATAAAAGTGGCGTAATTCCGACTCAGACTAGTGTGTTGCTCCTCAGTAGCAAGCTTGACGTACAAACGACTCACAAGTACGCAGAGCTTCTGCTGCATTCTCTTCAAGGCGACAACAAGGAGCTCGTCACGTTCGAACACGCCATCCATGGCACGATCATGTCGACGCAGTTGATTCCTGGTGACCCTGAAAGTCCTACCTGCGGAATGGAACTGCTCGTTTCGTACATCAAAGCTGCTGGAAACCTGAAGAATATGGATAAATCGTGCGTGAAGAAGGTACCCCCGATCAACATGACCATTACGACGGAGTGCCTGTACAGCTACATGTCGACAGACGATGCGTACGACGGGGTTTACAATGCAAGTCTGTCAGGTGATGAATAATCCGGCTAACAGTCCGGAGAGCAGTCGGGTGTTAGAAAACAACTCTGGATTCATTCATGAATAGAATACTCGTTTTGATACTGTAGATCTTCTTCAATAGACCCCCCTCCCACACGTAATATCTGTCTTCTGCGTCGTGTTGCGTTATAGTTTAACAAGAAACGTCGGTGTCATCATCAAATGCGGTTGACATCATTTCTTTGCCACCAGTAATATGCTGTGTCAGCTTGTTGGAAAAAAAAATACTACTGAAGGCCATCACGAAAGAATTTAGTTGATTAACAGACATTGGACTTCTCGTTTTGCTAACTAAACCTTAAGATATCAAAACTTGAAATCGCTTAACAAATTTGCCATTACGTACGAGGAATCCAAAATCGATGTTCGTGAGGAGGTAAAACTTCAGCAGTCGGCGGTTCGAAACTAGTTGTCGAAGGATTTCGAAGACTAGGGCCCCACCAACGCCAATCTCAACTCCAAGAGAGTAGATGAATTGACAATGTCTGTGGAAGAAGGTCATCACGAAAGCATCAATTCAAGAAACCAACAATTTACCTCAATGTCTTTGATATAAATTCCGCTTATCGCGGTTCACGGCTCCGATGTACTTCATTCCAAATACTTTTCGCTGGGCTAAACCGCAGCCACTTGGATAATATTCCAGGAGAAAATATCGGCATCTTCTCGAATTGCATCGCCCGGAACATTGCTGAGATACTGCATGCACAGTATAACATCCCAATTCCAGCAGACAGATCCACTTTAGCGCCACAGTTTTTATTCTTGCCAAAAAGTAGCAAAAACAATAGAGCTTCAAGTTGAGCAGGACTAGTGCTTAAGACCTATTGTAAGCTGTCACAGGATGGCCTAATCATTCGGAGGCCCAATCATGACCAGGTATGATACAACGTGGGCGTGAAAAGACCGTAATACAAATTCCGCAATCGATGACAAATTCCGTTTGTCATCCAAACACTAGCGCAAACTGACTATTATTCATTCTCCAAAGACTATTATTCATTCTCCAAAGTGCTACGCACCCCACAGGTGGGTCTACTTGTTCATGTAGTTCTCTTTTCCTGTCTACGTTGTGCTCGCTTTCAGTATCTGCATGGCTAACCGTTACCCGCTAGTATTTCTCCCGCAGCTACCAGCTTCTATACCTTCAACTACTGAAATGCTCAACGCCCGTCGTGTCTCCTTTAAGTTCGTCGCCCGTGAACAAGCGGAAGGAGTTGGCGCTACAGTCCGACGATCGGTGGGCTCCCGGAAGTTGCCCAACCTCGATCCGTTCCTGGTCCTCGACGAGGCATACGTTTCCCTACCGGCAGGTTTCCCTGACCACCCGCACCGTGGCTTTGAGACAGTCTCGTACATGCTCCCGAGTTCGAAAGGCTACATGATTCATGAGGATTTTCTAGGAAACAAAGGTGAGTTACGTCCTGGAGATCTTCAGTGGATGACTGCAGGAGAGGGGATTGTTCATTCGGAGATGCCTGCGAATGAAGAGAAAGCACACGGACTTCAACTGTGGATCAACTTACCAAAGGAAAAGAAGATCATGGAGCCAAGATACCAGGAGATCAGTCGAGACACAGTCCCTCATGTGTGGGATGAAGCCAAGAAGGTCGAAGCCATCGTGTTCGCTGGAGAAGTGTTCGGACAGAGGGTCCGATTGAGACGGAAGCGCCTGTGACATACACCCACTTCCTGATGAAGCAAGGAGCTGAACTGGACTACAAGATTCCTATTGGACACAACGCATTCGTGTACACTTTGAGTGGATCGGGCAAGTGTTCGGGTGAAGACATCGAAGCTCACCACGCGATCGTCATGGAGAAAGAGGGAGATGGTGTTCATGTGACGACGGAGGATGAGGATGGTCTGGAGTTCATTGTGATCAGCGGACAACCCCTCAATGAGCCTGTGGTGCAGTATGGCCCTTTCGTGATGACGTCGGAGGCGGAAATCCACCAGACGATTCGTGATTACCAGAGCGGATCGAATGGATTCGAAAATGCTCCGAAGTGGACGTCAGAGATCGGCAAGCGCTGATCGTTTGTTTTGCAGACATAGATTTCCAGTGTATGTTGAGTTCCTCTTGGTAAATGTGATACTACAGCTTGTTTTTGCTGTGTTGTTAGTGTTGATCAACCTAATCTAGATACACACCAAATCGATAAATCAACGCTAAATGCATTGAGTTGATTCAAATTAATAATGCCCGGACTATTCCGGTGGTACAGTTGAACATGCGTTATCGTAGGTTCATTTCCAATTGACTAATCTACAAAACGGACCAATCACATCAATAGTAAAACCTACGTGGACGTTAAAAATCCGTCAGCAATAATTGCAATTAATTATTATCCGGTGGTCAAACTTGTATCATTCCTCAATCGTCCTCGAACTCCTCAGGTTGGTTTTGTCCATGAAGCTTACTCTAGTCATCTCTCTGCTTGTTGCACTTGCTTGCAGTCCGTCCATTGCATCCATCAGCGAAGTGGAATTGGACGCTGAGGCTCAATGTGTGGCTAACGGAGACGCTTCGTGTATATCCATCCAGGATTCACCAGTCCCTTCAAGTTTCTCCTCCGTCTCCGAAATGTTCAATACCCGTCGAATCGCTTCCAAGTTCATCGCCCGAGAACAGGGAGAAGGTGTTGGAGCCACAGTGAGACGGTCTCTTGGTTCCCCTCAACTTCGCAATCTGGATCCGTTCTTGATGCTCGATGAGTTCAATGTGGGTCTGCCTGGAGGATTCCCCGATCATCCGCACCGTGGATTTGAGACGGTCACGTACATGCTGCCGACGTCTATAGGCCACATGCTTCATGAGGATTTTCTAGGAAACAAAGGAGAGTTACGTCCTGGAGATCTTCAGTGGATGACGCCGGGTAAAGGGATTTTGCATGCCGAAATGCCTGCGAATGAAGAGAAAGCGCATGGACTTCAACTGTGGATCAACTTACCAAAGGAAAAGAAGATCATGGAGCCAAGATACCAGGAGATCAGTCGAGACACAGTCCCTCATGTGTGGGATGAAGCCAAGAAGGTCGAAGCCATCGTGTTCGCTGGAGAAGTGTTCGGACAGAAGGGTCCGATTGAGACGGAAGCGCCTGTGACATACATCCACTTCCTGATGAAGCAAGGAGCTGAACTGGACTACAAGATTCCTATTGGACACAACGCATTCGTGTACACTTTGAGTGGATCGGGCAAGTGTTCGGGTGAAGACATCGAAGCTCACCACGCGATCGTCATGGAGAAAGAGGGAGATGGTGTTCATGTGACGACGGAGGATGAGGATGGTCTGGAGTTCATTGTGATCAGCGGACAACCCCTCAATGAGCCTGTGGTGCAGTATGGCCCTTTCGTGATGACGTCGGAGGCGGAAATCCACCAGACGATTCGTGATTACCAGAGCGGATCGAATGGATTCGAGAATGCTCCGAAGTGGACGTCAGAGATCGGCAACCGTCGCTAAACTCGTTAACTGTTCGACGAGAACTATCAAATTCTTTTTCTTAGGAATACCCAATAATTTTCTGTTAACGGTGTGCTGGTCAGTAAACGTCTAGGATCACCATAATCCGCATGTAGGACTCACTTTGCAAATTGACGAAGGACTGGCATGGCGAAGTTTTACGCGGTGACTGGTGGCCGCTTTTCTGGTATCTTAACGTCTCTGGATCGTGTGCTGGATGCCACTGTTGGATATCCTGGTGCGGAGTTCCGTAAGTTTTCGACGCTGAAAGAAGCTGAAGATGCTATGAAAGAGCAGAGAGGCAAGGCTAACACGCCTATCAAGTGGTCTGGTTCTGCTTATGCTGTGGCTGTTGGTCGACGTATGGGTATTTTCACTCACCAAGAAGCTTTAGCCCAAACTCGTTACTACTCAGCGAATAGTTTGAAGCGATTTGACAGCTACGGTGAAGCTGTTGAGTTTTTGGACAGGCACAATTGGAGAAAAATGCCCAATTTTGCCCTGAAAGACGTTAAACTTCTCAAAACGGAGGATTCGTGGGCTGCAGAAAGTATTGCAACCACTGATACTAGCTCCGATAGTTCTTCTACTGCCGCTGATGATGGAGAACTTGAATCTGCGCCAAGCGAAGTCAATTCGGATGAGAATTCGACGTTGGCTATGATTTCCCCAAAACGCAAGCGAGACGTCAATGAAGACGTTGAGGGTGAGAGACCAACATTACGTCAGAAAATGAACGAAAGTATCTCTGGAACCTTTTACGCTTTCTGCAATGGACGTGTTGTTGCTGAAGATGATGGAAAGGAGAATGTGCAGATACTATGTACGTTCCCAAACCATTTCGAGTGGGATGTGCAGCGGCTCGTGACTTCTGAGGATATTACTCTGCTGCAAGCTGGTCTTTTAGCTGTGAATGAAGCACTAAAAAGAGCCAACCAAGAAGATCCAGAGTGTAAGGTGGAACTTACGATTTTCACGGTTGAATTGCAACTTTTGGATGTTCTGAATGAGCATCATCGTAATGAAGACGACAATCGCGATTTGCTCCTTGGTATCCTGAGTGAGAAAGGAAATCGGAAGGTCAATGTCTGTCGTCTACAAGACGGTTTCGAGTTGGCTGCAGGACCAAGAGACCCAAGCAGCACCTAAGTTTCTATCGGTAATGACTCGTCTCAAGTAAGTTTGAGTATTCACGTTTTGCCGTTGGTTGAATATTGAAATATGGTTAGTTAACTTTGTTTTGGCTTTGATCCTAGCCATTCAGAATGATGCCATTGGTACTTGAAAACAAACTGAAGTTTACCTGCACATGTACTGAGAATCTGAAACGTCTGATAAAATTTCTTTTCAACCAATCATCTATATTTTCTCAAGATTTCCCCACCAATCGTATGTCCCTCTACCATAATTTCATTTCTGATTCCTCAGTCTCAGTCGAGAAGCCGCAAAGGAAGCGACTCTGTTCCTCCGCCATTATGGCGCTTCCCGCCATCGGAGAGGACGTCAAGATGCAGAATAACCTCTCAGACGCTGTGTCGTCCCCTTGTGCCTCCCTTGTACACGCCCCTTCGCTCTCTCCGCGCTCTGTGACGTCTACTACGTCCGTAGAAATCATCCCCAAAAATCCTCAAAATTCAGGAACGGCTAACCTAAAAACTCTGTGGATTTACCCCACGACGCCCCAAGCAGAAGAACTCGACTCTGTACCCATTCGACGCAGGTTCCATAGCTCCGACATCATCTTAAGGAGCAGTGGAGGAGGTCTAGCCAAGCTCAACAGCCTCTATGAACGAGGAGATAACGGCTGGGAAAAAAATATCAATCGATTCAGTGATAGTCACTTTAGCGTGGATGACCAGTGCGAGCCTGAGCCTCCATTATCAGATCCAGCAGAACTTGCTTCATTGGCGTTGAGACGTCGGACGTGCTCGGAGAATTTTACCAAAAGTTCTCGAGTGCCATCGTCATTTTACCAAAAAGAATTTTCTTCATTTTATAATGTCGAACGAGACAATTTTGGCTATGTTGATCGACGCAAAGACTTGGTAATGGGGGAGGAGGAGGAACACAAGACCGATGAGGACGATGTCGACGACGTCGACCATTTACTAGCGGAACTCCATGCAGAGCTGGAAGATGAACTGGCTGAACCTCATTCGGTTGATGATTTCTTTGATAGATCCTGGCCGTCGCAGTCTTCAGGGATGCTACGTGCGTCTACTTCGAACTATTCAGTGGAAAGTGACGGCCAGAATCTGGAGAAACTCCGCAACCTGCAGAAACTCTATCAAGAAGGATTTATTACGGTAACTGAGTACAAGGATCGTCGTGTGCAGCTGGTGGACGAATTGAGCGAAGCTGATCAAAGTATGCAGCAAATTGGATACATTTCTTGTTGTTTTTCTTCTTCTGCTCCGGACTAATGATTTACTTTGCGGCAATTACGTAGCTATCGCCAAGACATCCGACTTGATTTCTTTGGAATTGCCCATTATTTACAGAGAACCTCCTGATTTTTTACTCCTACGAGAACGTGATGCTATCAAGCATGTGTTCGATTCAGAGCATCGTAAGGTAATGAAGGAGTACGTAACCATATTGATGATTTCACCAACTAACAGTTGTGTGTGTGTGTGTGTGTGTGTGTGTGTGTGTGTGTGTGTGTGTGTGTGTGTGTGTGTGTGTGTGTGTGTGTGTGTGTGTGTGTGTGTGTGTGTGTGTGTGTGTGTGTGTGTGTGTGTTTGTAGTGGACATCATCTCAAATCAAAGTGAAGATTGATACAGAGCCGTTTGCGAAGGGTGGATTGCGTCAAGTCTTCCACTTACAAGACTTAAGCATGCCACCTCCGGCTATGAGGGTTGGCGACATGGACGAAGATGGTGTTATGTCCAAGTGTACAAGTTACGTGGCGAAAATCGCTATCAATCCAGACGAAAACCCGGATACGTACTTCAAAGACGTTGAGATGCAAGCGGTTGCGGCTAAGTACGCGAAGCTGTACAACTCGTACAACCCACCGCGGCGTGTTGAATTTCTGGAAGCTTGGATACTCCAGCTCATCCCTTCCGATGTTAGTGGGGCAGGTGACCAGACAATCGAGAGTTTGACGCTGAGTGGAACAATATGTGGAGTGGAACCTTTTATCGCTGGTGAATACCACAAACACAACAACAATTTTGGCTACGTGAGTGAACTGGAACGCAACACGCCACAAGCCTTTTCTCACTTTACGTACGAGGCCTCAGGTCAACAGATTCTCGTGGTGGATATTCAAGGTGTTGGCGATCATTATACAGACCCTCAGATCCACACGAGACGAGGAAAAGAATTTGGCAAGGGCAACTTGGCTCTGCGAGGTTTTGAACGATTTTTGGGCTCCCACCGCTGCAACCCGATTTGTCGATATCTAAAACTTCCTTTAATTAATCCGAAGGACGAAGGAAGCAAACCAGTGGACCCCAAGGGCACCATCCCAGCGCAGACGTATATGAGCCAGCCACGAGTTGTGGTCAACCAAGTTGATTCAGTCTTGTGTCATTACTATGGAGACTCAAAGGCTTTTAAGAAATACAACACGAAGAAGAAACGGGAGAAAAAGAAGCGTGACAAGCAGCAGAAGAGTCGTCGACCTGGGCATGAAGTTAAGTGGCAGGCAGAACAAGAAGAAGAAGCTGGTGGCTGTAGTGTACGGGTTGAGAGTTCTGAGATGGTGACAGAGAACCGATTTGCTGCTGCTATGGATCATCAGCGGTCGTGCTCTTCGTTCTTCTGTGGAGCCTCCCAGTGCACCGTGTCTTAAAAAAAACTGAACAAGTAGAAGATGAATTGACAGCGATATATTGAAGATACAAGAAACTCTAGTTTTGGTTCGGTGTGGCCGCGATACGATCGTCTACTGCTTTGATCTTGTCTCGAAGGCGACGGATGCGTTCAGCTACTGGGTATTTACTCAATTGTCGACGTAATGGAGAGGAAAAAGTGAGGTGACTCGCTCTCTCAGCTTGTCCGATCAAGACTTGAGTGTCTTCATCTTCCAGAACAGCTGCGTATGGTGCTCGACCGATGCTTCGTCCGTAATTTGTTGCGTTCTCTGGTGTATCGAAGAGCATGAGCTCTTTCAGGATGGATTTCACAACTGTATCCTTTAGAGCTTCATATCCTGGGACCATTGTGACGTGGTCGAAGGCGTATCCCATAAATCCTGGCGCAGTTACAGGAGCCGATGTAAACACTGGCCAGTGAGGATTATCTACCGGTACGAAAGTAATCGGCCCAACGTAGCTGGATCTCTTCCGGAAGTTCATGACGTTCTCTGGTGTGGCTGCTAACACCATGCTGAGTGCACTTTGGCGTTTCCAAGCTACGAATCGAGCGATTCTTGGATCGTGGAACTCGATAATGTCACAAAACATGGCTACAAACCCATGCTGGTCGGTGGAGGCGCAGTATTGTTCCAATGCTTGGTGAGTGGAGTGAACTGCGTGGGTATGAGCGAGTTCCCGGTCCAATTGGTGGCGTAAAGAGAAAAGGTACGACTTGAACGCCGATGTGGATGTGATAACCGTGCTGAAAACTCGGCGTTCCTCGATCAATTGTCGATACAAATCGTCTCGGTATTGCTGGATGAAACAGCGCCAAGCTTTATTAACACCTTGAACTCGGGAGAGCGATTCACCGTCCAAGTAGGACACGAGAAGCAACGCTACTCCATCGATTGACAACGCCTGCAAATGACCTTCCGAACTGCAATCAACTGCTGGTTTAATCGGTGAAATGATGACATTTTCATCCTTTAATCCATGGACGAAAGTTGACCGAAAACTGCACGTTGGCGAGAGCGTCACCTGCTCGAAAATACCACCTACTGGAGGTGAAGTTGACACTTGGGACAGTAAATTCAGGTGCTGGTTCACTGTGTGTTGCAGTCGAGAAGCTCCACTTTGCATGAGGCCGAAGAAGTTACTGGCTGATGCACGTGCCATTTTTCAGGAATTTGTGATGGAAGTGGTAGAATGGAGAATGGTTTGATGCTTGTCAAAGTATCAACTTCAGATGTAGCCATGTTCATTTTGGACGCATAACGGCTTGGCATATTTTGATTGGACGAATAATCGGGAGAGTTGGCAGATGATGATTGGTCAATTTTAGAGGACGGTGTGAGTGATGGTAAACTTCAAATTGCACATTCATTCTCGCTATAACACTAACTATCATGCCCACTTCCCTACGAGTGCCATGAGACCTGCACCAAGCCATAGACTAACGTAAAGGGTAAACCTCTGCCAAGTACTTCGCGTCAGGAATTTCTGGTTCGTGGTCATGTTGTACGTCAGCAGCTCAACCAAGGCCGTATAGAGTAGAATGCCTCCTGCCACACAGTCGAAAACTCCTTGAACCCACAGAGCTGTCGTTGACGAAGGCGAATATGTGCTGTGAATGGCGATACCAAACGCTTGACCGATTGGAGTTGTAATCGCGAATGTGAGGTTGAGCAGGAGGAGCTTCAATGGGCTCTCAGTTGAATTCAACGTCGCATTACCAACTGCAACACCCTCGAAGAACTGATGGAAGCACAGAGCTGTCAACAGTGTCTGGAATTCAGAGCCAGTAGTGACTCCAAGGTCAAGTCCAACCACCAATGAGTGGAAAATAACACCCGCTTCGAAGATAATAGTGGCAATCTTGCGACGAATTCCGTTGTGTGCGAGTTTCTCGACATCTTTTTTCTGAAACGAACTCTCCGATAATTCAGGCGTAGAGGAATAGTTACTCCGTGTACTGATGGTTAACTCCACCGTGTCGTCGTGACTGTGGCCATGTAGTGCTGACCCATCACCACCGAAGTATACGACACTTTCACACTCGATGAAATGCATCACTAGCATCGTAACGAGTACAATAGCAAGACCCAAACACTCGTATTCTTCCACGATAGACCCGAGACATTCATCACGAAGCTTCTCAATGCCTTCGTTCACCATGTGAATTAATCCTGTCGCTAGGACCACTCCAAAGGCAAAGGCACTGATACTTTCCATTATGATGGAGTTGGTCGAGCATCGAGGAATCTGCTGGGCGATGACTGGGAAAAGCGCTCCGGCTGCAGAAATTGCGAACATGATGAAGATAGCTCCAACATGAACGCTCATGTCGTATTCTTGGTTCGGTTGATTGGATACGCAACCACAGCATCGTTCTTCCGACATTTCTGATGATGTTGTTGCTGTATCAACGGGGAAATTGGAAACTGATCAAGAGTTTGACTGTCGCTGCTCCTCATTATGCTCCGGCAGTGCACCGTTACCTGCCATTTGAGGTAAGGACACCTTCAATACCATCTGCTAACGCTTCACTTTGCACATGTAAAAACTAGAGACAGTAACATTACCATTCAATCGAGGAATTGCCCGTAAACGTTGAGAGCCACATATACAACCATATTTCATGTATTGCTTGTTCGGACTGCTCTGAACAATTGTTAATATCCGGTTTGGCATAAGAATGCACTCGAGACTCCCTCTGAAAGAGATGGAAACGATGTTGACGAGGTGACTGTAACGCAACCATATGTAGCCATGTTAGGTGTTTTGTAGCCATTATGGGATTGACCAATCACATCGCTTCTCAACCAATATTCGAGCAGTCGATGAATCCATGTAACACTCCTCGTGTCTTCCTTCCCTTACGGTGTATACACGGCTTTCAGCTGGAAAACCATTATAAGAGTTAGCTGCAACAACTAGCAAGCATATGTTTTGTGTTTAGTGATGATTGATCGGTCCGATTCAGCTCCACAGCGATAATTTCCAGCCTGACATGAGCTACATCCTGATGATCCGCTGCGTTTCCTACAATAATCGAACTTGACATCGGCAAATTTAACGTACAAATGGGATTATTTCACTTGTAAGATAGACTTGCATCAGTAACGAAGCGTGTGGGATCTCGACCGCCGTCGGACAAGTTATGAATTCGAAGTGGGAGATGGTGGGAACTCATTTCTGCAGAAATGAATGAGACGTGTCGTTTGTCCGACGGCGGGGCAATGCAGTTGCTGGTCGAACCGAAACGGGTCGAGAGAAATGAGCTTTGCTCTGTTTTACACAAGTTGGGGCCGTAAAATTCGGAGGTAGACCCATTTCTTGAGGCGATGCTGTGTTTCAGAACAATCTTTTTTCAAGTCGTACTCATTTTCATTAGTTGTTTCGGCTCACAGCTCGCTGATGTCCTTTCCAACAAGTCAAGATAAATGCTAGGAACGAGCGGTTGTATTGCGAAGTTTTGCTATGATCTACAGCGCACTCTATTCCCGTTTCTGGAGTTATTATCCGCGCGCATCGCAACCTGCGCTTCATAACGCCAAAATGCTGTTGTCAGACGCCTCTAAACGCTCATTTGTCTTTCCGCTCTGCAGGAATCAACCCCAGAACCACCACAATGGAGGAATTAGGACTTCACGTCGGCGCAATTTTCATTATCTTCGCTGTTTCGTTGGCTGGAACTTTGGTTCCTATCATTTCGAAGAAGATCCCTCAGAATGAGTCAAATGCGATTGTTATGGAGGCCATTCGGGCGTTTTCCTTCGGTGTGGTCATTGCAACGGGGTTAATTCACATGGTCAACGAAGGGATCGAGAAACTGAGCGATGAAGCTCTTGGTCCGATCGTAGACGAGTATGGTAGCTTGGGCTTGGCGTTCGTCCTGATCACTCTGGTACTCATGCACTTTATCGAGTGTGAGAGCGTGGTCTTTTTCGGAACTCAGGGTTCTACACTTCATGGACACGGCCACAGTCACGGCCCCAGCTCCAGCCACGAGCTTGACCATCATATCCGGAATTCTGACGATGCCAATCTCTCTCCCAGTGGGGATTTCCAGACAATTCGAACTACGGAGACTCCGAAACACGAAAATGAAGTGAAAGAAGCCCCACAAGACCCCAACATTCGCCGCAAAATTGCTACCGTCATTTTCGAAGCAGGTGTGATTTTCCACTCAGTCATTGTTGGTCTTGATCTAGGAGTCTCAACCGGAACCGATTTCAAGACCCTTTTGACTGCAATTTGTTTCCACCAGTTCTTCGAAGGAGTTGCCATCGGTAGCGCCGCTCTCAGCTCGATGACCAGCCGTAAGAAATTGATTCTAATCAATTTGGCCTTCGGAGTCACGACCCCAATCGGCCAAGTGATTGGAATTGGAATCCGGAATTCGTATTCGAGTGAATCTACAACAGCATTATGGGTACAGGGTATCTTCGATTGTGTTGCGGGTGGAATCTTAATCTACACGGGGCTGGTGGAGCTGTTAACGTACAACATGACCACCAACCCGAAATTCCTGGCACGCACAACTCCGCAACGGTATATGTTGTATTTTTGCCTATGGTGTGGTGCGGGTTTCATGGCACTACTGGGTAAGTGGGCGTAGAAGGATAGCATATCTGATTCTAAAACGTGTAGGAGCAATTAAGAAATTGAGCGATTAAACCCTGTAAAATTGCCTCGCGAACGACTTTAGCATTCTATTCGACACAGTAGTCGCACTCAACTAGCACCTTCACAATGTCTGGTAGACCGTAACTAATCGTTTCGTAGCACGACAATCGGGAAAGTTCATGGCCAATAGCTGAACCACTTTCAAATTCTCCACCACCAGAGAATTGACATTGCCGATAGTCAGGGTGCTATGAGCGTATAGATGAGTCAGCTTTTGAGTAAGTTAACCCAAACCAAACTCCCCACCTGATGAGTCAGCTCCAAGAGTCCATCTAGCGTTGGCAAACACTTTATGAGTCGGTTTTCGATATTAAAAATCGGATTTGAAAGATCTAGCAAGGACCAACAAACACAAAGATGAATTGTGTCAATTGCGGAGCAAGTGTCAATCAAAACAGTCAGCAAATAAGGATTCCGCAACAGTCAGCTCGAACTCGTGCCGGTGGTGAACGTACGCCCATTCCGCAAACTCTAGTCGCTTACCTGTAGCAACAAGAGCCTCCTTCAGAGTCTCAATCAAGCAACATTCACGACAATTCTGGTGCAAAAACCACAAAACACCAAAGTGGGAGCAGTACGCTAGCACGTCGTTTGCACAATTCACTGCAGTAATTCGACAAAGCTCAGGTTGACGAGAATAAAGCCACTCAAGTACTTCCAAGTTGCCCACACGTACTGCACCGCGTATGGCTTTGTCCGTAAACCTTTCTGTCCTGTTTTGGTCGAGCCACTTTAGCACTGCAAGGTGATTGTTTTGTGCTGCTTTACCCATCGCTTCCGTGGTGCAGCCCTCCGATCGATTCGCGTGTAGCCATTTCACCACATCGAGATGTCCATTTCTAGCAGTAGAATTCATGGCGTGAGTTGTACAACCCTCTGTTCGATTGCAGTGAAGCCACTGCACCACGTTAAGATGACCATTTCCAGCGGCATAATCCATAGCATCGGTTGTACAACCTTCCGTTCTATTGGAGTGGAGCCACTTTACCATTTCAAGGTCTCCTTTCCTCGCAGCCCTATCCATTGCTCTTATTGTGCAACTTGCATTGATGTTCTCATGAAACCATTGAGCCACATCTAAATGACCTCGGATAGCAGTATCAGTCATAGTACCATCGTAGCATCCATCTCTACAATTTTCGTGAAGCCACTTCACGACATCCAGGTGGCCGTTTATCGCTGCATGATGCATCGCATTCGTACTGCTGCTGTGTGGGGTATTTTCGTGAAGCCATTCTACAATACTGAGGTATCCACCCTCTGCGGCACATTTTATCGCATCGTTTGTGGAAAATCGTGCTGCCACTAGGCACTTGACAATTTCGAGATAACCATTTCCAGCTGCAGCTGAAACAGCTCTCGACGAAGTACATTTGTCAATTGGGGACGAGAGTAGTAGGCGAACAATATCCAGGTGACCATTTATGGCAGCGCAATAGTGCGGGTGAGGATGATCACCGTCACATATTTCCGGATAGTGACGAATTAACCAAGTGAGAGTGGTGATATGGCCTCTAATTATTGCCATAGAAAGATCAATCTTCACTGATGGAATTTGCTGTAGCTCTGTAGGGAAAAGCTTCTGAAGTAAAGCTTTTCGATCCGATATGCCCATAATCCATTGTATTACATGAAGGTGACCATAACTGGTGGCAGCCTGCACAACTCCAACCAAATCAACTTCTTCCAGTGCACAATGAGGGTTCTGACCAGTATCCCGCTCAGTCAGTAAGCTGCAAGCCCATTTAACCATTGCCAAGTCTCCTTTTTCAGCTGCTGCCTGCGCCCACCCTGCGATGTCATCCGCAGAGGTGGTCGGTAGTCTCTCTTGTAGCCATTTTGCTCATTCAAACTGCCCTAGTAAAATAGCTATACTAACAATATAAGCATCCCACTGGACATCGCAGTCGCACTCAAGTAGCCACTTTACAATGTCGGATAGGCCACGTTTTGTAGCCCATATAATAGGTCGCTTCAGAACTCGACAGTCTCGAAAGTGTTTTGTCAATAGTTGAACCATTTTCAAGTTCCCCGCATCCACCGTCTTGCTCAAACATTTCTCGAATTGCCATTGTCGATAGTCAGATCGATGCCAAAAACCTTTGGATGGGTTAGCAGCTTTCTGTCTTGCAATACGTCGTTCAACTAGATGATGGAAGTTGGACGCGCAGGCTTTGGTAAGAGTCCATTTCCAGGAGCCATCGAGAAACTCATCAAGTTTAGCAACAATATGAGGCACACACAGTATATCGGGACCATTTTGAACTACCACTCGTACACAGGTTAGCGGTATCGGGAAGTTATTGCTGGGCTGATCGTCAAGGAGCGCAAGATTTATTCGACTTTGTTTATTCCTTCTCGTCATTGTCGGAATGGGAGATTGAGAACAGACAGTGAATTCGGCATCGATTTTTACACGAAATTGCCGATTGAAGTTAGTCTTTCGAAACTTTAGCTGAATTCAACAATACTATTGTTCAATATATTGCCGGCATACTGCAATCGAAAATCATCGGTGCTGCTAGGTTCTAGTGACGAGGAGCAGGACGTGTCAAGTTCCGCCATTTATGTCGGGCTCTCGCGAGGGCAAACAAGCATTGTATTGATTTTATGGATAATGATCGCCAGTGGCGAAGCTCAGGTGGTTTGATCCAAAGTAGAACCAGAGCTGAGATCACGAATAATGCCTCCAGATATTTTCGTTCAGTACTATCAAATACGAAGCATTTATCAGCGAGTTCTTAGCTGGGGGGATTGCGAACGACGTTAGCAGTACAACACCCTTCGCTAGGGGTGGTGGTGACTGCAACTACTCATGAAAGAGCACAATGACACTTCTTCCCTAACCTAGAAATCCTGTGACTGGAAGAAACTCATTCAACCCCTTGATGACGAAGTGGAGCAGCAACTCTCACTCAGGTAATGGTGGCTTCGACCCTAATCTCCCATGACAACGAGTATGGACTCCTTGAAGCTAGACGTGAGGCATTGGTAATATCATAGGCTGTACGATGTAGTCCAGGTAAAGTTAATCAACTTTTACCTACCTGCTAATCGAAAATCAAAACTGAAAAAGAACGAAATCGTCATTCTCGAGTTGCTAACGTACTACACAACTGCTGCAGCTTCAACCGGTGTACTTATCTCAACCTTCACAAAATTTGTCGTCGTTACCTCCGATGAGGGAATCGCCTGAGCCTCAACTTCCAGTTGTTGCTGCCCGACATCGCACACCCAAAATGTCGCTTTGACCGATAGCACTGCCACAACGGACACTCCAGCGATTCCAACCAGCCAGATAGTAATAGCCAAAGCAGTGTACGTGATGGGAGTGTCGCTGAACTTGAATTGATGATCAACCAGGGATACCTCACCTCCGTTGAACAGAACAAACGCAGGCAGAGCGATAGATATCGCAAGAACGACAGCACTCAATAAACTGATGGCGACCTTAATGACAGCAAAATAAATGGCGGCGAGCCAGATTCGTCGTGGCATGTAAATTCGCTGAATGGGAGAACCCCCATGATATAAATCGGGAGATCCGAAGCGATGCTGGCACTCGTCGGGGTCATGAGCCTCTGAATCTTCAGTAGTGACAAAGTTTGCTAACTTGACGTCGGTTTTCACCAAAGCTGTAATGGCATTAGCTAAAGTGAAGAATAGATCCAAGCTCGAGGCCCCAAGGTAGACAAAGAGGAATATTCCGGTCGCTAAAGGGAAATCAATCACCAGAAAAATTGTGTAGAGTACCACCAGCACAGCCAACGCGAAGTACATGACCCGCGTTATTTCGATCCATTGTGTGGCATCGACAACGACCCAGATTGGGATAAGAGCCATGCTTGTAAGTAATAGTATCACCGAGATGATACCAAGGATACCCATGAGAACGTTTAGTAGGTGGAAGGCGAGTAGCTCACCAGCTCGCTTGAAGGGCTGTAGACTGCAACATTGTGTCCAACAACTGCGACTTGATGAGGGTGTTGCCCTAGTTTTTTCTTGCAACTTGCTTGTTTTGTCTTCCTGGGGCATCGTGCTGGCTGGGTCACAAATTCAGAAATGAACAACAGAAAACATTAAATATCCTAGAGATCACTTCAAGTCCTTCAAGAATGATTCTCGATAGGTGTCTACTAGCTTCAGTCAGAAACCTGGCTTCTCTTCACTTTCCAAGAAAGGATCAGCATTCCCAGAATTCAATATCATTTAGAATTCATAATCAAATCTTCAGGATTCCCATCAGACGACTCCATTTGAGACGATGACTGAATGAAACAAGCGAAGCATTGTAAAGTGGCTACTTGAGTGCGACTGCGATGTCCAGTGGGATGCTTATATTGTTAGTATAGCTATTTTACTAGGGCAGTTTGAATGAGCAAAATGGCTACAAGAGAGACTACCGACCACCTCTGCGGATGACATCGCAGGGTGGGCGCAGGCAGCAGCTGAAAAAGGAGACTTGGCAATGGTTAAATGGGCTTGCAGCTTACTGACTGAGCGGGATACTGGTCAGAACCCTCATTGTGCACTGGAAGAAGTTGATTTGGTTGGAGTTGTGCAGGCTGCCACCAGTTATGGTCACCTTCATGTAATACAATGGATTATGGGCATATCGGATCGAAAAGCTTTACTTCAGAAGCTTTTCCCTACAGAGCTACAGCAAATTCCATCAGTGAAGATTGATCTTTCTATGGCAATAATTAGAGGCCATATCACCACTCTCACTTGGTTAATTCGTCACTATCCGGAAATATGTGACGGTGATCATCCTCACCCGCACTATTGCGCTGCCATAAATGGTCACCTGGATATTGTTCGCCTACTACTCTCGTCCCCAATTGACAAATGTACTTCGTCGAGAGCTGTTTCAGCTGCAGCTGGAAATGGTTATCTCGAAATTGTCAAGTGCCTAGTGGCAGCACGATTTTCCACAAACGATGCGATAAAATGTGCCGCAGAGGGTGGATACCTCAGTATTGTAGAATGGCTTCACGAAAATACCCCACACAGCAGCAGTACGAATGCGATGCATCATGCAGCGATAAACGGCCACCTGGATGTCGTGAAGTGGCTTCACGAAAATTGTAGAGATGGATGCTACGATGGTACTATGACTGATACTGCTATCCGAGGTCATTTAGATGTGGCTCAATGGTTTCATGAGAACATCAATGCAAGTTGCACAATAAGAGCAATGGATAGGGCTGCGAGGAAAGGAGACCTTGAAATGGTAAAGTGGCTCCACTCCAATAGAACGGAAGGTTGTACAACCGATGCTATGGATTATGCCGCTGGAAATGGTCATCTTAACGTGGTGCAGTGGCTTCACTGCAATCGAACAGAGGGTTGTACAACTCACGCCATGAATTCTACTGCTAGAAATGGACATCTCGATGTGGTGAAATGGCTACACGCGAATCGATCGGAGGGCTGCACCACGGAAGCGATGGGTAAAGCAGCACAAAACAATCACCTTGCAGTGCTAAAGTGGCTCGACCAAAACAGGACAGAAAGGTTTACGGACAAAGCCATACGCGGTGCAGTACGTGTGGGCAACTTGGAAGTACTTGAGTGGCTTTATTCTCGTCAACCTGAGCTTTGTCGAATTACTGCAGTGAATTGTGCAAACGACGTGCTAGCGTACTGCTCCCACTTTGGTGTTTTGTGGTTTTTGCACCAGAATTGTCGTGAATGTTGCTTGATTGAGACTCTGAAGGAGGCTCTTGTTGCTACAGGTAAGCGACTAGAGTTTGCGGAATGGGCGTACGTTCACCACCGGCACGAGTTCGAGCTGACTGTTGAGGAGCAGTTGTTTGATGACTGTGATGTCGTGTAATTATTGAGCGTAATGAGGCTGCGATGACTGACACCGTTCCGAACAGTAAAACCGTAGTCGTATGGTTATGTTTCTTGGCTCAATAAGTATTTGCTGCTGGCTAAACTTCTGGAAGGGTTCTACCGAGTGTCCTTGGTATCCCTTACTGCTAGGGTTATCCACCGCTCACGAATTTGAGCGGTACATCTGCGCAAAACTACATTTTAACAAAAACGATGACGACGTAACAGCACTACTCCGTCTGTACGTAGTGTCAGTCTCGATATTTTGTTAATCGTAGCTCTTCAGATGAAATACATTGAGTCCTTGAGGTTCTCGTGCAGATCCGCAAAGTCAAAGTTTGAGGTGAATGAGCCTTCTGCGAAAGAATTGTAGGATTCTTCGTTCAGGTACAACCGAGCTCGTTCAGAAACCAATTCCGCGTAGTACACAGGCGCAGCACAAGACACCGATTTTGCACAACGCGCACACGTAAAGCAGAGGAAGTAGGTCAATCTCTGGATATCTTCGGCCGACATCTTGTTCTCATCGTGCAGAACAGTGTAGTGGCACGGAACGCTTGTGCCCAGTGGACCATTATGGCCATACAGAAAGAAATCGAAGCGGTGCGAATCCACAATTCCTGTGTCGATTACTGTGCCGGGGGCCATGTTTCTGTCATTCTCGAGGAAAGCAGCTCGCGTATGGTGTCGCTTATTCACGACAATGAAGGTAACCGGTGGGTTGTAGTCATCCGAGATCATCTTGAACGCCATGCGAAGCGAACGCATCTCCGCTTCTAGGATATCGTGGAATCGACCCTCGTCCACACCGTTACGGTAGTAGATAACGTGCTCGGGCTTACGGTTCGTATTTTTGAAGAATGCCAACACGAGATCACGCAATATATGCGGCAAGTGGTGGATGTCGTTCGCAGCCGTCTGTGCAGCTACACGAGCAATGTACTTTGCCGAATAGCGGTCCATTGACGCGACAACAGCAGCAATCGAAGGTCGCGAGCCCATTCCTGGTCGAGGATGCTCCACATCAGCACCAATAACAATTGTAGGAGCAGTGCTCACAAGTGGCAATGGTTCACGCAGAATGGAGTTCTTCCCGCCCAGTCTACTGTTAATTTGCAGGGACAAATTCCTGCAGATCGACGGTTTGGCATCACGGACGTTTTCCGCCAAAATGCACTGGTTGAGAATCCCCAACACCGTGTCCGACGTGTAGTTGATTTCACGGAATTCCTCGTCGCTCGTTTCCTCCATTACCACCATGATCAATTGCGGGGGACCTTTGTGACGCCCTTCCAGATCCGCCAAACACTTTGTCATCAACTCTTTAATCTGAACACCACGGAACTGATTCTTGTGGATCATGTACGGTTGTCTGTCCTCGATCATTAAACTGCTTTTTCCAGCAATATCCACTAAGACGCCGATAAATTTCTTAACTTCACGTTCAGTAACGTTAGCAGTAACCACAACTCCCCAGTTCCGTAAAGTAACACCTTGGACAAATCGGTGCAAGTCCCATTGCCCATTAGGTGGGCGGACAGATACATTCGAAAATTGCACCTCAGGTGGATCCATCACGCGTGCTTTAATCTCCACGAAATTCTGATCCACTTTCATGCCAAACGCAGCCTGATACGGGTCATTTTCAAAGCCAGCCTGCTGGACCTGGTTCTTGGTGTTGATCTGACGAGCACGCGGAGGTTGACCGGTTTGTTTCAATATTTCCGCAGTATCCACATCAGTGACATTTTTGCTGCGCTGCCCTGGTGCCACCTTGCACAACTCAATAGGCAGCCATGTCTCCTTCCCCACTTCTCTTCTCCCCACATTCACTAACGGCAGATATGGGTATCTCAAAGTCACGTTGTAGCTCTTGAGAAAATAGTCCGTCACAGACATGTGCTCACCCCTAATATCCACCATGGTCTGGTTTGCAGGCTGTTCACTAATACCATAGATGGCACGTTTCCAGCCTTTGCGGTGAATAGGGACAACTTCAAGACGCTTCAAAACAGACTCCAGTTTCCTCTTGTCGCGGTCGGACAAACCTCGGGTGTCGTTAACGGATTGTGGATCTACCATAGGTAGAACAAGCCCCATCAACTCACCTGGAGTATAGAACACCGTAGCTTTCTGATCCACATTCATCAGTAGCTTACAATCGCCAATACGAATAGCTTGGTGGTATCCCCAGCACAGCTCCTTGCCGCCCGTAAGTGGAGTTGGATTCCTCATTGAGAAAAAGCTTCGACCGATATTCGTCAGACGTTGAGCACCGAGATGGCACGCCACGACATTGAGAGCTTGTAGTACAGGCATAATGTTCACGTCCGGGTTCTTGTAGTAATCCGCTAGTGTTCCCGTCACGATTGCTTCAACCAGCTTAATCGTCATGGAAAAGGTACGATGATTACTCCCTGAGGCTGATGGTGTTGGCTGAAAATCATCAGGATTAATGTTGGCGAAAGTCTTGGAATCCCATTGAAGCCTAGAAGGGACGTAGATAGCGGCTACGCTATCGTGGACGACACAGATCCCTCCAAACTCGGATTGGTACTGTCTTAAGGCGGCATCAATAACCTTTCGCACCAAAGAGCGTGATAAACGTGGTGGTTGCCCCACATCACTGAATTCGACGTCCGTCTCCCTCTCGACAAGCACGTGATACTTGAAGATCTCAACCGGAGCTGCATTAAGCGACACACTGAAGTAGTTGACTTGAACATCAATATGTTTCCCACCTCGGCCAACATCCGGTCGACGGCAGATGAAAACATTTTGTTGGAGGTCTGCATCATCGGGGTTGACGTTGCGTTCACCAGCTCTACCAGTCCATTCTTCTATAAGTTTGGGGTCAGTAATGGGGCTGCCAATGTTCTCATACCCCGATCCAGTGATACTACCAGATCCTGGACCAGTGGCAACCGTAACTCGACCACGATCACCTCGACGTCCACCACGGCCTCCACCACGGCCTCTACCGCGGCCTCCATCACGGCCTACACCGCCGTAGCCTCGGTCATCCCCACGGCCACCACCACGGCGGTGATCGCCTCCTCGATGATCATCGCGACGTCCGTAGCCCCGATCTTCTCTATGATCATCTCTGCGGTCGCGGACTTGGCGTACTTCTCTGTCGCCTCCATATCCGCGATCTTCATGCCCTCTGTGTCCATATCCGCGATCACCTCCACTATATCCACGATCACCTCCACCGAGTCCGCCACGCGAGACACCAGCGACTAACCAACCATCATTGTCTTCATGCGAGCGGTCGTTGTATCCACGATCTCCGCCACTACGTCCACGATCACCTCCACCGAGTCCGCCACGCGAGACACCAGCAACTAACCAACCATCATTGTCTTCATGCGCGCGGTCGTTGTATCCGCGATCACCTCCACTATATCCACGCGAGGCACCAGCAACTAACCAGCCGTCAGAGTCTTCATGCGAGCGGCCGTTGTAAGCACCTCCACTGCCGTATTCACCTCGTCGGTCATAACCTTCTGATGATCTGTAGCTATCTCTACTTTGGTCGTAGCCTCTCGATCCGTATCCTTCTCGATAGTGGTCATATTCTCTAGACGAACTGTCATATCCTCCACGATTGTCAAACGACCTTCCTTCTCGACCGTCATATCCACCACCACGACTTCCTTCATATCCCGTCAATCCGAAATTGTAACTCTCCCCTCTTCGGTTGTAATCGTCGTGTCTGTTGTAGTCGCCACCTCCCCCTCGCGAGTCATGATAGCTACGCATATCGAAATCTCGAAGATCGAACGAGTCATACATCTCTTGATGGTCATATCTATCTCGATGATCATATCTCTGGTGATCACGTTGACTATCGTTGTGCTGACTGCGCTGCTCGTGGCCCTCGCTACCTCGATGAAAGAAGGCATCATAATCCCACGAGCCGTAGTGTCCTTCTCCTCCTTTGTTGCTCATGATTAGAGGAGAAAAAACGACGACGCCTCTCTTCCTGCGCGTCAATTTGTATTGTCATATTGTACCATAATATTGAAACATATCATAATATTGTACAATAAAAATACAGCGAGCTGATTGGCTGTGTGAATCTCACCGCTAGGCGTTATGAACCCTGTTCCCAAATGTCACGAAGGGTGTTTTCTAATGTTATACTCTGGCCATGCATATCGTAGACGCGCGGCCTCGCGTTATAATGGTTTCCTAGCGCTGTGTCAAGTGGTCTTGCATGTGTGCCAAGTGTCAGCGCTGGATTCGATTGGGGGTGGCGCGTACTCAAGCGGAGCGAAATTCACCCGGTATCACTCAACCCCCCAAACGTTCTTCACCTGCTGATATCATATACAGGAGGGGGAAGACGAAGCGGACGACGCCGTCGCTGCAACCGGCGCTAGCAGATTAAGAGCAGAAGCACTGGCGAGACGTACACGGGCCTGACCAACAGCATCGCTACCACGTAGTAGTGATAGTGTTTTTCAATGACACGAAATTCGCCAAATTTGGCCGTGGGGTTGAACACGAGCCATTCAGCTCTCGATTGTATCTTTCCAGAGGGTTGTTAGTTCTGTTGACAATGCACTTGTCAATGCCACGGACGTTCCAAAGGTGCGGCGGAATCTGAACAATCCAGGTTCGCCTAAAGTAAACCCAAAATTGGGTCCACTTAGCCTCACTGTAGGCGCTTTCCTTTTCTGCAAGTGCTTCCTTAATCAGGGCGACAACGTGCTCGATACCCTGAGGGTCGATTTGGTCATGGGGGAGAACTGTGAGTATGTCCAGCATATGGCGCCGCACTGCCACAGAGATCTCTTCTGTCGAAAAATACAGTGTTTGCATACGCCTCCTCACGGCCTGCTTGAAGTGAAAAAGGCAGCTGACAGTAGTGGACTCAGGAAACTGGTCACGTGCAGCATTAAGGACGGCCCGCTCGTAATCACACGGAATAGTCCCTGGTTGCATGCTCATTTTCGTGCAGACCTGCACGCCGTGTAAAGCGTGCCACCAGGACCATTCCGTCTTGGTAGTCGACAGAATTGTGACGCACGGAACATTGCACCGAGATCCGCGATCATAGTCCATGACCACGAAGCACTGGTAAAATGAAGCTGGGACGTACCGAAAAGTTGCGTCCAGGAACAGGGACACGTTGTCGTACGTGAGTAGACGAATTAAGGCTGGGTGACCCCACCCGATGAACCGGTCTTGGCCTGTTTCATCCGGGGAGGTGAAGTTGAACTGGAAGAAATTAGATTCATCTCGAGCCAGAGAAAGAGGAGGCACTTCAACTTGGCCGTAGATAGAGCCGCCAAAGTGATTGTGGCGAGCACGATACACGCGAGAGATCATCTGTTCCCGTGACAGACCTTCCCCGGTGCAGTAAACTCCTCGCGGACCATATCCCAAATCTCTGGAGCTGGATGTGAAATGTGTATCACAGCCAACTTGTCGGTCTCATCGGCCATTTGCTGACTCATGTCGACCGGCGGGCCTATCGGTGCATCCGGTATCGTCATCTGCGAAGGCGTGATCGATGTGTTGTCGTGTGACTCAGCCAATCCGTCGACTAGCGGTTCTGTAGATGACTTTAGGGTGGTCTCATGAGACGACGAGCTGGAAAGACTGTCGGATGAGTCATACGATATTGTTATAACCTCGACAGGCACCGATGTGGGAGGGATCGGAGCGTCACATTTGTGAGGGAAGCGTTTTTCATGTGTTTCCCCGTTCGCCATCCAGTCCAGCTTCGCTCGACAGCCGGGGCGGCCTCGTCGTTGGTGAAAGTAGCTGCATCGGTACGTCTTCTTAATGCTGGAAATGTAGCACTCGATCATTTGGTAACCTTCCCGTCGAATGGTTGTTTTGTATGCGGTGACGGCGTCGGAGATGGAAGGTCTTGCATCGACAGTTTCCCTCATTGGTGAAGTGCAGAGCAAAATTGCGAATGAGTAAAAGAACGCTAAGTTATGACCCCTGATCGCTATCTGATCCCATATGAAAGCTACCGTTGGCAGGACCGAGTTTAGTAGCGTGTATGCCTGCGTTTTCTTGGCTCGCTTCCGCTTGCGCTCGAGTCGGGCAACAAACGAGACTTCTTCGATCTCGTCGTCACTTTCCTGATCACTGACCTCAAACCGCTGCAGTACCTCCCTTTGATTCCGCGTAAGGTTGGCTGTGTCTCCAGCCAGCACCTTCGCGCACGCTATTGTAAATTCGGGAGAGTGTACGATATCGACTTGGGGCGATGTATTAACACAAAGCAGGTTAGAAGATGCCTAAAAATAGTCTAAAATGGACCAAACCTTACACAAGTTTGTAGTGCAAGATGGCTGCACTTCCAGGAGGCCGTCCAACCACACGCGAGCATCCAACATGGTGATGTCTTGTGCCTGCAGCGCCTTACTCCCATTCTCCACTCGACTGAGCTCCACAAGAAGACCGCGGAGGCGCTTCACTGACCGTGCACTTTGGAGAATCTCGGCGATCTCATCACCATCAACTGAGGGGAACCCGGCTATTCGAAAAAAGCGCTCGAACATTGCTTATGTCGAGCCCCAGCGAGTCTCCTGTCGCAAAATAGGCCGTATAGGCGTTTTGAAACTTTCATTCAAAATAGATATTAGCAAAATTACAAAATACTACGAGGTCAAAACCAAAAATAACTTACCGAAGGGCGGCTGCATAGTTCAATGTCTTCATCTTACGCATCAGTGTCTGGATAACTGCCACATCGTCTTCACAGTCGCGTAGGTAATCCTGCACTGTCAAGTTAAGATGATGACTCGTGCATCCAACAAGCGGAATGCCTACACGGGTTGCCAACAATCTGTTTACCGAGCTGTTGTCGGCTACAATAAACAGGCAATTCCCGAGATTCTTACTGTAATCTCTCTCAAGCGTGTGTGCTAAGAAAGCTTCGTGCGTGCGTGCCCCGCGATTGCCATCAGCCTCGTTTATGAGTGGTGCCATAGCCAAGAAGGGGGAGCGCCGTCCACTTCATAGCATGCAAACATCACAAGGAAATGCGCAGATGTGTGAGCCCAGCCGTCAATGATGACGCCAAACTGATCCGGCATCTCGCCCTTTATCTTTCCCTCAACGGCCAGCGTCACGGCCTCCATAGCTGTAGCGGTGCGTTAGAGAAGCATCGTAGAACATTGACAAAGGGACAACACTTACCGACGAGCTGCGTCGTTTTCACAGAAGCTAAGAGGTAGATTACCGGTTAGAACCCAGTCCATCCAGCCGTACACGTCTGTTGCCCGCTGTCGAACCCACGCATTAAGTGTTCCCCTGCCGTTGTCTGCCTCGCGTATGATGGTGACGTAATCCGGGTGTTGTGTCCAAACATGCTGGACCAGGTTGCTGTAGCTGGTCTGTGGTGCTTGTCGTCGAACGGTACCGCAGCCGTTCAACATCGTCGTCGAAAGCGTCCACGACGCTCGTGAAGTAGAAGCCGGCGATGTTTGCGCTTGTGTATTGCTGCTGTGCGACCATTGAGGAAGTTTCAAACTGAAGCAAGACAAATGAGAACGAAAGAGAAACTCTGATAGCTGGTAGGTTGTCCGCAGTCGAAAAATTAGAAACTAGAGTAGATTGTCTATATTCGTAAATAATTTATTTTTGACCGTCCATCCTTGAAAAACATTATTTTATTGATTGTAGTGTATTGTATTTCCCGTCAATATATTTGGTGTCCGCCAGCTGCACGAGATGCCTCGTCGACGCCAAGCTCTTCTGGATCGGGGTGGTACCGAAGGAAAAAGTGAAGCTGGTGGATGACAAATTCCAACGTGAACTCTCGCTGGAATTCAGCAAATTCGTCGTCGTCTGTGTTGGTCATCGTGAATTCGATAATGAGAACAAGGCCCAAGAGAGCTTAGTTTAGCAGAGAGATGACTAAAGTTCTTTATGAAGTGGCTGCAGCGTGTTTTCTAATGTTATACTCTGGCCATGCATGTCGTAGACGCGCGGCCTCGCGTTATAATGGTTTCCTAGCGCTGTGTCAAGTGGTCTTGCATGTGTGTGCCAAGTGTCAGCGTTGGATTCGATTGGGGGTGGCGCGTACTCAAGCGGAGCGAAATTCACCCGGTATCACTCAACCCCCCAAACTTTCTTCACCTGCTGATATCATACTAGTATACCTGAGAGGTGGACGAGAGGCGAGATGTACTTGGAGCCTGACCTACAGCATCGCTACCCCCGGCTACAGCAAATCTTACGTTCGTAGTGAGATAAACAAACGTAAACTACTTCGAAGTATAATTCTACGATGATTTGGTGGCCTAGTTGAAATGACGTGACATCTGCAGACGCTCTCTCAAACTCTCTAGCTGCGCGCTAGTAGTTGACGGACGGGACGCATTCGTCGTTGATCCGCGGTTAGCAGCAAAGTCATGGAATGAAGTGAAGCTACGACCACGAGTTTCTCCAGACAGTGCAGTTCCTGCCAGTGAAGGTGCTGCGGAAGCTGTTCTTGTTGTTCGAGTCGGAATGCCATTGTCTCGAGGCGGGAATAAGCGACGTGTGAGACTTTCATCTGATGCAGCAGTTCCATTGGAGATACTAGCACCGAAATGGCTAGTGATCTGGCTTGCCGTTGAACCAAGACCGTTGCTTGTGCTGGAGCTAACAGCAGCACTTTCTCCATAATTCAACCTCGTGGACTCGCCAGAATCCGACTGGTTGATGCCCATCTCTTCGAGAGCTTGACGTACAGGAGAAGTAGGCGGCACATCCTTCATTGACGCCTCAAAAGTACTAGAACGTGTCTTCGCCAGACTTTCAGCCATGATCTTGAGTGCAGACCGCATGTTGTCGTTCGCGATATCCACCATCATAACCTCAGCTCCAGGTAGAGTCGAGAAGAACATGTGCATCTGCATGAGAACACCAAAAATATCAATTCCCTCGAACGGAGTGAGCGAGCTTGCTTGAACATTGGATAATTTCAGCAGGATGCGTCCTACGAGCTGGTCCAGCGAATCCTCCTTCAACAGGTGCTTGAGTGTATCGTTTTTGTTGTAATCTCCTACATCATTGTGCATGAGTCGTTGTAGAAGGTTGATCACCGAAGGGTAGACATCTCCAGGCTTGGCCCGCTCTGTCAACTTGCGCATGGCCTTGTAAAGTGCCTTGAACACCATCAGATACCGTTTTTCTTCTGGCGGAAGCATCGCGATATCTGATGCAGGTAGATTGGCCTTCTCTGAGAACTTTTCCATTCGTGGATCCATGATCTTCGAGCACAGTTCTAGCAACACACGCTCCACCGTGTAGCGCTGCATACTTGCCACTGCGTCACTGTTGAAGACAACTGTCAGCGTTGTGATGCTAATTGCTAGGATGTACATTTCCGGTCTCTTCTCAGCGTTTCCAGCGTAAAAGGCTCCATGAATGCAATCACAGAGCGCCAGAACAATTTCGTTCACGTACGAGTGCAAAAATTCAACTTCCGACGGATCTGAAGGACGGTTGATAATCGCGTACAGACCCTTCAACGCATTTCCACCTTCCTTGTAGGCAGGCGTTCCGGCTGGCACAATTTCTTTCGAAGAGTTGATCAGCATTTCGATTGGCCGTAGCAACAATTCTTCAATTGCTGCGCTTTGCAAATCTTCCTCGGCAGCTTCATTCACTGGAGCATTCATATCAACGTCATCATCGTCTGGGTTAGCATTAAATTGCTGGATTCCAGCCATACGAGTTGGCTCGATAGCAGTCTCCGACTCTATCATGTTTGAATCGGTTGCAGTTTTCGCAAAAATGTTTGCCGGGGATGGTACTGGTGCCGCAGTAGCAGCAGCACGTCCAAAGCCAAAGCCAAAGCCAGCGCGCTGAGGACGTTGCTGTTGCGGTACATCTCGTTCTGGTGGGGCTTCTTGCTCAGCAGGTGCAACAGTTTGACTCGTGAAACTGCTGGCAGGTAGATGCTTGATACGAGCGCTTAGCAAGTCAATGCCCTGTTGTGTAGCAATGCCAGCAAATCGGAAGAACTTGTCTGGGTTTCCTCCATCCGTCCGCTTGTACACAGCAACCAGAGCATTAATTGCACTCTCGCGAAGCTCCTTCTCGTGGGCGACGACGTATTTTCCAACATCTTTGATGCATTTTCGACCAATAACCTGGTAACCGTGCACACTCACGATGTATTCCACTAAATCAATGCACTCACACCTGCTCTTCATGTTCTTCGATCCATTGAAGCACTCCAACAAGTACGGGACATATTTCTCAGGGCTATACACATCGACCACAAGCTTCATCACGTCACGGAAGCGAATTCTGAATCGAGGTTTAGATTGGCCACTCTCCTGGAGAAGATATGGCAGCAGAATAGCTGCCTCAACATCGTCCAATTGATACTCCATATCTTTCAGCATCTCAAACAGCTTGACCAGCACCTCCAAAAGCTTGGCAAGAGCTTGAACGTTGTTGTCAACAACACGGAGAGTGCACCACTTCAACACCAAGTCAAGTGACGAAATCACCTCGTCAGCTTGGTGCACAATGCACAGCGTCAGCTCGTCCATTGCAGCAAGCATACCCTTTTCCAAGGAAGGAGCAAACAGTTTAGCGTGAAACTCTGGTGACAAAAAGGATTTCCACTCTGCCTCAAGTTCACCCTTGCGCGTGTTCATCTCACTCACGGATGTCGTCTCGAAAATCCACCTGTTGTACTGACCCTTGGAGATTCTTGCCGGCTTGTTTGTACTCATCTTCATCAATGGTGCGGTTTCCTTTGCTGAGCTCTCTGCAGCCGAGGAAGAAGATGCCATAGGAGCACGGAGTGACCCAGGACGTGTAAGGCGTGATTTGGTAGGAGTATTGGACGCAGAAGCACTAGCCCTCCTCCGGATTCCACCTCGAGCGATGCCGCTACTGGTAGCACCATGGCCTACAGCCGATGGAGCCACCGGAGGGGTTGCACTCACAGCGGGTATAGATGAAGGAGGTTCACTTGCAGCGGTGGCACCGCCACTAGCTTCAACTGCATCACAGACTTTTTGTAGCAATGGCTTGAGAGCTCGCATAGCGGCAGGCTTGATATCGCGGCAACCTGTCGTCAATACCGTGTCTTGGCCCACAGACTTCATCACTTCAACGAGCAAAAGTTGTGCCTTCTCTCGGGCCTCAGAAGACTTGTCCATCATACACTGCACAGTCGGAGCAACCAAACAGTTTAAATCAAGCTTCTCGCACCTTTGAATGTGTTCCGCAGCCCAACCAAGAAGTTCTCCACGTCCAACGGTGTTCAGGAGACCTTCCGAAAGAGGAGAGAGCAGACTTTCCATGCAAGCAGATGAGGTCTGATTGCTGTGATAAACCCACTTATGCAGAGCATTAATAGCTGCGGTCTGCATAGTCTTCTTGTTGTCAGCAACGCCAGCGATCAAGGTCGCACCCAAAATTTTGGACATCTTAGCGATGTCAGGTCCCACGCTAGTTGCTACCACCCCGATAACATTCGCAGCTTTAACCTTCAAGTTTGCGTTCGAGTCATTAAGACGAGCTTTAAGACCGCGGAGTACTTCTTGCACAGGACGCGTAAACTCAATCGCGCAACCAGCTCCTTCGCAAATTGCTTGGACATTATCCATCGCCTCAGCACGCTTCTTCCAAGCAACTTTATCGGTCTCATTTTTCATATCCTCCAACAGCTCCTTTGTAATCTGACTGCTCACATCAACACGACCAAACAATGCACCAGGGTCTGCTGCGGCTGGAGCTTCATCTTGGTCCTTAATCTGACGCTTAACAGTCCCCATTGCCGTCTCTGGGTTAAATCCAACCTTTTTGAATTCATCTTCCACCGTTTTAGCCAAAGCTGGCTTCCAGCTTTCCAAATTCAAAATCGGCAGTAGTGCTGGCCCGAGTTGCGAGTACATGGTACTAAGCAGCGAAGTTGCGGCACTTCGAACCTTAGGATTGGAGCCTTCTAATCCCTGGGGTCCTTTTGCATAATCAATGAGAGCGCGCGGGTTGCAAATTGTTATGCCAAAATCCTTCACACAATCCGACAAGACCACAAGCGCCTCAATATGCGCTAGAGGCAAGCGCACCTTCGGCATGTACTCAATCATGCATCCAGTCGTATATGATGGACTGGTCGCTTCACAAAACTGAAGAATCATGGTGCGGACTGCCTCGTTCGCCTTCCTGTCACCAATCTTGTCACAAGCGCGTGGGGTGACAAGACATACAACACCACGGGGGAACTTGCCAGCAGCTGTCTCTGCAAATGTTCCTACGGCCTGGAATGAACTCTTCAGGACGTTGATATTGCTGTCCTTGAAATCTTTCACTTGTTTCGACAAATGCACGGTGAACGCCTCGATCACTCGCATGGTCATCATGTTAGAGTTTGCCTTTGCGTATTCCTCCAGTCCTTCAATCGCTCCTTTGCGTTCCATCCATTTGGAGCTAGCAAACCCTTCCTGAATTGACCCCCAATTTTCCAGGCCAAGTTCAGAAATGATATCTTCCGCTTCATCAGCTGTAACTGAGACCGACATAGGTGAGAAGTCAGTGCTTGCACCACCTCCTGATGCAGCCCCAATACTTGATCCTGCAGCTGGTGGTTTTCGTGAAGGGGCGGATTTCGCCGCTGCACCTCCAGCTCCAGGCTTCATTCCAAGTCGACTTGGAGGTCCACGCTTTTTCAAAGAGGGGCGCTGAGGAGCAGCAGGAGCGGGAGTAGTTTCCATTTCCACATCGATATCGGGCTCAGATATCTTAGATCCACCAAGACTAGAACGACTTGTAGCGCTTCCTGCACTCCCTGGACGTGATGGTGGTGCACTACCTTGACGGGAAGGAGTTGCACTTCCTGGACGAGAAGATTGAGCGCTGCCGGGTCGAGAAGATGGCGTAGACGCGGTTCCACTACCAAGGCTTTTCTGGATGGTTTTGAGTGCGCGTGGGTTCTTTCGAGCAATCTCATCCATCATCTTCTGCAACCATCCAGCCGATTGCTCAGTTGCCTGCAACAGCACAATGAAAGACTTTTGACCCGCCTCACGTACTTTTGGGTCAGTGTCATCAATCCCCTTCATAAAGAGCGCTCCAAATGACAGAATCAACGCCTTATCGTTTATATCCACGTAGCGGTTCTCAACAGCACGTGTCATGAACGCCATCGTCTGCACTCGCGCAGGTGGAGCTTTGTTCTTCGATGCATCGCATGCAGGCTTGAGATCATCCATCATCATGTCGATAGTCATAGCGTGCTGAAGAAACATGTCCAGAGTCTTATTTGTCGCGTTCAAAATCACTGATTTTTTGTCCGAAAGCTTTCGCAGCATATCAGGGAAAATCGTTCGCGCATATTGCGTGAAATTCTTCCGTAAGCCGTCCGCAAGGGCGCCATACACTTCAATCGACTTCGCCACAATGTTCACATTCGAGTCGTTTGTCAGCGGTTTCAACGTGGACACCAGTTCGTAATAATCACCATTCGCCAGCTTGGGTACAGGGCCAATCAATTCCAAAACAATCTTCAACGCTTCCACTTTTTCGCTCCATTTCGGAAGTGCCAATTTCGCCTTAAACTCTGACTTGGGAAGCTTAGCAAGCAAATCCACAGTATCAGCAAAATCGCGTGGGTCAAAGGCTGCAGGGGCAGGTTCAGCCGCACCTGCTGTAGCATTCGAAGTTTTTGCCCCAGCTCCACCTGCAGCTTTTGCCGGTTTCGAACCTCTGACAAACTTGGTCGGAGCTGCTTGACCAGGTACAACATCCTTAATTTGTTCTTCAAACTCAGTTTGCTGTGCTTGCCGAAGGTTGGCCACTATATCCTGAACAAGGGCCGGCCCAGTCCATCTATGAATCTCCACCATGATACTCATCGCAATCGGGCGGACTTTCACAGCACCTTCCATCAGCTTGGGCAGAGCTGTCTTAATCGCTTGCAGTGGCGCTACTCGTGGACCGTACTCCTTTAATGCATCAAGTATACAGGTGGCACAAGCCGGCGGCACCTTTGGTTTGCGGTTATTCGTTCCTTCCAGTAAAGCTGTTACCGTTTCTTCCGCGGCACCTGCAGCAATAAACGCGTCTGTAAGCTCCGTGCAGAGCTTTACGATGCCTGGTCGTGCCGAAAATCCTTTATCTGTCACGCGCGCCATCACTCCACTCACAACCTCCTTATCGAACGGCAACACGTTGATCGTATACGCGAGCACAGCTGCAATGCCTGCTTCCATAGCACTAGCATTAGCGTCCTCACACATCTTTGGGAACAGATCCATGGCTTGCCTCACTTGACTGGTCTTGGTTCCAGGCTGTTCAAACAGCGTCTTGAGCTCCTCAAAGCCTTCTTTCCGTGTCTTCCAGTTCTTGTCCGTCAGTTTGGGCAGAACAGCGTCCAACGAGATACTTCCAGCACTGTCCACCTCCATATTGGACAGAGTATCGGCCACATTCTCCATCTGAGTATCTTTGACACTTGGAGATGGGTCCATGGCTACATCTTGAGCTCCAGTATCATTCATAGCCGCATCTTCTCCTGGAGCTTCCATCTGGACATCAGTTACTGCAACTAGGGCTGGAGAAGGCTTTTTAGCGGCTGGTAAAGGTGGAGAATTGGCTACAAAAGTCTTCCTTTGAGGTACTGGAGGTGGAGAGTTCACCACGCCGCCGAATTTGGGCGCTGGAGGAGCCTCCTCCTGTGCATCGCCTCCTTCTTCATCACCATACTGGATATTGGACGAAATAGACTTGGAGATGCTCATCAGAGACGCCACATCGAAGCCTGCGCACATGCTGCACTTGCAACTGGCATTGCGAAGGCATTTCTCAGCCATTTTCAATGAAACTTGCACGAGTAGATAGCTACAGCAGTCAGAGAGAAGCTGATACACGACTTAAATGTGCTGACGCAGTCGTATCAAGCGGAGAGGGACGAGTAGCTACCGCGTCCTGGCTTGGGGAGTGTCAAAATGCGTTCCGCCCTCAGAAGGAAAATTTAGTGTGTCGGCTCGGAATTTAAATTTTCAGTTCGTATGCGACATGAAACATCTTACTGGAACCAAATGAAATCAAGAGTGATGGTCAGTAATTGTGATATTTACTCCCGCCAAAAAACTTACAGTTGGGCAGAAATGGATGCGGAATGCTCGATGACGACGAGCCTTATGCGCTGGCTGGCCTTTTACGCCTCGGACGCACAGGAAGAGTGTGTTAGTATAGTGTTGCGAGTGTTGAAGCTCGCGTAAGTTACGGAATTTTTGCGAAATTCTGGTTATAATATGTAAAATATGATGAAGTTGCCCTTCTTGCTAACGTTATATTTGCATTTTGTGCTTCATCGGGTGTAGATTCCCCCATGCAAGCGATGAACAGGCTGCTGTAGGTGGGTGGCGCGCTGTGTTAGCAGTGCTAGAGAGATTCTACGACTCCAATTTGGCTGTGAACATCAAAAGACTGGAGAGATCAAATGCAGAACTGAATGACACGCTTCGAGCTGTCCTGGAGCTTGTTCTTGGCGCTGTGGTGCGGTGCGAGACCAAGGAAACGTTTGTGAAAGATATTTTGACAATGGAGGATGGCGTCCAAGCTGATCTAATGGCAATTATCGAGAAAGTTATGGCGCAAGGGCCTGCAATTCTTAAAGTTGAAGCTGATGATGAGAAGAAACAAGAAAAGGAAGCCCCGGGGCTTGGATCTCCTCTGTATTTGTCGAGAAATGCTGCATTGGAGAGTCTTCAAAGAGAGAACAAAGTGTTGAAGGAAGAAAGTGTACGTGAACGGAAGGATTCGATGATGGGAAGAGGCTGACACGTTGGATCCGTGCAGATTTATCTAGCCACAGAGCTGGAGCGGACGGTGAAAACGCTTCAAACCGTAGAAGGCGAAAAGGAAAAGCTGGCGGAGGTGGTGCAGGAGTTGAAGGATCATGTTGATACAGATGCTATGCGAATGGAGCGAGCGATGCATGCTCAGTATGACGAACGAATACGGAACCTTCAGCTTGAGCTGGATCTGGCAAAGACTGAGCTGAGCGATAAAGCGTCTTTGGCGCAGAAAGTATCGACACTGAGTGATGAGGTTGATTTGTTGCGGCCACTTGCTGACAAGATGAAGAAGGTGGGCACGACCATGGCAAAATATCAAGCAAAAATTGACGCGTTGTCAGGAGCCAAGGACACTCTGAAGGTGAGCTCTTTGTAATGTGTATTGAGATATTATGGTCTGACGCCTATGCGGCTTCCTTTACGTCCTAGCGGCTTGAAGGCACAAACGCTGAACTGGTGGAAAGAAATCTTAAGCTTGAGAGCGAACTGGCCAAAGCTGCTGCCTTGCAACGAAAACTCAATGAGGCAAAAGAAGCAAATACTGCCGTGGTGAGTTAGTATTATTTACTTTGATAACATATCACCCGTGCCTAACCTGCTGTATGTTCTATTCACTAGGAATTTCGTGTATCAGAACTGGAGACATTGCTTGGTCGAGAAAGAGTGAAATTAGCAACGACTTGCTCTGAGCTCGTCGTTGTCCAGAGCGCCCTACATGAGTCAAAGACACTAAATACACAGTTGCAAGAATCTTTTCACCACCAGTCGACTTCCGATGCGAGTGTCAGTTCCGCTGCTATGGCTAGTGGCATCAGTGAGTTTAACCCAGAACTCATGCAGAAACTAAGCCGCTTGGAGTTCGAAAATGGAGAGCTGAAGAAACAAGTCGACAGCGACACGAAGGCAAGAATTGATAAACTACTGGATGAGATCAATGACTTGACTCGACTGAAAAAGTCGTTTGAGAAAAAATACTTCGACACCCAGCAAGACCTGCAGTCTACACAGTCTGAATTGAAGCAAACAGCGCAACACTTTGAAAGTGCAGTCGCAGAGCTCCATACAAAATCACGGGAGTTTAACGAGCGGAAAGAATGCCTTGAAGAGGATGTTGTGGCCCACGCTCTGGAATTGCGAACTGTGATTGCAGCCCGTGATCACTTGGCAGCAGAGCTGGCTGATAGCAAGAAACGCGAGAATGGTTTGAACCGAGATGTGTTGGATCTGTATCAAGACCTGTCCGCATCAAAGGAAGCTCGCCATTTATTAGAATTCCAGAATGAACAGCTCGAGCTGAAATGCGAATGCCTGTCAAACGTCAGGGATGACCTTGGATCGAAGCTAGCTCGCCAAATTGAGTACACTGCCATGCAAGCTGAGGATGCAATTGCGGAACGATTGCGATTTGCACATCAAGAAGAGGACAAGCAGGCTCAAACCTGTCTGAAATATGAAGAGTGCATTGCTTTGAACGCTGCTGAGATTGATCAGGTAACGACAACATTACAACAAGCTGAACGCAGGCATTTTGAAGATCGTCGAAGACTGGAAGCTAGCAACCTTTCAACGACGAAAGAACTGGAGCAATATCGAAACAAATATTCCGTCTCCAACGCAGATTGGAGTAAGCAGGAAAAAGAGCTCCATAAACGAATTACTGTGCTTGAAAGCATGCACACGCAATCCGATCAACACGAGCAAGAGTTGAAGGCGACAATCAAGAGCCAACTCCATTCAAATGCTCGGCTTGTGGAGAAAAACCGAGCCCTGAAAGCGGATGCTGTAGAGAAACGAGAGGTGATCGCAAAACTTGAACTCGCGAAAACTCGGCTAGAATCAAGAGCAGCGTTGCTCGAGAAAGAACGGAATTATTTTAGTGCTCAAGAGGAGAGGAAGAGGGATGTTGAAGATGCAGTGGCGGCATATTCTTCGCAGTTGAGCACACAAGTTACTGCGTTGGCATCGGAGCTGTCGAAAGTTTCCAAGGATAACGTGGATTTGCGCTCAAAGCAGGTTGGATGCCGTTGTAGCGTTGCATCTCCACCACGAGGAGCTGAAGCGAAGAGTTATTACTTGACCCAGATCCAGCAGTTGGATCAGGATAAGCACCTCGCCAATCAGAAGCGCCGTGAACTGCTTCTTGTGAACGCAAAGCTTATCCATGAGCAGAAGCAGCTTCACTTGAAGAATTTAACCCTGTCAAGCCGTGTCTGCGACCTGGAGGAGTCTGTGAACCATTGGCGATTGCGCGACGAGAGGAGAATGAAACAAGAAGGACACCCCATCTTGGACCTTGACAACGAGGTTTTTGCCTGTACAACCTTGGAAAGAGACCTAGAGTCAACAACAAACCATGACACAGGTGATGAACTACCAACACAGCAGGATATCCGAGAGAATGAACCTCAGATGGTCAGAGTGGGCAAACGTGATGGGTCTTTGTCTGCTGTCTCGAGCGTGGAAGACATGACGATCCTTGAGCGCAGTACCGCTACATCAGTTCGCAGGAAGCGCAAATTGGAGTCCGAGAACGGAACACCTGAAAGTGTTCATCCGACCAGTGCAAAGCCAGTTGCATACAGTGATTTCACCGAAGCAGAAGCGTTCTTCTCGCAACGACCCCCACCCAGCTCAAAGTCAGCCTCCGAACCTCGCTCAAAGCGTCGACTGTCCCACTTCATCACTCATAACCACAAGAACAACAAGCAACCAGATAAGCCGTCAGAGTGCACCCAGCAATAAGTCGCCACAAAATGTAAGTAAATGAAAGACAAAAACTCCAGAAGAAGGTAAGTAAACAGCATGAAGAATTCGGATCTTTATCCAAAATTCATCTAACAAGCTTCATTCTCACGAATAGAAAGGTTTCTGTCCACATTCCAGACCTCCTTGTTGCAGGTAGTGGCAGTACTTGTCCTCGGTACACGTAGCCGTCCCGTTCCCGCAGTTTGCAGCTCCATTGGCGTCATCCACTGCATCTGGTGGGGCACAGACACAGCTTTCACCTGCTCCATGGAGACAGAGACACATAAACTCCCTCTTGCACACGGGTGGGTCTCCGATCTTCCTGTTCAGCTCTGCTGCTGGGTCACAGACGCCCCACGGCACCACAGCCGTCTCCTCGATCAAGAACGGGTTGTCCTCCATATTGTTTGGGTCGTAAGCCAGACAGGACGGGGCTGTAGCAAACATCTCCTGGCCTGGTTCCATCCTGCAGACGAAGTTCTTGTTGGCGCACATGGGCAGTATATTGTCTGGATAGTCGCAGTCATCTCCGTCCGCCACCACGTGGACGTAGTATTTCGGTGTTGGGAGCTGCGACGAGCTCACTTTTACCTGCACATTGCTGTTGAGAGGCTCAGCGCTGGATAAAGAAGCCGTGAAGCTCGACGCAACAGCTACGAAGCCCAGGAGATGCATCATATTACCGTCAGATTAGTTTTTGCTGGCTCGAAACTAGATGAACACACAATTCAAGAGCATTTTGCTTTATCAAGGGTTTGGGATAGGATAAACTGCAGATGTCTAAGATTTACTTCTGTTGTACATTTTTACAGCATACCAGCATCTTTGAGCCGTTGCGAAACCAACTTCGAACACCGAAAATCAGGAAAAGTTCTTGTTATCAGATACGAGAAACTTTGTCATAGCTAAACATTTACACTCAAAGAGGATCAGAGATGATCTCTTCAGAGTCGACACTTAGGCGCTGCCGCTGTCATCGCTGTCTTCACTGTCATCTCCGTCGTCCTCGACACAAATGCCGAAGTTGTCAAAGTCTTCACAGGTCAAACCGGAGTCGCATGTGCTGTCGTCCGTGCAGTCACTGTAAAGCGACGTGCTGCTGGGTAGATACGGTGCAGTCGCGCATTCCTGGTAGCTGCCCTTGGTGCGGCAGTACTTGCCCTCGTCACAGTCATTGGTTTCTCCACTGGAAGTTGTGCAGTTGTCAGCAGTGGCACGACCCGTACGCCACGCATCAGGCGGCATGCAGTAGCACTCGACATTGGCGAAGTCATTGCAGAGACATTGGAAGTCGAAGAGGCACTTGGACGGCAGCGACGCGTTGTTGAAGCTGCACTGCTGCCACGGCATCGTGACGGTCTTATCCACCGAGTCCAGGAACGAGTCGTCACGCTCCAGACACTTCTGAGCGCCGGTTCCGTCGTCTTGGCACGAGTAGGAAGCACTTTCGCACAGTAGAACGTCACCACCGTTAGGGCAAGTGGCATTGTCGGCGATGACCGTCACTTCACGGAACTTCATGTGACTGTGGTGGTGGACCTTGAGGTGCGAACCAGTGGTCGTGGATGCCAGCACAGCAACAGCGATGAGGAGAGAAGAGTACATTGGTTTCCAGGTGGAGTGTTGCTGTCGACGAGGTGGATCGGGAAATGATCTTTGGTGGAGGATAGCAAAACTCGATAAATCAGATTTGTTATGCTATGTCCGACGAGAAGTGTCGTATAATTGGAATTTTACTACAGTGTAATAAGTGGTGGGTGATCATAGAGGAACAATCCTTCGGACAGAGAAAGTCGCAGCTGCGATGCTGACGTGCTGAATTACGGATATGGATTCACTGAAAATGCCCCACCGGTATGGTCCACTATGAACCAAAGATCCACTCAACATTATGGAGAACGAACATACTTTTGTGCGCTGATGGTCTTGTTCACGTCACGTACCCAGCTTTATCCACTCAAACTTGAACGAGAAATCACAACCTGCATCCAAAATACGAAAATTAAAGAGATTCAAATGATGACCATCTTGAAAATCAAAAAACGTACCAAAGTGTTCGATCCGATATGTCAAGGTGAGCAGTATCCACATCATAAGAGTCGACTGAACGAACAACGTTTGTGTCTCCAAGACAAACGCTAATTGGTAGAGTGTGTTTATCCCGCAGAGTCGACCCTTGAACACAACCAGAATGACAAAAGATCCGAATTCCATCAAAGCGTACGCGAATATCCGAGAGACGACATCGGTGATGTTCCCGTTGTTGATATCTTTCAGTTCGGAATGATATTCTGAGCTTGGAAGATGCATCATTGCCAGGACGAATATCCCATAGACAGTAGGGACGATAACCTCCATATACTCGGCTAAAACAAGGCATTCAGAAGTGAACAAAACTTCCAGTGCCTCCTGAAGAATGATTGAACCATTAACGACTGACTGTTTTCTTGAGGAACTTTTGCTACCAACCGCGGCGATAATATCCCCTTTTTTTGGAGATAGTTTCAACGCCGGGTTAACTTCCGCAGTTGCAATTTTACCACGGAAACAACGATTTATCCAGTTTGTTCGGGACACTTTATCCAGGTTTGGCGTGGCAAAAATCGTTCTGGACATCGTTTTCAGGTTATGCTGATACGAATTGGTACAGTACCCTCTGCACAGAAAGCTCTCTATCTTCCCTAAAAGCGTTCTTCTTTCATCTGACAGTTCATGGTAAATGCATGAACGCACTTGAATTGCGTTTGAAATTTCAATATCGTGAGTGCACAATTCTCGAACCGCAACGAGAAGTTTATCCGTCGGTTGAAGGTTTATCCCGGGTATAGATCGCAGTCGTGATAATATTCTTCGCGTACGTTGATGTAATTCATGCAACTCACTTGCGGTTTGAACCAGATCAAGTGCCATCACACCCGCCAGAGTTAACGAAGATACAGATTGGATGAAGGAAGCAAAGTAAAAGGCATCGAAGAAATCCACGGTAAACACAGCTTGGACTGGAATCATATCTTCTTTTTGAGCCGCTGCAGACACGAACATCAATTTCAACACCAGTCGGACAATCGGAAGGATCATTAGAACTGGAATTTCGTACGGAGACTGGCTAGCTTTAGTGAAAAGAATTTGATATGCTGGGTATACGATGTACATGATCGCTTGCAGCAACCCCACTCGATTGAGCCGACGAAGCTGTTCCCGCCGAGATAAAATCTGCTTAAATCCACTGCTTCCGACCACCAGACGAATATACACCAGAATCACAGTAGACGTCACCAGACAGAGGCTAAACATGAAGAATGGGATTGGAAAGACCCATAACCTTGCAGTCACCATCCCTGCAGTCACATATCCAGTTGCCATTAGCATGCAGTACCCTACAGTTTCTTTCAATGAAAATGGAGGAACATCCAACCAAAATCCGATTTGAATAGAGGCCGCATTACCGATCCCAACGCCAGCTACCGCAGCACGAACCCAAAATCCATAATTTGCTTCCCAACCATCGGCAGGGTCTTGCAATGGAACGCTTTCTTGACAGAGAACCAAAGTAATTACGAAAAGGGGAACACCAATCGTCACCAATAATACTCGATCGAAGGAAGTGTTTTTCGTATACTCTTCCAGTGCCAGCATTCGTTCAACTGAATATTTGCCACCGTAATGTTCCAAGTGAACTGCAAACCACAAATCAATCAGACGTTTGAATTGGGAGGAAATTTCGGTACGTAGGCGTTCTGAACAGGATGAAGGTGGTTGTGAAGACTCTGAAGCAACAGTTCTCGTTCTTGTTGCATTGAAGCGGCTAAACATCTTTGATAATGGAGAAATGCTAGCCTGTCGTTGAGTAATTGAGCTAAAATCAGCCTGTAACTGCCCCCTGTTTGAGTTATCGCGAAAGTGATGTAGTAACCTGGTTAAGGTACAACTGGACAAATTAGCAACAAGACACAGGGATGTACAACAAATCATCTTGTTTCTTGATCATTCCAGTAGATCTTCCACATTAGGTTACCGACAAGAACTGGTGATGGCTGTGTTGTAGCTGCACAAAGCAGTCGGAGACTCCAACTAATACTCCACGCATTATACTACGTTGTGTTCTACTTGAGAGTACCGGTACTCTCAAAGTTCGTACTAACATTGGATCGACCGGAATGCAGTGTCTGACAGGTAGGAGCACCGCAGAGGTACGCTAGCGCACGTGGCGGTCTACTACGGCCCCATATTCGCCTCTCTGCAAGCCTCGGGCGGGTCGTCGACATTCTTTTCATTCTGCAATTCGCCATGTCTGGGAAATTGTGCCTCCCGCCGGACAAGCAAATGTACGAAGACGACATCGTCCCTGTGACGCCTCCACCGCAGTCACCACCTCCGAAGCGAGCCAAGCGCCAGGATGCCAAGGACCGCATCGCCAGGAACAAGACTTTAGACTTCTTCGTGATGATGAAGACGCTCAGAGCCTTCAGCAAGCCCGAGGTTCCCGTTCACAAGGTGCTGCACTGCCTGCGCAAGCACGGCGGGTGCGGGAAATCAGTGGACCGAGACGTCAACGCAGCCAAGAACATCCTCAGCGTGCTACAGAACGAGCTCTCGGGCATTTCCGAGCGGCCTCTCCGTCTCCGGCACTAGCCCCCAAGGATAATAACCAATCTTCAGCCCATCCATCCGTTGGGTGGTCTCATTAGCGTGAGAACGACTCCTCCCTTGAAAAAGGAGGAGCGATGTTGACCGCCGGTTCCTCTCAGAAAAAAAAAAAGAGGAAATCGGTATTACGAGGACTGGAGCACTTCAAACGCAGGCGACGGTCGTTCAAACGATCTAGACCTTCGGTGGAGAGTTTTGTTCCCTTAAAGTGAAAGAAAAACATACATCCAACCATCAAAGGGTAAAGTCACAACTACAGATACATTTTGAAAAGTAAGAATCCACTCAATGGGTCTCATAAAACTGCCTCTCTGTGCTTGGCGTGAACATGACTTCTCGTTCCGTACTGCTGGTGATCGATGTGCGGGCGGCGTCGATAGCTTTTCCCTTCTTCAAACGTAAATCCCTTCGAGCGAACGCCACTGCACTGAGTGTCTGAGCTCGGTGCATGCACAAGATGCAGACGACACATCTGTTCATACTCACTCGTCCATCCATGACGTCCACGGGGATTTTCCGTACTACCTGGCACGTACTACACACCGCTTCGCGACAAACCAGACAACGGTGGAAGTTTCCGCTGCCTTTCGGGCCCCCGAACGCATTTTTACATCGTCCTACACACTCCGTCATAACCGGAGGTGGGTGACGCTGTGCGTATTCCCCAGCGTCAAGAATCATCCACGCCAGTTTCTTCGAGTACGCAGCATCACTGGTCATTCCAGCCCCCAATACGCAACTCACAAGGACTGGGAAAGCTGCAAATTCAGGAACGATCCCCATTGGGGCAGCGAAGCCTTTCATATAAAGCTCCACTTTGCCGTTCGACAGCTCTGTCTTGAGCCAACAGAGCGAACACTTAACGCGGAGATAGTTCTGGTTGTTCATAGGCTCAGTGAAATCCACCGAGTGGACCACGTAGTAGCCCATCCGTTCCCCGTGCGTGTTCGTCGTCATCCCCATAGAGATCACCAAGCACGCACCACGGGTTTTCGTTAAAGGCAGCGACATTCCAAGTGTACATCGTGCAACACCGCAGAATCGGAACGGATCTTCGTCACTTTGTTCGGCAATCGTCGCCAACCAGTGGAAGTTGTCCATCATATCGCCTACAACTGCCGTTCGCATCTTGACGGTATCGTCACTGTCAGCAAAGCAGCCATACATTTCGTCGTCCAATGTGCCTTGTAGCATCCCGACGATCTTCACGGAAGGAGCGGATTTGCACGGAACAAGCTGTAAACTTCCGTCCATTGCTCGAATCGACGGGTACGTTGGTCGGGGACCTGAACGTTCACGATAGACGATGAGGTTGTCCCGATGACCGACATCTTTCCAGGCGTTCGGATCCACTACGCGCTTCTCAGTGAACCGGAATCTGTCGTAGTACTCAACGGTATCCAGTACGACTTGGTCAGCCAAATCTTCCAGACGACGAGCTTCTTCTTGGGAAAGGTATAGTCGTTCTTGAGAGGAGGTGGACCGGGTTACTCGTTCCGACGATGTTGTGCTGCTCATGATCAAAATCGATCGGTGCTGGACTGGGGAAAAGGAGAAGTGAGCTCGAGGTCTGCAATCTGGGAGACGATCGCCTAAGCGAATCCATGCGGGGGCGACCCAGTTGCAGTTCGTTTAACGTTAGCTCCGAACCGAAATCCCGGCCTGTCTCCATCATTTCCAGCGACAAAGATTGTCAATTCAGCTTCAGAGCATCCAGACAGTGTCTCTATCAGACAGGAAAGACGTACTCGTCGTGTTTTCACTTCCGCCTAAGGCAGTTACAGCGTGATCATGGAGTATAGTGCTGACCAGTAGGTCTTGTCATATTGCCGTTGTAAAATCCGAACAAATATCTCTTTGATCAAATGATACAGTTCATCACTCTTACAAAATTTCAATCAAAGTAAATATCAATCGTATTTGTTAAAATTCATTATAATATTTGGAAGGTATGTTAAAGGAATCGACAGGCCAGCTCGGCACTTGACGCGAACCGAACCGAATCAGAGTTTGCCAACCTCGACACGTTCGTGTTGACCATTGGTACGAGTTTGTCTTGCACTGCGTTAAAACCAGCTGGAGGTCGGGGGAAGATTTGAACCATTGAAAGTGCCCGAAAACTCGTTACTCGCTTTCGAGTTACCCTGTCGTTCCGTTGGAATTCAGGCGCAATACGTTTCATTTGAGGCCGTAGCCTCAGCTTTTCCTAGGTGGAAGTACATGTACTACCTCCTTCTCACTACGACGCAATACAAATGATCGACTTTGACATAACGTTTTCCTTTGAACGTCGGACCAATGGTTCACTTCGTTTTTCTGTTACCACTTCAACATGTACTATCCGATCCTACCACCTAAACTACTTGTCACTCTTCGTTCGAATGAACCTCTTTAGAGAATATACTCAGTCGTCTCAGTACTGAGTGCTCGATTGCTTCTCGCTCTAGCCATCGCCAATTCCCTCTCCGCGAAGATAATAGCGTTTTCCTGTTTTGCATGCAACATGCAGAGGAAGCAAATGCTGCACTTTGTTTGCTGCACTGCGCCGTCTGCTGCTACATCCACTGTCACTTTGCGCGTCGTCCGGCAGCAATTGCAAACGAGCTGCAAGCCACACAAGATGAAGGTGAGTAAGATACTCGTTATCCCATCCAAAGTGAAAGTCCTACCGCTCGACAGACGATGCAACATCCGAATTTCCGCTTCTTAGCCACACCGAAATGTGCTTTACATCGACCAACGCATTCTTCTTCCGAGGATTCCAAGCTGCAGCATTCTAGTTAGTCTAAAACATTAAAATACGCCACAAGAAAATAACTTACCGACGGGTAGATCGTACGGAATCGTGCAGCATCCAGCGGATTTTCTTGGAATACGCAGTATCGCTGGTCTGTGCAAGACCCAAAGCTGAATGAAGCGCAGCATTCACCACCGCAAACTCTGGTACACTCCCCATTGGTGCGAAAAACCCTTGCATATACAGCTCTACCCCTCCATTGGGTAGTTCACACTTGAGCCAGCACATTGAACCTTTCGCACGGATGTATTTACTCGTTGAATCGGAATTGCCAATTCCCAATTGCGTACTTCGATTCATTGGTCCATTGGGACTCACATCCACTGAATGAACGACGTAGTAGCCAACTCTTTCACCCCGTACAGTGTCAGTAATACCCATGGATGTCACGACGCAGTAGTCCCGTTTCTTAGCGAACGGACCACACCCAGTGGTTCCCAAATCCATCCATGTTACTCCACAGAATCGAAATGGATCGTCCTTAGTAGCTCCTTTGATACGAGAAAGCACTCGAAAGTCATTGACTTGGTCATGAATATAGGAAGATCGGAGTTTCGCTGCATTTTCATTGTCGATGTGCATCCCATACATTTCATCATCCAGTGTGCCCTGAAGAGCTCCAAGTACCAACAAAGTAGGCACTGACGTCTTGGAAAGGACCGGTTCCAATCGACCGTCGAGTGTACACAGTGTCTGGTGTTGGTTACGCCATGATTCGCGCTCTTTGAAGGCCACGAGGTTATCTCGACGTCGAATTTCTTTCCACTGTTCATCGTGCAGTCGTCGCTTGCGGGTATCTCGGAAATGCAGATAATCCGCCAGAGTTTGATGCATTATCGAGTCTGCGAGATGTTCCAGCTGATCTGCTTCTTCCACGGATAAAATGAGCGGAGAAAGCGGTCCATTGATGCATGGTTCACGAACGATAGGACGGTAGTTCCTGCTGGTTGTCACATTAGCGGAAGTGTTGACTGAAGCGCTCAAACTGGCTGAAAACGTCATGGAGCCATTGAGTTGAGCGGTGAATTGAGGTGGCATTGTCGGTTCTACAGAGGAAATCGAGAAGTGATGGTTGTTCAGCTGCAGGACCAAGTCAAACATATCGAACGCTCGATAGAAGCGAGTTCCACCTTGGATTTCGGGTTGCAGATTTCGAACATCCGGCTTGAATTCTTTATTTTCACAAAACGTGGTTGTCATTAAATACCATTGACGTTGATACGATACTAGAGCGCTAGAACACAAATACTGGGCAGCACATATCAAGTGGAGAATTCGTTTTATGGATAAAGTTGTAGTAAAACAGATAATTGCGGATATCCTAAAAATGCAAGTCCCTTTCAGAAAACAACGAAAAACTGTGATAATGGCCTCATCTAGCGGTGGTCTACGCTCACCCCCTAATGCTTCGTCTCCATCTTCCTCTCCAACTTTAGCGGAAGAATTATGCAAGGTTTTGCTCTCTGGTGGAAGAGAATTTACGATTCCTCCTTCGACATGCAGCTCATTCACTGTGGTTGTAAATACTCGATCGAACGAATGCTGAGTATACGAAAACCACTTCGTTAACTCGCGTAGTATTTCTGTCTATTGCTTTACCGATACTTATCATCGTCTTGATCTTATGCCAAGAAAGCATTCCACTACAAAAACCAACGGATGGGTGGAAAGCTAACTACGGTTTCTGAATACGAGTCGCTCTGGTTGAAATTGCTATTGCTCAAGCTGTAGGGAACAAAATAGAGTCATGGCTACAAGCACCACCACTGTCTTTTAGGCAAACGTTTGCTTACTGCTTCATTGTTGGTGGTGGACATGTCGTTGTTGGGGTTTTGGTGGCTGAATTTTGGGTTTTTCCCATTCCGTTTTTCATGCTCGTCAAGTGATTTTTACTGTTGATTTTTTCGATGCGTTTTATCTCGCAACTTTCATGCAAAGCCTCTCCTCTTCAACTATCGCAGTGGTTTTAGCCGTGGATTTGTTCCAGACTGCGATTGAGTTGCAGGAGCTTCATCAACGCGTACACAAAGTATTAATTCAGCTTCGTCAAGCAGTTGATCAACTGACGACAGGGATATTCTGACGATTCTGAAATTGCTATGCGCCACAAAAGACGCCTTTCGTAAGCAAATTTCGATCACAAATTAAAGTTCGATCCTGTATTTACCACGAATTATCTCATGAAAGTAGGATGCTCATGCAAGACATTGAGAAGGAATCGCCGTCGAGATCAATTTCGTCTAGCACTTCACAAAATACCAACAGTTTGGTTGAAAAACCGTTCCGAGCGACATCACTCAGTATGATTTGGTTCAAACAATCGCCTCGGAAAATCGTTGCTACTCAACCGATGGCTGTGGCTTCTACACGTTCAAGCGTTACCGATAGCGCAGGGAAATTCAGTTCTGAAGCTCTCGAAGAAGCTCTTCAAGTTCTTTTTGCTTCCGAGTGCATTGTCCTGACAGAATATTTGGAGGTTTTTGTGCCAGTTTTGTACGGTACTTTCATTTCGGTAATGGTCTCTGAATATCACACAGAGATGGAAGGCATCACTCGTGGAAATGTTGGGGCGATGGTTGGGCGAATATTCATCTACGCAGCTCTGGAATTCGTGTCTTTTGTCATTTTTGCTGCGATTTCAAAACGATATTGTGGTATTCGAGTGCTATACCAACTGGCATTTGTGCTGGAGACAACAAATGTCGTCCGTGCTGACGAAAGTAGTGCTTTGGCTTCTGGTGACACTGACATATCGTGTTGCACACTTCTGTAAGTTTAGAAGAAAAACAAACTCCACTAACCGATTCCAAGAATTCAGGAGTGGATTTTTCTTTCCAGTTCACGTGGATTCAATAGCCATAGACTAAACAATTAGACCTGCGAAGTCTCTTCTTCTTGAAGATATTTCAACCGTTTTGTATACGTTGCCAATTCACCAGTAACAGCTTCCTCCACTTCTCCACCCAAATTTGCCTCACGGACAGTCTTCAACGTCTCGCACGCCTCTCTAATTGCCTTCATCAACTGCATCCGTTCTGTCATGTGACGTGGCATCACCTCAGATTCTTCACAATTCTCCACTTTCCTTTTTCTCGAAATTCCGGAAATCTCATCCGAAATCTCCACCAAAGGACTTGACAAACCAAGATTCGGCTGCAACTTCCCATTAACACTCACTAGTAACTGTGGTTTGACGTTCAGCCAGCAGCGCAAATAATACACGTCCACCCTATTTCGACAAAAAGTGAAAAAGTTGGAATCCGGATCTCTACTTTTCTCGAATCTCGCGGTGGCGCTCGTATAAGCAGCACACAATTCTCTCCACATTTTCCACAATTTCTCGCTCGAATGAAGTACTGGCGCTGCGCTAAGGTCGTATCCTTCGAAGCAACTATCATGAAACACAATTTTGCTGTACTCCACTGCTGCAGTGGTGAGGAATTGACCCCTCACTCTTTCCCAAAAAGGGTGGTTCTGTATAATTTGGTCCGAGTCCAGTGCAGTTTGGTGCGGTTCGGCGTTCATCCGGTCCACGATCGTCGCCAAAGCTTCCCCAAAAATCACATTAACCAGTCGGAAATTGCAGGTTTTGGTTTTCCGCGTCTTGGTTAAAAATTTTGGTTTCAGCTCGCTCTTTCCCAAAATTTGGAATAGCAAGTCGGCATATCCCGCTTTGTTATTGTAGACTGCGTAATCTTTGCTGCGCACGGGGATCCCCAATTGCCCGATAAATCCCCGCAAATCTTTACACGAACTCTGGGTGATCGCCGCCTGAAGTTCCACCGTCTTCCCTTCAGTACTCAGGCGCTGCAAGAGCTCGAGCTTCGTCCCGGTCGCCATGTCCCGAACCCAAAAAGAATTAATTGAAATTGCGGGATTCTAAAAATTATGTTGTTTACATCAGTTAGTGCTTTGACACACTAAGTTGTATCTTTTCCACGACTTTTCAAGATCTAGAAAGATATGCTTAATAGTCATCTGTTCATTCCCCAAGATACTCTACTGCATCAAGTGTGCCTTGAATATGAAGGTTTTACGTACGATTTCGACGCTTTTACTGCTTGGAGGTGTTCATCAAGTTGCAACTTTATCCATCGACGCAAGTGCAGAAGTTATAGCTACCAGACCGGAAGTTGAGGTGGAATTCGACTTGGATCCGGAATCCAAAGCTCAATGGGGAGAGTATGGTGCGTCACGCTCGGATCGACCCGTTCTTGAAGGTCGGTCTAAGTTTCCTGATGGTGAACTAATGGGGATCAACATCCGGCCATTGGGATCCAAGAAATCGACAAGTCCCATGTCCACTGTACTGAAACCGGAAGGTTTCAACTTCGGACGCGGTAAAGCGTATGTAGCAACTGAAGACGTGGCGGAAGGTGACGAGCTCTTGTCATTACCAATGAGCCAAGTGATGACTGTGAGTTCTGCAGCTAGAGGTCGAGTGGGGTTGTTATTGGAAGTGAATCCGGATTTACCACCAGTAATTACTCTCAGTCTTCATGTACTGGAGGAACGAGCTCTTGGACCTTTGTCTAATTTCTCAGAGTTTATATCGACGTTACCTGCAGTCGATGAGATCAACAGTACGTTGTTCTACTCTGAAGATCAATTGAAAGATTTGGAGGGATCTCAATTACTTCGATACACATTGGGAAGATCTCAAGCTGCTGAAGCTTTTTACGACGCTCTTTTAAAGCCTGTGACGTCGCGAGAAGCAGTGGATCCACCGATTTTCAAGGAAGAAGACTTTACGCTTGAGAACTTTCGTTGGGCTCTTGGCGTTGTATGGGCGTCTGCCTTTCAGACTGGAGAAAATGAGACGGATGCAGTGTTGGCGCCTATTCTTGATACGATCGGGATCTGTACGGATGTTGATGAACAAGGCAATGATTCGTGTCCTCCTACTCGAATTTCTGTGGATTCGAGCAATGAACGACTGGTTGTATACGCCTCATCAATGTACACTAAGGGCCAGGAGGTCCGTCTCTCGATGCCAGACAAGTCATCGGCTCAGTTCCTGCTAAACCACGGGTTTGCACGGACTGAAGCTATCCCTAACCTTGACAAATTGGACCTGACGGTGACTCTGGATCCGAGTGACCCGTTAGCTCCGATGAAGAGTTATTTGCTTCAAACGCAGCTGAATGAGAGTGTCAACTCGACCTACGCCTTCTTTTATGGCAAAACGGAGATTGATGAGGCAATTGCAACGTCACTGAAGATGAAGTTGCTATCTGGTGCTGAGTTGTCACGCTACAAAGAACTGCTGACTCCCAAGAAGGAAAATGACCAAGAGAGACGCATTTTGAGTCTCCGTAACGAATTTGTCTTCACGCGAGCAATTATCTCCACCTGTACGACGCTTTTAGAGAATTATCCTACGACTATCGAGCAAGATGAGCGTATTATCGCTGATCTGGAAGGGAAAGATGACTTCGAAAGCATTCAGAAGATACACATACAGCGTACTCTTGTCATGGAAAAACAGATTTTGAAGAAATCGATGGATATTGCGCTGGAAGATTGGAAACAGCTCGTTTTTTCTTCAAGCTCGAGCCTGCAAGACTGATCAACTTCACAGCCAGATCCTTTACATTCGCTACGCGTTTAAGCTACGAGTAAAGCATTCGTTGCAGCTCTTTGACGTAAATCTCTCCCTAGCGTGTAACACTGCTTCGTAGTGTGTGAATATAAGTCTCTGCCACATTGGCTTGTGGTCGGTGCGTTCGAAAGAAGAAGGAGCGTAGAATGACAACCATCGTCTCCTCTTCCTCCGTAGAATGTTCTTCGTTCTTCTTCTTACGCGTTACAGGAATCGCTACGATCGTGCCATTAATATCCTTCCTGACGCATTCTAGAGGACGATACGGGTGTAGATCATCTTGGTTGACGCTGTCGAATGCAAACACAGCGTATGGCTGACCTTCGAAGCTTTGACTGTTCACCACATACTGACCGAAAGCGACGGTGTTCAGCTCTGTTGTAGCTCCTTCATTAGTGGACGTTAGGCGGTAATTAGACACGAACGAGTCGTCGTCCACTGTGTCATAGTCTTCTCGCACTGTAATGTCCCCGGATTCCTCGGAGATGCTGATTTCTAACGTATTAACACCGTATTTTATCGTGTCGAATACTTTACGCGTTGACGAGATTCATTCATTTAAAAACCGAATGGGCAGAGCGACGCGATACTTTACTGAAGATGAAGGGTGAGCGTCTCGAATATGGTTTTCGTTACGTCTCAGCTCGTTGCCAACATCTCTCCCCCTTGAAACCTCACAAGTCGGAAGAGCATTTTGAAGACGCTAATGGAGACTTTTGCTGCGTTTCGACGGAGGTGATTCCGTTTCCAGGTACCTGGACGCCCATGGGGTTACTGGAAATATTCTGCATCCACTCGGAAAGTAAACTCTGCGTGTTGGCCATACGAAGCGAATTTTCCTGCAGCATCTTGTCCAACATTCCATTAAGTGCGACTGCAGCTCTTCCAGTTGAGCTTGAAGCGCTAGAACTTGGTCCGTTAGTGCGTCATGTTCTTCTTTACGTCGCAAATACGTCGCTTTTTTACGTTTCTTGGGAACTTGTGCCATCGATTCCTCTGGCCTGTGATTCCAACATGTATCCTAGAGATGTCCATTAAAAGTAGGTACTCCCACAATTCCACCACCTGCAATGACTCCTTGCCAAGGAGCGGTGCTCCCATGTGCCAAGTGTGGCCAAACACTGCATTCCAATCGTGGTGGTGCCATGTTAATGGACGCCTCTAGGATACATATTGGAATCACAGAACGTCAGCGCACGTGGCGGTCTACTACGGCCCCATATTCGCCTCTCTGCAAGCCTCGGGCGGGTCGTCGACATTCTTTTCATTCTGCAATTCGCCATGTCTGGGAAATTGTGCCTCCCGCCGGACAAGCAAATGTACGAAGACGACATCGTCCCTGTGACGCCTCCACCGCAGTCACCACCTCCGAAGCGAGCCAAGCGCCAGGATGCCAAGGACCGCATCGCCAGGAACAAGACTTTAGACTTCTTCGTGATGATGAAGACGCTCAGAGCCTTCAGCAAGCCCGAGGTTCCCGTTCACAAGGTGCTGCACTGCCTGCGCAAGCACGGCGGGTGCGGGAAATCAGTGGACCGAGACGTCAACGCAGCCAAGAACATCCTCAGCGTGCTACAGAACGAGCTCTCGGGCATTTCCGAGCGGCCTCTCCGTCTCCGGCACTAGCCCCCAAGGACAATAACCAATCTTCAGCCCATCCATCCGTTGGGTGGTCTCATTAGCGTGAGAACGACTCCTCCCTTGAAAAAGGAGGAGCGATGTTGACCGCCGGTTCCTCTCAGAAAAAAAAAAGAGGAAATCGGTATTACGAGGACTGGAGCACTTCAAACGCAGGCAACGGTCGTTCAAACGATCTAGACCTTCGATGGAGAGTTTTTAGTTCCCTTAAGTAATGAAACGAAAACAATTATGGACACGAATAGCTCCGTGGTAAGACATTTCTCTGGAAAGTAAATAACGAGTGGCTAAGCATACCATTGAATCCACGATCCTTATGGAATTGGCGCGTCAACCAGGGCAGAATGTATGCGGTAGAGCTCAAATGATTATAAACCCACGGTTCTTCTCTTTACAACCAAGTGCTTTAGTTGTAGGCTTCAAATTCCCCAGTACGAGCCAAAGACAGCGCTTCTACCTGCAGCATCGAGTGTCCACGGGCATTACGAGCCATAAATCCAACTGCAACCAGCTCGTCTCCTTTTCGGAATAAGCTCACCACTTTCGTGAAAATCATTGGAGACCATCCCAATGTATCGCGCTGTAAGAAAACCTGCAGCGGTCTGTCATATCCAGAACCAGCCAACTCAAGCGAAAGGAAGGCCATGCCATTGCTGAAGCGACGAACACGCGTGATTTCGCCAGTAACTTGCACGTAAACTCTCCTTGACTTCGATTTGTCTGTCGCCTCAGCAACCACCTGCTCTTGGTCCTGTGCTGCCTTTACTCGTGTTTCTGGACTGTCGATAACTAGAAGTTGGTCTTGAAGCTCCGACTGTCGAGTGTTGAGCTTCTTATCCAGCTCTAGCCACGTTTCGAGAGCAGAATCGCGAGCGATCGTGTTGGTTTCTTCAGGTTTCGAGGCTTGGTCGATGGCGGAAGAAAGTGTTTGCCGTTTAAAACAACAGTAGATGTACACTGGAGTCGCTGGAAGCTGCTTTCTGGTAGCAATCAGAGACTGTACGTCGTATCCCAGATCTGGATGAGTTAAGAACTCCTTCTTACGCCATTGTTTACGTGGAGTAAGGCAGACCAAAGACGCACTACGGTCAGTGGTTTGGCTGTCATCCACAAATTGGCCCAGAGTTCGACACAGAAGACGAAAAAATGACGGATCTTTCTTCGCACGGCCACGGAAACCTCGAAAGAGAAAGCCAGCGTCCAACACACAAGCCAGAGGGGAATCTTGCGCTCCTTCGTTCTCGAATGACACTGTAATTTCTTCCTCCTCCGATTCAATTCCAGTACGAGGGATAACAAACGAGGACTGGAGAGTGAAAAGTCCACAAGACTCAAGCTTCAGAGCTTCGTCTTCGTTCTCTTCTTCAGCATCCAAATCGACTGAACACTTGTGGAGTTGCAGCTTCATGGTCTTCACTCCCCGTTTTCCATTGTCATCAGCGCTGAAGGACATCTTCTCAGCTAAGGAAATAGTGTACACGTTCGTGTATCTGTCACGTAGCAGTACACGTACAGCTAAGCGACGTGAGTGCCAACCCAGCGCAAGTACGTGAGTGTCCGTACTTAAGTGAGATGCAACGGCTGAAGGTAAATTGCTCCCGATTGTCTGCTCTTCCGCCATGTATTCCTCCTCACTCATAGAGGAAGCATCTCGAGATAGTTCTCCCAAAGTATCTCCAATGAAGTCGAGTACTCCGTCATGTTTCCGCAAGTCTTCCGTCAGGTTTTCACTGTTCTCGGTACAAATTTCGGATTCGTCACTTGATGCTATCATTTCCTTGCGGACACAGCCCTTCATCACACTGGAAGTCAACGAGAGATCCGCATGGCTAGTATTCACGTTGCCACTTCCTTGACGAGAGTTGTCTCCCACCCACAAGCGAATCTACAGAAAGTGAAAAGTCAGAGTTTTACCTGATAAAACGAGTAAAACACCATCGTTTTACCTCTCGATGGTCGGAAAGCACACTGAAATCGTCATATACAAGATCTGGCCCGCGTCCAAAGAGTGATTCTTGTTGGCCGTACCAGTTACAGCAAGGAAGCGTCACCACACCGCAGACTTGATCTGCCTGCACAGCACTCAGCGCTTGATCTAACGTCACGTGAGCGTGCACTAGCACCACAATCGCCCGTCTCAAGGCGATCCGCACGTTCTCAATTTTGTTGCGCACCACCACCAGATTCGCTACATCCTCCCAACCTTTCGATCGCTGTAGTCGTCAGAAAATCATCAGTTGACGCTTTGTAGATACTATAATTTTAAGACTGTACAGCTCCTTACCTCACTCGTTCCTTTCTCCATGGCTGGATCGACACTATAACACTTCCATCCACGCATTCGGAAGGCAAACATCGCAGCGGTGCGAGCTGTTCACATCAATTAAATCTCAATATCAACAACAACAAAAATATTTTCTAGAACTGCAAATACTCACGGGTATTGCCGTCTCCAACGACAACAATCCCATCATGTTTGCCATCTCTAGTAGCGTCTTTATCTTTGCTCTTGGGCTCAATGTATCGTCGAACTGCGTTGAACAGAGCCATACTCTGAAAAAAAAAAAAAAAAATAGCTTTTTATGGTGAGTTATAGCAAATATAATACTACAACTGAAAAAAATAACAAATTACCTCTGTCACCTCCTTCGCATCCGGGAATAAGCCGTGCTGCAGCAACGCAGGTGCACAATGTAATTTGCCCACGAACTCATTGAGATAACGAAGCGACACGGGAGGCGTTGCCGATGAAATTGTTACAGCAGCTTCCGAAGTAGTTTGAGAAGAGCTGGGCGAAGTTTCAGAGCTGTTGGGGCCCGGGGGGGATCGACACAAGCGCCAACGTGAGACGTGTCGAGCTGATGCCATGGTGGCCAGTTGATTTGCTAAAATGGGTACCAAATTTAGAATCTAGGTGGAATCAGAATAGAATCTAGATGGAGTCAGAATTGAATCTAGGCGGAATCAGAATAAACTGTGAAATACCGGTTAATGCGGTACTACCGGTAAGCTTTGTTTACTTCCGTTTGGCAGCTTGGAAGGCCTCCATGCCTTGGATCCACGAGCCTTCGGTCAATCCTTGCGGGCAGTAAGCGCACGTGACACCGAGTTTTTGAATATCGTGGACGTTGCCGTACTCATTGTCGAAGAATAACATATCTTCATACGGAATTCCGCTGTCTTTCTTCAACTGCTCGAAGTGCACGCGCTTGTTTCGCGGATAAATGGCTTCATAGTCCACGATGCTCTGCAGAGACTTCTTCCCCGTCTCTTCTTCTTCTTTAACCTCCTCTAAATCTTCCTCCTCGTTCTCTTCCTTGGACTCTGCACCTCCAATGTCCACGTCCATGAGACGCATGCAGGTCTTGGCCCATTTCGGCTCCGTCGTCCTAGAAGCTACTGCCACCTCCGTCGTGTCTCGGAACTGTGGGTCCGTCTCTAAAATACTCAGAACAGTGTGCACAGCTCCGAAGAAGTGCACTTGTTCGCCTTTGCAGTCCGTTACGACCCCCGTGCTCGAGTTCTTCTTGAACGGAGCTCCCCACAACTCGTACATCTCCGGATACCACAAGGTGAAGTCGAGATCGAACACCACGAGGCGAGGAATATGGTCCCATTTACGAGATACTGAATGCAACCGAGAGACAGATCCAGACGCAGAGCCCTTGGCTCGCTTCGCCTTCAGCTTCATCTTGGCCTTAGCACGAGGCATGAGGAGACGTCGTGCGAACTTATCCAGAACCGTTACGAATGGCAGTAAGTTCGCATAGATACCAAGAAATCGGATGTAGCCATTTCGACAAGAACGACATGTTGCCTGTCCAAATGGCTACATCCGATTTCTGTCGTGGACAAGTGAGCTGCATCATGAAGTACATGTGTGTATTATGGATATATATGCACATGCACTCTATAGTACATTTACGCATTCCGTTGCTTCTTGTGCAATTGGAAGTCCTCCATTCCCTGCAGCCATGACGTCACTGTAAGCCCATCCGGACAATGCGAACACACCACGCCCAACGCCCCCACGTCGTGCACGTTCTCCATATCGTCGTCGTTGAACAGCATTTCCTCGAACTGTACACCACTCTGGTCCTTCAACTGCTTGAAGTGGGTCGTCTTACTGCCTGGGAACACCGTCACGAAGTCTGCGATGTCTCCCAGTGGCTTCTTGGCAACCAACTCGCCGTCTTCTCCACGCAATTCCACATCCATGAGACTCAACACCTTCTTGGCCGTGTCAATCTCCTCCGTACGTGACGCCACTCCGATCTTCGTGTTTCGGAACTGCGGGTCCGTCTTCAACACACTCAAGACCGAGTGGATCTCCGGGTAGAAATGTACTTGCCATCCGATGGCGTCCGTGACGTCTCCCGTGACTGGGTCCTTGATGATCTTGTCGTTGTGCAGTTCATCCATGGCTGGGAACCACATCGTAAAGTCGAGATCGAAGACGACGAGTTCCGGGATGTAGGTCCACTTTCGGAAAACGCGAGTGGCGTGGTCTGGGTCGTTGCTCTCAATGGAGCGGTTCTTTCCGGGTGCGAGGTCCTTGGGCATAGTTGATCAATTGAGTTTTGTTGTCCTTGATGAGGAAAAACCGGAAATGACCTTGAAAATGAGAAACGTTTGCCACATTTCGTTGCGTGACCATCCAAAGCTTACGCTGTTGCCAGAAGATCGCCAAATCCGTCTCTGCTTCATAATCCGGGGGGAAAATGGGGCGAGGTTCAGGGTCGACGACATCTGACGCGTTAACGTCTCAGCAGTGGACGCACGTTCCTCGGCTGGTGGTGTTCGACCTTGACTATACTCTGTGGGGGCCTTACATTGACGTACTGAATGGTGGTCCTTTCACGAAGACGGAGGATCTGGGGACGGTTCTTGATCGCTATGGGGAAGCGCTGAGTCTATTGCCTGAGGTGACGCTGGTGCTGAATATCCTCGAGACGGATGCTCAATTCTCTGAAACGAAAGTGGCAATTGCATCGCGTACGGGGGAGATCGAGGCAGCGAAGGAATGTATGGGACTCCTTGAGGTTAGTATCAAGAATGACGGGGAAGGCAAGAAGATGAAGACTCTGGAGAAAATTGCGAGCTACGTGGAGATCTATCCGACCTGTAAAATTGCTCATTTCAACAAGTTCCTGCAGGAGAGTGGTGTGGCTTATAAAGACATGCTCTTCTTCGACGACGAGTATCGAAATATCCAAGATGTGTCGAGACTGGGCGTCACGTGTCAGTTCTGCCCTGATGGAGTGACCTGGAGCACTTGGCTGCAAGGGATGCAAGCTTTTCAAGAAGGAAAGGAGAAGTAGGATATACTGGAGGTGGAAACATCGCAGTGGAGCTGTTAGATCACGCCACTAACTGTTCATTTCATCCATTCCGTGCTGCTGCAGTGGAGATTCACTCCTCAATTGAGCTGAAAGAACTTAAAAATGAAGCGCTTGCTATATAGACTTGGCTGTAGGATGTTGTACAGTATGCTAAGTCTCCACGCACTTGAAACTAAAACCTCTTCGACAGAAATTCGCCCGGTGTAAGAATCATTTTGGCAATTATTGCTTCGCAGTGACTTCTTTTGTCGACGAAATGCGTCAAACTTTAACCAGACAGAGCAGATTTTCTCCAAGTCGTCCACTCCTTCAAGTTTAGCTATGAGTGCTTGCTGCTCAAACTGTATGAAACGAGCAAAACCAACTTCGTATGGTACTGGTAGATTCTGAAACCAGATTTCTGACTATAAAACAATGATATCGCTTTCCTCGGTACATGTAGTTGTGATCATTTGGATCCGAATGCAACGTCGTGCTTGTAAAAGCGTATTCCACGAAGCTACCATCACTCACTCGTACGTCCTTGTGGACGGCAGTTCATCGAGATTGAATGCTATGAAGCGAGATCGCACCAGTGATGCCACTTCGTCGTGCATATCTGTTGAGGCAGACCTCTGTTTGAGCAAGCGAAGTCTTCACGGATAGACAGCTTGCCATGGAGCACATCGTGGCGATATTATAAACCTTATGGTCTAGTGGCACTAGTAGTGCACCAAACATCTTGGTAACGAATCTTAGTATACCACACAGGGATTCCCACCGTTTAACGCCGCAGTATTGAAGTAGCAACGCGTGTTTACATTTAACATATCAGCGACAAAGCAAAATCTACAGTACATACCAACCAGGCACATGTATTACCACATTGAAGACTGTTGTCATTGTGAGGAGCACAGTACAGTACACGTTGTAGCGGTTTAGCTTCATCCCCGACACACGCAGCACGGCACTGTATCATAGAACTCCACCCAGTCTCAGATTCTTCGTTTTTGCACAAGACAGATCGTCGGCACGCTGTGTTTTAGGATTGAATACTATGCGCACGGTTCCATTGCAATGACACACCTGCATCATGAGGAGCTCGTACAACACGAAGCAGCCAGAACGTTTAGTACAGGGACTGCTTCAAGGCGAGTATACAGCATTTCAAGCACCAAGCACCACGTCCGACACATTCTAATAGCTATGAATAGGAAGTATTTCCTCATTCCTCAATTTTCCTCATCAAGGACAACAAAACTCAATTGATCAACTATGCCCAAGGACCTCGCACCCGGAAAGAACCGCTCCATTGAGAGCAACGACCCAGACCACGCCACTCGCGTCTTCCGAAAGTGGACCTACATCCCGGAACTCGTCGTCTTCGATCTCGACTTTACGATGTGGTTCCCAGCCATGGATGAACTGCACAACGACAAGATCATCAAGGACCCAGTCACGGGAGACGTCACGGACGCCATCGGATGGCAAGTACATTTCTACCCGGAGATCCACTCGGTCTTGAGTGTGTTGAAGACGGACCCGCAGTTCCGAAACACGAAGATCGGAGTGGCGTCACGTACGGAGGAGATTGACACGGCCAAGAAGGTGTTGAGTCTCATGGATGTGGAATTGCGTGGAGAAGACGGCGAGTTGGTTGCCAAGAAGCCACTGGGAGACATCGCAGACTTCGTGACGGTGTTCCCAGGCAGTAAGACGACCCACTTCAAGCAGTTGAAGGACCAGAGTGGTGTACAGTTCGAGGAAATGCTGTTCAACGACGACGATATGGAGAACGTGCACGACGTGGGGGCGTTGGGCGTGGTGTGTTCGCATTGTCCGGATGGGCTTACAGTGACGTCATGGCTGCAGGGAATGGAGGACTTCCAATTGCACAAGAAGCAACAGAATGCGTAGAATCAAGAAAAGTCTGCCTGCTCATGTAGGTTACAACTCTCAACTCACAGATCAAGCACCAGTAAACTCCAACTCGAATAGCTTGCACAAAATAACGAAGATTTTATCTTCTCAAAACTGTTGATACCTTTAAATTCAATGGGGATTTTATTCTCTAGTTGCCCCGGCAATAGTCTTAGGTCACGGAAGTAGGCTAACCTCGTGATTCCGAATATTTAGATCGGCAACAGTGGGGATAACTTCCGAAAAATCCGCTCGAGCGTAAATAGGAAAATGGCAATGGGAACTCGAATGACAACACGTTGAAATCGGCTTCGTCAGCCTCCAGTGATAATACGAGCCCTGTGAATTCGAACGATAAAGGCAACTCAAACGGAAACGGGAACTCGAATGGCAACGGCAACGGGAATGATAACGGGCTGAAGTCGACGTTGTCAGTATTTAGTGATAGTAAGATTCCCACCAACCCGAACGGCAATGGCAATACATGACCCCCGAACGTGAATCCATAGGGCAATATAAATCATTGCCGGGTAATATACTATTCGCCACCTTTTTCCCGTTGTTAAAACATTCTCCGGGTGGCTGTGGCATTCTTTCGTGCTTAATAGTAACTCTTGAAGATCGCTTTCTCTATCATTCATAACACTTTAACGCAACAAATTTCACCCGATATTAGTTACGACTCCCCAGAGTTCATGACATCGATCGTTCTTGTACTAAAAGCACTGGTTGTTCATCTCAATTGTCTTTGCTTTGATTCATAAGCATTTCACTGCATTCTACCACTCCACACTAACCACTTACAGTAACTCGCAACTTCGAGTTTGGCCCTAGTCATAAAAAAAACTTTCTTAGAGCGAGAGGATCTCGCTGTCCCATACGGCCGGTTCTGTTGCCGTTGAAGAAGTGGCGATCGAAGCGCTAATAGCTCCGATGTCGAGCCAAAACGGATCGTCATTCGAGAATCCCGGTAAGCTCGTGAGAGGCTCGTCGCAGTCCATTGTCAAAGGCTGGAATTCGTCCAAAAACTCCATCGTCAACGCCCGCTCAACGTCATCAATATCCGATGCAGAGTCACTGGTAACAGGTTTCTCCATTGTCTGTAAAACGGTGAAGTCAACACTGTCAACGGTCGTCGGTGAGCACGGGAACAGTGCGTCAAGCTGTGTGATACTGACGGTGGCGCTGGTGTTGAGCTTCAGTTGCTTTTGCTTGCGACGTTCGATCTTCTGACGGTATTTCTGTGCGTGGGTCATGGCTTGTCTGGTCGAACGAGTGCCTACATGGTTGGCAATGATCTTCCAGGGTCCAGATGGATACATTTCCAGAGCTTCGAGGAAACGTTCGTGCTCTTCGGAGGTCCAGAGGAGGCGACTACGGTCGCTCATACGCTTCTTGGACTTTTCACGGGCAAGACGAGCTCGACGACGAGCCGCCGTCACCTTTTCCGCTGATCGTGGGGGGATACGGATCAATTGGTTGCCGTCTTGGAAGAAGCCGTTCTGTACGACGGAGGAGATCGTCATGATGGTGTTTTCTACTGTGTTGGTAGCGATGTGAGCACTTTGGCGCTAAAACGAGAATGAGCATTTGACTTCAATGTGTTTTATCTGTTGGGATCTCTTCAACCGAAGGATACGTTCACTCAGTCGTTGCCGGATGGCCGATCATCAGCGCAGTGGAAATTTTCCTGATACATCGGTGGTGAGCACCGGCGGACCACTTGATAGATGGGCGAAGTGAGGAACGCGGTGGGTGGGAGAGATCGAGCGGTCGTTAAGCGAAAAGCACAGGGTATTTTAGGGTTCTGAAGCGGATGAAGGAGTTTTACCCGGAGGGATATAGACGATGTTGGCTTTTGATACCGTTGAAATGAGTGGTCTTTTTCGAAAAACTCGCATCCATGTGGGTTTTTCACTTCGCTCGCCAGAAAACGGTCACATTCGCACTGCGTTTGATTGAAAAACGGATTTTCCGATACAAAAGCCAAGTGAGACTTCGAAAGCCCCAAAGCCCCCACTTGAATCAAAAGTGCACATAGCGATACGAACGGCGGAGACGATCCGACAGTCCCCCCGAGATGCAAAAGCCTGGTCACATGCACAACTGCGACCGCACAAACTTGATTGAACAGCGCGGCGTCAACGGATGTGAGGTCTGATGACGCAGCGGCGGCGAAGCCTGCTGTTCCTGGCGAAGGCTAATGTCGTTGCTGCTGATTCAAGGCGTAAAATGGAGACTACGAGTCGAGAAGTAGGGGTCGTTGAGGCCAGTGCTGTTGATAGATACCAGTACCAAGTAGTGAAAATGCTTGTTTATATTTGACGCGGTCGAGGCTCTCAAAAGCTGCACCAAAATACGTTCAGCTACTGAAACGGCATGGCAAAACTTCAACTTATTGCGATCCAAAATCTATAGACCAAAAGCTTTAGCAACTACTACTTCAGTACTCTTTATCCTTACTCGTCCGCGTCGTTAATGTCAAGCAAGAAGTCCTTGCCATCCGTGTACAGCAGCGGCTCGTCGTGGTCGATCTCGCTCGGGTGGAAATTGTCGAGGAATTCGAGCAACACCGCGTGCTCCGTGGCATCGAACAGCGAGGCACCCTCAGGCTCCGTCAGCAATGGCTCTCTCGTCTGTCCAGCAGCATCTTGTGACGTCTCGGATGGCGCACTCTCGATACTATCCCTGTTCTCCTTCTGCTTCCGACGCTCGATCTTCTGGCGGTATTTCTGAGCATGCGTCATCGTCTGTCGGGTGGTCCGTGTACCGACGTGGTCGGCGATGATCTTCCACGGTCCAGACGGGTAGAGCTCCAAGCCCTCGAGAAACCGGTCGTGCTCGTCGGTGGTCCAGAGGAGACGACTTCGTTCACTGGGTGGGTCCTGTCGACGAGAGCGTCGCCTCCGTTTGGATCCACTCACCTCTGCGGCGCGGATTGGTATCCGGATGAGCTGCTGCTGGTCCTCCTTGTCCCCTTCGAACAGGCCGCTCTGTACGACGTCCGATATCGTCATGTGTGCTGCAGAGTGTTGGCGTACTGCTGTTGAGTAGTAAGATATGCTACCGTGACAGTGTGTGCTTCACGGTGTCAGTTTTAGAATGATCTCATCGGAGGAGCTTTGCTGCTTGAGCCGCGTTGCATTTTGCCAGGCGGCTCCGACATAGCGGTGCAGGTCGTGAATCCTAGATCGCCGTGCCCTTTCCAACCCGGCAGCATCTGAAGATGCAAGTCCCTGGCTATTATCCAGATTTATTTCTCGAAGCGAGTGGGCATGCAGCCACTGCGAGCTCTCCGGACTTACTGAATTCAATTTGGTGAATTGATCGGCAACGTCGGACAGAGGAAAGGAAGGACGCACCGTTTCGACACGTTGACTCAGAATGGTAATCACCCGAACTAATCAAAAGGTGGCACTAAGCATGGTACAAATGGAGTTGTATCCGGAAAGACCTCGACTTTACGGTGTGTTTTATTGGAATTAACATCGGAAAACCTGTTCGAAGTGCGGGTGCCAACGCTGATCTAGCCTACGACCCACAGTTCGAAACTGGGACCTTTACGACCGACAAAAGAATGGATTTTTCGAGCAGAAACGTGCCCAGCTCATGTGGACCAAATGTACGGATCACTCGTTGAAGTTGGTCAGGAGACTGCCATTTCTATTGCTGCAGTGACGGACAGACTGCTGCTGGCGGCGTGCACTCGTGTGTGGCCTTCGTCCTCCTCGAACGAGTTATGTACGCCCCCCATCGCGCGCCTTGAGCCCGACGAAAAACGGAACCCAGCGGGTTAGGCCACAAATCTTAATCACTTTTCGCTTTACGATTAAATCAAGCCTGCTGTTTCATCTTCGGCTGCTGTTGGTGGCACCAGTGGTGCTACGGTGCCGCTGAGGACGCTCTGCATACTGCTAAGGTACTAACCAGCTGTGTAGACCTCATAGTGCGTGCCGTGGTCGAGAAGGGCGGTGCCAAGACAGTCTAGTCATTGCTTATTCTTAGTGCCTACACCTTCAAGACGGAGCAGTCGTGCGCAAGAGCTCAGCTGAGGTGGAGCCATATGCACCAGCATCAAACCGGAATGAGTCTGTGGATGCGGTCTGGGCTAATAGACGAGCTGGTACTGCGATGCTTCCAGTTTGTACAAGGATACAACGCGGCTTTACTGTTGGGTTTACGATTCTAGATGCTGTAGCACTCTATTCTTTGAAGAGTACTGGTACAGTGTTGGGGCATACATGTGCGTGCAAGGAGGTGTGTCTCCGCTGTTGAATCTTAGCGAAATTTCAATAAAGGATGACGGGCAATGGTTCAAGCACTACGCCCTGTAGTACGGGAACAAGGTGTCCTCTATCTGCGTGATAACTGCTCCCCAGCGTGTAAACGATGATTGCGAGAGGCGTTGCCTAACCCTGTAAATTCCGTTTTTCGCAGCTTACAATGAGTATCATTAAAAATGAGCCTCTAGTAGAGACTCTCTACACCATCCTGTTCATGTACATGTTGTGCATCTACATGTGGGCTCAGAGGGAAGGTGCAAACGCCACATCGTACGGCACGAATTCTGCCGCACCATTGGACACAACTCGGCTCACCGTGGATCAAACACGCTCGCCCTCATTTTAAAAAGAACTGCCAAGCACACATCATGGCAATCTCAGAGACTGTGCAAAACTGCCTGTTTGAAGGAGACGTCAACGACCAACACCTCATTCGAATCCCTATTCGAGCCGCTGAAGCTACAAAATCAAAGCGAAGGCGCCGCTCTCGTCGCCGCAACCCGCCAACCGAAAGATGCCGCCTCCTCTGGACCATCGAAGAGCACGACCGATTTCTCTATGGCCTCGAACTCTATCCGTCAGGGCCATGGAAAGCCATCGCAGAGTACATCGGTACACGGACAGCACGCCAAACCATGACGCACGCTCAAAAGTATCGCGAGAAAATCGAGCGTCGGAAGTTGAAAACACGCAAGGAAAGCATCAGCTCTTCGGGCGAAAGCTCGTCTTCAGATGATGAGGCCATAATCTCAGTTGGAGCAGGACGGGTGATCAAAGCTGCAGGTAGAGCGCTTGACGAAGCCATGGAACTGTCGGTGTTACTGGAGTTCTTGAACAACTTTCAGCCGAGCGAGATAGAACGCACGTCTCCTCTTCTGTACGCGCATGATATTTTATCCAACCGCGCTAGTTTTTGATAACTATAGGAAGAAACCACTACTGTTCAAATATTTTGTCTCGGGAAAACCTTGAAGCTTTGTCACTTCTAGTGTTATCTATAGGCGTTTGAACTCTTCTTGACTGTCTACACCACACCATCAACACGTCTTTTTTAAAAAGAAGAAGTATGCATGTATCACTTGCCAACAAAGATACTACCGTAAGACCGTGGAGTACATGTATCCTTGTTTGACTTCATAGCGCTACGGTTAGGCAACACTCTCGCGATCATCATCTACACGCTGCTGTTTTCATGTGAACATCACTTGCAAGCAGTGATTTACGGTAGAGTAGAATCTTTGGCCATGATCATCGTTTGGCTTTATTTCTTGAAACTTTCGTCAATTTATTACAAGCCGTGAATCGCATGTACCGATACCAGAATTTCCACCAAAGTGTAAAGTGCTACAGCATCTAGAATCGTAAACCCAACAGTAAAGCCGCGTTGTATCCTTGTACAAACTGGAAGCATCGCAGTACCAGCTCGTCTATTAGCCCAGACCGCATCCACAGACTCATTCCGGTTTGATGCTGGTGCATATGGCTCCACCTCAGCTGAGCTCTTGCGCACGACTGCTCCGTCTTGAAGGTGTAGGCACTAAGAATAAGCAATGACTAGACTGTCTTGGCACCGCCCTTCTCGACCACGGCACGCACTATGAGGTCTACACAGCTGGTTAGTACCTTAGCAGTATGCAGAGCGTCCTCAGCGGCACCGTAGCACCACTGGTGCCACCAACAGCAGCCGAAGATGAAACAGCAGGCTTGATTTAATCGTAAAGCGAAAAGTGATTAAGATTTGTGGCCTAACCCGCTGGGTTCCGTTTTTCGTCGGGCTCAAGGCGCGCGATGGGGGGCGTACATAACTCGTTCGAGGAGGACGAAGGCCACACACGAGTGCACGCCGCCAGCAGCAGTCTGTCCGTCACTGCAGCAATAGAAATGGCAGTCTCCTGACCAACTTCAACGAGTGATCCGTACATTTGGTCCACATGAGCTGGGCACGTTTCTGCTCGAAAAATCCATTCTTTTGTCGGTCGTAAAGGTCCCAGTTTCGAACTGTGGGTCGTAGGCTAGATCAGCGTTGGCACCCGCACTTCGAACAGGTTTTCCGATGTTAATTCCAATAAAACACACCGTAAAGTCGAGGTCTTTCCGGATACAACTCCATTTGTACCATGCTTAGTGCCACCTTTTGATTAGTTCGGGTGATTACCATTCTGAGTCAACGTGTCGAAACGGTGCGTCCTTCCTTTCCTCTGTCCGACGTTGCCGATCAATTCACCAAATTGAATTCAGTAAGTCCGGAGAGCTCGCAGTGGCTGCATGCCCACTCGCTTCGAGAAATAAATCTGGATAATAGCCAGGGACTTGCATCTTCAGATGCTGCCGGGTTGGAAAGGGCACGGCGATCTAGGATTCACGACCTGCACCGCTATGTCGGAGCCGCCTGGCAAAATGCAACGCGGCTCAAGCAGCAAAGCTCCTCCGATGAGATCATTCTAAAACTGACACCGTGAAGCACACACTGTCACGGTAGCATATCTTACTACTCAACAGCAGTACGCCAACACTCTGCAGCACACATGACGATATCGGACGTCGTACAGAGCGGCCTGTTCGAAGGGGACAAGGAGGACCAGCAGCAGCTCATCCGGATACCAATCCGCGCCGCAGAGGTGAGTGGATCCAAACGGAGGCGACGCTCTCGTCGACAGGACCCACCCAGTGAACGAAGTCGTCTCCTCTGGACCACCGACGAGCACGACCGGTTTCTCGAGGGCTTGGAGCTCTACCCGTCTGGACCGTGGAAGATCATCGCCGACCACGTCGGTACACGGACCACCCGACAGACGATGACGCATGCTCAGAAATACCGCCAGAAGATCGAGCGTCGGAAGCAGAAGGAGAACAGGGATAGTATCGAGAGTGCGCCATCCGAGACGTCACAAGATGCTGCTGGACAGACGAGAGAGCCATTGCTGACGGAGCCTGAGGGTGCCTCGCTGTTCGATGCCACGGAGCACGCGGTGTTGCTCGAATTCCTCGACAATTTCCACCCGAGCGAGATCGACCACGACGAGCCGCTGCTGTACACGGATGGCAAGGACTTCTTGCTTGACATTAACGACGCGGACGAGTAAGGATAAAGAGTACTGAAGTAGTAGTTGCTAAAGCTTTTGGTCTATAGATTTTGGATCGCAATAAGTTGAAGTTTTGCCATGCCGTTTCAGTAGCTGAACGTATTTTGGTGCAGCTTTTGAGAGCCTCGACCGCGTCAAATATAAACAAGCATTTTCACTACTTGGTACTGGTATCTATCAACAGCACTGGCCTCAACGACCCCTACTTCTCGACTCGTAGTCTCCATTTTACGCCTTGAATCAGCAGCAACGACATTAGCCTTCGCCAGGAACAGCAGGCTTCGCCGCCGCTGCGTCATCAGACCTCACATCCGTTGACGCCGCGCTGTTCAATCAAGTTTGTGCGGTCGCAGTTGTGCATGTGACCAGGCTTTTGCATCTCGGGGGGACTGTCGGATCGTCTCCGCCGTTCGTATCGCTATGTGCACTTTTGATTCAAGTGGGGGCTTTGGGGCTTTCGAAGTCTCACTTGGCTTTTGTATCGGAAAATCCGTTTTTCAATCAAACGCAGTGCGAATGTGACCGTTTTCTGGCGAGCGAAGTGAAAAACCCACATGGATGCGAGTTTTTCGAAAAAGACCCTCACTTCAACGGTATCAAAAGCCAACATCGTCTATATCCCTCCGGGTAAAACTCCTTCATCCGCTTCAGAACCCTAAAATACCCTGTGCTTTTCGCTTAACGACCGCTCGATCTCTCCCACCCACCGCGTTCCTCACTTCGCCCATCTATCAAGTGGTCCGCCGGTGCTCACCACCGATGTATCAGGAAAATTTCCACTGCGCTGATGATCGGCCATCCGGCAACGACTGAGTGAACGTATCCTTCGGTTGAAGAGATCCCAACAGATAAAACGCATTGAAGTCAAATGCTCATTCTCGTTTTAACCTCCGCGGGCCACAACGACAAGTAAATTCTATTTACTGAAAACTTTATCGATGCAACTACTTTTTGAACTAACTTCGTAAGCAAGGCATCAAGGTCCTTGATTCAAGAATTCCTCACAAATTGATCGTTAGTGTTTATTGATTCAGTAACTGCATGTGCCGCATCCGAGTTGAACTCTTGGAATTACGGAGCCTGCGATACCAGCTCCACATACTTTGCTGTCATCACGGCAACCGAAACTGGGTCTGCCGATTTCACAAAGTCGCTGGGGATCTTCTCGTCGATAAGGAACGATCTTGCGTGGTCTACTGAGATGAAGTCGCCTGCGCCCAGAGCCTCTAGAAGTAGCACCGCCTGTAGCAAGGCCGTTTGCTTCTCGTTCGCGCCAAACGTACACTCAGGATTGATAACCTTACAAGCTGATACTCGGTCGTTATGGGCCTGAGCCACAGCTGTAGTGTTGATCTTTCCATCGGCATCAGCACGCGACAGCAGATCTTCAGCCAGCGTAATGTTCACTTCCATTGGATCGTGGCCGAAGAAAATATCGGAACGCAGCAATGACGCATCGTGCTCTGGTAGAATGTGCTGGCCCAGGTAGTCCAGTGAAAAGACTTCTGGGACGGGGTTCACTTGTGTTGTGGCCGTGTCATCCCCCATGTTGAACACGCTCATGATCGCAGCCTTTAGATCCGCCTTGACAATGTTTTGGCCATTTCTGGGCAAGTATCCATGGTTGGCAAGCGCGTTTAGCCCTGGACACGGGGAGCGACGGAAGGTAGCAGTAGTATTGGGCACGCCTGACGACTCCAGGGCCGTGGGTTTGTAGTACTCACCCACTGGAAGTTGTTCGGAGGTGTCCATACACCCCTCGTTTTCGGCTAGGACGTTGACAGCGACAAAAGCAGAGATGGCGATGAAAATGGCACGCAGCATTGTTGCGGAGGGGGGGGGGATTGTCTTCTGAGGCCGAAGAAAGTTGGAAAGTGAGCTGCTGCAGGATGAAACTGGGCTTACGATGATGGGATGCGAAGAATTGCTGTCGACGTTTTTGATGGCGAAAATGGACCCCGGATTTGTTTGCTGGTGGTTCAGGCCGGCATCATCAAATAGATACGGTCAAATAGACCAGCTAGATCAGCTCATCAGACGTAGCGCTCTTGCCAAGAACTTCTTGGTGAAAACCACGTCGAAAACTTTTCTCAAAGGGAAAACCTGATTACTGCAACGCTGCCGTTAATCAATAGTGCACTTCAAGTACAAGTGTGGCACTTCTGTTTTGCTAATACATGTACCATGCACACAAGATTTAGACTTTAGTTTTTCTGTAGTATTGTGCCGTACAACTTGTGCGCCATTCACAGGGTCACGGCAGTTGGAAAATAATGCTGGCATTTTTGAACCCAATTGATAATTCACCTTTGTCGATGTTGTCAGCTCTGACGAGTTGCACTTCCAGTAAGCTGGTTACAAACACGTCAAACAACCTAACGCAGATTGCCTGTAGTTTTTTTTGTTTCTGTTCAAGAATTATAAATGGCAAAAACAAAATACATTTCGGAAAGGGATCGCTGCAGATCGAAATCCTAGGATTTATAAACCAGCAGCAGTGGTTCCTCTGTCTCAAAAACACATTTTTTTGTGTAGTGCATTTTCGTTCCGAAAGATCTCGTTGTGGGCTAAATAAACAAAAGCGAGAATACTTTTCGAATCACATTATCATTACTGTCTCCCCGTTCATGGTCACAAAACCAGAGCCAAGATAAACAAAAAGCTCCAGTATTATTATGCGTAGCTCGAGTTGCTAAAGGATGCGAAAAGATCAAGTCTAAGCCGCTAGAGTAACCAACTCCGCCGATTTCTTGCTGAGCGCAGCAGCTGAAACAGGCTCCGGTGACTTCACAAAGTCACTAGGTATTTTTTCTTCGACAAGAAATGCCTTCGCATGCTTCACAGAGATGACGTCACCTTCACCCAGCGCCTTGAGAAGCAACGCCGCCTGCAGAAACGACTTCTTCTTCTCATTCTCGCCAAAAGTACACTCAGGATTGGAACTCTCACACAAAACGGCTCGGCCCTTGCGTACGCGGGCCACCGCAGTAGTGTCGATTTTACCATCAACAGCACGCACCAACAAATCATCTGCCAGTGTGACGTTCACCTCCATCGGATCGCGACCAAAGTAAGCGTCGGTATGAACCAGTGATGCGTCGTGCTCGGGTGCATTGTGTTTGCTTAGAAAGTCGAGGGAAAACACTTCAGGTACTTGACTCACTTGCGTCGTGGCAATGTCATCAGCCATGTTGAAGACATTCATGATCGCAGCCTTAAGTACGCCCTTCCCAATATTCTGGCCATTTCGAGGCAAATACCCGTGGTTTGCAAGAGCATTGAGTGCTGGACACGGACATCGGTGGAATGGAGCAGTGGTGTTTGGCACTCCTGACCCTTCAATAGCAGAGGGTTTGTAGTACTCGCCGACTTGGAGTTGTTCGAGGGTGTAGCGATACCCCTCGCTCTGAGGAGTTCCACCAGCGTCCACGCTGATTGCAGCGAGTGCGAATGCGACGAATACGGCACGCAGCATACTTGGAAGTCGTGCGTTGAGGTCGGTGCAAATTGGCTAGTGGCAGGCAGACTGGAACTCGTTCAAAAGCGCCAACCTTTACCGGTGATCGCCAAACGAGAAGCTGCAATTGAGGTGAGAGCGTTTTCGGTGGTGTCACCTGCGATAAATGCAATCTGGATTTGAATGCTGGTGGTTCAGGACACCTGCAGTGCAAGGCAGTTTATCTTGTTGAAGTGCAGTAACGGAGATAATCAATGAAACGAATCAGACTATCCCCATAGAGTGCAGTAAAACAACGCGCCTGGCACATCAGGATCCCCTCCCCAACGCGAAAGCTGGCTGAATAGGATAGCAATACAATTGCTGACACCTTCCACAGAAATCACTCCAAGCCACAAGTGCTTCACACAACTGTTATTCGTCCACCACGCAGGTACGCAGGTTCACCAGTACTTCCCTGTATTCACGCCCGCAAGCACTCAATCTCCACTGCGTACCCGAACCGTTACATCATGACTGAGCTTTGCTTGGGTTTCTTCTTCCACAGACTGCGGAAGAAGGAAGCCACAGCGCCGCCTGCATGATCCCGGTGGTGCCGTTCAACTGCAAAATGGAATCTCCCTTTTACAGGTGCCGGTAGACTTGCCACAGCTGTAGGTAGCACCATAAACGCAATGATCCACCCGACAGTGACTCACATGGCAGAACCAGAAGAGCTTCAAGCCTTACCAACGTTTTGGGGGCCAATATCTTCACGCTGCGAGGCTCTGGTCCGGGGGTCCAGGCACATTTTGCATACAACTGGGCAACCGATCACCAACAGAGACTGTGATCCGTCCATCCTCTGATGGATGTGTACAACCTCACTCATTACGGTCTGATCGAAATTGACTTACTCAGCAGCATTATGCCAGCATATTGCTTCCAGTATAGCACCATACCTGATACAATTCCCCTTTGTATCTACCTATTCTAAAACATATTCCTTCGAGCATACATACATCGTCAATCGCCCATTTCGGTTGTTGTAGTAATGCCCCACCTCTTCCTGAGTCCCGGATGCCAGCGCGACTGGCATCTGTGGATGATCTACTGGATCCGAATCAATAGTCGTTAGGTCTCGGCTCATTCTCCAACTTGCCCTCCCATCCACAAGTATTCCGCTGTTAAAAATGGTGACTTTTATCCGCTCAATCGCTGTTGCTGCCATTATAGCCACCTCATCCGTGTTCGCTCTTCAGGAGGGCGACTACTACCGTCCAACTAGCGACGAATCCTCGGGGATTTATGGCACCACTGCTGCGTATCGTCGTTCGCCATGCCCTGCACTAAACACGCTGGCTAACCACGGATATCTGCCTCGCAACGGCCAGAACATCACGCATGACATGCTTTCCACTGCTCTTGAGAACGTGTACAACCTCGGATCTGGTGTTGCAGCGATCCTCGTCTCCCAGGTGCCCGACACTATCAACTTGGACTACCTCGGCATCCACAACAACATCGAACACGATGCGTCACTTGCCCACACTGACGCGTATTACGGCCACGACCCGATGCTGGCCAACGAGACGCTGGCTGAAGATCTCTTCAACCGTGCTGGAAGCGACGGACTCCTCACTAACAAGATTGTGGCCAAGACTCGCAAGGACCGCGGCAAAACGTGCAATGCTGAAAACCCGGATTGCACGTACGGAGTGAAGGCCCAGACCTTGGCGTTCTTGGAGGCGTCGGTGTTGTTGATGGCGCTGGGCAGCGGTGACACGATCTCGATCGATCACGCACGTTCATTCATCTTGAATGAGAAGATCCCGGATGACTACACCCGCCCCGAATCAACGGTTGGTGTTGTTGAACTGCTTGCTCGTGCTGCAACACTGAAAGCCGAGTCGCTGGTCTAGTCGGAAGTGAGTCAAAGTGTAAGAACAGGATACTTAGTACAGATTTTATAGCTGCATCCGAAGAATGCACTTGTAATCGATTGTTGTAATAAGCTATCAAGCACATTTAGGTTGCGCTTTCAATATTGTGAGGCCTTGACCACAACATACCGATATAGTTGACGTGACGTTGGGACAGCCAAAGTAGTTTGCCTGGATGCACAAAGGGGATTTGTCATTCCGATGTTGGGCAGTTTTCAGTAGCAGTGCTTCGATCAAGTTGATGTCACGCCAATTCGTCAGCTCATCAACTTACCACAACACACACGACGCAGTGTACATGTTCATGTAGTTGCGATTGAGAGGAGAGAGCGCAGCATTCAGCTGCTGCTTTGTTGTAGTTGTAGAGCTTCAAGCCATAAGGACGAGCACTGGAGCAGATCAACCGATACGCGATGCCTACAGGCAGCAAAGTGCTGCGCCAAATGCCAGCGGAAACGGTGCGTCTTATTCTGAGTCTGCGAGCTGAAAACTTTTCCGTGAAGTAAAGGGCAATTGTGGTCGAAGTTCAGAGTGCAACCGGCCCTGCAGTTCTCGAACCGACCTCAACGCCGGTAAGACTTTGCCTACGCTACGTGCCTGACAACTTGATGAGGCTGTCTCAAGCTCTGAAAGCACTCTAATTCACAGCTATCCGGTAAATCTTGCAATAGGAGACAATGAGATTGGCAAAGTGTGACGAGGCTTCGTGCATTTCGGTAGCCGTCGCCTTTCCCCGGAAACTTGCAGCGTAGTGAGGGAAAGGCCGTATAAATGTTGGTCCAGTCGTCTTGCATCAAGTTGCTCTGATGCTTGTATGCTGGCAGTCTCATTCGCGGCTGTCGAAGCTGCGACTTTTTGAGGCTACTTCAAAAGGCTACTTCTTACGATCCGGATCTAAGATGCAGCCATCGCGATGTACCGTGAACAACACTTCCTCTGATCGCTCGAATACACTACATTAATCAGTCTCTCACGGTATTCCTTAACGTTACTTCACATCAGCACCAGGTGTTACTCCCATACCAGAGACATCCCCCGCAATCGTTGTGCGTGCACGCGTTCCCGCCTCGTCGAGTTGCAGGGCTTGCTATTCATTGCAGACCAAGAGGAGGGAGGGACCACCTACCTACTACCAACCCACACTCGCACCCAGCCAACGGACCCAACAGCAATGGACTTCACGCCGCCCAATGACTCCGACGTGGACATGATGCACGATGACTCGATGCTCAATGCCAACCTAGCCGCACAGTACGGCCACCCGCAGCAGGGCCAACGCCAATTGCCACCGCAGCATCCAGGCATCCCGGGAATGAATGCGGATCCTCAGAACGTGTTTCCAGGCGTCTACGTGCCTGGTCTGAACCCCATGGACCAACCGCAGCAAGCAGACGCCATGGAAGAGTATGCGCGGCTGATGGGTATCAAGGTGGAGAATGACGACCCGAATGCCAATGCGTTCGGAGTGCCAGGACCCAACAATGACATGAGCAAGATCCAAGCCAACGCCGCCTACTTCGAGAACCTCATCAACCGCGACCGCAACGACGGGATGGAGGATGGCAACAACGTCACGTCCATGACGCTGCCGGCCGGCATTGGAGGCGGCATGAACGGCTTCATGGGTGCACCCATGGCCCCCCAGCCCCCGATGTACAACCCCAATACAGAGCTTGCGTTCCAGGATGGCGGCTCTCGACTGTACGACCCGGCGTCTGGCTTCCCGGGGCAAAACCCGCCACTGCCCTTCCACAAGGGCCCTCAGGTGCGGCCGGGTATGTTGCCCCCCGATATGGTCGGGTCGCAGACGCTGCCGCCTGAAATCATCTCGGCCATGATCAAGAACAACCCGTCACACAACTTCGAGAACTTGAGCGAGGACGAGAAGCAGGCGCTGATCAAGGAAGAAAAGTCTCGCGAACGCAACCGTGACCACTCGCGCAAGTCGCGTCTGCGCAAGAAAGAGTTCGTCGAGTCGCTCAAGCACGAGGTCGGACAGTTGCAGGTGTACCAGCAGATCTGCGAGCAGTGCATGGATTGCATCGCGCTGGTGGCAGCGGAAGCCTCAGCTGTGTTCCTTTTCTCGAGCGCCGCGTACACCCGCGTGCTCGGCTACCAGAACCACCAGATCGTGCCTGGCCAGACGAGCTTCTTGGATATGGTGCACCCGGTAAGCCACTTTTGCATCGTTTGGTTGGAGCGTGTCGTTAGCAAAAGTCGCTAACTTTTCACGATTGTGCTCTTTTCGGTGACGAACAGGACAATGTGCAGGAAGTTCGCGCGGTGTTCACCAAGCTCAACACCCTGGGCGAGACCCATAGATGTACGTTCCTCTCTGCCACTTGATGGTATCCTTTGCCCAGCTTCTGATAACGGATACTTGTGTTTTCCTACAGTTAAATTCCGAATAAAATCAACGGACGGCGAGTACTTCAACGCGGAGACGACGGCTCGCCTGGCGGAGAAGGGTGTGGTGTGCTCGACTCGCGTGGACCGCGACATCTAAAGCGCGACTTCGGTGCAGCAGCAAAGTCGATGGCAGTGAGCCAGTGGCGGCATTAGGGCAGGACGGCCGACGACTTGCAGACGGGCTCTACTTGGCAGAACTGCGACGCATTGACGAAGAAGCAAAGAGCAGGTGGCGAAGTTAGGAGGCAAGTGAGTGGAAGCAGCAGACAACCTATATTTTAATTTTGTTGGTTGACGGCACAACGCGGAGAGCAAAACGTGTCGACGGTGCTGAACAGAGGAGAACTAGCGCAGAGAGCAGGAAATACAGAGCATCACGGACACAGCAGGCATATATGTTAAATACTACTACGCGTTTGATGGCTGGATCATCCCGGAAGCCATGTAGCTGACTTGTCAGCTGCTGTGCCACATTGGCGTGGTAGTCCAGCACCTTGTCCGACATCTTTTTCTTGCAGACTAGTGGCAGGATTCATTGCAGACGTAGTGGCAGGATTGAGTAGAGTATGACCATACGAGTATCCAAGTGAATAACGGTCCGAGTTCGGATCGATGGGCAAATGGAAGAGAGCTTTTCGCTACATGACACATTCGAACTGCGATGCTGACGCGCAAAATGTCCAATACAAACATTAAGTCTAATTCTTTTATTTGGGTGGCTACATTAGACACAGCAGTTGACAAGAAGTTCGGTTTGACCATTCATTCACAGATTACATAAGAAGACATTCTTTTCAAGCCGAAGTTCGACTTATCCAGCATTTTTTTCTTTTATGCAGCCTGAAAAAAAACTGCCATCACTACGAAATCAGAACGTTGTGAGAAGGTGGCAGTTCGTCTGTAGCGAGTGGAGCGTCAAGTGAAGCGATAACAGGCATCGATTTCTCTGGCTTCTCACCCACTTCAGAACTTGCCAATGGAGGAGGCAGCAGTGGAGAGAATTTTCAAGGCGTTGGGGCTTCCTCGGCCTTTCCTGAGCGAGCCCAACCGCGCCTTCACACAGCTCGAGACATGGCAGCAATTGACGGCATTGCTGGCTACGCAGCCTGTGAATATCAAACCGTTGGGCTACTATCGCACTCCAGACAGCATCGACATGTACGTCATAAATGGATACGCTCGTCATAACGCTATGCTATATTTAACTCTTCGCTATGATATGACTGACCTTGTGCTTCTTGTTATTTAACAGTTATGTGTTCGAGTGCTCGATGGAAGACGCTTCTAGCTCTCGACGCTACAGTTGGAAGATTTACCGACGTTATAGACATTTCCAGAAGTATATCGCTCACTCTTCCGAGCTCCTGGCCAGTCGATCAGTCCGAGTTCCAAGACTTTCCCAAGCTTATCTCAAGATTTTCCATGCTCAACACTGCAAAGACCGACTGGTGGAACTTCATCACTGGCTGGAAGGGGTAGCAGAGAACACACAAAGTTATTGCCAGACATTGCAGCTGAAACAGGAGAAACAAGAGCAGGAGAAGCTTCATGCACTTCAGCAGAAAAGATTGGCACAATTGGAAGAACAAGCCAAGCTTAAAGCTACCAGGAAGCAGCACAAGAGTCGTAGCAGTAGCAACGCTACTACTATTCGTCCTGATGTGCCGATGACCAGTATGAGCACTGGTAGATTACGTGCACCGTCAAAAATGAGCACGGCAACTGCTTCCACCAGAAGAAGGAGCAGTATCAGTCTCAAAACAATTGAACAACAGGGAGATCCAGCGCTGTATGTGCTTAGAACTGACAAGGCAGAGGCGTTACCTGTGGTGATGCTGAGCTGTTTCTTGTTTGCTGGAGCGAATTGTCCATTTCCTCACGTGTTTCGAGGGATGCCAAGCTTTGCGTTTGCTTTAGAGGAACTGAACGTGCAACTTACACAAGTGGCACCGGCGGCGTATCCGTCCAAATTGAGAAACTCCATGGCCACCAGAGCAGGTTTGGGTTTGCGACTAACGCCAAGTCATGAGCAGGAAGGCCAATATTTGGGAGCAACAGTTGCAGGTTTCCTTCGTGACCAACAAGAACTGGATCCAGCGCTTGTGGATGTTCCAGTTGGAGCGAAATTGGTGCGAGTGAACGGCATCGATATCAGCGATTCCCCATTCGATCAAATTCTGGTGCAGCTACGCAGTGTGGGTTTGCCATTACGACTGAGATTTGTGTACAACCCACATCTAAACCGTCAAAGAAGCAACTCAGCGAGCTCACGTAGCAGTGTTGATGGTGTTTCCGATGGTGAGTCAGTGAGTGGAAGACAACGAGTGGTATCCAATGTCAGCGGAGGAAGTAGTAGCGGGAATTCGACAAGTCCAGCTGATGGAAGGCCCCCAATGAATCCCAGTTACCGCAGCTACAGTGTGGATGCCCCGCGGTCAACCGCTGGGCTGTTTGGATCGGTTTTTGGTGATTTATTCGGTACTGGAAGTGGCTCTGAGGTGAGTAAACCCCCAAGTACGAATGCAAGCTCCGGTATCGTAAGCTCTACCGGCAAGCAGAGGGGCGAGACTGCTGATATAGCGGTGGGATCTACGCACCACGTACTTTTGAACGGTGGAGCTGCCTTGTTTGCATGGGACGATGTTTGTGGAGGATCCCGCGACCTCATTTCTCGTGGATTCTTCTCGTACTTGCCGCCGTCGTTGCTCCACGAATTACGTCAAAAGTCTCGTGCTGAAAGGAAAGCGAAATCGTTCCTCCCCGAACACGATCTGAGTGATAGTGACGAGAGTGATGATGATCAGCGTCCGGAAGAGATCAAGGCATTAATGTCCCGCAAAGCACAAGGTGTTTGGAGTACTGCAACGGGTCCGATGGGGTTCTCATTCGGTGCCTGCAAAATTTGCGATGTGGAGGCAGCAATGCTGGAAGTATCGCCGGTGTTTTTCTCTTCCAGATCGGAACACCGCGGCAGTGAGAAGCGTTTGTGCAAAGGATTCATTCTGGTTTCTATCAACAACGAGAGCACATTCGGCGCTCCATTTGCTACTGTGATCAAGCGACTGCGTTCAGCTTCGAGACCCACAAGCTTGTGCTTCCGTTGGTATCAAGATTTTAGCCCCTTTTTGGAGACAGAACTCGCGGAACAGCATGGTAACAAGTCGAGTTTGCTCAAGCCCCACGCTATTGGAGCCCGGGTGTTTGTGAGCAGTCTAGATTGTGTGGCAGAAGCCCAGACGGACTTGAGCAACAGTTTGCAGCTCGCTCTGATGGAAAACTCTTCGATCCGTGATGAAATAGGAGTTCTTCAAGACGCCCACCGTGAATTGCGGCTTGCGCAAGAGCGAGCTGCTCAGCGGGAGCGTATTTTACAAGCCAAGGTTGAGCAGAGCGATCTCGAGATCGTTAGGTTAAAGGAAGAAGTGGATATACAGCGCCAAGAGTTAGAGAAGTCGAGACTCCGAGCTCAGGAAGCTGAGGTGAAGCTGGCTACAAACAAGGCAGATTATCAAGCCATGCTGGAGAAGGCACAGGAGAGCGCTAAAGCTCGTCTTGGAGAGCACGAAGAGCAGTTGGTGAAGGAATCGAACCGCTCGATTGAGAATGCCAACAGGTTGGCTGAACGTCGTGGACAGAAAATGCTAGAAGCTGCGGCCAATGAAAGTCAACGCAAGCATGAAGAATATCTGCAAAAACTGGCAGAAGAACATTCGGAAGAGGTCGAAAGTCTCATGCAACAAGTGGCAGTGTGGCGTCATCAAGTGGAGGTGCTGACAGAGGCCGAAAAACGTAACTACGCGGCACTGGTGAGCAATGGAGTGAACCCTTACGGTGACTACCAACGCTCTCGCTTCGGTTATTCAAGCACGGATTCGCCATTTGCAGACCTCAAGAGCGGCAACACTGATCTCCAGGCTCGTGGGAAGAAGGCGAAGGCCCAAGGTTCCACTACATCGACTGTCGCTGCTACTGCTGCGAAATGGCGCGATGGCAGCCCAGAGGAAGAAACCAATAACCAGAAGAACCACACTTTCTCCGGAACCTCAGACCAGTCGTCACAGTCGAACAATGGCACGTTCTGGGACCGCATGGTATCTCTACTCGCCACAGAATGATCAAGCCCGAAGTATTAATACAAACTTATGAATGAACGTGTCGTGCTGTAGAGGAATCGCTATGTACTTCACTGTTATAAATTCTAAACAAGTTTGTAAAAAAAATAATGCAAGAGTTGCAACTCAGTTTTCATTGCAAAAAAAAAAAAAAGATCTCTCACGAATGAGCGTGCACGTCCCGACCAAAGTGCTGCCAAGTGGCGCGCGTATCCCCATCATCGGGTTCGGCGCGTACCTTGAGAACGACGTATCCAACTCGTACAACATCGTGCTGTCGGCGCTGAAGCAAGGTTACCGCCACATTGACACGGCGCAGTTGTATCACAACGAAGCGGAAGTCGGTCGAGCCGTCCGAGACTCTGGGATTCCCCGTGAAGAGATCTTCGTAACCAGTAAATTGTTCCTTACAGACTGGGGGTACACGAAAGCTCTGAAAAGCATCAAGAAGAGCAACCAGAAGATCGGATTGGGGTACATCGACCTCTTCCTGCTCCACGCACCAGGAGATTCTGCTACTCGAGCAGATACGTGGCGAGCAGTGGAGGAGCTCCATGATCAAGGGATCTTGAAAGACATCGGAGTGTCGAACTTCAGTGGTGCACACATTGACAAGCTGATGAAGACTGCCAAGGTGAAACCTGCAGTGAATCAGATCGAGGTGCATCCGTGGCTCACACGTCCGGAAACGGTCAAGTACTGCCAGGACCACGACATCATCGTCCAGGCCTATTCACCTTTGGTGAAAGGCTACAAGATGAAGGATTCGACGCTAAATGAAATCGCCAATGAGGTCGGTGCCACCCCGTCACAAGTGCTAGTGGCCTTCAGCTTGGCCAGAGATATCGTGCCATTACCGAAATCTGCCAACACGAAGCGCCAGAGGGAAAACCTTGAGGCGATCAACGTAAAAGTATCTGCTGAACAGGTCGAGAAACTTATGGCACTGGATGAATATTATGTGACGGACTGGGACCCCATTCGCGACGAGGAAGTGTGATCAAGGCTGCTGTTGTCAAACAGATATGACTCGTTCATCATTCTGCAACTTGAACGTTGTGAAGAACCATCGCAGTCTTACCTACCATACTTGCCTTTCAAGTTGCTTTTCGATACGTAATCTATTATGTGTACCACATCAGACTAGTTTCTTTCGCATCCCTCGCCCCATCTACGTCCCACGGTAACTCCATCCCTCTTCTTATTGGTCAAAAAAGGAGCGATGGGAGAGCCCTCTGTCTCTCTCCAAGTAGTCAGCGTCACTAGCCAGAGGACGAGCAAAGGCCCGAAAAGGCCCTAAGCAAAACACTTTACCATTCCTCCGTCGAGATGATCAAGGTCAAGTGGGACTCCACGTACAAACCTGTGAATGGGTCCAGTAATACGTCGTCCAATACTACAGCAACAACAACAACAACAACAACACTTCCAGTGGGGAACGACCCACTTTGACTGCTTTAATGGACGGAATTGTCATCAACAGCTCTTCCAACAGCACCAGCAGCAATGTTGGCACTTCTCGACGTCCGCCAATGCCCAAATGGGACATGGGTACCATTTCAGAAGACACAATGCCTGCAGCGTTCACTGCAGCTTCAGCCGGTTGGTCGAACGACCGGTTCGAATTGACTGAGAATGGAGAAGTGCGCAACAAGACTACAAGACAACGGATCTCGAAACAGGAGATCCGCGAGCATGGAGAGGAAGTTCTACGTGGATTAATCGATAACGTACACACGAGGATGCTGCAGGAGCTTCTGTTCCTGGAACAAGCGATTCCCCCGTTGGAATTCGAACGCAGTTCAGTGGAATCTGGTTTCGATCCGGGAGCGAGCAATGCAGGCAGCAGTGTGAGTACCAGTAGCTCTGTGCGGTCCAGTTCGTCCAGTATCTGCTCGACCAATGATGGATTCCGAATGATGATCGATACCGACGAACCGAGGTGCATTTTCCACACGAGCAAGAACTTCAGTGTGGCCGAGAAACTCTTGGTCTTTGTCTGTTCTTTTCGAGGTTTAAGTTGCGGTATTTGGAGTCGTAGTGTCCTGTTGAAAGATGGAGTTCAAGTCGGATCTATGTTGCCGTATTTCCAGAAGGCAATTGCTGCTGGGTACGGCATTCTCGTGATGAATCCCAACATGAACACGCAGTTGATGGTGACTCAAGACGGAACAGTGGAGAAAATGCCCATTCGAGGATCCAGTAATGCCGATGACCACTGTGACCACGTGTGGCGTAACTACATTTTCCCTTCAGCAGCTCACAAAGTGCACTTTATCGCTTACGGGTACGGCGGAGTGCTGGTTACTCAGCTGATTGCCAAATACCGGTACGAACTCAAGAGCCGACTGGGTAATGTGGCGTTCATTGAGAGTTCGCACAAGATCGATCCGTCATGGAACTCAGGCTTTAAGCGCTTCTTCTCACAACACAGTATCTCCTGGTCCAGATCAGATTTCCCTCTCAATACGGAGCTCAGTCGTGATGCTACAGCTTTCGCTACAAGTGGGGGTCCAAATGGTACTGGAACGACAACGAGTAGTGATGATGCCTTCTCTGCTACAGCTTCGTCACCGTCTTCACGTTCTCCGAAGAGTCCAAGTGCTGCGCAACTGACAGGTTTCGGCTGTATTTGCTTGTCTGCTGGACCTTGTGAAGGAGCGAATGAAAGTCCTGCGTACACCACGAAAGAGGTTTTGGATACGGTATTTGCGTTCCTGGCCTCTCCGACTCCGTACGAGTTTCAACGTCGAGCAGCTCGTGAATTGCGACTGAATACACTCTTGGAGGAGCAGCAACAAGCTAGAACGAAGGCTCCAGCTCCCAGTAACCATGGACACCAAGGACATACCGATACTGGACGACCTCCTACCGGTAGAGATCAACCTGCACGTGCACGGAAACCTTCAGTGTACGATACCGTTCTTGGTGGAGCTGCTGGTGGTGCTTCTCGTGAGCTCAAGCCCCGTGAATACGATTCACTGACAATTGATGACTTCGACTTATTACGAGTTGTTGGTCGAGGAGCTTTCGGTAAAGTCATGCTGGTGCGACGAAAAGTGCCTCAACAGCAGAAAGGAGCGCGGTTATTAAGTCCACGCACCATGATGGCGATGGGAATGACTGCGCAACAGATCGCAGGTGCTACCGGTGGAGAAAGCGGTAAAGTGTACGCTATGAAGGTGATCAAGAAGGCTGCAGTGTTTGCGAAGAACCAGGTAGAGCACACGAAGACCGAGCGACGGATCTTACAAGGTGTGGACCATCCATTCATGGTGAAGCTTCGATACGCCTTCCAGAACGACGCCAAGCTGTACTTCGTCATGGACTTTTACAACGGAGGAACTCTGCACTTTCACCTCAGACGTGCGATGCATTTTGATGAAGTTCGCACTCGCTTCTACGCTGCTCAACTGGTGTTGGCTATCTCGCACTTACACACGTATAACATCGTGTACCGTGACCTCAAGCCGGAGAATATTCTACTGGACGACCAAGGCTTCATCGCCCTTACAGATTTCGGGTTGTCCCATGATCACTTCGACAGTAAGGACGGCATGCAGACGTTCTGCGGTACACCTGAGTACATCGCCCCTGAGCTTATCCGTCGTGTACCGTATGGTAAAGCCGTGGACTACTGGTCCATGGGCGTCCTGATCTTCGAGATGTTGGCTGGTTACACGCCGTTCTACCACGCGAACCGTAAGCGCAACTTCCAGAACATTGTGAAGCTCCCGTTGCGGTTCCCGTCTGAGTTCTCTGACGATGCCCGATCTCTTTTACGTGGTTTAATCTGCCGGAACCCAGCGAAACGACTTGGTTCGGGTCCGTGTGGTGCTCAGGAGATCATGGATCACCCGTTCTTCGCTGATGTGGACTGGGAAAAGCTTTACAAGAGGGATGTGCCAGTACCGTTCAGGCCGGTGGTGAAGTCGGACGGAGAAGTCAACAACGTGCCGGAATTCTTCAAGCGGCAAGAGGTTGTGGACTCAGTCGTGTCGGATGCTCCGATTGGCAAGAGCCACGTCTTCCAGGGCTTCTCGTACACAGATCCGTACAACCTGTAAGAACAGAGGAAAAGAGTTAGTGAATGGTCAGTCGGTAGCGTAGAACAGGGAAAGAGGAGAAAACTAAACCAAACCGTGCAGTAAGATATCCAGCAGAACAAGCTGCGATCAAGAGTTTTTCATTGCGTGGGAACAAGTAAAAGTTGTGATAAATTTTCATTGCAACATGCACGTTTCAGACATTTGCCGTGGACACTTTCACGGCGTTCGTGTACTAACTAGTTCAGTAGTACTTGACCTCACGGTCGTTCAAAGGCTGCGTGGGGCGGTTGTCCGATGCGTCGTTGGTGGACGGGAGATCTCCGTACGACTTTTTGAGCTGGTGCAGTTCGTCATAAGTGATCGGGATGGGGTTGTTGAGCACCCACCAGTCCACGACTTCATTGCACGGTGGAGTGGTTAAACTACCGTTGTAGTTGAACAAATGACTCTTAGCTACAAGTCCGTTGAGTAGCTGGGCGTAGTCAAGTCTGGTTGAACGTAAATTCGCATAAGTTATGACCATTTCACAGTGAAATCGAAGTATTTCATACGTACCCAGCATCTTGGAGATCGAAGGACGCATCTTCTTCCTTGAGATCCTTCCAGAGCTCCCTAATGAAGGCGTTTTCCTCTACATCTGCTTCTGCATTGAGGAAAACACCAGTCACCAGGATCTTACCACTGCCATCCGTTGCCTTGTGGACGAAATGGATCTCCGCATCGTAGTGATAGTTGTCCAGTGCGTGCTCTGACGTTGCGTGCATGTGGAACTGAGCCAGTCCGTACTCGCGTTCGTCGAAGTTGATCGACTTGACCGTGCAGTCTGCAACATATTATACAACTTTAGAGAAAAACAATAAACCAATTACTTTCTTGTGTACTCACGTTCATCTCCATCGAGTTCCCACTTGTAAAGGTCTTCCAGCTTCTTGAGTTTGAACTTCTCGCACTCACCTCCGTACTTTAGAGGAGCACGAGGTAGACCCCAGTCACCGTGCGATAGAGTGCGAACTGGGATGTTGATCGGAGACTGGTGAGTTCCACCACATCCAGGAAAGGATTCCTTCCAGTCTTCAGGACCCAATTCCTCATCCGACGTCTCTTTATACCCCCATTTGTTCTTATCAGCTTGACCAGCAGCAAGCAAAGCTGCACCCAACAGCAATACACGAGATACAGGACCGATCATTTTTGTCTCTTTTCACGGATTTGAGATGACAAGTTCCCTATGAATTGGAAAATGAGGTTGATCCATCCAGCCGTATCTGTGAAAGATCCCGGTGCATTTATACTTTTAAGACCTTTGATTCATTAATCGACGGCTCGCAGGTGTTCTAAAGCGCCGCAGACTCTTCCCGACACTCAATGCTCAGCCGTCCATTACCAGATCGGATCTCCTTACGTCGTTTCGTTCAAAGAGTTAACCCCACATGAAATGCGAACCTAAAGATTAAGTTCGTATTTGGTGTGTTGTCCACTATTTTCTTTTTACAAAAATGTGCACCACATCACAATTATTGTAGTACAAGATGAGCGGCGCTCCTGGTATGTTAGCGGGTGGACCTCGTGGTGGCGTCAACGTTGGCGGTGGCAGCTCTACAGGCCGAGCGATCTTCGCTTTATGTGGTGGTCTAGCGGGTGCCTACTATGGCTTTTACCTGCAGAGCAAATACATGGAAGAACGTCGGGTAGGCTCATTTATCTTCTCTTTTTCAAAAAAATAAACAAAATCTCACCCTTTTTTGTTTCAGGTTGCTGCGTTGGTGGAAACGGAGGCACGTAAACGTCTTGAAGAGGAGAAAAATACTCCGAAATAAGAAAAATAAGCAAAACAATCCTACTTTTGAGATAAATACGCTTGAATTCTCAACTTGGCAGTGAAATTTCCCGTACAGCCGAAACCAAGAGCAACATTTGCTTCTGCTGCTGAACGAGAATCTCCACCAATTTGCGCTCCATCGCTCTCATTTCCTGCTCCTTCTCTTCTCTTCTGGATCGAAGTGACGCCAACGTTTGGTCCACAGTCCGAATTTCGGTCTTCTTCTTCTCGATCCGCTCCAGAAGCACTTCAAACTCTTCATTCAGCCGACGTTTCTTGGCTACCACCGCCATATTCAACGACCCATTACTGCCACCAGATTGCACCATTAAATCTCTTAGTGAAGCTTCGATCATCTGCGCTTCATGTTGAAGAGTTTCAATATCCCTCTCTAACGTGATTTTCATCTCTTCCACTTCTTCCAATTGCTTTGTAACAATCGAAATCTCGTTAGAAAGCACAGCACTTGAACTGCGATGTGCCACCAGTTCATCCCGTTTGTAGTTGGTTAACGTTTGAGTCATTTCAATGTGTTGAGTCTGCACTTGCGTCCAAAAGTCACGAATTCGGGTCATGAGCTCTTCCCAACGTGATTTTTCCGACGAAAATTCAGATTTTAGAAGAGAAACGTTACTTTCCATCTCTGTTCGACACAGTTGATGAGCTTGAGTCTCCTCTGAAATTCTCCTCATCGCACGCATCACAAGGTTTAAAACGTGGAAAACCGCTTGTTTCTGCTGCTTTTTGAACGTTTCTTGAGCGTCAAATTGAGCATCTTCCGCTTCTTCAAGTGCTGAACGAAGAGACTGCAATTCGGTCTCCAACTGCTCCTTCTGCTTCTTCAATTCCGTCATTGCCCGTTCAACTTGTTCGATTAGTTTCTCAGAATCTTCTTGCACTTGTCCAATCGCATCTTCTTGTTCCCGTAGTAGCCGACCTTCCTGGTCCGCAAGTTGATCCTCCAATTGTTTCTCAAAAGCTTCTTGCAATTGATTTCCCAGCCTTTTCTTCTCATCTTCAAGTTCCCCACGAAGAGCTTCAAGTTGTTGTTTACGAGTATCAGCGCTGGTTCTTGTTAATTCTTCAAGTTTGTCACTCCACACCTTCTCCAGCTGTACACACTGCTCTTCATGTGCTTCACGTAAAAGTCCAAGAGCTACATCCTTCTCCTCGATTAAAGAAACGACCAACCGTGTTTTCTCTTCAGCGAATTTGTTCTCCAGCTCGACCTTCTGTTCTTCAAGATGTTGCGTCCATTTAGCTGTTAACTCTTGCTCCATCACGTCAGAACTGGCATCGAAATGCTCTTGAGCTCGTTCCCGTTCACGTGTTGTGATCTCTTCAGTAAGAGTCTGAAGAGCTTGAGAATGTTTCTCTTCCAGTTCCTTCTTGAGTTCTGTTAACTGTGCTTGGAATCTCATTTCATAACGCTCTTCAGCTGCTCGAATCGCAGCCACAGCCTCCTGCTGAACCTTATCAAGCTCTTCTCGCTGTCGCTCCTTGATCTGTAGAGCTGCCTGTTGCCATTCCTTCTCCCGATCTTGAAGACCTTCGTTGTACACCACCTTCTTCTCCATTTCCTGTCGTTCTTGAAGCTCTTCCATAGCACGTTGCCACTTGGAAGTACACTGAACAACTGCAGTACCTTTACGTTCATTCATCTCCTTCTGCATAGACTCCAGTTGAGTTTTCCCTTTGACTTCAGCCTTCTCTACTGCATCTTCAAGAGCTTTCAGTTGAGTTTCACGAAGATTCTCCAGTTCCTGCTGCCATTTCTCAGTTACAGCGCTGATCTCTTGCTCCTTTTCGTGTTGATGTTGAAGTTTCAGCTCCGATATTGTAGCTATATGGAAATCTGCAAACCGTTGACGTAATTCTTCAGATACCATTGCCATTTGGGCCGAGAATTCTTCATCTCGCTTCAATTTGGCTGTAGTTTCTGCTTCTTTCAGTACAGTCAACTCCCGGTCATGATCATGGGTGAGTTTACTGATCTCCAGAATAAATTTCTCCTCAAATTGATCGCGCTGTGCTTGAATTGCAGCTTGGAGAGCGTCATTCTCGATGCCCCACCCATCCTGTTTAGCTTCCCAATCCGTTTTCAAAGCTGTCAGCTCTTCTTCGAACGTATTTGCCATAGTTTCACACTTCTGCGTCAAATCTGCTACTTCTTCTGTCAATTGAGTTTGAATCTGTTGCAGTTTCTCGTTTTCAGCTTGAAGAACCTGGACTTTACTGTGCGCATCGTCTTCTACTTTCTTCGAAAGAGTCTCGAACGTCTCCTTCATCTGCTGCATCTGCGAAGTGTGCACTGCTGCAAGATCTTCTTGTAGTTGTGACTTCTCCTGTAGATAAAATTCGTTCAACTCTTCTCGATCTTTGTCATGTTCTTCTTTCATCCTCCGGATAACGTCAAGTCTTTCATCATGAAGCGACTGCGTCATTTCGTCACATTTCGCCATGTAATTCTCCCTCAGTCGCTCTTCCAGAATCCCCAGCTCTTCCGCTCGTCTGCAGTCTTGAGATTCATGCAAATGCAGTAAATTAGCATTGAATTTCACTCGAGTAAAAGCTCGATGTTGCATTCTCAATCGCCACAATGCAACTTTCTCATTTAGCACCATAGTGAAACGCAGTGTAGCTGTCTCCTTTTTAGCACAATGTTTCTCCTTCTCCAATTTTTCTTCCAACACTAACATTTCACCTTGAGTCGTTGCAAGTTTCCCCATGTACTGTGAATTTTCATCTTCCAGACGCTTAATTTTCAAGTTTTTCTCCTCTTCCATCGCCTTCAGTGAGTTTTTAACCGCAGTGAGTGAGTTAGACATCCGTTCACTGGCGTTTTTCGCGTACATTTGCTCCTTGACACTGTCTTCCTTAGCTGACAGTAACAATGCACGCATTTCACTCACTTCGATCCTGGATTTGTCAATCTCGTCCCGTTCAAGTAGAGATTGTTCTCGAGCTTCCGTGAACTTGGTCTGCACATCCTTCAACTGTCTGGATAACAGGATTTTTCCTTCTTCGAGACACTCGATTGTTCCACGTAATTCCTGCTCCTGGTGGCGTTTTTCACTTATCAACGTACTGATTTTCTGTTCACTGAGTCTCAGAGCGTCTTCCATAGCATCTTTGACCTCTTGAAGTTCATATTTCAAATCTGTCACTTGTTTTTGACTGTTCTCCTTCATCTCTTGCTGGTCTTCAAGTTGACTCTTCAAGTATTGTCTCTCATTGTCCAGACGACGCAGTAAAGCCTCCATTTGCACGCGTTTCGTCTCTTCACTGGCATTCATGACACTCATAGACCCAACTTTAGCAGCATCTTGCTTCCGTTCTTCTTGAAGGGCTTCCACTTGCCCTTCAGCATCCACAAGCTGACGAGTAAGTCGAACATTCTCTTCTACCATTTTCTCCATTGCCAATTTCGCATTAGCTTCTCTGCTCTTCCACATTGTCAGCTCTTGGACGAGATCCGTCACATTCGCTTGTAACGTCACTAATTTGCCTTGTAAAGCTGCTTGTTGGGTTGTTAAGAGCTCTTTCTCTTGAGAAAAAGAAGTTTCAACTCGTTCCGACTGTTTCTTAAAAGCTTCTTCTTGTTCAGATAAAGCTTGACGTTTGTCAACTTTCATTTGCTCCATAGCGTTGGTAATCTGAGCCAAATGAGTCCCCAGTTCTTCTTTACACTTCATCTCGGATGAAAGTTGAGCTTTCAAGTACTCAATTTTGTTGTTCAGATGTTTCTCCAACGCTTCAACGTCCTGTTTAGCGATAGAAGAAGACGTTAAGATGGTCGTTCCAGATACTTGTTCCTGATTTCGTTGTTGCAGTTTTAACGCTGCAATTTGCCGCTCCAAACGCTGATTCTTCTCTTCCAAAACGAGAACTTTATTCTTGGTCAAATCTTCCAGAGCTGCTTTGGCATTCTTCGCTTGAGTTGTAGCCACTTGCGTCTGACTTTGAAGACTCAACATTTGCATCTGGAGACTCTCACTCTGTTCTTTAGCCGAATGTTCACTGAGACGGAGCGTCTCCATCTCGAGTTGGTACTTCTCGTGCAGCTTCTTGAGTTCTGTTTGTTGACTTTGAACCAATTGTTTCTTGACTTGTTCTTTGTCTCGATTGGCTTGATCCAACTGGAGATTGAGCGAGTCGATCGTCTCAATTAATCGAGTGATTTCAGCTGAAGAATTGTCACTAGTGCTTGGTTTTACTTGGCTCTGCTTGGAATGGAAGTTGAACTCAAGTTCTAGCAGCTGCTTTCTTGCTTGATCATCTTTTTCACGTAACATCGCAGTACATTGAGTCCGGGTTTGCAGAATTTCTTGCTCCAATTTGTGTCTTTTTGTTTCTACTGTCGCCAATTTCTGTCTGGCTTGTTGGAGATCCGCTTCTAACTTTTTCACTTTTTCTGACTGCGAGTGAAGATTAGCTGCCACCTGATTGTTGTGGATATTATCCTGTGTATTGTGGGTCTTCTTCCTGGATTTTAACGTATGAAGAGAAGGTAGAACGGAAAGCTCCCGTGAACTACTGGAACTGGGAGGTCGATCAACACTGTCTTCTTCAGGTCCCTTTGTATCTATAGAACCAACAGAATTTCGTGAATCCTCTTCAATCTTCCGGTCGATAACAGCAGACTGTTTCTTCAGCTCCTCAAGAAACAGTGTATCGTAAGAATTATCCGGAAGTTCACCACTAACAACTTCTTCAGTATCAGGCACAGTTTGAGTCGGTCCTTGGAAGCCCATATCACGTAGTTTGTTGATTTCAGAGTACACTCGATGACAATTAGAACAAACCAGAACTTGTTTGTAGAATTGGCTCGGATTGGAACGCCCAAGCTCCATCCTAAACACATTATCAGCTTCTTGCCACTTTAACGTGAAGGCATTGGTATCCACTGAAAGATCGAACGAATCTTTCAGAAAATCAAGTTCAGCATGTGCAAGAAGAAGATTGTTGTTCCCCATCTTGAACCGATGGCCGTCGTCTTCCAGAATCGTTTGATCAACTCCAGAATCTTCAATGTTGTTGTTATCATCTTGTTTCCACATCTTTAGCTTAGATAAACCTGCCAATGACGCCAAAGAAGTCTGGCAAAACTCTCCACGACATTTCACAATTGAATTGTCTACTTTACTCCCCATTCCCGACTGTAAGTTTGGAAGGGAAGACTTCTTCTGCAAGGTTTCCCCTCCCAGTTCGACATGGGAAATGTGTGTTAACCAGAGCGTCTGATTCCGATCACACACGAATTCAAGTGAAGCCCCTACAACTTGTGCACCTCCAGCTCTTGATAAATAACTTACCACCGTGGAAGTCACACTCTCTGCTTCATTGCAAGTACTACTCGACATCTGGAGCGAAACCGTGTTGGTTATATCGTTCAAATAACCTGCTCGACGGTCAATTCGAAAATCTGGTAACGCAGCTCCTGTATCTCGAGAAATCTCGAATTCCACTTGGATATGGCTCTCCTGGTCACCACTAGACGGAATATACGCTTGAAGTCCTTCAATCTTCTTCCCTATTGGGGAAATCCCTCGTTTACTCCCGTCAAGTGCTTGTAGAATGTCCTCAAATTCCTCAATACCCAATACTTTCCGTGTCCCATCTCGAAAAATCACAATTGCCACCGAATTGCCACTTTTACCACTGGAAACTCCGGCCAACTGTAAAAATCTCTCACGAACCTTGGTTAAAGGCAACGATCCATCCTTCGACGAGCGTTTTCGTGAAATACCACCACTTTTACCAGTGAACAACCACAAATACGCGTTGATGTTGCCACTATCTGCATCATGATAGAAGACGATGGTATCTGTCGTTCGGACATCACATTTTTTACTTTCATCCCACAAACAGGCATAAGCCCACTCCCAGCCATGGAAAACAGGCTCAGAAGAAGAAGCAGAAGCCTGAAGCAATTGTTTCTTCCGCTTAGGCATCCTCTCGACGTTTCTCATCCACTTTTGGAGTGGTTTCTCGTTTTATTAGAATTTTTTTTTTCCAGATCGAAAAAGTAGAAATGATGTTGGGTAATATTTAATTTAGATTAGATAGAGCACTTCCTGCCATCATTTGCTTCAGGTTGCAGTTCTAAATGTTCCGACAAGATCGGAGCTACTGCTGCTGGAGTTCGTATTCGTTCCGTATTTCGTAGTGACAAACTTGCTAGAGACAATGTCGGCAGTGATAATCGAAGAGCTAATGTCGTTCTAGCAGGTTGACTGGGTTGTTCCACTGCTATTTCGATTTCCTCCTCCGATCGAACTTCAATATCTAAAGCTTCATTTACTGCGATTTCCACTTTCTCTTCGGTGGATGTTGGCAAACGCTTTAGTTTATCTCCATTCTCTTCACTGCGTATCGGCAAACGTTTTAGTTTATCAGCACCACTAATCCGTTTTGCCATTCGAATCCTGCTGGGCATGCGACGTCGAGCTCGGGACATCCTAAAACTCGACTGAATAGCAATTGCTTTCCGATGTCGAAAGGCGTACCCTCGCATTGCAAGTTCGTCGACTTTTTCCTGGACTGTTAAGCTTTCCAGAGGTAAAACTCGCATCGTCAATACGAGCAGAAGATCTGTAAATCGGAACATGTTTGGAGGACAAGCCAAGTCTGGATTTGTGCTGATATTCACACTCCCATTGAGACCGTCGTAACTTCCAAGACCGAGACGAACGCGATAAGTGAGTTCAGCAATCCGAGCTTCAATGTCGTGGAACGTTTCACGTCGACGTTGATGAACTGCAATGGAAAGCGCTGTCCACTCTTCAGGCTTCATATCTTCCGTCGCTAAAGCGTTAAGCATAGTCTTGTACGTCCCCAATCCTAAAGGAGGTTCCAGTCTTTTCAGTAAAGCAAGGAGATGTTTTCGATGTAATAACCCCAATGCATCAGTATCAAATTCACTCCAAATCGTCTGGAAACGCTGCAGATGTTCAGCTTGGAAACCTAAAAGCTGCTCTTTATCATCCGCTCTGGCTGACATGAGCACGTACGTGTCCACCATCGTCGAAGCGTAGAGATTCTGAAGAATCAATACAACCAAAACGTAGAAAATGTTGTAGAAGAGAGCACTGATCGTTGGAGATCCACAATCACTTGATGATCTCCCCCAAAGAACACACTGGGGTGGAGCTACACTGGATGCCAAATACGTCGCGTACCAGTCTTCACCTGCTGCAAATTTGACAAAAGTAGAGTAGGCACTGGGGAATGTTGTCAAATTCAGGTTAGAGTTCAAACCAGCAGCCCAACGCGTAAGAGAGAACACTTGCACTCCGACAATCGCAAAGACAAACAGAACGTAACCCAATAGAAGTGTAACCTTCAGTGTAAGTTGAACACTTGCCAAGAGAGTTCTGAATAGAGTTCGAAGAGCTCGAGATCTCTCCAACACTAACGAGAGATGTTTAAAGTCGAAAGCTCGAGTCATACCCAGAATAAGCAGTACAGGCGAGTCTGATACCAAAGGACCCACTAACATAATGAAAGCTGTGCAGCTATTGAACGTTCTCCAAGTAAATCCTTTCATAAGGAAATCTCTCCATCCGACAGCTGCAACTCGAAGTACTGCATCGAAAGCGTAAATTAATGAGAAAATGTAGTGGAACCACCAGACTCCACCCGTAATTTCCTCACTGTTCGACCCACGATGAATCGGAGATCGATACCAAGCAAGCAACGCCGTATGTAAGATCACTACAGTGCTGATAAACCCACGGAATGAGCGTTTCTGCATGTAAACCTGGGCCACTTGCATGAATTTGCTCGTTGGTAATGGATATTTCGGTCGCATAGCAACAATCGCTTGTTTCTTACGTAACCAAATGAGCTGAAGGTTCGTAAGCAGTAAAGTTCCGTTGTAACATCGGAAATTGTTCATAAGAATACCAGCAAAGACTTTGAGCAGATAAAATCTCGTGAAAAACAGAAATGCCACGAAGAAACCAGCGAAATACGTCGAAGCAATGGCAGATGCTTGATGATCATTGTTCACATCGGTATCATCTGCAAAATCCATGGCAATATTCACCACTGGTAACCAGCCTTTCATAGAAACCAAGAACAGGATGGACGACATGGCTCCTGTAATATTGTCAAAGTGCAAACCCGATAGATTTCCCCATACGCGAGGTGTTAAAATACCAGTAGCGCTATTCCAAAACACTCCCACACATTTTTCAACGGTGTCAATGGCCGGATCACTGCAGTAGGCGAAGCGACCACCGAAAATCTGCATTCCCAGAGTCGCGAAAGAGTAAAATAGGAAAATTGAAAGCACGACGCAGTAGAAAATTGGCTGTGCGGACTGTTTCAGAGCTTCTGTGATGACTCGGAACGTTCTCACACGGTAAAATACTCGGATGGGTCCAAAAGCACGTCCAAGTCGAAATAGGGAAATCATTGTAGAGTGAGGTAGTAGTAACAATAGTGAACAGGCCATCAGCACCACCATATTGATCTGATTCCACGTATCCGAGAGATAACTCTTAGGTGTGAAGATAAACCCACGTGAAATCACTTTCAACGCGAACTCGAAGAAAAGTACACAGGCGTAAACCACATCACTAAGAGTTGTTAACTCTTGAATGAGGTTTGAGTACAATGGAGACTGCACTGTTAGCATAACCGTCCGAATCACAATAGCAGCAAAAATGTACTTCTCCGTTTCTTTCTCCAATCGACGAGCTTTGAGACGAACCCACGATTGGGGAGGAAACAGGAACAAGGACACATCTGCCATGAGCCAATGACCGTCAAAGAATTGCCTTACATAACCTGTTACACCTCCCGAAGAAGTCCAACCTGTCCATTCATCAGAAGCTGGAGTATCTGATAAGATTTCTGGGGCTGGAGTAGGGACAATCGATCCAGAGTTTACCACTTCGTCAATAGGGATCACTGTTGCTTGGTTTTTGTGTTTTCCGTTTTGTGAAGCTTCAAGAGGGATATACTTGCGTTCCTGTTGAGTTTTCGTTGTTCCGTAATATCCCTTGAGTTTCAGGAAGTCAGTTGTTGGTAAGACGTTGAAAAGTCTGGCTTTGAATGCTTCGGAAGCAGATAAAGCACGTTGAGCTCGCTTCTTAGCACTTCCAGGTAAACTCACGTTCATCACATCTCCTTGGTACAAATTGCTGAATTCCTCCACGAACCGATACATATCGAAGAGATGAATACGTTGCATAGCAAACATTCGATCTTGAAACAGTTCACTCAGTGTTTTCCTGCGTTCGTCGCCTTTCATGGCGAAGTTGCGAAGCAGTACAACCAGCATGAAATTAAGCGCGATAAAGCGACATAACACCACGTACGTCATGTAGTACAGCAACGCAATTCCGAACGAACTAGCCTGAAGTGAAGCGTGGAAGATCGGCCAGATACTTCCTCCATTCGAGAACTTGAACAGTGTGAGCATACTGTCGCTAAATGTGTTGAAGTGACTCTGCATCGTCAATGGGAAGTTCCCACCGAACAAATTCATTCCAACTACAGCAAATACGCTGTTGAGGAGGAGATGGAATGCGATAGAGCTTAAAAACGCTGGGACACTGGCAAGAATGGCGTCCAGTACTAACAACAGCTTGTTGTTTTGACGCACCACTCGAAAAGGTCTCACTAGTCGGAACAACCGAAGTACGAAAATTCCACGTGCGTAGCTGTCACTGTAGAGCAGAACTGAGCAGGATAATAGTAAAAATTCGACACATGCGATGACGAGAAGCACCAAATCCAATCGGTTCCAAGGATTTTGCAAATAACCGAAAAGACCACCTGCAGCTGCTGCAATGATGACAAATTCGGTTCCGTACACGAGCATGAGGAAATTCTCGATAATGTACAGACGTGCAGCGTAACTATCACTCATTCCGTGATATTCCAGCGCGAATAATACGGAATTGAAGAATACCACAAGATTCATGAGGTGTTCAAACACCAGCGATTCGGCAATTGACGAAATTCTATCCATTGTTGGACTTCCAGGTTCAATCAGGAAAAATATCCGTTCTTGATGGAGTCTGCACCAACTTAGGAACGTGCCGTCGGATCTTGTAAAGAGTGGAGACTGCAATAGCCATTCCTTGAGACGTGCTCGGAACATTTGCCATTTTGCGTCAATGACCTGCATCACGTCTGGAAAAGCTTCGGTTCCAACTGGAAATTGCATTCGTGGCTTTTTCAGATACTTTTCCATTTGCTTCTCGTGTTGTTCTAGTTTAGCAGCACGGACAATTGAAACGGAGATGTAGCTTCCCCGAACGATACCCACAAAGAGAGACAGGATCATGTAGCTCACGAAGACTACTAAGCCGATAAAGTAAATGATCGAGAAATAGGACGACGCCTGTTGTGCTCCGTCAAGTGAAGGCCCAAATCCCGACCGCAAAGTGATCAAAAAGACTGTCAGGAACGAAGCTTCAAACGAGTGAAAGCCAGTATATCCTCGGTCGGGCGGAGGCATTGCAACACAATCCATATTTGACTTGCATCCTGAGAAAGTATCATCAATCCTGCAGAAATGAACGGGAGTCTCAGCCACATAAGTCTTCGTTTCTCCAGCAGCCATGGGAGCGAATAAACTTTCAGAGTCAGCTTCAATAGCACAACGATGCGAAAGAGAATCATTGAAAAGGTACATTCCCAAGATCGCAAACAGGAAAAGGTAGTAGCAATAGCAAAGTACAGCATTTCCAGCCATAGGTAATGAGATCAGGAACGTCTCCATCGTCTCTTGGAAGCTTTTCCATCGCTTAAAAATCCTCACACCTCGGAAAACACGAAGAGAGAGCAAGTTAAACCCTGCTAACGACGAGAATGGGAGCACAGCTAACCAACTGATCATCACAGCACACAGGTCGAATGCATCCCATTTACTCCGAAGAAGCGGTAGTACTCCTTCCAATCCAATTGCTTTACAAATCTGCTCCATGGTGAGAAATACCAGTAACAAATACTCCAAGATAGTCATCCCAAACCTCGCCACTTCCTCAACTTCTCCTTCGTCGTCCAGGTTCGTCACATATCGAAACGATCGCCACCCTACTGAAGTCATACTACCAAGCACAGCAATCAGCACTGCTAATTGAAAAGATGGGTGAACGACGATCTGGTAGCATTTGGTTGGTAGTCCAGTAGGCAGTTGAATATCTGCATAAACCTCCGTTTCTTCAGCTGTATCACTTTCTTCCAGTCCAGCTTGTTGTCGAAAGAAAGCACGAGCAACATCACGTGTGTGTTCATCTTCAAACTCTAAATCCAACGTCTCAGCAGCTTTGAAAGCTCTAATTGTGAGTTCTTTTGCTGATTCACTGGCAGCAGGAGGAATATCCACTGAAGTTGAAGCTGTATCTGAAACTGGAGCTGGTCGAGATGCAAAACACAATGACAAACATCTGTCATCACTTCCAGGTAGCTCATCCGATGCTAAATACTTGATCGTTCGCACAAAGTTGGTAGTTTGTCGTCCAGCTCTCACACTTTTTGCATCAGAGATCACAACACTCACGTCGTGCATGACCAACTTCTGCAGTAATGACGGTGCCATGTAACTTTGCAGTGGAAGAGCTTTAGGCTGCCAAACCATCGTGATTTTGTCTTCCAGCAGTTTCAACCCTCCGTCTGATGGTTCTCCTCGTGCTCCATGCAGCGTAGCACGAACATTTCCATCGCGAAGATTGTCCCGGAAGACACTGAGTTGTCTATCGTCGTCGGACGCTGTTCCGGTATCGACGGCATCGCTCATTCCTTCTGCTTTGACAGTCTACACGTGAAGCTCTAAGCAGAAAGTGCCTTGCCGCATTCCGGAGAAACCTTAAATTTAGCAGGCGCAGAGTGATGGTCACTTTGTTTCCTTTAAACGAATGTGATACTCAAAGTAATATTACGGGTATACATGTATAGTAATATCAAAAAGTAGTAATAGAGACCAATACTACTATTACGTAGGATTGATCCTACTTAGATGCCTTTGCAGTTGCATTGTCTGTATAACGCGTTTCCTGATTACCCAAAGCAGCTCACTCTTTCGGTAGAGTACAGATGCTGCTACCGGTAGCGTTCGTTTCATAACGAAGTCATTTCATAATTTGCCGGGAACCATGAAGACATGGATGCGTGCCATTGTTTTACTCGCTCTGTTTGCAAATGCTGCCCTTGAAACAACCGCAGAAAGTATCGTCACGACCGACAATATCAAGGACCACAACACTGACTCTCACGGTCGATATCTCAGGGGAAATCACAAACTGGAAAAGAAGGAGGACGCAGACGAAAGAGCAATCATGATAGCCCCCATACTAGCTGCTGGTCTTGGAAGACACGGCGGGAGAGTCAGTCAGGCAACATTTCGACAGCCCTCACTGGTATGGCGAAGAAGGACCGCGCTCAAGTTAAGAAAACTCTTGCGATTCTACTTGGTGCAGGCGTCGGAGCTTCTGTCATTGTCGCTCTCACTACTGCCTTATCCTGTTAAGTTAAACGCGAACATCACGTTTACAAGTTTGGCTAAGCATCATAGGCTTGGCTTGAAAAACAAGTTTTCGTGAGTGAATGAAAGGTAGTTCAATTCAGATCACTCATCTTTACGCTGTTGTCATGGATGACCACTTCAAACCTGCTTGCTAGCTTTTTAAGCTCAAAAACGAATTCACCAGTTGTGTAAACTGCTTACTACTAGTAGTATGATAACACCGATTCAGAGCTGCAACGTAAAGAAGCATTGAAAACATTCGAGAAAGGCATGTATTTACATGTGGCTCTCCTCCAAATTATAAATTTGTTGTTAAAGATCGATGCCCAGTACAGCAGGTAGCAATTCTGTTGCTTCACCCACCTCCAAACAGCAAAGATAAAGTTGTAGGAAAATTAAAGTATATTCATTAGGTACCCTGATGTTAACAACCTGCCTAGCATACAATACACATGGCAACAACGGCGACCATCACCACTGCAGAAGCCACAAGAGCAGCGAACTCGCTCTCGCCAACTCCATGCCACGACGTCAACGACGTCAACGACGTCATTCAACGACGGCGGTTGCCGATCTCCGACGCCCACGAGTGTGCGTTCTCGAAGCCGTTCTTGCCCAACTGGAAGTCCATCCACGTCTGCTGGATCTCTTCTCCAGTGCTCATGACGAACGGACCGTACTGCACCACCGGCTCTTCCAGCGGCTGACCTGTCATGACGATGACCTCCAGCTTGTCGTTCTCGTCGGCCTGCAATTGCACTCCGTCGCCCTTCATCTCCAGCACGATAGCTTCGTGCGGCTGGATCGAGTGCTCGACGCACTTGCCCGTCCCCGACACGGCGTACACGAAGACGTGGTGGCTCTCTGGGATCGGATACTCGAGCTTGGCCCCCGCCTGCAGCATGAAGTGCACATACGTGACTGGCGCCGCCGTCTCGATGGGTCCTCGCTTGCCGAAGACCTCTCCAGCGAACACGATGGCCTCGATGCTCTTGTCCTCATTAAAGGCGTGCGGGACCGTGTCCCGACTGATCTCCTGGTACTTGGGCTCCACCATGCGACTCTTGCTCGGCAGGTTGATCCACAGCTGCAGACCGTGAGCCGGCACTTCGCTCTTGGGCATCTCCGCGTGCATGATGCCTCTGCCCGGGGTCATCCACTGCAGGTCTCCGGGTCTCAGCTCGCCCTTGTTGCCCAGGAAGTCCTCGTGGCACATGTGGCCCTTGGACGTCGGCAGCACGTACGTGACGGTCTCGAAGCCGCGGTGCGGGTGGTCTGGGAATCCGCCGGGGAGACCCACGTTGAACTCGTCCAGCATCAGGAACGGGTCGAGGTTGCGCAGTCGAGTGGTGCCGATGGAGCGGTGCACACGCGCGCCGGCGCCTTCTCCCTGCTCGCGAGCCACGAACTTCTTGGCGATGGTGCGGGGTGTGAACATCTTCTTGGCGATGGACTTGAGCGAACTCGTGGTTGCTGTTGGTGGATTGGGCGACTTGAGCGCTCGGATGGAAGTTGGGGAATGACCAGCAAGAAGCGATGCGATGCGATACGAGGTGATGCGAGGTGATGCCGATGAGCGGGTGCGACAGTGTTTTGATGCGCTGTTGATACTTGAGTGTGTCTGGATTGGTGGAAAAGGCGGAGAGGGTGCTGTGATTGGTCGGGAGGAGGTGTTTACGGAAGCGATTGATGCGTCTTGGTGGCGTTGACTTGGCGGTTGTATGCGTTCATAGAAGCGACATGTTGCCACGTCACGCGTTTTGGTGGTACCCGCAATCAAACTAGCGAGACGGCAGGCAGGCAGGCAGACTGGCTGCGGAGGCTGCTTGGCAAGCAAGATCCACCACCGGCACAAGACTCGAGAGCTGTTGGATTTTCTGTTTGAGAAGACGAGGAACGAGTACGATTGCGTTGGTGGAGAAGGCCACGTGGACGGCTCTGTGAACACAGGGCTGGGAACGAATTCTAAACGGTTGGAGCTGTCGACTTATGCACTACTACTCCCTTGAAGTTAAAGGTCAGAGTTAGAAATCGAACTGCGTTTCGCCACAGCTTCTGATAGTTGCTTAATATTCACTTTTTCAAGGACATATGCATTGGTGAACGAGCACCTGATGCTTCACATGTCAGCGAGTTGTTTGCCAGCGTGTATGTCCCCGGCATTTTACTTTCGTGTCAAATGAATTCGCTGTGAAATACAAAGCACAAAGTACTTCAGCTTTTCGTAATTAATGACTTCACCTTTGTAGTATCCAAACATGATTATCTGTTCTTCTGCTTATTTTACGACAAACACAGCCCTTTGTGTGTTGAAGTGGCACGATTTCTTACTTGCTGCTCACTTCTAAAAAAAATGATTAAAATGCTACGTCGTAAGTTACGACTGGTAACAGATTATCAATCGAATTGAATACCAACGCGAAAGTTTCCTCAGCGATCGTGTTTGTTTCTGCTATCGTTTATAACAATTCGACCTGATCTTGTATAGCGCAAGCACTTTCACAGACTACTTCCACTGTACAGTGTACACTGTTTTTTGTGAAGATACCAGTACATATTGGATCAAACTGTTTCTCAATTGCATTTTCGTAATAATATATGTAGCTAGCCTAACGCTAACGACCTTCATAGCATACAATACACATGGCAACAACGGCGACCATCACCACTGCATAAGCCACAAGAGCAGCGAACTCGCTCTCGCCAACTCCGTGCCACGACGTCAACGACGTCAACGACGTCATTCAACGACGGCGGTTGCCGATCTCTGACATGTGAAGCATCAGGTGCTCGTTCACCAATGTATATGTCCTTGAAAAAGTGAATATTAAGCAACTATCAGAAGCTGTGGCGAAACGCAGTTCGATTTCTAACTCTGACCTTTAACTTCAAGGGAGTAGTAGTGCATAAGTCGACAGCTCCAACCGTTTAGAATTCGTTCCCAGCCCTGTGTTCACAGAGCCGTCCACGTGGCCTTCTCCACCAACGCAATCGTACTCGTTCCTCGTCTTCTCAAACAGAAAATCCAACAGCTCTCGAGTCTTGTGCCGGTGGTGGATCTTGCTTGCCAAGCAGCCTCCGCAGCCAGTCTGCCTGCCTGCCTGCCGTCTCGCTAGTTTGATTGCGGGTACCACCAAAACGCGTGACGTGGCAACATGTCGCTTCTATGAACGCATACAACCGCCAAGTCAACGCCACCAAGACGCATCAATCGCTTCCGTAAACACCTCCTCCCGACCAATCACAGCACCCTCTCCGCCTTTTCCACCAATCCAGACACACTCAAGTATCAACAGCGCATCAAAACACTGTCGCACCCGCTCATCGGCATCACCTCGCATCACCTCGTATCGCATCGCATCGCTTCTTGCTGGTCATTCCCCAACTTCCATCCGAGCGCTCAAGTCGCCCAATCCACCAACAGCAACCACGAGTTCGCTCAAGTCCATCGCCAAGAAGATGTTCACACCCCGCACCATCGCCAAGAAGTTCGTGGCTCGCGAGCAGGGAGAAGGCGCCGGCGCGCGTGTGCACCGCTCCATCGGCACCACTCGACTGCGCAACCTCGACCCGTTCCTGATGCTGGACGAGTTCAACGTGGGTCTCCCCGGCGGATTCCCAGACCACCCGCACCGCGGCTTCGAGACCGTCACGTACGTGCTGCCGACGTCCAAGGGCCACATGTGCCACGAGGACTTCCTGGGCAACAAGGGCGAGCTGAGACCCGGAGACCTGCAGTGGATGACCCCGGGCAGAGGCATCATGCACGCGGAGATGCCCAAGAGCGAAGTGCCGGCTCACGGTCTGCAGCTGTGGATCAACCTGCCGAGCAAGAGTCGCATGGTGGAGCCCAAGTACCAGGAGATCAGTCGGGACACGGTCCCGCACGCCTTTAATGAGGACAAGAGCATCGAGGCCATCGTGTTCGCTGGAGAGGTCTTCGGCAAGCGAGGACCCATCGAGACGGCGGCGCCAGTCACGTATGTGCACTTCATGCTGCAGGCGGGGGCCAAGCTCGAGTATCCGATCCCAGAGAGCCACCACGTCTTCGTGTACGCCGTGTCGGGGACGGGCAAGTGCGTCGAGCACTCGATCCAGCCGCACGAAGCTATCGTGCTGGAGATGAAGGGCGACGGAGTGCAATTGCAGGCCGACGAGAACGACAAGCTGGAGGTCATCGTCATGACAGGTCAGCCGCTGGAAGAGCCGGTGGTGCAGTACGGTCCGTTCGTCATGAGCACTGGAGAAGAGATCCAGCAGACGTGGATGGACTTCCAGTTGGGCAAGAACGGCTTCGAGAACGCACACTCGTGGGCGTCGGAGATCGGCAACCGCCGTCGTTGAATGACGTCGTTGACGTCGTTGACGTCGTGGCACGGAGTTGGCGAGAGCGAGTTCGCTGCTCTTGTGGCTTCTGCAGTGGTGATGGTCGCCGTTGTTGCCATGTGTATTGTATGCTAACCAAGTTGTTACGAATCTATAGTAACACGATCAGATTTTTTTTAATCTAACACAATTTGGGCTGGAATTTATCGTGTTTCGTTCCTTTCCGTTGTAGATCATGTCGTGACTGGAAGAGAGAACTCAAATGTAGTAGGGTGTGAAACTTTTGTAGCGCTAAACCAAGTGATTTAGATATCATTTTAAAAAAATGCAGCAGAAGACAGCACCATTTGAAGAACTGAATTCGAGCTTATCGAGTGCATACGCCTAAATGAATTGCCTTTTGAAGTGCTAATTGTTTATGCTTCATTAGACATTATTTAGCTTTACAAAGAAATTAACGGTGGCGCCGGCGTGGTGCAATCGTAGATCTCCAACCGTGTGCTTCTTCAAACCCGTTTGTGCGCAAGTCAAAGTCCCGCAATGTGTCTTGAATATCCTCCCGTGAAGACATCACAAAAGGCCCATACTGGTGCACCGGCTCATTTAACGGTTCTCCGGATATCACTATCACCTCCAAGTTATCGTCTTCTGCTGCGGTCAATAAGACACCGTCGCCCTCGTGATCCATCGCAATTGCATCATGCGCTGAAACATCCGCATCCGCACATTCCCCCGTTCCCGAAACACCATACACAAAAACATTGTGCGTCTTAGGAATAGAATACTCCATCTTAGCTCCTTGTTTCAGCACAAAATGCACATACGTCACCGGAGCTTCTGTTTCTACCGGTCCCTTATACCCAAAAACCTCTCCAGCGAACACGATGGCCTCGATGCTCTTGTCCTCATTAAAGGCGTGCGGGACCGTGTCCCGACTGATCTCCTGGTACTTGGGCTCCACCATGCGACTCTTGCTCGGCAGGTTGATCCACAGCTGCAGACCGTGAGCCGGCACTTCGCTCTTGGGCATCTCCGCGTGCATGATGCCTCTGCCCGGGGTCATCCACTGCAGGTCTCCGGGTCGCAGCTCGCCCTTGTTGCCCAGGAAGTCCTCGTGGCACATGTGTCCCTTGGACGTCGGCAGCACGTACGTGACGGTCTCGAAGCCGCGGTGCGGGTGGTCTGGGAATCCGCCGGGGAGACCCACGTTGAACTCGTCCAGCATCAGGAACGGGTCCAAGTTGTACAGTCGAGGAGACCCAATCGAGCGATGCATGTGGGCACCAGCTCCGTCACTCACTTCACTGGCCTGAAAGGCTTTGGCTACTTGACGCGTCTTAAACTCGGCCATGTCTGCTAGTTACGGTGAATTGAAGAATGACACACGACGAAGGACCGGGACTGTTGTTGACCACTTTTGGTGATTACGGTCGTTCAAAATTATGTGTCATCGAAAATAACGAGAATGATTGGACAACAGGAATTATGAATTGCTCTTGAACCTCTAGACTTGAGTCTACTTGCCTCAAAGCCATTGGTGCGCATGTCAAAGTCCCACAACGTTTGAGCGATCTCTTCACGTGAAGACATGACAAACGGACCGTACTGGGACACAGGTTCGTTCAGTGGCTCTCCAGTCATCACAACAACGTCCAGGGAATCGTTTGCTGCCGCCATGAGCTGCACTCCATCACCTTCCTACTCCATTACAATGGCTTCACTCGTTCGAACGTCTACACCAGCACATTTACCTGTCCCTGACACGCCGTACACGAAAACGTTGTGGCTTGATGGAATTTTGTATTCCATCGTTGCTCCAGGTTAGAGAGAGAGAAGTGAACATACGTCACAGGCGCTTCCGTCTCGATTGGTCCTTTACTGCCGAAGACTTCTCCTGCAAATACGATGGCCTCCACCGTCTTGTCTGTGTTGAATACATGAGGTACCGACTCCCGAGTGATTTCTTGGTAGTGTGGCTCGATCATCTTCAGCTTGTTTGGAAGGTTGATCCAGAGCTGCAGTCCACACGCACGCTTGGTATTTGAAGGCATCTCTGCGTGCATGATACCTCTACCTGCAGTCATCCACTGGAGATCTCCAGCACGAAGCTCACCTTTGTTGCCCATGAAATCTTCGTGGAGCATGCCCACCTTTGGACGTAGGGAACACGTACGTGACAGTCTGGAACCTCTGTGCGGGTGATCAGGGAATCCAGCAGGTTCGGCCAAGCTGAACTCGTCCAGGAACAAGAAAGGGTCGAGTCTAGGAAGGAGAGAAGATCCGATCGACCGATGCACAACGGCACCATCCCCATCGTTCATCTCGATGGAGTGGAAGCTCTTGGCAACTTCTCGTGACTTAAAAGTGGACATCGTGGCAAATTGAAAAATGAAAGAGAGACAACAAGTGCAGGTTTTGGTAATACGAATCGTAGACAACATGGCAAATTCAGGAATGTAAGAGAGGCAATAAGATCTCCGATTATTCCTTTTCGGGATGTGATCACGAAAATGGGAATAATCGTTGATTCTGGGGTACATGTACATGTACAATGTACATGTACAGTGTGCGAAGCTACGCGTGTTTGACACACAAGGAAGTTGCTACGTTAGGTTAATTTCGGGTTGAGTTTTTAGAGGAGAATATGGACTCAACATGGCTACAATCTGACGTACATTCTCGAGTGCGCACGAGCTCGTTGCACAGGCATCTCGTGCTCATCTTGATAATCCAATTCGCTTACCAATGAAAACTCACTCCCGTCGCTGATGTCGCTCTCTGTGAACGACAAAGTCCGCAGTTTTCCGCCTTGATCAACGTCACAGCTCTCGGCAGCTCTGCAGAGTCTGCAATCACTGGGAGGAATATCTGGAAGTGGATCCACGAGTGTCTGGACACTGACGGACAGCATGCAGACGTCGTAATGTGGGGTGAAGTAGTCGGTCGTGTAGCCCAAGGCGTCCTCATCGGACTCATCGTCGGACTCGGAGACGACGGGCAGCAACGCAAAGCTGTCATTTCCGTCGAGTTCTTGCTCGCTGTATCTGTCGCACTCATCGCCTTTGGTGTCGACGTATTCGGTGCCGTCTTCGATACGTCTGAAGTCGCTTCCATCGAGAATTTGATTCAGTAGCCAACAGGCCGTAGCAATTGCGCCTGCTGTACTTGCCGCTACAACCGCTTTAGTGATCGCTCGCGTTGCTCGAGATTGCATAGTGAGGTCTGTGTACTGGCGCTTAATTTCCGCTGTGAACGATCTGGCATCGCTACGCGGTCATGACGGGTGGTCCCAGATAACGAGCGAATGCCAGGTATCCCGCTGCTTCCACAAGTTTGACCTTCTCAATGATGCCAGCAGAAATACCGATGTAGTACCTCAGAAATCCTCGAAGCAGCCTTCTATCACTATACGCTGGATGTATTTCGTGGTCGAGTTGCGAGTCTTTCGAAGAAGGAGCCGGACGTTCTGCATTCTAGCAAGTGCACGTAGTTAATTCTATACGTGCAGTTAAATTACGATATGGATCGATCTAGAATCAGCTCCAGACGAGCAATAACGAGCTCCGTCGTTGCTGATCGTCTTCATCGTCCGACATAGCGCTCGTCGGCTCCTTATACTCGTCGTCGTCGGACATCGTTAGTGATTGGCGAAACTCCATCGATTTACGCTCGCACACTTCCCCTGCGTTGCGGTATTTCTTCTTGTCCTCGCAACGGAAGTACAAATTCTGTCGGTCGGACTGCCAACCGTGCAGGTTCATCTTGTACGCGAGTTTCTCACCTCCTTGAAGCAGTCGCTGTTCCACGTCGGCATTGTCCAGCTCTAAGAACTGACAGAGTGTAACAAGCACTTTACACACATGTGAAGCGTCAAACGGAGCTTGGTAACACTGGAAGTGGCGGATGCGGTAGTTCGAACGCAGCACTGCGAACACTGTGCGCATCATAGCGTTAAGTGCGAGTGTTCTCTGCTCGAAAATATGATGTGACTGGTGGTTGAACAGTGTTCGCTTGGGGAACTCGATACTGCCCAGAACAGCGAACAGTGACCAGAATGGGCACGAGCCCAGTGCGCAACAGCACGCTCGTACGTTCTTGCAGTCCGTGAGGTGCTGTAGCTCCCGGTACAGCGATCGGCATTGACTGTAAGTACGTGGTACTTCGTGCGCTACTGGTCCACGGTCGAGGGTCGCAGCGTGGTCTAAGTCCTGTCGTCGAGCAACCAGTCCTTCACTGTGGCTGTGACTCCGTGGTCGGATGGCGAAGACGTACTCGGGGGACGGAGAGCTGTCTCCATGCGGGTTAACTCGTGCTACCTGCACATCGACCTCACGCAGTAGCACAGTCTTCATGGTCTTTACGCTTTAGGTGGTTTCGTACTGGAGAGGAACCTCCGTTGAAAATAGTAGCGGTGGTTTTATTAGCAAGTGACGAGTCTGCTAATGCGTTCACAAACAGCGATGAGCGTGTGAGCAATGGCCACGGCTAAGTCGCCGGTCCAAGGCAGCTGTCTATCAATCACGACGCGGAATTACTTCGATGCAAATGCCCCCAAGCCCTCCGAACCCCTTAGTGTAAGTAACGAGAATATTCCAAAGTGGTGTTCTACCCTCGAAGAAGATTGGATCGAATTGGAGTGAGGATTATACACCAGAATGCGAGCAAAGCCCTGGCTTCTGTGCCGATGACAAGCGTGTACACTCGCTCATCTTTGTGACGGCACACTTGATTTAGCTGCACTGGTTGATCCTTTGCGCTAGGGCTCAAATGGACATGCTTGATACAGTATCAACTTGCATCGATGTTGGTAACGAGAAGACAAAAGACTTGCTTGAAGGTGCAGCTCGTCCAGTGCGTTGACAAATACTAGTAGTCTGGTGGGACTGCAACACCGAAACCACGGCTACCGCATATCCGATAGGATCCTAGTGACGCTTGAAGAAGATGAGGTGGCTGCGCTGTCTCTACCAGACTGGTAGTACCAGGACATGCTGCCAAAAGGCATCACTACGTTGGTAACTGCAACTTGCATAGATCCTACGTTCACCTCAGCAAAATGCAGCTAACTTATAGATGTCTCTATTAGGCCGTTAGCGCGCAACCATTACGGATAGCCATTGAACTTCCTTGACGATGACTAGCTACTGCTCGCTAGCATAAACTACATGTAGTAGCAATGCCCAGCAAGATGGCAACACCACAACACTGTTTCGAAGGGATGTAAAATTGTAAACGGGGAAAGTAGGAGCCGACAAACACTGAAGCTATTGTGCATGCAGTACACGAACATCCAGCGTGTATTCGGTTGATTTGAGCTCTTTGTCCGTGGTGAATCACATGGCAATCAGTGATTGTCTACTGCGCGCCCGTACTTGACCAGCGCGTCCGTATCATGACTCAGGTCTCATATCGTTCATCCTCAAGGAATAGTACACCTCGACTCGAATCGGCGGTCGCAGCCGGGTAGTGCATTGCACTGTGCAAGGCCCGAGTGTCGCTGCCTCTGCTCCAGTCTAAATCCCACGCACCACGCCCGTAACACGTCATTAGCCATCGAGGGCCACACGCTCGAGACTCCGTTCAGCAGAAGTGAGGCCTCGTGGACATATCGCCAGTCATCGACTGTGGAAATCATTTTCGAACGAGGCGACGCATCTTTCCCGGGGGAAGACTGACCGTCTGTCAAAGTGCAGGCAGAGGTGAGACTGGGCCGGAGGGACGCGCTACATCCATTCCAGAACTTCCCGCCGAGCACGCAGAGCTGCTACCTGTACATCCACTTACTAATGACGATTTCCACGCGAATCCGTGGTGAGCTATTCACGACTTCATCAGTCGAAGACGTGCAAGAGCTCAGTCCGCAGCTCATTCGGCTGCCACTCACTCGACCACCGGACGCACCTACCACCAGTACCAAGAAGAAGACGAAGAAGAAAACCAAGAAGCAAGCGTCAATGAAGATTAGGGCGGCAGACAAACTGGCAGACGATCGCCAGACATCTCAACGCCACGGATTGCCGTGGACTACCAATGAACATGATCTCTTCCTGCAAGGACTAGAGCTCTATCCGTCTGGCCCGTGGAAAGCTATTGCAGCTTTTGTCGGCACGCGTACGCCGCGTCAGACTATGACGCATGCACAGAAGTACCGCCAAAAGATTCAGCGCCGTCGTCGCGGACTCCTGACCTCTTCTCGGCAGCCAGTTCCCATGACGTCGGAGGTGTACGGCGGCCTCGTGATCACTACGAACGCTAACGAGTGCACTGAAGAGCCTGCAGTTGCCAGTCAATCCCCAACGTCGGTTGACAAAGCGTCCGATGAGCGGATGCCCCCACTCGAAAATAATTGGTTCGACAAAGTGGAGATGGGCGAGTTGGATGCCGCTTTCCGAGCTTTTCTCGAGGGATACGACCCCACTCTCTTCCCCATGGACGAAGAGATGCACAACATAAACGCATTCAACATGGAGGACGGCGCTTCTATCATTCTCTAAATGTTGCTCATCAAAGTTAAAATTAAGTAAAGTCATTGGTTAAAACATGGTCATCATTTAATCTTCATTGGTTGAAAACACTTTTTTTACTAGCCGTTTTTGTCTGCTGAGTTAAGCCATCACTTCTCGATTTGCACACTAGCGTAAGTGTCCATGATTTCGTCGCAGTCAACTGTACGTCGCTTACTTAAGGCGCGGCGCGAGGAAATGGCTACAGTTTCCATCGCTGCCAGACCCACCACGGTCTTTGACAGTCAGGATGTGACGGCGCCATATACACAGTACGTTGTGAAGCTGAGAAGTTCCGCCAGTAGCTCTTCACAAACGCCTAAAGAAGGGTGGAAGCTTCGAAAACGATATTCAGACTTCTATGCACTGCATCAGAAGCTGCGTCGAACGAGGCGTCAATGGGAGATCAGTTGCCTCAAGCAGGGAGAAGCGTTCCAGTCCGTGATCAAGGTATTGCAACAGGCAGCAGGACCTGAATTCCCGAGGAAACATTTACGGTGTGATACGAGTGAAATTATTCGTGAAAGAAGTCGACAACTTGTGGACTTTACACGAACGTTACTGGCTGCATACGTGGAGCTGGAGGTGTTGTTAAGCGCTCCAGGACTTATGAAAGGCAACTTTGTGGATGAAATCGTGTGCGTAAATACGGTTTTCGTGGAAATCGAGCGGTTCTTGGAGATCCCACCGAGGCGGAAGGAAATCGAGGCACAGCTGACACGAGCAGTGATGACGCTAGAAGACGTGAAGTCGGATCCGAATAGTGGAGTCAAGGCGTCTCAGTGCTGTATTTGTCTGAATGATAGCGACCCAAGTGGCGATTCTGACGGGGGTGTAGATACAGGCTCGGAGATGGCACAATTGCCGTGTGCGCACATTTTTCATGAGGACTGCATTATCCACTGGCTTCAGTGTGGTTCCACGTGTCCGATGTGCCGTCGCACTGTTGGCAAAGCAGCAAAGAGACGAGTAATGGCGTTTGGGTAGTCGTGGCGAAGACTTTGAAGAAATATTGATAAGCATTCGTAAATGGGTTTTGTTGTGGCATTCCACGATAGATAAATGGCGACGATAGTGGTGTATGGTGCTGGTGTGTGTCCAGCAGAAAATTTTACTTTGTGAATTTAGTGGTGCTGTCAGACTCGGCAGTGTGCGAATTCGTTCGTCATGGCTTGGTGGTGAGTGATGTTCTTTTAGGCGGATGAATCGAGCAAGCGCAGTAGAGAGATTGCTCTAAAGAACGGTAATGCTGGATTCGAAGTCGTATTCTTGTTGGCAGCGCGTGACCGCTTGTCCTTTTTGTGCAGATCCGCCTGAATGAAGCCATCGGTGCCTCTTGGTATTTTTCACAGTATCCACTTACACCTTTGAGACGAATTGCAGCGCCACCAGGTCTTTGGCAAGTGACTCGCGTGCTATTGATCATGACTGAAACGGATCAAGGTTAATGAGGTCTGGAGGCTATGGAGCACGTTCTTGGTCTTCTGCTTAGCTCGATAAATAATGGTTATAGAGGATCAGATCTTTAGCACATTAACTGCTTACCCCACGACACGTGACATCAAGGGCCATCACCTCTTGTTTGTTGTCTTCTCTAAAGACCCACTGTCAGCGCAGCAATACAACGACTGCGCGTCAACTCGTACAGTCACAGCTTCCATCGTCGTTATCTGCGACTAAAAGTCGTAACGTGTATCACAGAACCTTTTTACAAAGGGTCCGCGTAAACCCTTTGCATATTTTAGTTTAGCTTGCTATATACAATACATTGAAAAGTATGGATTAACGAAGGTAATAATCTGAGAAATTTAAAATAATCTGGATCTTCTCTTTGAAAATCCAACTCGCGACTACCGAAACGCCGATAATCCATACGCTGAGCGAAAGCATCGGCCGGTTTCCTGGACTGCACAAGTGCCTCGGTGCCTCGGTCATTTGTTGCCTTCTGCTGTGCTACTCGGCTTTGAGATCTTCGCAAGATCGCATCAAGCTTCAGCATGGCGTCGACCACTTCTCAACTAGCCGAGAGCAGAGCCAACCAACAGCTCAACAGCTCACGACGAAAAAGACACAGGTGCAGCACCACAGACTTCGCTTAAACAGGAAAAACTCTACTCAAGACACAGGACAACAGACAACCAACCGATGACAATCACGCACAGTGTCCAGCAGGAGTTCCTTGATGACGAGACCAAGAGCCTTATCTGCATTCCATGCCACTCCGGCTCGTCCAGTGTGCACAGCTCTCCACTGGCAGCAAGTGCTCCCCCCTCACAGGTTCCTGCAGCGGTTCACCAACCGCTACCTACCACACCAACTTCTCTATTACAGGTGCCACCTACGTCGTCCAGTCCGATTCGAACAGCAGAATCAACAAAAGGTGAGCGATGGACGGAGGACGAGCATGAGCGATTCTTGCTCGGCATGGAATTATTCAAAGCGGGGCCGTGGAAAAAGATCGCTGGTGTTGTCGGCACGCGCGATGCACGACAGACCATGAGCCACGCGCAGAAGTATCGCCAGAAGATCAAGCGCCGAAAATTGGGGCTGCCAACACCGGAGCCCCCACGTCGCGATGCTGATGGAACTCAAACTACCTCCACCACCAAAAGAATGCGAACAGTTAGCACCATAGCAACAGAAGCAGATGTGGGAGATCGAGTGGCAGGCAATACAGGATCGCAACAGGTATCAACAAGAACCCAGTCGCCACGGGGAGAACTGGATGGCTCCGAGCAAGACCTCGAACGCGCGACTGGTCTCATTCTTGCGGAGACTTTGCTCGCGATCAACACTGCGAGCAGCAACACTCGTACACTCGATGGAGTAATGGTCGGAACAGACAACCAGGGCGATCGACAGCTCGACGCGACACTAGAGCCGCTAGATATCAACACTGATGTTTCGGTGGTGCACGACAGCTGGCTCGGGCCGGACGAGTTATGGGATTTCCTTGATGGCCGTCAGGACGCGGTGCCAGATGTGGCCGGCGTCTGTGCTGAAGCAGAATCGGAGCCACGACCGCGAGATGCACGTCACCAGTAATTGCTTTGGCAGCACCAGGGGGTTGCAAACGTTCGACGACGGTTGCTGCCTCTATTTTTTTTAAAGGAAAGCGAGGAAGGTTTCGCCTCTGCAGCTGCCGCGAAGGGCGACAGACAGAAGCCGTTTGCTTCGTTAGGCAATGGCGTCCGGAGATCAACTCAAGGAGGCACTCGTTTTGTTTGGTTGTTGCGTTGGTCGGTAACAAAGTATATTATAGTCGCTCGACTCGGCTCTAAGCCTAATGTTAGCAATGCAAAACGACTTCTACATGCACTTAGTGTTCTGCCACGGAGGTTCTGTTGACACTGGCGTCCGAGGAGTCAGTACCGCAACTGGCTCCAACTTCAACATGCCTGGAGTGAGGATACTGCATGGCCAAACGCTAGTGGTTGCCGTTTGCGCTCGTGAAAGCGTTGGTCATTGCAACGCCATGGTCCACAGCTTGAGAATTCGTTGTGGGCGCCGAAGTGGCACTGACACGGAGAAGCTGCCTTTGGTCTCTGTAAAAACCCAGAAGCCAAAGGCGTTTAACAAACGAGGCGAGATCCATTGGAGACACTCGGAAGAATCCGCGAGCGGACGATAATTACGTGGAGCTCTCTCTATCGCTACAGTACGGCCTTTGGGAGCAACAAGGGGAACCTTAGTGCACGTCACAGTTTTAGTGGAAAGCGTTTTGCTGCGGTGCCAGATGCCATCGCGCCGGCTGATCCGTCCAGCGTGTTGCCGAGCAACGAGACTGTTGTCGAAAGTTGTTGCAGCCGTTAGCGGCGTGGCGGCCTCTGCGCTGGCCCCTACTGGCATTTCACGGAAGAAATTAAGCGCGATAAGACGCTGGACGGGTCCCATGTCGGCGGCAGTCCGGTGGGGCATCGCTGGATTCTGGCTCAATAGCTTCACACAACAAGCAGCAAAAGTGCGTCAACTGCCGGCAAACCGAGCGAGCACCAGCTGCGTTGCCATTCTTTCTATCTTCACTTCACTTTAGCGTTGAGAATCCCGGATTGGATTTTCTGCCGCGGAAGTCCGTTTGCGTTCTGACCAGCTCGACTTCCCCATCTGTGTGGCTAGAGAGCGCGTTGACTATGGAAATGACTCCGTCTCACCTTGAGCAACAAAGGGCACAAATTAGCCCGAACACGTGCTTTCGATTTTTGCCACGGGGTAAACAAGCTCCGCCTCATTCCTGCTTTTGCAGCGCACCAGCCACTTTAAAAACTTTAGCACCGACTTTTGTTTCTAAATTGAACAATGGCCATCACTGCTGATGTCAAGAGCCAATTGTTCAAGCCCACAAGCTCCGGGGCTGGCAATGAACTCATCCGTCTGCCATCCGAGTCCCCTCCGCCATCACCTTCCGGTTCTTTGGACGAAGAGAAAATGTCCCCAACCAACACCAACGGTCGAGCGTGGACAGCGGAAGAGCACAACCGCTTCCTCGAAGGTCTTGAGCTCTTCCCTTCCGGTCCGTGGAAGGAAATTGCAGCACATGTGGGCACTCGCACTACCAGACAAACCATGACCCACGCACAAAAGTACCGAGAGAAGATCGCACGTCGCAAACGTGGCCTCCGTTCGTCATTCAAGGAAGGACGTTCATTAAAGCGCAAACGTGAACAGAAGCCCAAGAAGAACGACGCAGCTTCCCCGTGCTCAGTGTCAGATTCCAAGATGACAGTGACTGCAGTGACGGCAAGGAGAGGGGTCGACCCTATGGATTTCCACGGTTGCTTCGCTCCGCCTGTACCCAATCAATACCAATTCTTCGGCATGAACCCGGTCCCGGAAGGCAACTTTGCAGCCATGTTGGGTGACTTCGACCCACTGCCGATGTCTGAGGAGGAAATCGACTTTATCCTCGAGGCAGCAATGGTGCAAACTCCAGTGATGCAGACCCAGGCAGGCTTTGTCCTGTGAAATTCCCATGAAAACAAGTAATTACCACTAGCCACCTCTAGCTGCAGCTTTATGCGCGGCAGGACACTCAAGACACCAACACAGGCCACGTTCGGTTGTATGTTATCATCGTACCATCCAATGTATGTCATTGTGGAGTATCCGTTGGAGACACGTACGCTTTGTAGGAAACGTAGAACACAAGCGAGCATAGGACACTGGGTGCACGCACCTTTTTTCATCGCACCGTGCAATAGAACATGGTTTATCATATATTCCAGCTTCCTGATCTCTTCAACATCCAAATCACCAGTTCTCCCGAACTCTTCTTGACGGCCAGAGATGATTTCCTGACGCAAAAATGGCGGTCATACAGTCAAGACAACGTGTCATTCATTTCTCCTTTCTAATCCCAGTACTTGATGAGACCATCCCAGCCACACGACACCACCTTGCTGGGCTCCAGTGGATGCCAAATAGCTCCCATGGTTGGACCTCGGTCGTGTGCATGCAGTTTCCTGACCAACTTGGTCGTCTTCCAGTCCCAGAACACAAGTTTTCCCCCACCATCGCCCGACATGACGTACTGGCCATTGGGGGAGAATCCGATCTGGCATGCGTATCCGGCGTTCTGATGTCCCCTGAACACCTTCTTGCGGTTCATCTTGAACTTGTCCCGAGCAGTGTACACGTCGATCTGGTTGTTGAGAGACTGACCAGCAAAGAACCCACCGCTCGGATGCAACGTCACAGCCGGCATCGAGTGCATACTCGGCTCGGAGATGTACTTAATGGGCACGGGGATGCCCCACTCCCAAACCAGCAGCTTCTTGTCGTCGGAAGTACTCACAAAGCGCTTGTTGTCATCCACGAACGTCACTGAGTTCACAGCCTGCAAGTGGTGGTTGTACTCCTGCACAATCTCACCGGATCGGGTGTCAAACTGCACCACCATGTTGTTCGAATCACCCACCACAAACTGCGTGTTGTCCAGCGGGTAGAACTTCACGCAGTACGGTACACGACGCGTTGTGAACGAATTCACCGTTTGACCTGTCTCCGTGTCCCACAACTGGATAAACCGGTCAAAGCCACAGCTCAAGAACTGCTTGCCATCGTTGCTGAAGTTAATACCACGTACAGCACCTGAGTGGCCTTTGTACACACGCTGGCACTTGCGCTGGTTGTAGACGTCCCAAATACGCACAGTGTTGTCCATACTGCCGGAAAGCAGCATGTGGCCATACTTCGGGAACAGCTCGATGGCCTGCACGCCCTTCGTGTGTCCCGTCCACTTGTGTACACACTTCTTGGGCAAGAATACTTGGTGATCTCCTTCGTCAGGTCTGAGTGAGCGTGGAGGCTCCACCCATGCACGTCCTTGGTAATCGTACTCCTGATCTCCAAGGAACGTTGACTCGCCCTCGAGCGCTGTCTGTCCGGCTTTCAATCTCGCTGGAAGTAAGTGGCCTGTCTTCCTCTCTACCATCCTGTCAAAGTCCATCTCTTCGTCGCCTTCATCCTTGGTCTCTGCCTTTCGTCTCTTGGCTTCTTGCTGTTCCTCTCGGAGTGCCTTCTGCTGCTCGTTCATGGTTCCCTGCTCTGCATCTGTCAAGAGTTTGCCCTTCTCCACGTACGGAGCCCAAATACCATCCGTAATATCCTGTCCAAAGTCTTCAGCTGCTGCTCGTTCCTTGGAAATGGTCTGGTTCTTCCTCTTTTTAGCGTTGCGTCTCGTAAAAACATCTTCTTCACCTGGAGCCACGATAGTATCAACGACAGTCTCTCCAGGAAGAGAAGGAGCTGAAGGTGGAGCTCCCTTAGCTCTGTTCCTAGCGATGTTTCGACTCAACGTCTGGTTATGCGTGTGGTATTGAGCCTCGAAGCTGTAGTCTTCCAAGTCCGCTTGTTCCACGATACCCGTGACAATCTCCTTGCCACTACCGGCGCGTAGAGGATCCATAAGCGCTAATTCATTCGATTCACTCCCCTGGGGACCCACAAATGGCGCTAATGTGGACTCTACGGGTAGATTTACAGCCAATTGCGTATTGGAGCCAGCAGTTAGAAACGCCGTCTTATTGGCTTGATCTTGGCTGTCAGATAGCGCAACGAAAGGAGCCGAGTTGACAACAGGCAGAGCGAGGGATTGGGTATCGGTAGAACGGGGAGACGTCGAGTGAGAAGCTTCTTCCTCGTCGCTAGACGCGTACGCACCGAGCGCCTCCATGGTTATGACTTTGGCTTTGCTTGTTTGGCTGCGATCAGCTTTAAGTGCTGGTACACAACTATGGTGTGAAATACACCAAGTATTGAAGTTGCACTTTCGCCTGACTCTGCACATGATCGACCCAATCGTCGTCACGACGTGGTCAGCAGATCTCTTTATTCAATCATTTTCAACAAGTAAATGTAATATAAGAGGTGATTGAATAAGAAGTTACAGACTGATTTGATGTGTGCTGGAAATGATATGCTTTATCAGAGGTTGAGAACCGTTACGATGAAGGGCTCCACCACCGGCTGCCCACCATTTTGCCATTGTGTGTGGAAGAGAGAGAGACCTAAGCAGATCGTCTGCCCTTAGTGCATTGACCCTGCTCGTCACTTGCCATTGTGCTTCTCCTCGTGCTGATCACGTCTTCACCCACTAAAAACTTCCATTGCAATCCCAAAGAATCTCAATGGCAGACACTGTTTGGGACCTGGAGAAATCTGCGCGTGCGTCATCGCCGCACATCACTGGCCGTCGTGAGTCCGAGCCCGGTTTATCAGACTCTACAACGCCCAAGGCCTTCGACATTGCTGTACCTGGAGGATTTCGCCGTCACCACGTGCAAACAACTCCCCGGCCGCTGGTTTCTAAAGGTTTGCGCGAAGAGATCATCGACCGTATCAACAGCGTGTATGATCCGTTCATTGGCAACATTTTGAGTCAGGACAATGACGAGTACGACGAAATGGGCGTGGAAGAACGTGCTCGTAGTTTGCTCATGACTCCTCCGTTAACTTTGCCATATCGACGAACGCCGAGAGAGTGAGTCGACGAAGATCTTTTGAAATTGTGTTTTTAATACTCATTGTGACCATTTTCATTGCAGATTGGAAACTCCGACTGAGAAAACGGGGCTCATCAAGGCGGAAGATGCCCCACCGAAGTCCAAGGATAGTGATAAGACTACGACATTGTGGCATGCGTTGCTGACGTTGCTCAAGTCGTTTGTGGGAACGGGGATTTTGTTCTTGCCTGATGGTTTCCGCAGCGGTGGCATCCTCTTCTCGCCGTTATGTTTGACGTTTGTTGCGGCGCTTACGTTGTATGCGATGCTGCGGCTACTGCAGTGTCGCGAATTGGTCGGTGGCACGTACGGCCATGTCGGATTTAAGGCTTACGGATCCTGGGGACGGCGCATGGTGCAGATCTCAATCATCATGATGCAGGCTGGCTTTTGCTGCACGTACGTGATCTTTGTGGCTCAAAATATGGCCGAGGTGTTGCAGTTTTGGGGCTACAACGCCGACACGTCCTTGCTCATCCTACTGCAAATTGCGGTGTATATCCCGCTATCGTGGATCCGATACATCAGCTACTTCTCCATCAGCAACCTTATCGCTGATGTGTTCATTTTATACGGATTGGCCTTCATTTTGGGTAACAGTTTCTGGTTACTTGCTACTCATGGGCCAGCTAAGGATGTGGAACTTTTCAACCAGAATGACTACCCTGTCTTCATCGGTACTTCGATCTTCACCTTTGAGGGTATTGGCCTCGTGCTGCCTACACAGAGCTCATTGAACCAAGCGCGTCAGAGACGTTTCCCGAGATTATTATCGTGGACGGTGGTGGGTCTGCTCTTCTTCTACTCCTTCTTTGCTGGCATCAACTACATCACGTTTGGCAGTGGCATTACTCCTATGGTTACCTCCAGTCTACCGCGCAATGGCTGGTCCAGCTCCGTACAGTTCGGCTATGCGTTTGCTCAGCTTCTGTCATATCCTTTGTTCCTGTTCCCTGCTGTGAAGATTATGGAGGAAATGCTGGGCTTCCCTAGGCGCGCATCCGGCCAAAAAGTAGCCAAGAACTTCTTCCGTGCCGTTGCTGTACTCGCCACAGTTTGCATCGCTTACTTCGGTCAAGACCGTCTTGATCTGTTCGTATCCATTGTTGGAGCTTTCTGCTGTGGTACGTTTACAATGTGTGTTTGTCTGATAAGCTTTTATCTAACGTCTTCTTGTGCCGCAGTTCCATTAAGTTTGGTGTATCCGCCGCTGTTTTATCTGAAGCTGAATCCGAACTCCACGTGGATGGACAAAATCGTCGACTCGTTCGTGATCTTTGTAGGTTTGATCACTTTCTTCTACGTCACATACTCGAACCTCCAATCCTGGAGCAAATAACTCATGAGCGTCCTAGGGAATCCAACTTTGTGCAAGTAGTTTTTACTTGAAGTGCATCCATTCGCAAAACTTAGATAGCAATAGCAAACAAGCAATCATCAACTTCAAAAGGAATTGCTTACTTCGAAGTAGGAAATAAAGCTCGATACGATTGTTTTCTGGTTCCTAACTTCGGTCAAGCCCGCATAATTCTATGCAACTACAACGAAAAAGGTAAATGTGTTTCTAAACATGGTTGGCAACGCAATTTTCCATCACCCCCCAGCAGTTCAGGGATTTGCTTAGTCGTCCTCTTCGACCTTAGGGGCAAGGTAGAAGCGCATGTAGCCCATGTCCCCGATAGCGTACTCCACCACAACAGGGATTCCAGGAGACATGCTGAGGGTAACAGTCTCGGACAAAGGCGTGGCCTTAGCGAACATATTTAAATACCGGAGCGCGAACGTGAGCTCAACAGGCTCCTCCATGGTGATGATGACGCGGTCGCTCTCCTTCTCGGCTGCCGTGTTGTTCTTCAGCGTGATATTACCAGCACCCAAGTCGCCCGAGACTGAAAACTTGACGCCTTCCTTGCCCACGGCAATAGTACAGGTGTCACCCATGGTCTGAAGATCACGGCAAATGCGCTGGAACTCGTTCGAAGGCATGCGAACAGTTGCCACATACTCGGTGCCAGGGATACCCAGGTGCTCGCTGTCAATGTCCATCAACTTGAGCGAAAAGTCCGACACACGGTCGCCAGCTGCAACATTTTGCCAAAAACAAGAATGGAAACGTGTTAAACACGTTAAACACAACATTTATGACAAACAAAGCAAAACTCACACGTCGCCTCGAACATGATGTTGAGTGCGTCACCATTGTCCTCAGCCGAGAGGGACAGCGCGTCGTCGTTGCCAGAGCACTTGAGGATCTTGGACAGCGACGCCGTCTGCACACCCAAAGAGATGTTGCGGTCGCAACGGTAGTGCTCAAAGCCCTCAGCACGCAGCAGTAGCGACACCAGCGACACGTGCGAACCGTCCATGGACTGCAGGGCCAAGCCTGACTTGGTGCAGTCAATGTTTCCCTCCGAAATGAGGTCCTTCATGGCCTCAACGATTAGCTTAACGATGCGGCCCTGGGGGAGTCGTGCCTCGAACATGTTTGCGTAATGTGTTTAAAGCGAAAAGGGGCCTGAGAGTTGTGAAACCTGTGCACCTGGTGAGGCAAATTGCCGACTGTTAGCTACGCTTTTGGTTGGTGTTGGAGTTGGAAGGATTTTGGCGCGAAAAGGCAGTGGGACAGAGGACATGAGGATGAAACACTTGTTTTTATATTGATAAGCGAAGGGGTGAAACTCTCCCGCCAAAAAAATATTTGGACGAATAAAAATGAGGAAAAAGAAAGTGTACACATGCGATTGGAAGATATTAATATGCGTAACCTTGACAGTGTAACCCAAACTTCAACATGTACCCTCTACAGCAACTTGTCAAGGCGACTTGGACCTTTACCTGTATGACGTCCTCTAACTCGAGTATTTGCTCGTGATTGAGCAGGAGCAGCCAACGATGTGCCACCAGCACTTGAAATGCACAAACCTGCAAAAACAGAACTAGTTTTAGCTTCTGGGTCTTCGATTAACATTGATGTCCGTTTTGGCAATGCTCGAAGTTGTGGATTCGGTCTGGGCTTGGGTTTGCGTTGTTTTCCAGCTTGGAGTTCTGCCCGTGCTTGAGGTAGAACTGTTGGACTGAGTGATACCGGAGAATTACGTCCGATCAGGTGATTCAATTGGTTGTTGTTGGTTAGCCGCGTAAGCCGCAATTGTGAAGGTGTACCCCTGAGAGCGCTGAAGTCACCTTTGCGTCGCATGCGGCCTTGTGCAAGAAGGGGGCGAGGGATTTCGTCACGATCGGTTCCAGAACTTTGAGCTTTAGCTTTTTCTTGGTTGGATTTTCCGTCTTGAACGGTATCGATGGCGAAAGATCTGGCAATTCGACAGCCATGAAGAACGTGACGTTCTACAGCTGCGATGTCAGAGAATCCTCCTTGTAAACAGTATGCGCACTCGACTGCGTTTTGACTTGAAGCTTTTCTTCGGGGTGAGGTTGATAAGGTTGTGTCAGAGCTATCTGCTGCAACTTCTGGCTGAGTGAACGCCGTGCATTCTTCTTGATGTGTGTCGAACTCCGTGATTTTAACGTACAACTTGCAAAACTGTAACATCGTTAGATTAGCTGCAAGGTTTTGTGAGCATTTCGTGTTTTTTTGTTTTCTTACAGGACAACGGTCGGTTCGATTGGAGCACATGCTGGAATGTTGAGTTAAATCTTTCTTTTTGAACGATAATCCGCATAATGGACACTACAACCAAACAAAAAGAGTGTCAAGTATCCTCATAAATCAAATAAGGGAAGATAAACCTTACAGGCATCCAGACATGATCACAATGGCTATTGTCAAGGTGATTTTGCAAACCTGAACGAGTGAAAACTGTTCCACAAGGCGAGCATTTAAAGGAAGCAGTGTGTTCGTCACGGTGGTGATCGGCTAATGCTTCAATGTTTTCGTATAATTCACTGCAGTGAGGACAGTGTTGATGTTGATTTTCATGTCTGCGTAAGACTTCTTCATGACAAATTGAGCATTCAAACTGTACCAAACCGAGAATTAGTTTTCCAACATGCATCACGGATTACGAGTCTATTGCGTACCTTGTGATACACTGTGTTCTTGGCACACCGTAGACTGTGTAGTTCCATGTTTGTCATTGAAACATTAGCAAGACATAATTCACATTTGCGATCAGTGTCACGAAAGATTGTTTGGCCAATCGTCAAAGTTGCCTCTTCATCGAGCTTGCTTGGTTGTACAGGTATTACACTGCCAAGAGGATATCCAGGAGTTGAGAAGGCTCTTTGAGCAGAGCGAAGTTGAGCTGCAACAGGTGAAGAACTGTCTGCTTCTGCTATCATAGCGACAGATTCGGTTCTTAAAGTCATTTTCTGCTTGTCTCGGACACTTTGCTGAGCCCTCTGTATCGTATTCATGTGCAATTTGCGTGATAATTGCTCACGTACAGGAGTGGAATTTCCAGTAGGAGTGATAATTGTGCTCTCCACATAACCACCGTCTTTCAATCTCCTTCCGTAGACTGGTGCAGGGATCGAGCTATTGTTTGAAAACACCCTTGATTCGTCGTTAGCAGTGCTTGGATCTGGTGTAAACGGCTTGATGCTGAATTTCCCTGTCGATGGACGCTTTGGATCGAATCCCTAGTAACCACCAGTCAATACGGGCCTTTAAACTGTAGGAGAACGCAGTTTCACTTACATCTGGGGGCATAAAGTCCGTCTCCAAGTCGACGTCGCCACACAAACTAACTACTGATGCAGGCTTCAACTCTGCCACTCGAACGTAATACCGTGTATCTCTGTATTCAATCACAATTGTCGAGTCTTCACTCAAGACTGAATATCTTCGCAATGTTGTTTCCATCAACAGCTACTACGAATTAATCAACAAAAATACTGGAGATACTTGGCATCGTTTCCGAACTTACCTTTGGGCCGATATCCGCCGCGAGATCAAGAAAACTCATGGTCTCTGGTTGAAATCGGCAGTAAATGCCACGAGGAAGATTGATAACACTTGTCATCACCACTGCGCCACCTTCAGAAACTCCTAAGTTTTGCATGAGCCAGTAGGGAAGAAAAACTTGTCCGTCTGGGGCACTAAACTCTTGTACAGAACAGTATTGACTCGAGCACACGTCCAATTCTCCCTCTAATTGAAGATCGACATCCGTAGCTTGAACCTGGCCAAACCGAACTGCTAATTACTTCACGGTAACTCTTTGCATTGTGCCTTTCGACTCGAGATGCATTCGCGTACCGAGAAGAGGAAAGGATTTGGGACTTTTACACATTGCAGTTCAAGCAGGATATTCTGTTCATCCCGAATCAGATGAATTGGTAGGATCTTAATTAACAATGGTCACATACCGGAGGCAGAACAACTTTGTCACCAAATTCAAGGCGGGGCATGTCTACAGATGAAGTAATTGTGGAGTGAGGATATCCGCAGAACAGAACTGAATGTTGGAATGAAATAAATCCTTACCAAGGCAGGCAACCGAGAAGCATTGTAGCTTGTGAGTTGGCAGCAGAGACTTTGTCGACATGGCCGCCCAAAGCGACTACGTGTAAATTGCTCAATTGAAAAACTAAATTTGAGCGTTGTCCGTTACCGGTACCCTGCAAAGACAACTTCTGTGACGCGAGCATCTGTAGATTTTGTATTAATTAAACGAACTTTCCGATACAAATTGAAAGATACCAACATTCGTGAATGGAAGTGCGTCATCCAGAACCTTGTAAAGCTTTTTGGCTTACGCACCACCTCATTGTAGTTGATCATAGTTATCTGGTGCGTCAGCAATGAAGACTCTGTAGTCACTATATTACGCACCAACGCTACCTAGCTGCATGTAGTCGACATCCTGCGTCCTCATTATTCAATTTCCAACCTGCCCCACAACACGAACTCATCATGATTGCAAACATCCCGACCAAGACACTTCCAAGCGGAGCAATGATGCCGATGATCGGATTGGGTGTCTACCTGTCGGAACCAGGAGCCGAAACCTACAACGCTGTTCTATCGGCTCTCAAGTTGGGCTACCGTCACATTGACACAGCCCAATACTACGAAAATGAAGCTGATGTCGGTCGTGCTATCCGTGACTCGGGTATCCCCCGTGAAGAGGTTTTCGTGACGACCAAGTTGTTCATCACCAACTGGGGCTATGAGAAGGCCCTGACGTCCACGAAGGAGAGCAACGAGAAACTGGGCCTCGGTTACATCGACTTGTACCTCATGCACGCTCCTGGCGACGTTTCCACGCGTGATGAAAGCTGGAAAGCACTCGAAGAACTTCAAGAACAAGGCATTCTGAAAGACATTGGCGTCTCCAATTTCAGTGAAGCTCATCTGGAGAAGTTCCTGAAGACGGCGAGGGTTAAACCCGCAGTGAACCAAGTGGAACTGCACCCGTGGATGATGCGTCCGACTCTGGTCAAGTACTGCAAGGAGAACGATATCCATCTCCAAGCTTACTCACCTCTTGCCAGAGCTCGTATGATGGAAGATCCGACTCTACTCGAGATCGCGAATGAAGTGGGCGCTTCTCCTTCTCAAGTGCTAGTGAGTTTCAGTCTGTCCAATGACTTCACGACGTTACCGAAGTCGGTGGATGCTGGACGCCAGAAAACCAATTTGGAAGGGATCAACGTCAAACTTTCACCTCAACAAGTTGAAAAGCTCTCAGCTCTGGACGAATACTTGGTTGTTGGCTGGGACCCGACCAAGGACCACGCAGTGTAAGCGGAGACTTGTCGACACCAGACAAGTTTTAGGGTGTTGAAGTGAATAATGTCATTTCATAAAAAAAAAAGTTTCATAGCCAATTGTTGTGACGTGTTCCAAAGGGAAGACCAATAGTGCAGGGAGTGAGGTACCTGTCAAGCAACAGCTTCAACTACGAAAACGAACTATCGTGACGTCAGCCCTGTCAAAACCGATTCAATCCTAGATTGCATCAGCCAAAATGGCATTGCCAAGCTTGTCACCTCCCCATTCACTTTGCAAGATTCCTGCAACTACTCAAGAGCTCGGAAAACATTCCCCCCACGTATAATGAGCGCTAACATCGCAACCAAGACTTTACCTAGTGGTGCAAAGATCCCTGTTGTCGGATTGGGCGTTTACCTGTCGGAACCAGGTGCCGAAACGTACAACGCTGTGCTGTCGGCGCTCAAGCTTGGATACCGCCACATTGACACAGCCCAGTACTACCAGAACGAAGCTGATGTTGGTCGTGCTGTCAAGGACTCGGGGATTCCCCGTGAAGAGATTTTCGTGACCAGCAAGTTGTTCGTTCAGAACTGGGGCTATGAGAAGGCTCTGGAGACGACTAAGGCTAGCAACGAGAAGCTCGGACTTGGATACATCGACCTCTACCTGCTTCATGCTCCTGGTGATGCTGCCACACGTGACGAGACGTGGCGTGCTTTGGAAGAACTGCAGGAACAGGGGATCCTCAAGGACATTGGTGTGTCGAACTTTGGGGAAGCTCATCTTGACAAGCTTTTGAAGACTGCCAAGGTTAAACCTGCAGTGAACCAGGTGGAATTGCACCCCTGGTTGACGCGTTCGTCACTGGTGGAATACTCGAAGGAGCATGACATTCTACTGGAGGCGTATTCGCCTCTGGCTAAAGCTGTGAAACTCTCGGATCCGTTGGTGAATGAAATTGCCAACGAAGTGGGAGCAACTCCCGCTCAAGTGCTTGTCGCGTTCAGTCTGGCGAATGGCTTCATCACGCTGCCAAAGTCAGTGAACCCTGAGCGTCAGAAGGCGAACTTGGAGGCTGTGAACGTCAAGCTGACACCCGCGCATGTGGCTAAGCTGGCGGCTCTGGACGAGTACCTGGTCACAGGCTGGGACCCTATCAAGGACCACGCTGTGTAAGCATTTATTGTCGGTTTTGCATAAGTGCTAAACAATGACCATAATGCTTCCGAGTTATTTTATGTGTTTGCTATATCTGTGATTCATTTGTATCGCAGCTTGAAGAACTGTGTTGAAGATTTCTAGCAGTGTCGGTGGGTGTCACGCCCGTCCATCTCAGTTCATTTGTCACTAATTCGGTTTAGTGTCAAATGTTTTGCATGGAGATGCGCACCCTTCAAAAGAACATACCAGCTGAAGGGACACCTGTCTTAGATTTCTATGCCCAACAGACTGTATAATCTTGTGAAGGGTTGTGTGCCGGTAGTGGTACAGTGGGACATCCACTGTGCACGCATTCACGCAAGCGCATAGTGCGGAAACAAAGCCTTCACTTCGAGAAATCCCCAGTGAACGACACACGGGCTTATCCATTTGTATGTTTACTTTACCAGCTTTACCACAGTTCACACTCTAATTTCACTGTCGTTGTGTTGATTTAAACCCACAGGTTTAGCCACAACTTAGCCACAGTTTTTATCCGACTGCTATTTCCAGACAGCACAGACTTAATGGCGGACCTCAACGTCACTAAGTCTCAGCTCAGCCCGTGCCACGAACCAGAGCCAACGACTCCCTTATCACCTGATAAACAGCGGAGGGACTCGGTCTCCCCGACGTCGACGTCGGAAACCTCCACGTGTGCGACGTCACCCTGTTTCTCCATGTTCGAGAAGGACACGGCGTCCACGTCACAGCGAGATCGACGCGCCAGTTCCACGGGATCGTCGGACTTTGAAGACTTAGGAGACGCTCGTGTACAGCAATTGCCTGTTTCTACGGACATGCCACATCTGGATCTGAACAAACCCGGGTCGTTATTGTACCAGGGAACGTTGAGTCCTAGACAGGAGAGTGGCAAACGATATCACGGCGGATACTTGCAGCAGAGAGTGCCTAAGGCCGCGGGACTTCTCAAAGGCTGGAAACGCAGGTATTTTCGAATCAGGAAGCATGGACTTGTGTGCTACAAGACACAGGATGCTGCCACTCCGTTGTTTGAGATGAATTTTACGAGTCAGTCGGCATTGGAATTGGGTAAAATGCAAGAGCAGATGTCCAGTAACGGTAATGGTATTTCGAATACGTCATGGCCTATTCGGACCTCATCAAGCTCCGGGTCGTTAACGCTTATTCTCAACCATGTTGAGATCACTGGATACCAGAAGGCAGCAAAAGCTGTGGAAGTGCCGTTAGTTTTGAAAGCAGAGGACGAAGCAGACCACGCAGCATGGACGGAGTGTCTTCGATTCGTGATTGAAGCGCGTAAGCGGGAGCTGTTCCAAGTAAAAAGCCCAAGTGAAGAAGACACCGACGAAATAGCGTCGCCACATCTAAATGATCGAAACAGAAGCTCTACAGTGATACCCGACATTCTGCCCATGGATAACAGCTTGGTAAAAGTGGAGACGTTTGAAGCATTCTCAAAAAAGTACTTGCTGATGAAAGAGATCGGCGAAGGCTCATTCTCGATCGTTCATCGTGCGGTGAATCGCATGACTGGTCAAGTTTGCGCTGTTAAATGCTGTAAGATATCGCAGGCACTGGAAGAAGAAGAGCGACTGCTTCGCACTTTATCACACCCGAACATCGTCAGTCTTGAAGGCGTGTACCAGCGCGATACGAATCTCCACTACGTTGTTATGGATTATTTGAAGGACGGGGACTTATGTGACTTACTCATAGAACGACAACGTCTCCAGGAACCTGAGGCTCGACGCATCATTCGTCAAGTAGTTGAAGGTCTCGCGTATTTACATCGTCGTTGTGTACTTCATCGCGATATTAAACCGGAAAACATTCTGCTCCACGGAAACATGGTGAAGATCGCAGATTTTGGGCTGGCGAAGGAACTTGCGCAGTCGACAACCACGCTCAAGAACAGTTGTGGAACGCTGGAGTATGCAGCCCCTGAATTGCTTTGCGGCCAGCCATACGGCTTGAAGTCAGACGTCTTCAGCCTTGGCATCGTGCTGTACGTCCTGCTCTTCGGCTCGTTCCCATTTAGTGTGGAGTCTGCAGCCGCCTTGCAGTGCATGGACCACTTTCCAACAGGAGTAGACGTGCGCGATATGAGCTGCCTAAGGCCCTCGAGCGTGCAGTGGCAAATCGTGAGCCCCTTGGCACAAGACGCGCTATTGAAAATGCTGAAGACTGACGTGGGTGAGCGCATATCCGCCGAAGATTTACTGTGCCACCCTTGGTTTAATGAGGACGATGATAGGAAGGGGGCGACCAGCACCAGAGCCACTCCGGAAGAGTTTGAGTGTGCTCGAATCGAGGACTGTGAGGCTCTAGGATTCGCGGAGTTATTGGCTCGTGGCTTTCAGGTTGTCAAATATGGCTACAAGGAATCCACAGTGCCCCACTCCACATCCTTGACCCTTAACTTCATCGAGGAAAGCATCACCTGGACTGCTCGCAACAGTAAAAATGGTACAGCCGGACGTGCCATTCCGCTTCGTGAAATCAAGGAAATCCGGGAGGGTCATACGACAAACGCGTTCCTTTCCCACAAGGATTCCAAGCCCTTGCCACGGCCGGAGCTCTGTCTTTCCATTATTTGTCCCTGGCGAACGCTCGATCTTGTAATGGAGGCTCCAAGCCAACGCGAGTTCATGGTGAGGGGGCTCCGACGATTGCTTCTTTAAAACATAGCCACGTCGAACAGTGTAGTTCATGAGCGCTCTGATAATAATATAAAGCGCCTGTTGTAGTTGCCAACTTTTAGTCAATTGTGAAGAACTCGAGATCCTCATCCTTCACCTTTTCTTCTGGAAGCCCGTTTCTCTCTAAATATTGCAAGCAGAACAGTAGCTGGTGCAGATATTCACGGAATTCCAGCACATGCTCATCCCGAAACATATCTGGCTTTAGTGCCGACGCGAGGTTGTTTTCCAGATCCTCAGACGTCACTCCTGCAGGAAATAGACGCACGATCGACGCAGCGTACATAAGGAGGAAAACTCCACAGTCTGAGCTGTTACTCTGCATTGGCATCTACATAGTCATAACAGAGTGTAAGAATACGCGCACGATATAGCTAAATACGACCCGACTTACATTTGGATCGACGAGCCCAATGCTTTCTGAATCGAATGATGTCACAAGGGACTCCTCCTCATACACCCCACCTTCAGTTTTCTGCTTCACATTTGTAGCAGTGACAGCATAGCGCGCTTTCCACTCGCACTCCAAATAGTTGCGCAACATTTTCGTAAACTTCTTCTTTCGATGACAGCGAAGGGAATCCAGAAATAAAAGACAGGGAGGATTAGCCAGCCGATCTTCTCGACACGATTCCAGTTCTTCTTCTTCAACTTCCTCCACGGCATCATCTCCTGTACCCAAACTTCCTTCGCTCTTGCCACCATCTTCATCCACCAAATCCACTACATCGGTCTTGTCCAGTCGTCGAAAGCGTCTCACCTTTCGACGCTTTTTGATAATAGCAGAGCCTGGATTGCAAAATACAGCTACACTCCAGTGAAAACTACGAAGTGCAATGCCACCAGATAAAAAAAATGTTAGTTTTACATATTGCTCATTTGCTAAAACAATTCAAAGACATACCTGTCGTTGATCGGAAAAAATAGGAAGCGCTTGCTAAAGAGATTCGTCTCTTTATGCGTCCAACGCGCAACACGAGCGAATCGTTCATCAGGATCAGCATTTGCTAGCTCATGAGCACCATTAGTGCCATTTAGTTGAGTGAAGAAGTGCGACGTGAAGAAATGTGTTTGCTGCTGTTGCCACGGAAGCAAATGTCGCCAATAAAACCTGCTCGCAAATGATGTTAGATGTTTGTAAGTTCCTAGCACCCATTCCAAACTTGCCTGAGAAAGAAGTCAACGATATTATCGTTCAGAAACTCTCCAGGAGCAAGACGATCCACATCACCTAGTGTCACTGATATTCGCCCCGACGTATCCGATCCATCGTAGGGATACGTGAGTAGGACTTCATTGCGCCGAGTTTCTAATTTCCTCCGTTTCACTTTTTCGTCTTCACGCCGACTTTCCGCTGCTCTTTTCCTGGTCATAATCTTGTCACTCTCTTTCTCTTCTTTCTCTAACGCAGAAGATAGTACAGGCACGTCTCTTCTATCTGGTTGTGTGCTCTGATCTATAATCACCGTTTCGACGCCGCTGTCTGCTCCTGGGCCCCGTTCTCTACTGGAATCATTAATCGAAATTGGCGTCTTTCCCTCCCCAACGTCAGCATGCAATACACCATTACTTTCACGTGACAGATCCAGCGTCTGGCCTCTCATAGAATTGCCATGATCTTTAACAACAACAGGATGGTTCTCTTCCAAGACAGGAGATCGTGGAGCTGGACTGAAGAAACTAGCCACACTGTTAAGCCCCCGTCTGACTTTGTCGCCCACCGCTGACGTAAGACTTTTCATTTCAACGTGTGATGACGAGCTGCTTCGTAATTCAACCCGGCGAGGAGGTCCCAACTTAGTGGAAGAATCCCGACTTGTGTATTCCAGAACTTCATTCTCCCTATGACAACAGAAAAATCAGCAATGTGTTGAATACATGAGTAGGCAAAGCAATTGTGACTCACGTTAGCTTTTCCCTGAAAAATTGTGTCAACTTCGGGATGCTGTCTCCCATGCTCTGACAGCGTGTGTAGTCCATTGCATCGTCAAAGTAAAATATAACACCGTACACTTCTGTTCAAGGAAATCACTCGTTAGCACAACACAGACAGCTCAACAACAATTCGGCTAGTTTCACTATACCTGGCGTAGTCTGCTCTTTATGTTGACAACATCTCGCATAAATAGGATCATAAAAAGTAGCAAACTCCGAGCGTCCTCTGTTATTGTCCAGCTGCAGCAACAAAATATACGGCGGGTGATCAACCCGCGAGAAGCTACAAAATACAATGAAAGCTATTAACACCTCCATCCCACGTATTATGCAAATTCTTTACGCACCAGAAGCGCTTTACGTGCGCGTACTTGACCCCTCCCCTCCATCTGCGCCTTCCATCCTTCCAGATCGTCAACTGCACCGTATCCTGTCCAAATTCGAGCTCACAGCGGTCGAATTTCTGTCTGCATATGATGGTGCGAGCAGCAGAGATGACCTCGTGCAAGTCGTCTCTCATTGGGGAGCTCCGTGCACTGCTGCTATGGCTGCTCTGTCTAGAGATGGTGGTAGTTTCTCTGCGTGAAGGTTTGGGAGGTGTAGCCATCTTGAAGAAGAAGTTGAGCTTCTTGTTGTCCGAAGGTTCGTCCTGGTCTTTTGGTTCACTTTTCTTTTCTTCACTGTCGCTGCTGTCATAATAGAGCTCCAGTGGCCTCCGTGTAATACCGGTATTATTATTATTGGATGTTGCAGGTGATATATTCAGGAGTGATGGTCGGGTGGAAGGTGAAGAGAGCGTCTCCAGGTCGTTGACAGAGCGTGCAGGGGACGTAGCGTCGTCACCATCTACATCTATGGGACTCAGTGCGGATGAGCGAGCTGCAATAAACGCCCCATGCCTCGCGGGTGCCTGCGGAGACGACGGTGACTCCATGCCGAGACGCATGGTGAAAAGTGGTTGTAAAAAAATCTGATTGGTTTAAAAGCTGTTGTGGTCACCCACTTTTTTGGGGACACTTTATTAGGAAAAGTGGTCCCCAAGTAATCAGATGAGAATCAGATTTTGGTAAACAGCACCATGCGTTGGTACAGTGTACCTACTGGAATGCCTTAGGCCCAGGTTCTCTTCACGTGACGACAGTGTGGATTTGTCCGACGTGCACGAGCACGAGCTTTGGCAGACCCAACGTACTTGTATGTGTGGCAGGACAATCAGATGGGAAAAGGGGCTGGGATCCCTGGACGGAATTCTGCCTGCAGTAGTGTAACCTCTGCCAATACTCACACACAATCCGAAAAGCGAAGGGGCTAGCAACTGGAACGAACCAGAAGTCCTGCCAGGACGGGGGAATCAGGAGTCTCGGACTGCGTGCTCGCTGTTGTTGTTCGACCCGTAACGCAATAAAGGCAGAAAAGGGAGCCTTCCGTGCCCCAGATGGGTGTGCTGCCAGAAAACCGGTAAGCAAAAAGAGCTCGGCTGCGGCCGGAGGCCATCTGCTGTTTGAAACGATGGGAAGAGCGCCGGCTTCCGCTTTGGCCCATAGTGGAGCGCCATACCAACGGTCGATGAGCCCAAATAAAATCGAACGTCTTTTTTTAAGACGATGTTTATCCGGATATGTATATCTGTCATGCACCTTCACTGAAGGTCCTTCACCATGTCCAATGTTACTTTTATCCGGTGACAGCTTCACTTCCGTATACACGTCTGTAGTCGACGCTGATTTTCGCAGAGTCGCTGGCGAACCCCGATTTGCCATAATTCGCCGAGCAGTTACACAGATGCCGGCTTCCTCCAGTATTTTCCCCTGCTCTCGCCACACTGTTTTTGTATGCCACCCCTGTCCCAGAGGCCTTTGCGGTTTTCTTCCCCCCTCCCTCCATCGCAGGCCCAATCCGCACCTCATTTCCGCTTTCGCTCGATGGCGCACAGCTCGTTCCCGGTCTTTAACGAAGCCCCGCCCGCCCCCACGCCCGCCGACGCTTCCGAGATGGTCACCAAGACGTCGACGACCTCCAACACGCCCGCTGAGGCCGCCTCGGGCGTTTCCTCAGCCAGTGCCACTTCTACAGCCACGGCTTCTTCCACGGTTGTGTCCACAACGCCGGTCCCTTCTCCAAGCGACTGCATCAAAGCTCCACCGTCAGGTGCGGCGTCTCCGTCTAGTGTGGACGTGTCCCCGGACGTCTCAGCAGTGTCTTCCGCTCCGAGATACGCCCGTGTACCGCCTGCCGTGCTTCAGAGTGTAAAGGCGTCACTGACATACCGGAAGAGCTGCCTGAAGCGCTCCAAGTCGACGGTGTTGCCGCCTGCTGCTTTTTGCGAGGAACACAAGCCTGCAGCCAAGATCGAGGAAAAGACGGTGGAAAAGAAAGACACAAAGCCTGTACAGAAGAACCGCCGGCGCTGCTGGGAGTGTAAGGTGAAGGTCGGCTTAACTGCTGTGAAGTGCCGCTGCGACTACACGTTCTGTGGCAAGCATCGGTATGCGGAGGAGCACAACTGCGCTTTCAACTTTAAGACAGCAGGGAAGCGCAAACTCGAGGAAGAGAACCCTGTCGTGGTGCCTGCGAAGGTCGCCCGGATCAACTAACTAAGGAAGGCCTCAGTCTCGCTCGACTGAATCATCCTTCCCAGGACTTTTTGGGATTATGGGTCTTTTGGGTCCAGGTTCGGGTTCAGTCGCGCGTCTCCTCCAAGTTCGATATCCTCCCAAACTCATAGAAAGATGTTTTAAGGACGGTCGCCTTCTCTGCGCTTCGAGCCCCATCCATCGTGACGACCAGACGTGCCCCCTTGTTTTGGGGCTCGAATGCTGCGAAGGGCGACTCGCCATAGTAGTTTAATAGCAGGCCGGCACGGCCGCCGCTCTCCGGCCCCTCGTGTTCCGCCGCGTTCTCAGCGTAGTGCACGCTCCAAGTTCAGCGCGGACCGAGCCTAATCTCGGAGTAAAAGTATAGTATTTCTGCAACCATCTGTCTTTCTCCGCCCGCCTTGTTTGCTTGGTTTAGGCATGTGTCTTGTCGCGGCTGGCACGAGTCGTGATGGGAGAAGCGAGAGGGCAGTGAAACTAGTGTGCTAAAACAGGCGTCGTCGAAGGTATGTTCGAGAAGGTGGCGACTGTGAGCATCCTTGACCTCTGCCGCAACGTCGTCAAGGCGTAGGTTTGTACCAAAAAAAAAATCTAGGGGATTTTTCATTTTCTCTCTACAAAACCCTTATTTTATCAGGCGGTCGGTCACACAGGCGAGTTCCACGAGCTTGTGGCACGTGCCAGCAATTTCTTGACCGGTTCGCTGTTGCTCGAACGCAGCACTGTGGCAGACGGCATGATGGTCTCCTTTTGACGTTGTGCTGCCTCCTGAGAGGTCTCCAGTACGAGTGGCGGCGAGGATTCCCATTCCAGCAGCTGCCGCACCACGTCGGGCATTTCCTTGGGCAGATCAATGTGTAGTGCGTCAGCGTCCATTCCAAAAACTTCAGCGTACAATTTGGCAGCGGAAACGTTTTCACCGTCCTGCCTGAAAGTTGCGCGGCACAACCCCTCCGCGTACAGTTTGCCGGTTGTCGGGCACTGGAACTTGTGCAAAAAATACATCCACTCGCTGTCGGAGAAGACAAGTTGCGACTGAATCTCGTACGGCCGGAAGGGAGGAATCGGGTAGCGGAAGCGCACAGCCTGCGAGGCGACGAGTAACGCTCTGCGGTGGCGAGCTACATTGCCTAAAATACCCGTCACTCTGAACAACACAAAGAAAACAGAAGAAAAAAAATGAGCTACGTTTTGGAAAAAAGTTTAGGCTAACGCACGCGCAAAAGTGCCAGCGCGCCAGTTCCATATTGGACAGGTAGGACGCATTGTTTAGGTGTAGGTTGATGTCGCAGTCCAAAAAGCCCGGACGTGCACGCCACACCGAAGGGTACGCGATGCCCATGCCCGGGCGGATGTGCGCGCGATTCAGCACTCGATGCAGCAGCCCGGCACCCACATTCCACATGATCCGGCCCACCATCGTCGCAACACAACAACTCGTCCTAAGCACAAGTGATGCAACACTACTGTTGTCTGATGACAGTCAGGCCATGCTTGCACGATGACGTGAAGATTCCGACGTGATTTTTTTTTTTATTTTTCACGATCATCTCCTTTTCACCTACGGCAGGTTCATGGACTTCTTCATCTCTTGCCAGGCTCGATCCCAGAGCTTTTCAGGTGCAGGTGGGGACGGGTTTGCTTCCAAGACCATTTCTGCTTCCTTGCCAGCTTCACGCATACTGACGGTACACGCACTATCCCAATCCAAAAAGCTCTTCACCACGTCCGGTACTTCCTTAGGAGCTTCGATCATCTCACCGTCGCTCACTTCGGCAAGGATCTTGTTGGGAGACACTCGACGTCGGCCTTTCATCACGACGCCACGCACAACTCCCTCGGCATACTGTTTGCCACTAGTGGGGTCTTGAAACCGGTGCAACAGATAAATCCAGTCGTCGTCCCAATACACCACCTGCGTCTTGATCTCGTACGCGTGAAATGGCGGGATGGCATGGCGATAGCGGACTGCTTGTGAGCCTACGACCACCATACGCCGGTTCTTGATTGCCTGCCACAAGATACCATTGACACTACATATTGCAAGCCATTAGTACGATCACTACTGTAGTAACTTGGACGCCACGTACCCGGTGAAGTGCCAACGCGCCAGCTCCATACTGTAGAGGTAAGACGCGTTGTTGAGGTGCAGATTCACGTCACAGTCGAGGAACCCCGTCCTCCCCTTCCATACAGACGGGTAGTCCACACCCAAGACGCCTTTGCCCATCGACCGCTTGTTCGCCAGTCGATACACCAGGCCCGAGCCAGCATTCCACAACGCACGAAACACCATAACCACCAGAGCCTCTGGCAGAGGTACCTTTAGCAAGTGGGGACTTGGCAAGTACTACTTGCAGCGACCGCACATTTCTTTGCTCAGTGATTGGCTGACTCGCTTCAAGCAGATGTAGCCATTTTCGAAACGATTTTTTTTCAAAGAGTTTTGGTAAGGATGACTGTACCTCCCAGTTTCTCGTTCCGTGGGTGCCTTCCACTGATCCACAACAGAATTTGCTGACTTCCCAGCAAGCACAACCATGCTTCCACTTTGGATGTCTCGACATGAACTCAGCCTTAACTCCATTTTACTCGGTTTTGTTGCGGTGATTGCGGTCGCAACACTTTACCATAGTTGGAAAAAAGTGAAAACCCCTCCGCAAAAAGATGTCGGGGAAATTCCGTTTCTCCCTGGGATTCCATTGCTCGGGAATACACTGGAGATGATCGCCAATGTACCACGGATCCAGGACTGGATGTCAGATCGCTTCCAGGAACGGGATGGTCAGCCTTATGCTGCTCATTTGGTCGGCAAAAACCCACTGGTCTATTTGGCCAAACCGGAGCACTTGGAACAGGTTTTGAAACTCCAGTCGAGCAACTTTTGCAAGGGAATTGACACTTACACAGTGTTCTCAGACTATATGGGGGACGGCATCTTGCTCGTCAGTGGGGATCGTTGGAAATACCACCGGAAAGTGCTCGTGAACCTCTTCAGTAGTCGAGCTTTGCGGGAATTCATGACACCTGTGGTGCAGAAGAACATTCAAGTAATCATGAATAATATGAACGAGGCCAGTCAGACGGGAAAAGCGGTTGATATGTACAAGTTAATGAACAAGTTCACGCTCGAGACGTTCGCGGAGATCGGATTTGGGCGGAAGCTTGGAAATTTGAGCTCTACCGACGATCATCCATTTGAAGTCGCATTCGACGAGGCTCATCACATCTGCACGGATCGGTTCACGTATCCGGTTTGGTTCTGGAAGATCAAACGCCGGCTGAATGTAGGCAGTGAGCGTCGTCTTCGAGAATTTATGGTGGTGATCAACAAATTCCTCATGGATACCATCTCATTCACGATTGAAAAGCGCCGTACTCAACAGGACACAACGAAGGGAAACACTGAACTAGAACGCAAAGATATCGTATCAATTATTATAGATACTATGGACGCGAGTGGACAAGATATCACACCGACTGACCTCCGGGACATCGCATTCGCTGGTATGATTGCTGGTCGAGACACGACCGCAGACGCTTTGAGTTGGCTACTGCACATGTTGCATAAAAATCCTCGTGTGTTGGATAAACTACGCGAGGAACTTTTCTTAAAGCTCCCACAGCTGGCCAAATCGGAGAGTTATGTGCCGTCCATGGATCAAATTCAAGAACTTCCGTACCTAGAGGCAACCATTCGCGAACTTTTGCGTCTATTCCCTCCCGTCCCGACAATTCCATACCATTGCTCCCGTGACACCGTGTTTCCTGATGGCACGTTTGTCCCTGCAGAGTCCGCTGTGTTGCTGTCGGTTTACTCTACCGCTCGACTGGAAAATGTGTGGGGGTCGGATGCTGCAAAGTTCGTGCCGGAACGATTCCTGGACAAAGAATCGGCCAAGTTGCTACCTGTTTCATCTACGAAGTTCGCATCATTCGGTACTGGGCCGCGAGTATGTGTGGGACGCAACTTGGCTTTACTCGAGTTGAAGCTTGTGGTTTCCTGTCTGGTGAGTCGCTTCCGTCTTGAAGAAGTGAGTGGACAGGTTGTCACTCATGGTAGAGGTGTAACGCTGAGGATGAAGGATCCGTTCATGATGAAGGTAGAAGTTCTACGTGTTCTACCGTAGAACACGTATAGTGTTGAATGATTTCAGTCGCCAATGAAGAAATAGCTTCAAAACAGCAAGAATTGTTGAAATAGTGATCACTTGGTCTTTTCGTCTATCCAGTGACGAAGCTCAGTATCGTCCTGGAAGTGGAGAGCCGCACGACTAAGTACCGATTGAATTCCGATGCCATCTCCACAGTTTAGACTCAAACTGTATAAGAAGAGCACCACCTCGAAACGCTCGTCGTTTAAAGCTTCACGGACGCCTAACTCGAGTTCGCGGGGTGCACAATGAGGTGCAAGATATCGAACCAAGCGCAAATGTCCAGTCTTCGCAGCTTTCACCAGAGCCGTAAAGGCTACACTCTCCGACCGATTCGCGAGAAACCACTTGACCATTTTGAAATCCCCTGAAGCGGCAGCATTGTCCATAGCATCAGCAGTGCATCCTTCCGACCGATTGTCATGTAGCCATTTCAATACATCTAAATGCCCATTTGCTGCAGCACGATCCATTGCTGCATATGTACACCCCTCTGAGCGATTCACGTGTAGCCATTTCACTATATCCAGGTATCCGTTGCTGGCCGCATTATCCATTGCCGTGTTGTGTTTTTCAGAGTCAAACCACGCGAGAGTGTTCGATTAACCGATCACGGCAGCCATATCCATCGCCTTGGATGTAAAACCAGCGTTGGTATTCTCATGTAGCCATTTCAACATCTCCAGATTCCCACTAGCTGCAGCTCCATCCATCGCTGTGGATGTTCCAGATACACTGCTTCGATACATCCACTGGATAATCTCGAGTTGCTTCTTGTAAAACTCCTTCGATGCTATGTCGTTCGATTCTTGTGAACTCTTTGAAGCGACCATATCCAGTGCCCAAGAACGCACCCTTCTGAACGATTCTGACTCAACCACTTGACCACCTTCAAGTGCCCATTAGCAGCAGCTTTATCCATAGCGTCTTTCGTGCATCCCTCGGACTGATTAAAGTGTAGCCACTTCACAACATCTAGATGACCCGCAGAAGCAGCCGCATCCATTGCCCGGTGTGTGCATTGCGGTTGCTGACGTTGACCAAGCTTGGCGTTTTGCAGGACTTGAAACACTTCAAGATGTCCTTGGCTTGCTGCAACATCCATTGCAAACGCACAACCGTTGGGCTGCTTGAACTCTTTCTTTAGGAAGAGATACACGGAAGATTTCTTTGTATACTTTTTGCACAGCCACTTCACCACTTCGATTTGACCGTTTTCCGCCGCTGCAAACATGACATTAGACAGATCGTCACATATGCCACGCGCATGAAGACTTTCTTTCGTGTCGGCCACTCTTCTTCAGTACATTCCGGAATTTTTGGAATCCAATCGTATTCATTGCGAGGTAGTATATCGTATACCTCTTTTGATTTTCCCAGCAGCCACGTCAATTCTTCCAGGTTATTTGTACGCGCAGAGATAACCATCAGTTTAGTACCTCTAAACGTTGCACCACTGATATTCTCAACTAACCAGTGCACCACTTCCCAATGACCATTGCTTGCTGCATTGTCCAAAGCTTTGCTGTTGGCTTGAATACCCTTCAACCCTCGTCCTGATTTTAGACGTTCCAACAGCCAAAGCCAACCGCGTGACGCGACCTCCTCAACTACAGAGCAAGGAACCGAGCACCTAGGAAAACGAATCTCTAGCCACTCGACCATTCTACGGTCACCACGACGCACTGCTTGTAGGGAGACGTCTGGGATGAGGAAAATTGAGATAATTGAGGCGACCCCATCCGGGAGATTGGTTGGGAGCTTTACTTGGAAGATGATACGTATAACCGCGAGTTATACTGACATGGCAAATTCAGAAGTGATCGAGGGAACCCAAGACAGCTACATCTAGGTGTAGCTATGACCAGGTTCAACATCAAATGGCTACACACACGACAAAAGTACTCAATTGAGGTACATGCTCATATCGTTGTCAGGTACTGGCATCAAACGAGTACCAGCGCAATGAGCGAGTAGCCATCGTATGATGCTCAAGTGACCACATCGTGCAGCTTCCTTCATGACAATTCCCGGTTCCCAATCGGGATAATTCGCTTGAAGCCATTTCGTCATGCCCAAGTTTCCATTAGCTGCTGCTATCTTCACGATGCTTTCGGTGCAAGTCATCGAGCAAACATCATGCAGCCACTGCACTACGTGAATATTGCCATTAGTTACTGCATCTTTCATCGCGTTGTCCGTACAGATTGCCTCAGTGTTATGATGTAGCCACTGTAACATTTCCAGATCCCCATTAGCGGCAGCACCATCCATCGCCCTTGTGGTGCACCCTTCCGCGCGATTCTCACTCAACCACTGGACAATAGCAAGTTGATTCCACCGGAACGACAGAGGTGCCAGCTTTTGACAACACTGCATCGAATCCCTGTTGCAGCAAGAGGGAAGGTGGAAGGCCCTTGCTGCAGCCTTGTCCATAGCGCACGTTGTACAGCCTTCGGAGCGATTCTTGTGGAGCCACTGAACAACGTCCAAATGGCCATTTGCAGCAGCTCGATCCATGGCTGTTGTGGTGCATCCCTCGAGTCGATTCGCATGTAGCCATCTCACAACGCCCAAATGCCCGTTGGCTGCAGCTCCATCCATAGCCATCGTCGAGCACCGATTGTATCCAGCATTTCGTCGCTTTTGCTGAGCTTCGGTCGGTTCGGTTTCAGTACTTTGCAAAAATTGAAGCACTTTGAGATGACCATTGAGGGCAGCAGCGTCCATGGGGGAAGTCGTTCTCAGATCGTGATTTCGAAACGAAAATGGATTATTCTCCTTCGGGATACGGTATCTGTACTGCTTGAAGAGAGTAATTCCTTTCTGGTTGTATGCGTACTGCTCGTAAAGCCGCTTGACGATATGAAGCTGTCCGTGTTGCGCAGCCGAGAACATCGCTTTTCCTGGACCAAAGAACTGAATGTGTCGACCTTGTCGTAGAAGCCATTGGACAAAGTCAAGGTCGCCCATCTCGACCGCCTGGTGAACTGCACGAATGCACATTGTTTGGATATCACCAAACTTTACGTCGAGAAAGTATCGTACAATCTCCTTGCGCGTCTCCCAATCCTTCTCTGAGCACGGTGAGAACACAATTTCGTCTCCTCCAAGCTCACTCTCAATGGACCACTTGACTTTATCCAAATTGTGCTGGTTGAAGGCACAGTTCACCAACCAGCACCCGATAGTTCGTCTTTCCGTCACCATTTTTGTCCGTTGCCGTAGATTGGGAACAGCGCTCCAAAGTCCACACTTGGCAGCATCGCAGATATTTTCTGGATCCCATTCGATATCAACCTGTGCGTCACTGTATTCGAGCTGCAGCAATATCCCTAGGTTTCCATTTTCTGCGGCCGTTTGAACGAAATCCTGGGAAATCAGTTTGTTTCCTGGGAAATGGGATAAAACCCACTGAACAAGACGAACATCCCCGCGACGAAGAGCTTCTGTCATGGAGCGAGTGAACACCAGTTTTCTGTATGTTGACTCAAGCTGCAGCAACTCTGCAAAGGATAAAACCCTCTTTAGTACCTTTCTCTCCCATATGATATCTAACAATGAGACTGATCCGCTATGACTAAGCTTGCATGCGCGCTCCAACGAAATGTCCGCAATGAGGAACTCAGTGATAAAAGCGGCAATGAGCTGCCAGATGTCGCTGTTGGGAGGGAGATTGTTGCACGCAACGGAACAGGCGATCGCAAGTCGTATCGGAGGTGTCATCCAGGTATGATTTTCTTTTGGAGCGATATGTTTTTTTTTTCAAACTACCATAATTTTTCAATGCAACGTTTTTTAGTGTCATTGAGAAAATACAACGCGTATGAAAATATCCGTAACATATATGATATTTCATCATACCATAAAAAATCATATGATAACTAAATAGTAAGAAGTTTTTTTTCAGTGCCTATGTGATAAGACTTGTTACCTTCACTGCTTGCTTGACGTTGTCTTCACACTGAATCCAGCCATTGCATCACGTGTAAATGGCCGTTAGCTGCAGCAGCCTTCATAACCTCACTAGTACTCCATCCTTCTTTGTGTAGCCATTGTACCACGTCAAGATGGCCATTAGCAGCAGCATACACCAGTGCAGTCGGAGACACCGTTACCATCCGAGTCAGCTCAAGCCACTGCACAATATCAAGTCGACCCAGCGTGGCAGCACCTTCCACTGCTCTGTGCGTGCAAGTTGCCGAAGTATTGAAATGTAGCCATTTCAGCATGGTGAAATCTCCGTTCGATGCCGCACCATCCATCGCGATATCAGTGCAGCCTTCAGAGCGGTTGGCATGCAACCACTGGACAACTTCGAGTTGATTCACATAGAAACTACTGGGAACTTTACCCAGACAGCAAGTGCCACTTGACGAACCAAGGCAGAAAGGAATATGGTAACGTCTTGATGCCGCCAGGTCCATCGCTTTTGTTGTGCAGCCTTCGGACCGGTGTATATGTAGCCATTTCAACACATCCAAATGGCCTCGAGCAGCAGCAGCATCCATTGCGGCACTTGTACAACGGGGGTGTTGACCTGGACACAAAATCATTGCAGAATGACGCTCGATCTCTTGGAGGAACTGCAGAACATGTAAGTGTCCATTTCTCGCTGCCACGTCCATGGTGGTGGACGGTCTGAAGAAGTTGTCCTCTCGAACTTGACGAGGTAGAATGACATCTCCTTCTCGGAATAACTCAACATTGGGATCGTCATAGTACTCTTCATACAAATACTTGACCACCTCCAGTTGACCAGCTCCTGCCGCTGCAAACATTGCTTCCGACGGGAAATTCGGCTGATTGTGGACCAGAAACCACTCCAGAAACGAAATGTCGCCCGCTTCCGCTGCTTGGCGGACCACTGCTCGCACTGCTATGTCGTCGCGTTGCAGCAAGTAGAGCAGAACTTCCTTCCGCTGAGGCCATTCCGACTCTGGGCTCCGGTTAAGTTTGACTTCTCCCAGCCAAAATGCATTTGCGATCGCCCATTTGAGCTCTTCCAACTGGTTTTGGTAGACTGCTTCATGAGTGATGACGTTGCTGCTAACGCTCCATCCTGGGTGAGAGCTCATACGCTCAAACAACTGATGCACCAAGTCCCACCGACCACTTTTGGCAGCTTGGTCCAGGATTTCATCCATGTGACTTTCCTCAAAAAGCTGGATAATCTCCGTTTGCCCATTTCGAACTACTTCTCCGACGACAGCTTCAGTAGTTGATTGTTCTAGGAATTGAGAAAGAAGCCATTTAACCACCTTCAGATCTCCACGACGTACGGATTGGACCAGCGCTTGAGTAAATTGCTGATGAAAGTATTGGGGTTCGGAGTGCAGGAGTTTCAGTGCAGACCATTTCCCATCGCTGAGCAGTTGACTTCGATTCCATATCAGCATTGGTAGCTCCACCATTCCAATGTAGCTTAGCTCACAGGCTCGAGCAAGAGTCATGTTGGCCACTAGGAAGTTCGAGACAATCACTGATACCGTTACCGCAACTTCAGCTGGAAGTTTCTCGCGGAGGATACAGCAAGTGATCGTTAGCTGTAACTTCGGCCCCATGCTGAGGTACAGCAAATTGACTAATGCGCTTACTGTTAAACTCTGGCTTCTGTTCGATGAAAACACGATGACGCTAGACTTTCAGATGGTTAAATCGAAGACTGACGCCAATCGAGAGTGGTTTGTAGAACCTAAAGAGTTTCTCTTCAGATTTCGTGATCAGGCTGTTCTCTACAACCAATTGTTATTCTCTAATACCACTTCATCAGACGTTTAGGCTGTAACTAATCGTTTTGTTTTGTAAGCAATGAAATGAGCAAACCGAGTAAACCAATGCTAACAAAAAGTGATACAATACCAATCAAACCCTCGATCTTCGAGGGACCAAACCCACGCGTCATGGTCAGGTTCGCGCGGAAATACGAACGAACTTGACTCTTGGCTCGGATGTACGCGGGATCTGTGTTCCCAGCTAAAGCTTTCGCGAGACCAGAATTCTTCTCCAACCATACTGCAGATTCGTACGTCGTGGAGATCTGAAGGTGGTTAAATGGCTTCTTTCTCAATTCCTAGAACAATCAACTACTGAAGCTGTCGTCGGAGAAGTAGTTCGAAATGGGCAAACGGAGATTATCCAGCTTTTTGAGGAAAGTCACATGGATGAAATCCTGGACCAAGCTGCCAAAAGTGGTCGGTGGGACTTGGTGCATCAGTTGTTTGAGCGTATGAGCTCTCACCCAGGATGGAGCGTTAGCAGCAACGTCATCACTCATGAAGCAGTCTACCAAAACCAGTTGGAAGAGCTCAAATGGGCGATCGCAAATGCATTTTGGCTGGGAGAAGTCAAACTTAACCGGAGCCCAGAGTCGGAATGGCCTCAGCGGAAGGAAGTTCTGCTCTACTTGCTGCAACGCGACGACATAGCAGTGCGAGCAGTGGTCCGCCAAGCAGCGGAAGCGGGCGACATTTCGTTTCTGGAGTGGTTTCTGGTCCACAATCAGCCGAATTTCCCGTCGGAAGCAATGTTTGCAGCGGCAGGAGCTGGTCAACTGGAGGTGGTCAAGTATTTGTATGAAGAGTACTATGACGATCCCAATGTTGAGTTATTCCGAGAAGGAGATGTCATTCTACCTCGTCAAGTTCGAGAGGACAACTTCTTCAGACCGTCCACCACCATGGACGTGGCAGCGAGAAATGGACACTTACATGTTCTGCAGTTCCTCCAAGAGATCGAGCGTCATTCTGCAATGATTTTGTGTCCAGGTCAACACCCCCGTTGTACAAGTGCCGCAATGGATGCTGCTGCTGCTCGAGGCCATTTGGATGTGTTGAAATGGCTACATATACACCGGTCCGAAGGCTGCACAACAAAAGCGATGGACCTGGCGGCATCAAGACGTTACCATATTCCTTTCTGCCTTGGTTCGTCAAGTGGCACTTGCTGTCTGGGTAAAGTTCCCAGTAGTTTCTATGTGAATCAACTCGAAGTTGTCCAGTGGTTGCATGCCAACCGCTCTGAAGGCTGCACTGATATCGCGATGGATGGTGCGGCATCGAACGGAGATTTCACCATGCTGAAATGGCTACATTTCAATACTTCGGCAACTTGCACGCACAGAGCAGTGGAAGGTGCTGCCACGCTGGGTCGACTTGATATTGTGCAGTGGCTTGAGCTGACTCGGATGGTAACGGTGTCTCCGACTGCACTGGTGTATGCTGCTGCTAATGGCCATCTTGACGTGGTACAATGGCTACACAAAGAAGGATGGAGTACTAGTGAGGTTATGAAGGCTGCTGCAGCTAACGGCCATTTACACGTGATGCAATGGCTGGATTCAGTGTGAAGACAACGTCGAGCAAGTGATAACATGGAAGGAATACGTATGATGAGATATATATGCTAAGAGAAGTTTATCAGAAAATTTCATATAATACAAATACTTTTCAAAAACACAATGCGTGGAAAACCTTGCTTGACCTCTTCCTCGGCATTGTTTCCACAGCTTCGTTACTCACTGAGGATGCAGCTACTGCAACTAGTGATGGTCTGTTGTTGTTGCCATTAGATAGACTGAGTAATGAGTGTTCAGTTGAAATGTGTCTTTTGTTTGTTCAAACCATGGCGACACGATAAATTGTAGAGGTGAAAGTCGAACTCTGACGTCAATTGAGGAACTCTTTAAGTTCTGCTAATACTCATGCGAGCGAAAAACTGCTTTGGAGTGTTTATTATTTCGAAAAAGTATGTTTCTCAAATGCCACTTCACTTGGTCGAAAGCTAGTTGTTGCTTCGCTGCACCAAAATGGCGATGACAATACCGAGTGCACCAATGCTAACGAAAAGCGACACAATAGCGACCATGTAGTCGAGCTGATAGAGTGAAAGACCACGTGTCATGGTCGGGTTCGCTTTAAAGTACGAACGAACTTGACTGTTGGCTCGGATGTACGCGGGGTCGGTGTTTCCAGCTAGAGCTTTTCCCAGTCCAGAATTCTTCCCCAACGATAGTGCAGTATCGGGGTTCTTCTGGAATATAGACTTCAGCTTGCTAAGACCGGCAATTCTCTCTTCATCTTCGTTGTACGTATCGGCACTGTCTTCATTACCGATTTCTTTTTTGCTGGTCTTGAGAATCCGGAGCGTGTCGGTATTTAAATCGGGGTGCTCTTGAGTGTTGGATTGAACGAGGGTTACGGCTTTAGCTTGGACGAAGCTCTCACTTCTCGCAGCAAGAGTGATAACCAACACTAGGAGCAGGTTGATTATTGTTTTTGCTTCCATAGTGGTGATCTAGATGAAAAGGCTTGCGTGGAAGGCTGGGAATTTGGATCTGACCGGAACTCTAGGTAAAGGGAGCTGTGGGAGCTGAGTTCCCAATCAGTTTGATCATCCTAGTATTACGGTCGGATTCAGATAAATGGAGCTGTAAGATTGAAACTGAAGCTAAGCTACTGCAATACATGTATAGGCTCCTGACTTGACAGCGGTAGATTTTTAAAGAGGTTGGCATTCGCAGATTGCGTGACACTTGATAGGCTCTTTAGGCGTCACGCGATCAGAGGTAGATAGAGAAAACACGATATTTGTGACGAACACAAGTCAAAGCGTGACGTGCATACAGTTCGTAACCAACCGTTGGCTCAGATGAGTCTCGGACGAGCACAGGTTAGGGGAGCTCGAAATTGCGAACTTCGCTCCTCGTCGTTAAGTGCGCGAGCTCGATCTCTCATTCCTAAGTAACGACCCATTAGATCGGGACCATGCTGGTTCTAAGTTAATGCGATTGGTAGAAATTGAAATTTTACATTGCGATCTTAGATCGTCGCTGCCATTGTAAGATTTCTTCACAGGAGCTAAATGCCAGCGCTCGTACTTCACCGACGGTCGTGATCCTGCTAGACTGCTGTTTCGGCAGGAACTACTTCTTTGGGCACCCAAATCCTGTGTTGCTGTTGACATCCAAGTTCTGGACGTAAGAGCTGGAGCAACAGCTACCCAACACGAGCCACTACCACCGACACCTACCCCGAGGTTCGTTACTACCACCAGGAGCTGCTGTGGTCTACCACCAACGCGTGAGAAGAGCTGCCGACCCCTGAGTTCCTGCTGGGGGCATCTGCTGCGGTCTAGTTCGGACAAAGCTCCAGAATCTCTCGTGGTTTTATGGCGCAAATTCAGTCTGCGTTAGAGCCACCGGCTGCGGTGAAGCAAGCCATCGCAAACATCCAGTCAATCGGGCCATTTCGAGTGATACCTCCGACGGAGAGCAAAACTTCCTACATCTTCAAGTGGGGAGTAAAGGTCGAGTACTTTGTAAGGAGAAAACAAAAGGAGCATCTAAGCGTCTTATCGGGCATTCTACATCGCGATTCCTGAGCACGACAAAGGCCATGAGGCGGATTCTGGACAAATGGGAGGCCGTTGTGGAGTGGTACAAGATACGTGCTGACCAAGCCATCCGTGAACGTCGACCACCTCCGGAGTTTCCTCTTGAGAGCTGTCATTCACAGCTCGTCCAGGCACATTCACTTCTAGTTCCCGTTGCGGATTTGAAGTTTAGATGTCAGGCAGAGCACCAGAGCAGGTGGAAGTGCTGATGTCGCTGTTCATGATTCGCATTGACAACCTTTGTCCCAGCCAACCGATCTTACACTACTTGTCAACAGATGACGACCCAAAGTGGATACCGGCGAGCTCCCTAACACCACTAGCAGTGAAGACCTGTGACCTCTTGCGCGAAGCGTTGGATGAGCGCTTTTTCTCTCGGTATTACAAGGATTCCGCATTTGATAAGTGTGACTTCGTGCTCGAAATGATGTTTAAAGTCCACCCAATCTACAAAAACACCCAAGAATCGCTCAACCGTGCTGTAGTGTTGTGTTCCCGGCAACATGGACTAAAGCGAAAGGAAGCTGTAACTCGAATGAACACGGTCAACGATAAAATTCGGTCGAACCTGCTGTCCTTGTTGAAGAAGATCGCCGGGCCGTTAGATGGTGTCGCGGACAACGTGAGCACATCTCCACCTCGGTTGAGTTGGCTGGAAGCATGGTTCGCACCGCGGACAAGACCTGTTGTGACAACTCGCGTTGACAAACGTGCCGAAGATGAATTGGGCCGCTGGCTGGATGATACGGTGGATGTTGTGCGAAATACCAACATGACTTCGCAAGAGACTGTGCTTGAGTTCTGGAAGCGGCTCGAGCATTCCGGACAATATCGAATCATCCCTAAAGCTGTGCGTGTGCTCTTCGCAATTCCTGTTTCATCCTGTCAAATTGAGAGGGACTTCAGCGTCAGTGGTGAAATGGTGACAGTGCAACGAACTAGTTTGTCAGGAGACACCATCGACATGGGCATCTTCATAAACAGGAATCCAGAGATTGTCAATCTACTGCAATGCGAAGAAATACCTCAGGGCCAGCACCGCTTTCACAAGCCTTCAAACCTTCTGCTTAATATCGACCCGGACCTCTACATCGACGACGTTAATCCAGATATTCTTGCCGAGTTTGTTTCAAGTACCAGTATTTCTAGGGAGTTAAACGAAGAAGAAGAGAAGTCAGCTCTTTGAATGACTAATATATTTACTCTTGGATTGAACAAACATGGTTCTTGCTGAAGGCTACATTTCCATGATACCCTCGTTGATGGTAGGGTTCACCACGGCCCAGGTGCCGCCACGCAGCTCAGCAAACGGCGGGGTGTACACGAACACCACTCGCTGTTGACGAGACCGTCCACGATAGCTGCACCGAACTTGAACACCTCGTCGAACATGTCGCGCGCGAATACACTATCACCTCCGCAGCTTAAATCGTCAGTGGATCTCCCCGTTCTGTAAGCTCCAGTGCATCGTGAGCACGATGGCGATCAACTTCAATTTCTGGTCTAGCAGCAGCTGGTGTGTTCGTTGAAGACACCGAGCTACCACGCGGTTTCACATGCTGGAAGACTACACCACGAAGAGCACGAGCGCCACAAGCGAGAAGTGAACGCTAGTCGTTAGCTGAGAAGCCGATACATGCCAGTACCATCTGCAGTTGGCAGTTGAAGTTATGTAGCAACAAGAGCGTCGCTGTAGAGTTCCCAATGGAAGGCCTCGAAGAACTGAGAAAGCGTGGATTTCCTCTTCTGACGGCACTAATTCTTCTAGAGTCGTGCGAAGAGGACCCCAACTCAGTAATGCCTCGGCTCGGGACTCACATATCTCGTTTACTAGCTGGACAAGCGCTCGATCACGTCCTGGAGTAAATATCTGCTGCGCGGCGTGTAAACGACGCAACTTGGGGCCGTACTTGGTCGCTAGTGGTCGACGTCCAGTTACTGAGAATTCTGGAACGGCTGTGAACGCTACAGCCCACTTGGCACCCCCAGTATATTGCAGATGTCGATACGTCAGCCGCTGTTGTCACTTCTTCTGCCGATCAAACAACTTCATCCGCATCAATTTCGCGCCTAATGACTCAATAGGCGGTGGAGGTGTGTATCAACCCCTTCGCCTTCCACGTTTTCAGATAGAGATAAGGCTTGTTCATACAGAAACAGACGGTGTCGAGCATGACGAGCCATCGCCTCGGTTTCTTCACGCACACGCAACTCCATCGCGTGTATATTAGCGAGAATGATGTCTGCGCTTTGCTTCGCATCATCTTCACAGTGGCGAAACGCGTATATACACCGGAATCCCATTTGGCTAAGAGCGACACCCAAATCCATCCGAAAGTTCAGGATGCAGTCGTCACCTCCGCCTTCCTCCCCGCCTACGAAGCCTCCAAGGTCCTCTTCCTCTTCGCTTTAGTACGAATCTTCTCCACTTGGTAGTCCACTTCCTGGCTGTAGTCCTCCATCTTCGACCCAGTGACCTCCAATGCGCTGGTTATACAACGCAAGAGGCAGGGTAAACGTTCCTTCAAGTTTTGGACCCGTGTCACCAGGGTCCTGGTCAGAACACGGCCAATTCCCAAGAAGATTTTGGAAATTGCAGTCACAAAAGTGGTGCGCACCTCCCAAATGTGCACTCCTTCATCGAAACGTGTCACTCCAATAGCTGTCTGCCAGCTCTTGTCACACACAGGTGAGAGTCGGGTATTTCGGGCTTCAAGCTTTAGGTAGGGGCCCTTTCGTACACCATCCACACGACATTGGAAGTTCAACTGGACTGGGAACCTACCCATTGTCTACAAGTGTTGGCGAAGAAGTCTGTCATCGTGCCCGGGTTGCTCCACGCCTGGTAAATGTGCGTGCCCAGAACGATACTTCGTCCAGTACTGCACTCCGAAGCGGAATGAGTCGTGCAGCACAAACTTTCAAAGCGTTGCACGTGCCTTCACGCATTTGTACGACCTCCAGTAGATGTCTTTCAGCATATCAATCGGCGCGAGTTCCCACGGGTCGTTCACAGGCCCCAGCCCGATAATGGCTAGGTGTTCATCATAGCGATCCACCACAGCCACCACCGCGTGGAGCGAGTGGTTGAGGTTCTCATAGTTGAGCGAGGTGTACAAGTGGGTGCTGAGATTGAAGTCCCCGGCCCACTCAGCCGAACGCAGAGGCCAGTGCTCGAACGTCGTCTTTCCGATCGGGTGTGTACTACCAATGAACGTCGACTTGATGCCCGAGGATATGCCACGTTTGTCGAATCCGTTCTGGGACCCAACGAGTCCGTGGATGTCCTGCAGCAGCTAGATATTGTAGTTGTAGGCCAAGCTAGCCACTTGGCCCAGTTCCTTAAGAGCTCAGTCCGTTCAGCTGATGTAAGGCTCGTAAGGGTTAAACATCCCGGGACACTCCGGGAGTTTACACCAGCCTAAGCGGGTTCCTTGATGTCCGCTTCAGTGACCCACGGATCTTCAATTGGCTATTGGCTTCCCCCTTGTCGAAGGCAGTGCAGAACGTGTAGCTGTCCATTGCAATCTTCTCTGGCGCCTGGGCACCATGGCGCTGCTGCATGTTAAAGCAACCCCGACAATTAAAAATTAGTAATACGGAAACAATAATCCGCAATGTTTACATATAATGTGGCGGTGGTTCTTGCCTATAATCAATTCGTGCAAGTAAAATGGTTTATTATCAGTTCTACAACACGGTATAACTCCCTGACTTCACGGATGCGTACCTGATCACAAACACGCACTGTTGAGAGTTTCATGCTGGGTCTTCGTGAAATATGTAGTCCCTCGGAGTGGCTGCTCTCACTCCGTAAACAATGTTTCATTTCTTTGCCGAATACCGCCGTGCTGCCAACTCCGCTCGTCTCGCCACTTCTCGCTGAAGTCCTTCAACTAGCTGTTGAATGTCGTTCGACCGAGCTGGCTTGGATTGGAGCTGGCCGTTGAGGGGTCTTGGGTGCGATCGAGCGGGCTTGGACTGGTACTGGACTTTGCGGGGTCTTGGTGGTGATGGGGACTGGATCTTGCGATGGTGTTCCATTGATTGAATTTGTGGACGTACCGAATGGTTACGCTTTTCATTGTTCGGGACTGAACTCGCCTCAGCTGCAGCAGCTCATTACCCTGGCTTTGCATTTGATGAAGCGGCGACGGCGGAACACTAGCGAGAATTTCTTGGTCACTCAGGGTCGGGTGGGTATGTTGACGGACGAGAATATGGAGGCGGAACGATCGACTTCTCTCCCTCTTTGTCACTTTGAGCGTTCTTGCGATCGTTTGCCGCATCGATATTTCCAGACTTACCGCAGAGGCATTTTTTCTCCACGCGTCTTGCATCCGTTTTTCCAATTGGCGATCTTCTTCGTCCATGCTAACGTCGTCATCGGAGTCGCTGCTATTACAGTGGTTCCTCATAGATGAGGGCCTTGATAAGCCACGCATCCCCCCACTTATTGCGTTACCAATTGTGGTAGCCGCAGCGCCAACGCTGCGTTCAATTGTGGAGGCTGCGGCACCAACACTGCGTTCAATTGTAGCGTTAATTTGGTCAAACGTGTTGGGCTCAGTACCGTTGGTTGGCGTCTGATGTTCAACTTGTCCAGGTCCCACCAAGTCTGGATTGCTAAACAACACATCCCGGATTGAAGTCTTAAGTTTTGTTGGATCAACTTGTTCCGATTGATGCTTGGAACGCACTTGCTGCTTCCGTAGCTTGTCACGTAGAACAGACGTAGCATCAACTTGTCGTTTGCATTTGCAGATTCAGTTCCGATTGGGCGGTCGTAACCGCATTCTGCAAACGGGACTCCAATTGGCGCACTTCCTGCGTTGTAAGCTCTTTAACGAGACATCGAACTGGTTCGTCAATTTTATCCTTGACCTCCTGATGAATTTCGCTGCGCATACGTTGAAGGTCTACGTCAAACATAACTTTAGATCCAGCAAGAGCGGCAGTCACTGCGTCCTCCACCATTCGGTGCACTTGGGTAGCGTCCAGACCACAAGAATCTAGGTGCCCGGTGGCCAACTTTTCTTCAACAACTTGGCGAATGTGGGCAACGACGGAATCTTGATTGTTAGCAACTGCATGTCTAAACGCATTCAAGAGCTGTTGGACGCCATCCGTCTGCGATACGATTTCTCGACGAGTATCCTGCACTTCTTGCAGTGCATCGTCAAATTTCACGTTGACGTATTTCTCGATCTGCAATATTCTCTCTCCTTCTAATACTTGCATCCGTTGAAATTTGTTAGCCAGTTCACTGTGCGTCGCCGTCAGAGTTTCGCTAAGCTGGTGGGCAATTAATCGCTGCTGCTCAGCCAGTTGGCTGACACTTGATGCTGTCGATGCTTGGACAGCCATTAGTGCTGCGTTCTGGGCGTCAGCTTCGCCTCACTGCCGGTACGGAAACATAGCTTGTTCTTCAGCAAGGGCTTGCGTCTGGGCAATGAAATGCTGCGCAAGATTCATCACGTACTCGGTTGCAATTGGAGTGAGTTCGAACACTGGTGATTGCGCTATGTTGATGTAAGGGACAAGCGCAGTGTCTTCGGCAGGGTGAACATTGGTTTGAGCTGCAGTGTCGGTAGCAGCTTGCGAGCGGGTGAGCGCCATCGTTCTTCACGGGGGGGAGGGAAATAACGCATTTAGATCGCAAAATTTGCAGTAGATTAATAGCCAGTAAAATTAAGCATTGTTTTCAGCAAATTAGATCGCTGAAGAACGAGCAGAACGAGCAAAATGGGTGCACTTTGGAATGCTCCCCCCTTAAATCGATAATGGCTACGAGCTCTAAAACCTCGACGAGCACGGCTAGTCCGATTTTCGTGCTCATTAAAAAAAACTCACGAGCGCGGCTCCTCAAAAGCTCGTCCGAAGCTTGGGCTCATCCTAGCGACATTAAAATCACAACCTGTCTGTCTGTCTGGCCGTGGTCCGCACACCCGGCCACAAATTTTTCATTGGACGAAATTACACTAAGTACGATTCAAATTCCGACTACCTCAAAAGTTCGTCATTTCGAAAAGAGCGGCCAAGGACACAGCAGCAAGGACAGGGAACAGCGGACACCGGCGAAAGCGGAGCTTACAGACAGTGTATTTGAATGTTTATAATATTATAAATTTCTTTTCTACCCTATGTTTTGCTCTACCACCTCTCTTGCTCTTTGGAGTCCGACGCTGAGGCGGCCATGCTGCCCGCAAGCAGTATGGAAAGTCTCATACCCAACCCGGGTAAGGGGCAGCACAAACAGCGATAAAAGCCGGCTTTGCCGGGCTGTCTGCCTCTCCCCGGACCCAGCCATCGGTAATGGGACCTGGTGTAATGTGGCGGAACAAGTACTTAATGCCTATCCGTTGGAACAATTGGAGAGTACCGTCGCGGGTGTCAACAACTTGAACGAGGGTCAAAGGGTCATTTTTGATCAAGTGATTGGTGCAGTACAGAATCCAGAAGTTGATCAGAAACTATTAGTTATCAACGGACCAGGTGGTACCGGGAAATCGTTCTTGTTCGAACAAATTCTTGCCAGAGTACGTTTGGACGAAGGGGTAGCTGTGGCAGTCGCTTCCAGTGGAATCGCAGCAACATTGCTGACAGGGGGTCATACGGCGCATTCTACATTTCGTATTCCGCTAAAATTGAACGATCATACCACCTGTAGCATCTCCAAACAGAGCCAGAAAGCTAAGTTGATACGCCGAGCCAACTTGATTCTCTGGGACGAGGCCCCCATGATACAAGGAGCGTGTTTTGAAGCTGTGGACAGGACCTTGCGTGACATTAAGAACAACGAAGCGGAACCGTTTGGAGGGAAGGTTATGGGTTTCGGTGGAGACCATCGTCAGATACTTCCTGTTTTAAAAAACGCCACCAGGGCAGAGACGCTAAAGGTGTGTTTCAAGGCATCTCCACTATGGAAGTATCTTCGACAAGTATGACTAATCAAAAATATGCGCGTGAAGACAGCACCTGATCCAGACAGTGCGGCAACGTTAGCTGAGTTTTCAGATTTCTTGCTTCAGATTGGTGAGGGGCGCTATCCTGTGAACCGCGACATCGATGAAAGCGATATCTGCATCCCAAAGACTATGTGCGTCGGGACATCAGGGTGTGGTAATGCTTGGAGAGCAGGTGAATCATCGGACGAGGATTCAGAATATGAATTCCCAAACTTCGCTTTGCTACCGCCTATCATGTCTGTAAGCGAACGCGAGTCGGATGACGACTGCCGTACCCGAAATGTCAACGCATTGATTGATTCTGTTTATCCCGGAGTTGAGGGTGCTGATTTACCAGATGAGTACTTTGTGAACCGTGCAATTTTGACTCCCACCAATGCAAGCTTTCGCAGAATCAACGAATTGGTAGCCGAACGGTTGTCTGGAGAGACAAGAGAGTATCGTTCCAATGATAGCCTTGACGGTCCCGGAGATCAAAACCTATTTGAGACTGAGTTTTTGAATTCTCTCAAGTTCTCAGGGATGCCGCCTCAGATAATGGTTCTCAAAGCTGGCACTCCTATCATTATGATCCGCAACTTAAATAGTGATGAATGGTTGTGCAACGGGACGCGTCTGCGAGTGGTGTCGTTGCATGAAAAGTGTATTGACGCGACCATAATGTCGGGAACTCGGCGTGGCCAACGAGTGTTCATCCCACGTATCGTGTTTCTCAGCGATGATGAGGATAAGGAGTTTCCATTTACGTTGAGACGTAAACAGTTCCCTGTCGTACCAGCGTTCGCGATGACAATTAACAAGGCACAAGGCCAGTCGATCCACAACGTAGGAATCTACCTGGAATCACCTGTGTTTGTGCACGGCCAACTCTACGTTGCACTTTCAAGAGTTTCATCCAGAAAGGCGATCAAGATAGCCATCGATTCGAGAGCATTTGATGATAGTGGTGCGGCGCACACCAAAAACATTGTATATCGAGAGATTTTTCAGTAGTAAACTGTATTTCATTACAGGATAATTTGCTGCTAAAATGTCTACCTATTCGGCTAATTTGCTAAACAATATCTGCAAAATAAAAAACCGCGCTGCGTAGCGGGCTTCACCAGCCCTAGTAGTTTTGTATTACGATCAGATTACTAGCCATAGTTCACATCCGATTTGGCTGAAAACTCTCTTCCTGTTTTCTGGTCCTGCTCGTGGAAGGCAAGAACTTGTTCCAGAGTCGATAGATATTCCGTGAAACAAAAGTGTTATTGATTCCTAATGTCGTTGTTGTTATAAACTGAGAGCAAAAATTACTTCGAAATTTTCAGTCGAAATTGCAACTACACTGCAAAACCATGATCACCAGACCATTTCAGCGGTCCTATATATTGTCTCCAGTGAGTGGACACAGGTTGTAACAAGAAAGTAACAACCACCTACTATCCGGATTTCGGCGACAAACTCGTCACAACCTCTTTGATGGCAGTATACAGTCGGGTTCTGATTAATAATGGAGCTAGTTGGCCTCAGTGAATAGTGGTTATGATAGTTGAGCAGGGAAAAAAAAACTATTCACAAATTATGGGCTGGCTTTCGCGTCATGAGAGTTACAATGAAAAACGAGTTCGTGACGAACAACAATCGGCGTAGTCCTCCGCAGTTAAAGTGCAGTGAGCGATTCATACCTAAACTGATCGAAATTACTCTTCGAAATTCGCTCTTAAAGTCTTCACCATCTAGGGGTTATGCTCATGGAAATATCTCTTACAGGCGGTGGATACTTCTCGTCAAACCACTGTCGAATCTCGCGGTGCTGAAACCACTGCATCCTCATTTCCCAAACATCATTGTCAGTATAAACGACGTGAGCGAGTTGAGCATCAAGAAGCAGAATTATGTCGAAATCCTCAACCGAAAGCGCCACTTTCATTGCAGAAACCAGCAAAGAGTATTTGTTACAAGAGGGTAATAGCCACTTTACCACCGACACATGTCCCCCAGCAACAGCATTTATCAGTGATTTCTCCATTGAACCCTTGCAGTGATGACGGCGTAGCCATTTTGCCACCTCTAAGTGTCCATTACTTGCAGCTTTCACCATAGCTTTCGGTGTACGGGCTTTCGGGTAGAAAATCTGAAGCCATTTAATGATATCTAAACGCCCCAGTTGCGCAGCTGAAATCATCGCTTTAGTAGTGCAACCAATTGCCAGATTTTCATGTTGCCATCGTAACATTTCCAAGTTACCATTAGCTACCGCACCATCCATTGCAGCAGTAGTGCAGCCTTCGGATCGATGTAGATGTAGCCATTTCAGCATCTCCAATTGTTTCTCGAAAAACGATCGAGGGGTGATCTGTAAACAGCAGACATCAGCGTTTGTACCGTCGCATGAAGGAATATGGAAGCGTCTTGAAGCAACATTATCCATCGCTGCAGTCGTGCAACCTTCCGTTCGGTGTGTATGAAGCCACTGCACCACTTCGATATGGCCATTAGCAGCAGCTCGATCCATTGCAAGTGTCGTACATCCTTCCGTACGATGTGAGTGAAGCCATTTCACAACACTTAAATGTCCACAAGCAGCTGCTGCATCCATAGCGAAAGTGGTGCAACGGGGATAACTTCCAACTTGATGAGAAGAAAATCTCCCTCCACGTTTCTTCTGTTTGTTCCGTGACGAAGTATCAATACTATCGAGAAACTGAACCACTACTAAGTGCTCATTCTTGGATGCGGCATCCATAGCGGTTGTCGGAACTAAATCCTCATCCCAGATAAAATCTTTGTCATTTCTGATATTATCAGGAGCGTCTTGTTCTTGGAAAAGGTCAATTTTCAGCTTGCTGCCATACTGTTTGTACAGCCACTGGACGACTTCTAATCTCCCGTTTTCAGCCGCTACAAACATCGCCACTGCTGGTCCATTAGCACGAATCACACCGTTCACGTTGGAAAATATCCACTGTACAACGTGAAATTGTCCATTTTCACTAGCATTTTCCAACGCCTGAGTCCAGTATTGAACGTCAATTTTATCCCTGAACTGAGTCACCAACCATTTGAGGAAATCTAAGTCACCAAAACGCGCTGCCCGGTAAACAGCAACCCCTACAATATTTGAGACTGGAACATGTCCACCATCCAGCAGATAACGTAAAATATCTGCTCGACCTAACCATTCCTCGAATTTACAGTCCGGAAACATGATATTCCCCACTCCAAAGCCAGCTTCAACGGCCCACTTAACCGATAGCAAGTTATTCTGCTCAAACGCACAAGCTACCACTTCTTCATCTGCTCTTCTTGTCTCCCTGGAATATGCAATGCGTTTCAATAACCACTTCACTAACTCCCAGTTCCCACTGGATGCAGCTTCACCTAGCGCTCTTTTACTCCATTCAATACCTGCGTGGTTTCGATCCCCTTCCAGTAATTGTAACACCCACAAATTCCCTCGTCGAGCAGCTTCTTCCACCACTTCTGTATCAATTGGACAATTTGAAAAATGGGATAATATCCACTGCAGAATCAGTAAATCACCACGCTTAATAGCTTGAACTAACGATTGAGAGAATACCCATCGATAGTAATGCCGTTCAGTCTGCAAAAGTTTGGCGAGGGTACATTTTTTGGAATTGACGTCCCGTAGACTGCGCATCCATACCAGATCCAGTAGTAACGTTGATCCAATACGGGTCCACTTGCAAGCCTGAGCTATTGACACGTCGGCAACAAGGAAGTCCGCTACGGCGACAGTGACGATGTCGGGAGCACACCCTAGGAGCTTGTTCTGCAAGATTTTACCCACCGCTGTGAACGGCATTTTTGGTGACTTTATATAAAATATTTTTGTAATATTCCTATTAGGGTGGGATTGTAGAATCCTTACTTGAGTATTTTACCATATACCAGTATGGTACAGGCAAGACAACACGATACACGCACGGCGCGTTGTGGTGACGGTTGTGCCTTTGGTTGACACATCCCCGTTGGCAAAGATTCCATCGTACAGCGCCGTACGATGGCATTATAATTGCTTCAAGATATCGGGACAACGCCGTACGACATTCGCTGGCGATGGTTGCACTGGCCTTCTCGATGATCCACGCTCGTAGCTTCTGAGCTGTGTTTTACAGTTGGAATACTTTGTCGACATTTGCTACTTTGGTCGACATTGCAGCAAACAGATCCGATATACGACGAGAATGGGCCTTGTGCTCTAACGTTTCGAACATATTAGAATACTTGCTCAATGTCTCATGCTTTTTACTGTCAGTTACATGTAATCTACGGCAGTGCAGTTGGTTCCTGGAACTTCCCTACCTTTCCGGCGAGGACATCGCCGTACGATACCTTCATACTCAAGCAAAGATACCCGGACATCGCCGTACGACGCAGTCTGACACCAGCGCATTCGAAGCTGTTCGTCTCCCGTCCACTCAGCCCCAAAGCCAACTCCGCTGCCAATGTCTTCTAGCAGCTCATTCCTCGATTTTCTTCGGTCTCCCCAAGTGCTCCCCCCCCCCCCCCCCCCCCCCCACCCACCCACCCACTTCCGACCTACGATGCCTTCTACCATTGATGCCGAGTTCACGGCTATGCCTTCGACCCCAAAGGTAGAAGGAAGTACTCGAGCCAGTGACGATCGCTACCCTGAAGCGTATGTTCCAGTTGACGCGATATCGGAGCGAGCACCTCGAAGTCGCATTTTACCCTCGAACCTGGAGCAGAGTCAAGGTCTGAGCTCGTCAGACGTTGAGTCGATTCGTCAAGTATGTGGTTTCAACCGACTATCACCACCCAAGGCCGTACCCGACTACATACTGTTCCTGCAGCAATTCCTCGATATGTTCATGATTCTGCTGTTAGTGGCGGGTCTGCTGAGCCTTGTCGCGTACTTCATCGACGTATCTACGACTCTTAACCTGTATCTCGCTATTGTACTGTTCGCTATCGTGCTTGTGACTTGCACCATAACGTTCTTGCAAGCGCGCTCTACGAGCAAGGTGATGGATTCATTCAAGAACATGCTCCCGCTAAAATGCAGTGTCGTGCGTGATGGTGTGAACCAGACGATCTCAGCCGAGGAACTGGTCGTTGGCGACTTGGTCTGGGTACGCAATGGTGACAAAGTGCCCGCAGACCTGCGGATCCTGCTCTGCAGTAACCTGAAGGTGGAAAACTCGTCACTCACTGGTGAATCCGAGTTGATTTCCATCTCTTCCGACACACAGGAGGGCTCAGTCTCACACTTAGAATGCAAGAACATTGCCTTCAATGGTTCTTTGTGTTTTGACGGGTCAGCGTTGGGGTTGGTTCTGGCCATTGGTGACAAAACAGTCATTGGCCGTATTGCCGAGCTTGCGACGTCCACCACTACACGCGAGACCAATATGCAGCGCGAGGTGAAGGCGTTCGTACGGTTCATCAGCGTTCTCGCAGTCGTGATGGCTGGCACCCTGTTTGCGGTGGGCGTTATTCGTAAAGGAGGCGAAGATGTACTCTCGATATTCGTGAACGGATTCTTGGTAATTATCGTCGCCAACGTCCCACAGGGTCTCCCTGCCACGGTGACTTCTCTCTTAACGATCACTGCGAGTCGATTGGCGGTACGTAATGTGTTCGTGAAGCGTCTCGACTGTGTGGAGACTTTAGGGACAATCTCGCTGATCGCCACCGACAAGACGGGGACACTAACCAAGAATGTCATGACTGTTACGGATACGTGGGCTGGAGGAAAGTTTACAGCCCAGCCGTCTGGAGATCACGTGGTGATCGAACTAGATGATAAAACGAAGTATTCGTCGGGAATGACTCCGAAGGCTGTCCTGGTTCGTGGAGCTGCACTCTGCAACCGTGCTGCACCAGACGTCACGGAAGAAGATATCAAGCGGACAGCAAACACTGTAGTTCCTCGTGGCGAGAAGATGGTCAATGATCAAGTACTTGGTGCTAGAAGCTCATTTAGTCTCTCTGGACTAAGTTTCCAGAGTCGAGAGCAGACTACGACTGTGACCAAGCGTCAATACACGGGTAACCCATCGGACATTGCCTTACTCCGCTTCGCAGACATGCACTACTCTTCAGACTTAACCCGCGAGGAGCATTCGTTGGTGTTCGAGATCCCTTTCAACTCCACTAACAAGTGGCAGCTAGTGGTCGTGTCTGTCCCGAATGAGCGACAAATCTTCGACGTATTCATGAAAGGCGCGCCTGAGGTTATCGTTAAACGATGCAGCACAATCCTATCACAAACGGGGGAGGAATTCCCGATGAATGAAGCGCTTATGTGCGAATTCACTCAAGCTTACGAGCGTTTTGGCGCTAAAGGCCGTCGCGTGCTTGCTCTAGCTACTCGACGCTTCCAATCTACAAGTTCCAAGTTCTCTGAGGAAGAGGACAACTTTCCATCTGAAGATTTGTGCTTCGTGGGATTGATTGCCATCATGGACCCTCCCCGTGACGATGTCCCTGAAGCAATTTCAAAGTGCAAAGACGCTGGGATCAAAGTGTTCATGGTTACAGGTGATCATCCGCTAACAGCTCGTGCTATTGCGGCGGAGATTGGTCTCCTAGATGACTATGGGCGCGTGCTAGAGATGTTGACACCTTCGTCTGATGGTATCCCCACAGATTTGGATATGTACGACGGCGCAGTTGTCCATGGTGGCGTTATCAACAATCTACAGGATGAGGAACTGAAGGCAATTCTACGTTTGAAATCGGTCGTGTTTGCTCGAACGACGCCTCAACACAAGCTCCAGATTGTCCAAGCCAGCCAAGAATTAGGAGAGTGCGTTGGTGTCACTGGAGATGGTGTAAATGACGCTCCGGCCCTGAAGCAAGCTGATGTTGGCGTTGCGATGGGGTTAAACGGTAGTGACGTTGCTCGCCAAGCTGCCGACATTATACTGATGGATGACAACTTCTCGTCCATTGTGCGTGGAGTGGAGCAAGGTCGCGTTATCTTCGATAACCTCAAGAAGACGATCGCGTATACATTGACACACTTGTGGCCTGAGATCATGCCGGTTGCTATCAACTTGGCTCTCGGAATGCCAGCAGGCATGACGTCGCTACAGATTTTAAGTATTGATCTCGGCACGGAGCTTGGTCCTGCTATTTCCATTGCTTATGAAGGCGCAGAGCAAGACCTCATGCAGCGCCTGCCACGTGATCTGAACAAGGATCGCCTGATGTCCAAGTCTCTGCTGATCTACGCGTATGGCATTGCTGGTATGATCAATGCTGCTGGGTGTTTGGTTGCTTATGGTACCGTCTTTTGGCGCAACGACATTTCCTTTTCCGACCTGTTCATGAGTGACGACTACTGGAAAACCAGTGCAGCGGTGTTTTGCACAGAGGAAGGCAAGTGTTTCGACCACAATGAGCAAATGCAGTTACTCGAGCAGGCGTGTGGTTCGTGGTACATTGCACTGATCGTGTGCCAGTTTTTCCACGTCTGGGTGGCCAAGACTCGACGGACATCTGTGTTGAACGCCAAGCTTTTCAAGAATACCGTCACGATGTATGGTGCAGCGATCGAGATCTTGATCGTCGTCCTCGTAGTTTACGTCCCTGTTTTCCAGTCGTTCTTTGGCACCAGTGCTGCTGACTATGTGCCGTGGCTGATTGGGTGCGGCACGGGGATCATCACGATCGTGTACTGCGAAGCCATCAAGGCACTCGCTCGACGTGAAGTACCTGGTGAAGAGCGTTGCCTTACTAAGTGGCTTGCGTGGTAAATGTGAGGTGGAGGACATCCTAGCAATGAACTACCTTGATTCATTTTTAGTGCTGGCTGTACTGTACCTAAGTAGGTATTTTTGATTGTCGAATTGAATCCATGTACCTCCTACTGAATGGAGTAGCTCAATTCAGTCACACTTCTTCATCAGCCAAAAAAACACCACAATGGCCTTTTCATCCGGGCAAGACTCCAATCTGCGACGTCTTCTCAAGGTTAGACGATCGGAAGTCTCGAACCTCGTTATCACCACAACATTTGACACTGTAAACGTGGTCGACAATACGTCGGCATCTCATACTGTATACACTTTCCAGCTAAGAAGGGATCCCACCACGACAAGTGCAGCTGACTGGACGATAAAGAAGCGCTACTCTCAGTGTTTCCAACTGCGCTTTAGGCTACAACAAGAAGCAGGGTGGAGATCATGGAAATTCAAGCGTCATGAGCTGCTCGGGCCACTAGTCAAAACTCTAGAAAAAGCAGGAAATGAGTTTCCCAGGAAGCATACACGTTTCGACACTGCAACAATTATCCGAGAACGTCGACGAGGGCTTACGAACTTTGTGCTGTCGATATTGGCAGCTTACACAGACCTGGACGTGCTAATTGCAGCCGGTGAATACGGAAGTGTTGAACTCAGTGCACTTTACACCATTCTTGAGCGGTTTTTGGAAATTCCACGTGAACGCAAGCAACTGGAGATGCAACTGGCCGAGCTCGTGCTTGTTTTAAAAGACGTGAAGCTTGACACGGCAGGATCTTGCTGTATTTGTCTGGGTGACGATTCTCCGAGTAACGACACCCCGATCATGCAGCAGCTGCGACTTCGAAACACCGATAACGTGAATATTACTGCAAGAGCTGAAGAAATTTCTGACAACCAAAGCACTGCTGCACCGTACACGCAGTATATTTTCACACTTAATAGCTTGAACTAACGATTGAGAGAATACCCATCGATAGTAATGCCGTTCAGTCTGCAAAAGTTTGGCGAGGGTACATTTTTTGGAATTGACGTCCCGTAGACTGCGCATCCATACCAGATCCAGTAGTAACGTTGATCCAATACGGGTCCACTTGCAAGCCTGAGCTATTGACACGTCGGCAACAAGGAAGTCCGCTACGGCGACAGTGACGATGTCGGGAGCACACCCTAGGAGCTTGTTCTGCAAGATTTTACCCACCGCTGTGAACGGCATTTTTGGTGACTTTATATAAAATATTTTTGTAATATTCCTATTAGGGTGGGATTGTAGAATCCTTACTTGAGTATTTTACCATATACCAGTATGGTACAGGCAAGACAACACGATACACGCACGGCGCGTTGTGGTGACGGTTGTGCCTTTGGTTGACACATCCCCGTTGGCAAAGATTCCATCGTACAGCGCCGTACGATGGCATTATAATTGCTTCAAGATATCGGGACAACGCCGTACGACATTCGCTGGCGATGGTTGCACTGGCCTTCTCGATGATCCACGCTCGTAGCTTCTGAGCTGTGTTTTACAGTTGGAATACTTTGTCGACATTTGCTACTTTGGTCGACATTGCAGCAAACAGATCCGATATACGACGAGAATGGGCCTTGTGCTCTAACGTTTCGAACATATTAGAATACTTGCTCAATGTCTCATGCTTTTTACTGTCAGTTACATGTAATCTACGGCAGTGCAGTTGGTTCCTGGAACTTCCCTACCTTTCCGGCGAGGACATCGCCGTACGATACCTTCATACTCAAGCAAAGATACCCGGACATCGCCGTACGACGCAGTCTGACACCAGCGCATTCGAAGCTGTTCGTCTCCCGTCCACTCAGCCCCAAAGCCAACTCCGCTGCCAATGTCTTCTAGCAGCTCATTCCTCGATTTTCTTCGGTCTCCCCAAGTGCTCCCCCCCCCCCCCCCCCACCCACCCACCCACTTCCGACCTACGATGCCTTCTACCATTGATGCCGAGTTCACGGCTATGCCTTCGACCCCAAAGGCAGAAGGAAGTACTCGAGCCAGTGACGATCGCTACCCTGAAGCGTATGTTCCAGTTGACGCGATATCGGAGCGAGCACCTCGAAGTCGCATTTTACCCTCGAACCTGGAGCAGAGTCAAGGTCTGAGCTCGTCAGACGTTGAGTCGATTCGTCAAGTATGTGGTTTCAACCGACTATCACCACCCAAGGCCGTACCCGACTACATACTGTTCCTGCAGCAATTCCTCGATATGTTCATGATTCTGCTGTTAGTGGCGGGTCTGCTGAGCCTTGTCGCGTACTTCATCGACGTATCTACGACTCTTAACCTGTATCTCGCTATTGTACTGTTCGCTATCGTGCTTGTGACTTGCACCATAACGTTCTTGCAAGCGCGCTCTACGAGCAAGGTGATGGATTCATTCAAGAACATGCTCCCGCTAAAATGCAGTGTCGTGCGTGATGGTGTGAACCAGACGATCTCAGCCGAGGAACTGGTCGTTGGCGACTTGGTCTGGGTACGCAATGGTGACAAAGTGCCCGCAGACCTGCGGATCCTGCTCTGCAGTAACCTGAAGGTGGAAAACTCGTCACTCACTGGTGAATCCGAGTTGATTTCCATCTCTTCCGACACACAGGAGGGCTCAGTCTCACACTTAGAATGCAAGAACATTGCCTTCAATGGTTCTTTGTGTTTTGACGGGTCAGCGTTGGGGTTGGTTCTGGCCATTGGTGACAAAACAGTCATTGGCCGTATTGCCGAGCTTGCGACGTCCACCACTACACGCGAGACCAATATGCAGCGCGAGGTGAAGGCGTTCGTACGGTTCATCAGCGTTCTCGCAGTCGTGATGGCTGGCACCCTGTTTGCGGTGGGCGTTATTCGTAAAGGAGGCGAAGATGTACTCTCGATATTCGTGAACGGATTCTTGGTAATTATCGTCGCCAACGTCCCACAGGGTCTCCCTGCCACGGTGACTTCTCTCTTAACGATCACTGCGAGTCGATTGGCGGTACGTAATGTGTTCGTGAAGCGTCTCGACTGTGTGGAGACTTTAGGGACAATCTCGCTGATCGCCACCGACAAGACGGGGACACTAACCAAGAATGTCATGACTGTTACGGATACGTGGGCTGGAGGAAAGTTTACAGCCCAGCCGTCTGGAGATCACGTGGTGATCGAACTAGATGATAAAACGAAGTATTCGTCGGGAATGACTCCGAAGGCTGTCCTGGTTCGTGGAGCTGCACTCTGCAACCGTGCTGCACCAGACGTCACGGAAGAAGATATCAAGCGGACAGCAAACACTGTAGTTCCTCGTGGCGAGAAGATGGTCAATGATCAAGTACTTGGTGCTAGAAGCTCATTTAGTCTCTCTGGACTAAGTTTCCAGAGTCGAGAGCAGACTACGACTGTGACCAAGCGTCAATACACGGGTAACCCATCGGACATTGCCTTACTCCGCTTCGCAGACATGCACTACTCTTCAGACTTAACCCGCGAGGAGCATTCGTTGGTGTTCGAGATCCCTTTCAACTCCACTAACAAGTGGCAGCTAGTGGTCGTGTCTGTCCCGAATGAGCGACAAATCTTCGACGTATTCATGAAAGGCGCGCCTGAGGTTATCGTTAAACGATGCAGCACAATCCTATCACAAACGGGGGAGGAATTCCCGATGAATGAAGCGCTTATGTGCGAATTCACTCAAGCTTACGAGCGTTTTGGCGCTAAAGGCCGTCGCGTGCTTGCTCTAGCTACTCGACGCTTCCAATCTACAAGTTCCAAGTTCTCTGAGGAAGAGGACAACTTTCCATCTGAAGATTTGTGCTTCGTGGGATTGATTGCCATCATGGACCCTCCCCGTGACGATGTCCCTGAAGCAATTTCAAAGTGCAAAGACGCTGGGATCAAAGTGTTCATGGTTACAGGTGATCATCCGCTAACAGCTCGTGCTATTGCGGCGGAGATTGGTCTCCTAGATGACTATGGGCGCGTGCTAGAGATGTTGACACCTTCGTCTGATGGTATCCCCACAGATTTGGATATGTACGACGGCGCAGTTGTCCATGGTGGCGTTATCAACAATCTACAGGATGAGGAACTGAAGGCAATTCTACGTTTGAAATCGGTCGTGTTTGCTCGAACGACGCCTCAACACAAGCTCCAGATTGTCCAAGCCAGCCAAGAATTAGGAGAGTGCGTTGGTGTCACTGGAGATGGTGTAAATGACGCTCCGGCCCTGAAGCAAGCTGATGTTGGCGTTGCGATGGGGTTAAACGGTAGTGACGTTGCTCGCCAAGCTGCCGACATTATACTGATGGATGACAACTTCTCGTCCATTGTGCGTGGAGTGGAGCAAGGTCGCGTTATCTTCGATAACCTCAAGAAGACGATCGCGTATACATTGACACACTTGTGGCCTGAGATCATGCCGGTTGCTATCAACTTGGCTCTCGGAATGCCAGCAGGCATGACGTCGCTACAGATTTTAAGTATTGATCTCGGCACGGAGCTTGGTCCTGCTATTTCCATTGCTTATGAAGGCGCAGAGCAAGACCTCATGCAGCGCCTGCCACGTGATCTGAACAAGGATCGCCTGATGTCCAAGTCTCTGCTGATCTACGCGTATGGCATTGCTGGTATGATCAATGCTGCTGGGTGTTTGGTTGCTTATGGTACCGTCTTTTGGCGCAACGACATTTCCTTTTCCGACCTGTTCATGAGTGACGACTACTGGAAAACCAGTGCAGCGGTGTTTTGCACAGAGGAAGGCAAGTGTTTCGACCACAATGAGCAAATGCAGTTACTCGAGCAGGCGTGTGGTTCGTGGTACATTGCACTGATCGTGTGCCAGTTTTTCCACGTCTGGGTGGCCAAGACTCGACGGACATCTGTGTTGAACGCCAAGCTTTTCAAGAATACCGTCACGATGTATGGTGCAGCGATCGAGATCTTGATCGTCGTCCTCGTAGTTTACGTCCCTGTTTTCCAGTCGTTCTTTGGCACCAGTGCTGCTGACTATGTGCCGTGGCTGATTGGGTGCGGCACGGGGATCATCACGATCGTGTACTGCGAAGCCATCAAGGCACTCGCTCGACGTGAAGTACCTGGTGAAGAGCGTTGCCTTACTAAGTGGCTTGCGTGGTAAATGTGAGGTGGAGGACATCCTAGCAATGAACTACCTTGATTCATTTTTAGTGCTGGCTGTACTGTACCTAAGTAGGTATTTTTGATTGTCGAATTGAATCCATGTACCTCCTACTGAATGGAGTAGCTCAATTCAGTCACACTTCTTCATCAGCCAAAAAAACACCACAATGGCCTTTTCATCCGGGCAAGACTCCAATCTGCGACGTCTTCTCAAGGTTAGACGATCGGAAGTCTCGAACATCGTTATCACCACAACATTTGACACTGTAAACGTGGTCGACAATACGTCGGCATCTCATACTGTATACACTTTCCAGCTAAGAAGGGATCCCACCACGACAAGTGCAGCTGACTGGACGATAAAGAAGCGCTACTCTCAGTGTTTCCAACTGCGCTTTAGGCTACAACAAGAAGCAGGGTGGAGATCATGGAAATTCAAGCGTCATGAGCTGCTCGGGCCACTAGTCAAAACTCTAGAAAAAGCAGGAAATGAGTTTCCCAGGAAGCATACACGTTTCGACACTGCAACAATTATCCGAGAACGTCGACGAGGGCTTACGAACTTTGTGCTGTCGATATTGGCAGCTTACACAGACCTGGACGTGCTAATTGCAGCCGGTGAATACGGAAGTGTTGAACTCAGTGCACTTTACACCATTCTTGAGCGGTTTTTGGAAATTCCACGTGAACGCAAGCAACTGGAGATGCAACTGGCCGAGCTCGTGCTTGTTTTAAAAGACGTGAAGCTTGACACGGCAGGATCTTGCTGTATTTGTCTGGGTGACGATTCTCCGAGTAACGACACCCCGATCATGCAGCAGCTGCGACTTCGAAACACCGATAACGTGAATATTACTGCAAGAGCTGAAGAAATTTCTGACAACCAAAGCACTGCTGCACCGTACACGCAGTATATTTTCACACTTAATAGCTTGAACTAACGATTGAGAGAATACCCATCGATAGTAATGCCGTTCAGTCTGCAAAAGTTTGGCGAGGGTACATTTTTTGGAATTGACGTCCCGTAGACTGCGCATCCATACCAGATCCAGTAGTAACGTTGATCCAATACGGGTCCACTTGCAAGCCTGAGCTATTGACACGTCGGCAACAAGGAAGTCCGCTACGGCGACAGTGACGATGTCGGGAGCACACCCTAGGAGCTTGTTCTGCAAGATTTTACCCACCGCTGTGAACGGCATTTTTGGTGACTTTATATAAAATATTTTTGTAATATTCCTATTAGGGTGGGATTGTAGAATCCTTACTTGAGTATTTTACCATATACCAGTATGGTACAGGCAAGACAACACGATACACGCACGGCGCGTTGTGGTGACGGTTGTGCCTTTGGTTGACACATCCCCGTTGGCAAAGATTCCATCGTACAGCGCCGTACGATGGCATTATAATTGCTTCAAGATATCGGGACAACGCCGTACGACATTCGCTGGCGATGGTTGCACTGGCCTTCTCGATGATCCACGCTCGTAGCTTCTGAGCTGTGTTTTACAGTTGGAATACTTTGTCGACATTTGCTACTTTGGTCGACATTGCAGCAAACAGATCCGATATACGACGAGAATGGGCCTTGTGCTCTAACGTTTCGAACATATTAGAATACTTGCTCAATGTCTCATGCTTTTTACTGTCAGTTACATGTAATCTACGGCAGTGCAGTTGGTTCCTGGAACTTCCCTACCTTTCCGGCGAGGACATCGCCGTACGATACCTTCATACTCAAGCAAAGATACCCGGACATCGCCGTACGACGCAGTCTGACACCAGCGCATTCGAAGCTGTTCGTCTCCCGTCCACTCAGCCCCAAAGCCAACTCCGCTGCCAATGTCTTCTAGCAGCTCATTCCTCGATTTTCTTCGGTCTCCCCAAGTGCTCCCCCCCCCCCCCCCCCCACCCACCCACTTCCGACCTACGATGCCTTCTACCATTGATGCCGAGTTCACGGCTATGCCTTCGACCCCAAAGGTAGAAGGAAGTACTCGAGCCAGTGACGATCGCTACCCTGAAGCGTATGTTCCAGTTGACGCGATATCGGAGCGAGCACCTCGAAGTCGCATTTTACCCTCGAACCTGGAGCAGAGTCAAGGTCTGAGCTCGTCAGACGTTGAGTCGATTCGTCAAGTATGTGGTTTCAACCGACTATCACCACCCAAGGCCGTACCCGACTACATACTGTTCCTGCAGCAATTCCTCGATATGTTCATGATTCTGCTGTTAGTGGCGGGTCTGCTGAGCCTTGTCGCGTACTTCATCGACGTATCTACGACTCTTAACCTGTATCTCGCTATTGTACTGTTCGCTATCGTGCTTGTGACTTGCACCATAACGTTCTTGCAAGCGCGCTCTACGAGCAAGGTGATGGATTCATTCAAGAACATGCTCCCGCTAAAATGCAGTGTCGTGCGTGATGGTGTGAACCAGACGATCTCAGCCGAGGAACTGGTCGTTGGCGACTTGGTCTGGGTACGCAATGGTGACAAAGTGCCCGCAGACCTGCGGATCCTGCTCTGCAGTAACCTGAAGGTGGAAAACTCGTCACTCACTGGTGAATCCGAGTTGATTTCCATCTCTTCCGACACACAGGAGGGCTCAGTCTCACACTTAGAATGCAAGAACATTGCCTTCAATGGTTCTTTGTGTTTTGACGGGTCAGCGTTGGGGTTGGTTCTGGCCATTGGTGACAAAACAGTCATTGGCCGTATTGCCGAGCTTGCGACGTCCACCACTACACGCGAGACCAATATGCAGCGCGAGGTGAAGGCGTTCGTACGGTTCATCAGCGTTCTCGCAGTCGTGATGGCTGGCACCCTGTTTGCGGTGGGCGTTATTCGTAAAGGAGGCGAAGATGTACTCTCGATATTCGTGAACGGATTCTTGGTAATTATCGTCGCCAACGTCCCACAGGGTCTCCCTGCCACGGTGACTTCTCTCTTAACGATCACTGCGAGTCGATTGGCGGTACGTAATGTGTTCGTGAAGCGTCTCGACTGTGTGGAGACTTTAGGGACAATCTCGCTGATCGCCACCGACAAGACGGGGACACTAACCAAGAATGTCATGACTGTTACGGATACGTGGGCTGGAGGAAAGTTTACAGCCCAGCCGTCTGGAGATCACGTGGTGATCGAACTAGATGATAAAACGAAGTATTCGTCGGGAATGACTCCGAAGGCTGTCCTGGTTCGTGGAGCTGCACTCTGCAACCGTGCTGCACCAGACGTCACGGAAGAAGATATCAAGCGGACAGCAAACACTGTAGTTCCTCGTGGCGAGAAGATGGTCAATGATCAAGTACTTGGTGCTAGAAGCTCATTTAGTCTCTCTGGACTAAGTTTCCAGAGTCGAGAGCAGACTACGACTGTGACCAAGCGTCAATACACGGGTAACCCATCGGACATTGCCTTACTCCGCTTCGCAGACATGCACTACTCTTCAGACTTAACCCGCGAGGAGCATTCGTTGGTGTTCGAGATCCCTTTCAACTCCACTAACAAGTGGCAGCTAGTGGTCGTGTCTGTCCCGAATGAGCGACAAATCTTCGACGTATTCATGAAAGGCGCGCCTGAGGTTATCGTTAAACGATGCAGCACAATCCTATCACAAACGGGGGAGGAATTCCCGATGAATGAAGCGCTTATGTGCGAATTCACTCAAGCTTACGAGCGTTTTGGCGCTAAAGGCCGTCGCGTGCTTGCTCTAGCTACTCGACGCTTCCAATCTACAAGTTCCAAGTTCTCTGAGGAAGAGGACAACTTTCCATCTGAAGATTTGTGCTTCGTGGGATTGATTGCCATCATGGACCCTCCCCGTGACGATGTCCCTGAAGCAATTTCAAAGTGCAAAGACGCTGGGATCAAAGTGTTCATGGTTACAGGTGATCATCCGCTAACAGCTCGTGCTATTGCGGCGGAGATTGGTCTCCTAGATGACTATGGGCGCGTGCTAGAGATGTTGACACCTTCGTCTGATGGTATCCCCACAGATTTGGATATGTACGACGGCGCAGTTGTCCATGGTGGCGTTATCAACAATCTACAGGATGAGGAACTGAAGGCAATTCTACGTTTGAAATCGGTCGTGTTTGCTCGAACGACGCCTCAACACAAGCTCCAGATTGTCCAAGCCAGCCAAGAATTAGGAGAGTGCGTTGGTGTCACTGGAGATGGTGTAAATGACGCTCCGGCCCTGAAGCAAGCTGATGTTGGCGTTGCGATGGGGTTAAACGGTAGTGACGTTGCTCGCCAAGCTGCCGACATTATACTGATGGATGACAACTTCTCGTCCATTGTGCGTGGAGTGGAGCAAGGTCGCGTTATCTTCGATAACCTCAAGAAGACGATCGCGTATACATTGACACACTTGTGGCCTGAGATCATGCCGGTTGCTATCAACTTGGCTCTCGGAATGCCAGCAGGCATGACGTCGCTACAGATTTTAAGTATTGATCTCGGCACGGAGCTTGGTCCTGCTATTTCCATTGCTTATGAAGGCGCAGAGCAAGACCTCATGCAGCGCCTGCCACGTGATCTGAACAAGGATCGCCTGATGTCCAAGTCTCTGCTGATCTACGCGTATGGCATTGCTGGTATGATCAATGCTGCTGGGTGTTTGGTTGCTTATGGTACCGTCTTTTGGCGCAACGACATTTCCTTTTCCGACCTGTTCATGAGTGACGACTACTGGAAAACCAGTGCAGCGGTGTTTTGCACAGAGGAAGGCAAGTGTTTCGACCACAATGAGCAAATGCAGTTACTCGAGCAGGCGTGTGGTTCGTGGTACATTGCACTGATCGTGTGCCAGTTTTTCCACGTCTGGGTGGCCAAGACTCGACGGACATCTGTGTTGAACGCCAAGCTTTTCAAGAATACCGTCACGATGTATGGTGCAGCGATCGAGATCTTGATCGTCGTCCTCGTAGTTTACGTCCCTGTTTTCCAGTCGTTCTTTGGCACCAGTGCTGCTGACTATGTGCCGTGGCTGATTGGGTGCGGCACGGGGATCATCACGATCGTGTACTGCGAAGCCATCAAGGCACTCGCTCGACGTGAAGTACCTGGTGAAGAGCGCTGCCTTACTAAGTGGCTTGCGTGGTAAATGTGAGGTGGAGGACATCCTAGCAATGAACTACCTTGATTCATTTTTAGTGCTGGCTGTACTGTACCTAAGTAGGTATTTTTGATTGTCGAATTGAATCCATGTACCTCCTACTGAATGGAGTAGCTCAATTCAGTCACACTTCTTCATCAGCCAAGAAACACCACAATGGCCTTTTCATCCGGGCAAGACTCCAATCTGCGACGTCTTCTCAAGGTTAGACGATCGGAAGTCTCGAACATCGTTATCACCACAACATTTGACACTGTAAACGTGGTCGACAATACGTCGGCATCTCATACTGTATACACTTTCCAGCTAAGAAGGGATCCCACCACGACAAGTGCAGCTGACTGGACGATAAAGAAGCGCTACTCTCAGTGTTTCCAACTGCGCTTTAGGCTACAACAAGAAGCAGGGTGGAGATCATGGAAATTCAAGCGTCATGAGCTGCTCGGGCCACTAGTCAAAACTCTAGAAAAAGCAGGAAATGAGTTTCCCAGGAAGCATACACGTTTCGACACTGCAACAATTATCCGAGAACGTCGACGAGGGCTTACGAACTTTGTGCTGTCGATATTGGCAGCTTACACAGACCTGGACGTGCTAATTGCAGCCGGTGAATACGGAAGTGTTGAACTCAGTGCACTTTACACCATTCTTGAGCGGTTTTTGGAAATTCCACGTGAACGCAAGCAACTGGAGATGCAACTGGCCGAGCTCGTGCTTGTTTTAAAAGACGTGAAGCTTGACACGGCAGGATCTTGCTGTATTTGTCTGGGTGACGATTCTCCGAGTAACGACACCCCGATCATGCAGCAGCTGCGACTTCGAAACACCGATAACGTGAATATTACTGCAAGAGCTGAAGAAATTTCTGACAACCAAAGCACTGCTGCACCGTACACGCAGTATATTTTCACGCTAGAGAGATCAACATTGCAGTGGACAATACGGAAACGGTATTCTCAATGCTATGAGTTTTATCTTCGAATTCGCCAAGCAACTCATTGGGAATGGACGTCTGTGGCGGTCCAAGAAACATTCAAACCGTTGGTTAAACTGCTGGAGCATGCTGCGGGATCAGAATTCCCTCGTAAACACCTTCGTTTTGACAATGAACCTATTATCCGGGAGCGCTGTCAGAAGCTGGCAGATTTCGTGTTGACATTACTGACGGCTTACGTGTATCTGGAGGTGCTAGTGGGGCCGATGGGGTGTCCACACAGCGTACTGAACAGCGGCGAGAATGATCCATGGGTGCTTTTCCGTGATACGGAACGATTTCTGGAGATACCATTGCGATGGAGAACAATGGAGGCCTTGTCAGAACGAACCATGCTGAGCACGGAGGTACCAGAGCACGTTGAAGCAATTGGAAGCGTGACAATGGCAGGGCTTCCTTGCGGACATACCTTTCATGACGACTGTATCATTCTGTGGCTTCGATCCAATGGGACATGCCCAGTATGCCGTCGATCGATCAAGTAGCGTTTGATTCTTCAAGCCGCTTAAGCGTATGGTAGCTCTTCCTCAGATTTCTCTTGAATATGCATTACGTAGCAAGCAAAGGGTTATCTCTCTCTCTCTCTCTCTCTCTCTCTCTCTCTCTCTCTCTCTCTCTCTCTCTCTCTCTCTCTCTCTCTCTCTCTCTCTCTCGAGTGCAAAGCCCAATTCTACGGACGGTTCATTGAGCGCTGCATTTCCGCCCAAATACGATCCCATAGCTTCTCGGGCTTAGGTGACGACGGACTCTCGTTGGCCAGCGTTTGCTCCCGTTTATTAGCTGTTTCCATACTCGAGCGACTAGCAGCATCCCACTCAAGAAATCCCTTTATAATATCTGGCACTTCAGAGGGTCGAGAAGGAATCGGCCCTTCGTACACCTCCGAAATCATCTTCTCGAAAGAGACACCCTCGTCACTTTGCTTGACCATGACACGACATAGTCCTTCCGCAAACTGCTTGCCACTACTTGGGTCTTGAAACTGATGCAAAAAGTAGATCCAGGGGCCATCCCAATACGCCATGTGTGTCTTTATCTCGTACGCGTGAAACGGGGGAATTGCATGACGATAGCGAATGGCTTGTGAGGCTGCAAGGAACATCCGGCGGTGCTTCAATGCTTGCCATAGAACTCCATTGGACCTGGAAGAGCAGAAGAAAGCGTCAATCTCTTACAGGGTTTACAAGACTCGCTCGACATGAATCCTATTGCTTACGCCACAAAGTGCCAGCGAGCAAGCTCCATGCTGAAGAGATATGCTGAGTTGTTGAGGTGCAGATTTACATCGCAGTCCAGGAACCCGGAGCGAGCTCTCCATACTGCAGGGTAATGGAGACCTGCGAACCCGGCCTTCGGGCTTTTGTGTAGAGCACCGTGCACGAGGCCTGAGCTGATGTTCCAGAGCATGCGAAGCACCATGATGAACGAATGAGCCCGACGTGATCGGTTAGAAACTGAAGTGCCCCCTCACGATCTCCGTTGAACATCAAACAGTAATCGGACCAGTCGATTATGCACCACAACCAAACTATCCACAAGTTGAAGACAACCAACCTTTGATACGCCGTTATAAGGTGGATGTCAGCCAAAAAGTATCTACTCCTGCTCGAAAGCGACCTTATACACATCGTCATAATAGTCAGCGAAGTGGACATCCAGGTCCTTGCGCAGATATTCTTCCAGCTCGTCGAAGTCGCGCTTGTTGCCGAGCGGCAGGACGAGAGTCTTCACGCCAGAACGTTTGGCAGCAATGGTCTTCTCCTTGATACCTCCGACTGGCAGAACCTTGCCCACGAGTGACAGCTCTCCTGTCATAGCTAGATCCGGCTTGACATTCCTGCAAAAACAAACTGTTAGTCTAACGACCTCCTGAATGCATGACAATCTGAAATCACGTACTTGTTCATAGCGAGGGAAAGTAGCGCCGTCACCATGGTACAGCCAGCAGAAGGTCCGTCTTTCGGTGTAGCTCCTTCAGGAACGTGCAAGTGCACTTCGTTCTCTTCGAAAAACTTGTTCTCAGAGTCGATGGCGTGCATCTTGCTGCGAGCATATGTGTGTGCGATCTTCGTACTCTCCTCCATGACAGATCCCATCTGGCCCGTGGTGATGAGGCCCGATCGGTCGCCCTTGGTGTACACCTTTGTGGTCTCAATGTACAGCGAAGCTCCACCCATAGCTGTCCAGGCAAGTCCCATTACGACGCCAGGGAACTGCTTGTCGAACATGCGGTCACTAAATAGGCACGTAAGCAGCACGAGGTGTCAGAGTAATCAGCAATACAAGATTTGATACCTCATGGATAACTTACGAGGTGAAGATCGGTTTGCCGACGTATTTCGACAGCTTCTCTGGCGTGATTTGGAAACGATCCTTGTCTTCTGATACTTCATCCGCGTCCTTTGTTGATGCAGATGTCTCACCAGCTTCTTGCTCCTCAGCCGCCTTAGCGCTCTCGATGTCTTCAACAACCTCTAGGGCAACCTTACGGAACACCTTCTCGACATGTTTCTCCAGGTTACGAACACCACTCTCGCGACAGTACTGCTTGACCAACGTCAAAATGGCCTCATCGGTCAGTCCCAGTGACTCCGGTGTCGTCTCCGACTTCTGCAGCCCTGTTTTCTCCAGTGCTTTAGGAACGAGGTACTCCTTAGCGATTGCTAGCTTCTCGGGTGAATCGTAGCCCGATAGACGCAAGACTTCCATTCGGTCTAGCAACGGCCCTGGGATCGTGTCGGTGACGTTGGCTGTACAAATGAACAGGACCCGAGACAGATCAACAGGTACATCCATGTAGTGGTCTACGAAGCCACTGTTCTGCGAAGGGTCCAGAAGTTCGAGCAATGCTGAAGCCGGGTCTCCCTGATAGCCTTTACCAAGCTTGTCGATCTCATCGATCAAGATCAGCGGATTTGAGCTCTGCGTTGACTTCAGACATTGAATGATCTTACCTGGCATGGCGCCAACGTACGTGCGACGGTGACCCTTTATCTCGGCGACATCACTGAGGCCACCAACCGAGAATCGATAGAACTCACGGTTCAAAGAGCGAGCAATGGACTTGCCGATACTTGTCTTACCCACACCAGGAGGGCCGACAAAGCAAATGATCTTACCCTGAACGTCACCCTTCAGCTTTGAAACAGCGATGAACTCCAAAATGCGCTCTTTAATGTCCTTGAGGCCATAGTGGTCTTCATCCAGAATTTGTTTTGCTTTCGCAAGGTCAAAGTTCTCCTCGGTAGCTTTTCCCCACGGCAACTGGGTCAACCAGTCCAAATAGTTGCGGGTGACATTGAATTCAGAAGAATTCTTCTCTAGCATCGACATCTTGTTCAGCTCATCTTCCACAACTTCGTTAACGTTAGCAGGGATGCTGCCAGGAGCAAATTCTGCAAGACGTTCGCGGTACTTAGTGATCATAGCGTCCTTGTCATCCTTCTCCATACCAAGCTCCTTCTTGATGGCCTTCAACTGTTCCATCAACAAGTAGTTTCGCTGGTTCTTCGACACCTTCTCTTCCACCTGCTCCTTAATCGTCTGCTGCACCTTGCTCAGCTCCAGCTCCTTGGTGATCAGCTCCAAGGCCTTCTTCAACCTAGCTTCACATGACATTTCTTCCATCACTTGTTGCAGCTCCTCTCCATCCGCCGAGGTCACCGAGGCAGCAAAATCGGCCAACTTGTACGGATTGTGGATATCGATTCGCTGCGAGAAGTATTGCATGTGCTCCTTGAACAGAGGGTTCATCTTCACAATCTCCCTCAGCGTAGCCACGATCTCGTTCGAGTAAGCTCGGATTAATTTGCTCTTGGGGTCAAACGACGGATTGTCCAAGTTGCTAATATTCACCCGAAGCGGCGGTCCTTCATCGCGAATATCGTCAATAGCAACGCGTCGCTGCGAGACCATGAGTACTTGCACCGAATTCGCATCAAACGGTAACATGTTGTCAATTCTGGCAAAACTACCCACGTGATGGATCTCGCTCAAATTCTTCACCAGATCTTCCCCTCCACCAGATTTCAGAGGGTCTCCGCTGGACTTTTTGAGGAACACACCCACATACTTCTGCCCACTCTCCTTCAGCGCCATCAGAGCTCTTGTAACCTCCGGATTCGTGATCGTCATAGGCAACACGACACCAGGGAAGAATGGACGGCGGAGAGCAGGCATAGCCAGCACGTGAGGATACGTAGGAGCATTATCTCCTTCTCCCACCGCAGCCAGATCATTATCAATCACAACTTCGACTCCATCGTCCTCCTGTTCATCATCGTTAGCCTTTTCCGCATCTTTTTCGTCGTTTTTACTGTCGGTTGAATAAAACGCTAAAATGTTACGACCACCAAAGGCAAAAGGATTGGCACGTGCACGGTAAGCAGAGAGTACAGGCGCGCGCTGAGTTTTAAACGTGTTTGTAGCCGCGATGTGGCGTGGACGCGCCAAGGCAAATCGACGCAGCGCCGTCGCCATGAGGAGCTGAAGGCGGGAAGCTTGCAAAATGCGGTCTGCAATGTTCGGCTCGGGTCATGACCATCACTCCGTTGATTGCGTTCTGTACACTAAAGTTCTCGAATGTTGATGTTGGTAAAGTGAGGTGAACCTCGAAAGAGTGACGGTTTACCACTTCAACATTGCTCTGATTACGAAAACGACTTTAGCTGAGTTCGTCCAGGTGCTGTAAAGCGTGCTTGAGTTGCTTGAGTTGCGTGAAATAGTGGTCCTTCTCGATGACAAGCTGCTGGTTCTGGGCGCGAAGTACTTTTACTTCACGTACGAGAATCTTACGCTGCGAACGGACTTGTGATTCGAGCTCTTTCTTCTCGTCTGTAAGCAGCTCGACCATGTCTTCAATTATCTGCAAGGGAACAAACCAACACGTCAAGAGAAGCAATTAACACGCGTAGCAGTTCATAGGTTTACATACCGTCGTTTTGGAGGTGTGGTCCTCCTGGAGTTGAGCGATTTCTATGCGAAGACCATTGTTCTGGTGCGCATACTCCTTCAGCGCAACTTCGTATTCTTGCGTCTTGGCATCCAAAAAGCCGATAATTTCACGGTCTACAGCAGCTTGTTCGTCCTTCTTCGATGCCACCGTCATGTTGCTGGCAAGAGTATCCTCGAGGTCCTTGAGCTTCCCCATTAGGAAGTCGCGAACATTCTCAGCACTGTAAAGTCTTGCTGCCACGTCTTCCTTCTCAGTCTGTACTTGAGCGAGGTGGGCCTATTAGGAACCAAACGTCAGGAAGATTTCACTCTGAAACAACTTAAACAAATGCCTTTACCTCTATCGTTTTCACTCTGGTTGACATGTCATGGAAAAGCTTGATCTGATCTGGTTTCAAGGATTTCACAAGAGCATCCACCTTCGAGAGCTACAATTCAGCAACACACCGTCACTGTCAGACAAGTTTCTCCTCATCGCTGTAGAACGGTCTTACGTTAGCTTTTCCTTGTCCGATGAACCGCCGATAAAACTGAGACTGCGGATCTTCGACTGTTTTCGAACAATAGGTGACGCAGGCTGTTGCTTGACTGGTCCAGCAGGAGCGCTATTTGCTAAGCTAGAGGGTGTAGTCACACCGAACATAACATTCACGCGCCTTACCAGCACTTTATCTGTGACACTGATCGCAACCATACTGTCTTCGTCCAAAAAGGAGAACAGCTTCAGCATAACGTTATCCGGGAGCGGCGAGAACACGTTCGTCCCCTCCTCCATCGCTGCAGGTAACCCACCAGGAAATGATTTCGCGCGCACAGGCATGTGGTTTCCTCGTGCGGATAACCTCGAATCGGCCAGCAGTTTTGTCGGGACTGAGCTGTTCTTTCTGAGGATGTACTGAATATCGTTTGCTCGCCGTAGCTCTCGGATCTCGCGTTGTGCATTAGCTAGTTCCTTTGAGAGTTGACCAGTTAATTTCAGCTGCTCTTTTGCTTGATGTAGCTCCTTCTCCATTCTGTAATACGAATCTGCTACGTCAGTTAAATTACAACACGAAGATTTAGTACATCAACGTACAATTCCTTCTTCGCGAGCTCCGTAACAACCACAGATAAGTGCTCATTTAGCTTGTTCATGATTTCCCTGCCATTTTCTTCCACTTTCACTGCATAGCTGTATGCCTAGATAGCATCCAAGCGCACATCATCACACAAATGACTCACATCCTCTTCGAAGCACATCAACAAACCTGTTGTCTCTCGTGTATTAACTCGCTCTCTCGCTCTTGATATTCCACCAATGAGCTTTCTGCAGCAGCGAGCTGTTTTTTCAACTTAACGAGCTCGCATTCATGTTCGCAGCTCTCCACGTCGTACACCATCTCGTCCAAGACGTTCTGCACCTGGTGTCGCAGTGAGGAAGTGTTAGCATTGTCCACAGAAGTCACACGTTCTCCGTAGCTACCTCAGTGAGCACATGGCGGTTGAAAGCGCACTGAGCTTCCTCCGCCTCTATAGTGCGACGCACCACGTCACTTGTGCGGTGCAACATCATTCCTCTCTCGGAATCCTTGAAATGCATCGGTCAAATATGCAATATAGCAAGGCCTATTTATTGTCATAATTGGTGATGAGTTAATTTACCTTTCCGTTGCATGTTGTACGTCAGCTCCCATATCCGGAAAAGAAAATGTGGCTCCAAATGACTGCGTTTTATCAGACAGGAAAGAAATTGAACGACTCAAGTCCAAATTATCGGTTCCGGGGCGGAATCGGTCTCGGGATCTTCGCAGATTGGAGCTACTAGAGCTACGAGAGGAGGCTGCAGCACTGCAATGGCAGGTGGACGAGCTGGAGGAAGAGTATCGACTAACCAGATCGAAAGTTAACGCATTGAGGTTGGGCGTTCGCTCAGCAGAAGAGATCAGCTCAGAAGAGGCCACAGACCAACTTTACGATGCATGGAGAAATCTAGCGAAGAAACACAAAGCATATCGAAGAAATGCGGAGATCGAAAACCGGAATCTTCGTGAGCTATACACTCGCCAGCTAAAAACCACCAACACGATCAAGAAGCTTTTCCGAAAGCAATCTTCTGTCAAGTAAGTATCGTCGAGTCATCATCAAAACAATTTGTACGGTTACTAAGTGACTTTTGCATTCTGTTCTACAGAGAACAGCTCGGCTGTAGAGCCTACCAGGTAGAAAAGTCTCTTTGATTACTACCCTTGTACAATTGAATTCCATTGCTTAGTCGCTGTCTGAATTGTGGCCTTGAATTCTGATGTCTCGTACGCAATGGAAGACCCGAGCGAGGTGGTAAGATCGCAGATACGATGCTTAAAAATGAGCAGCGCGGGTGTCCGCTAATACATTCAACAAGATTAATAATCACGCACAGTAGGTCTGACTGTTGTGCTCGTCTTGCTTTTGTTGCTGGCCATACACGCGTAATGGCCTAGGGAAAGGGATTTTTGATCCCTCCGCTTGGGGCCGCGTATGATAACGGCTTTGCGTTGCAACAACTTTGCTGTTCAAAAGCCCGCCACGTGACGACTTAATCGCGTTCTGATCTCGGCAATATCTTGTCTGACTAGAACTGGGCTGGGCGGTGTTCTTGGTTCTTGCTGTCTTCGTTACCAGTGCTAGCTGCCGCGTCGTCTCCATCTCACGCCGTTGAGCCTCTGTCGAAGCCTTCTTTAAAGCCGATTTCTCCGCATTTAACGTGTTGATCTGTTGAAACCCAAGCAAACAAGCACGTATCACATGTGTAAATATCCTTTGGACAAATGCAGCAGTCGTCTGCAAACCTTTGCCTCCAACCGAAGCAGCGTCTTGCCCGCAGCTTCTGCCTTCGCGTGAAGTTGTTGGTTCTCCACCTCGGCCGATGCCAGTGCAAGTTTTGTCGTATCCAGCTCACGCTGCAACCTGTCCGCGATATTCTGTTGCTCTACCATTCTCGACCGACTGATCGCAGCCCAATCTCTAGCGGACTCGAGTTGTGCTACATCCCGCCGTGCCCCCTGCAGCGCACTATCCAACGTCTCAATGGTGGCGCGACTCTCTCGATCCTTCGCCTTGACCTTTTGTCAGCGAAAAAGCAAGCATCAAGTTGTCAGAGATCGCCCAGTTACCGTGGCATGTGCACATGAATTGTATCAACTCACCCGCTTGCTCTCCTTGACGAGACTGATCACCATGCGGTGCACTAAGTGGCTCGGCATGGACGCGATCAAAGCCGCTGCATAAGCAACGGAGCATCAATACTACCGCGCAACGACTGTAAGTTTCGCTTTAGCTAGTTACTGACCTTCCGCCTCGGGAAACGCAACGATCCTATCCATACAGACGGATTCAAAGTGCCTTGTCACGAATCGGAGGCATCTGAACAAAGTTCCCCGGTAAGGTTTTGTACCCAGTGAACAGTTTAGGGTAGACCAACTGATACTAGCACGTACAGATCCACTAGTGATCGCACTTCCTTCCTTCTCCTTGAATCTGCAGGCAAATTTTCCTCCTTAGCAGCTTGTTCCTCTTCTGTTGGTGGCAGTAGTGCTCGGCACCGACGCACGTGGATGGGCAATGAGGATCGCCCAAATCCTAAATGACAATGCGGACATGTAGCCATTCCACGCAGCCTCGCATGTTCGGACAGATTTCCGTTCACCTGCAGCGCCGTCAACGCACGCACGTCCTCATCGTCCATGGCGTCAATTCCGCAAATGTCTGGATATGCGGTATGGTTTCGATTGGACAAAACGTAGAACCAATCATCGTTGGAAATTCTAACCACTTCAACTTGAGATCTTTTGGTATTTATTGGGCAACTGTTTTGCAGTGGATTTCGTAGCTCCATTGTTACGCTAGGACTCATGGAGTCAAGTATATTGCAGAGGCAAAGCCGCTACGTCTTACACAGCTTGGTAGCACAGTAAATGCACGACTTAGTCTCTTCGCTTTCCTGAGTGGCATTTTGATGATACGAGAGCACAATCTGGTGCAGAGTCACGAAGCTGTTGGTTAAGCTGGTGGTGATTGGTATATGCACGGCGTCTCTGCGATGAGAACCAGCACTGGGCTCTGGTCAACAATGAGTAGCGCTGCAATATGTTATTTTGCCCGTGACAGAACTTCATGAGCGATTCGTGCATAAGCCATGGCTGCACCCCTACTCGGTTCATATTTCATGGAGAGGAGATTTCGTCAGCCCAACTAGCGGGAGAATTCTGGAGCTCTTGTATGAGACTAGCGAGACGATAAAGGGTATCGCATTTAGACTAAGTGACATCAATGGCACGCGATTGCAAAAGTACATGTACATCAACATCGAACCATATCCTGTGTTAGGCTTCGGGCTTTCCAGCAATCTTGTCATCAATACTTGAGTAATAGACTAGTCTGATCACTCACTCGCTTCACGCACGGCAGTCCGGAAGTATCTCCCCCGGCTAAAGATGATGCCCGTCGGCATCGTTAACTCGACGGCCTGTCCTGGTGGCGCCTCCGTCATCCTGGATGCGGTTGCTGACACTACCGATAAGTTATCGGCGATAACACAACGTGAACCATGGTGGAATGGGAAAGAGACACACGAAGTCCATACTTTTAATTGTAACCTACAGCTGCCAAGGATCAACCTTGTTAAAATGAAACACTTAGGCCATAATTTCACGACGCCGACACTCAAAGGGGAAATATGCACGTAAAGAAACTTGGGCTGGCGCATTTCGATTTCATATATTGTCCGCGAAAGAAACAGAATCTTTTGCTGGAAAGGAAGTGCATTTGATCATGAGATATTATCTTGCAATTCCTACTTTGCACGGAGTGCTGTTTGACGGAGAAATACATCCACGCAATGGTCTTCGCTACCAGTTCGTGGAGACTCTGCTTCTCGAATTACCGGTAGTCAAACTGAGACTTCCGCGCAAGATTTCTGCATTTATGAAATGTTGTTGCTCCCATGACGAACATTCCTTAGCGAGACTTTGGGAAACATAATGGCAAGCGCAGAGTCTAATAGACTGAGTAATGATCTTACTCAGTGAAATAGTTCCGCATCGCGAACAGAAAAAATCAAAAGTTATTTGGTGAAGGGGGACACGCTGTGTGAGATCTCGCGCGAAAAGTTGACCAACTAAATTGCACAAGCTCATTTTTGGCCTTGTGATAGCGAAAACTCAAAAAGAGCGTCCTCGAGGGGACTCGAACCCCCAATCCCCGCCTTCGGAGGGCGATGCCTTATCCATTAGGCCACGCGGACAGCACGTCTGTACCTGTCAAGTTGGGCCAAAGCAGCGACAATAGCACGAATCCAAACAGAAACGGGCTACAGCACTGTATTCACACTCGGCGCCTATCTTAGCTTAGCTTCTCAAACTCCATGCAGCCGCGTTTTCTAACGACTACTTCGAAGTCGTATTGACATGGGCACCTACAACTACATGCACAAAACTAACACGAAGAGGTGGGTCAAGTTACGAAGAGGAGCTCTGCCCTGTCAAAGCGAAAAAGTATCCTTGAGTCTTAAAATCCCCTACCCCTTTACAAAATTTTCTCATTCGTCAAAAATGTGCGACCAGGTCAAACAGCTCCAGGTGGAGGGGAATGCGCTTTATTCCGACGGTCACTACGACGCTGCCCGTGCGAGCTACACGAAAGCGATCACTCTTCTGACTGCAGAAAATGATAGAGCAGCTTCGTCCGCACAGGAAGATATCGGTTTTGCCTCGTGGAAGGCTCTATTAGCCTCGCAATTGTTCTCAAACCGCGCTCAGACTGCAATTCAGGAACGAGACTTCGCTGCTGCATTGCATGGTCTGTTACCGCAATTATCTGCACTATTTCCAGCCTTAAAATTAATGTTTTACCCTGTTTTGGTACTGATAGACGCCACACAAGCTCTCAAGTACAATGCAGACAACGAGAAGGCCATTTTACGCAAACTTGTGGCATTGGAGAACCTGGAGAGGTTCGAAGCCGCGCTTCACGTAGTGAACAACGTACTGGACAACGGTGAGAAGAAGGCACCGACAGTTTTCCAGTATTGCGTGGGCGCACGCCGTCGGCTACGAAAGAACTTGGCCAAGGACCGCGAAGTGGCAGCTAGCGAGGTCAAGCAGATGGGCAAGATGGTTCATGACAAACAGCAGCTGAGGATCAATTTCGGGTACGTGTGGTATGATGGCGGGCACCATCAGGTCTTTGGTTTGTCGGAACGGACACTTTGACGAATTTAATTTTCTTTTGTGGGGTTTCTTTCGCCGTAGATGTCTGCTGCCGTCGCAAGTTCCGCTGGACCAGTTTTTCGATGTGAATGTAAATATCGGCAATGAGTTCGGTCTGTTCCGAAGAGACTACGTGAGGAATGGAGAGTATATTTATCTACAATGCTCGCTACGGAATAACACTGCGGACAAGTACAAATTAGTGTTTCAAGAGCCATTAGATCCGTCTGACGTTGGGGACGCTGGGAGAACTGATGCAGACGGTAAACTGAAGCTCAATGACCGTGGAAAAGCAAGTTTTCGAGTTGCTGTGGTGATGGCGGATGGAGAGACACTAGCAAGCACCTCAAAGCCGCTTGGACTACAGGTCCGGGCTCATGAGGCCTCCATTGCAACGTGGAACTTGTTTCCCGTGGTGTCCCTACCGTTTACTGTTGTACCTCCTGGTGATGACTTGAAGGAGGGAATTACTGGTGACCTCGGCGTGCATTGCTGTCGAGCGGTATCGATGCCCGGCTTGGACCATGACATCCTCCTTGCTGAGTCACCTGGGAACCTTGGTATGTAACGTTGCCTCTAGATCATCTTGGTGTGCCAATGCTCGAGGGATGGTTGTCATTGAGTCAAAGCTAATGCTCGTTGGTGTTGCACTCAGGAATTGGAGGAAAGCTGTGGGACTCGTGCTTGGTGTTGACACGCTATCTAGCGGAGCGACGAGAACTTCTAGAAGGGAAACAAGTGGTGGAGCTTGGAAGTGGACTGGGTCTTGTTGGAATCTTCTGTTCCCTGCTCGGTGCGAGGGTTACCCTTACAGATATGGAGGTACGCAAGCTCCGGCTTGCTGCAACTTGTTGTGACATCACTCTGCGGATCCAACGTACTCATCTTGTGGTCTGTCTTGATGTTTGTTTGTACGTAGGAAGTCATTCCGTTGCTGGACTACAACGTCCGCTTGAACTTCCCCGAGGACGGGAGCTCTGTTAAAGGCGTTGCTGTGCCAATGTTGCCCATTGCAAAAGCGCATCTTTGGGGAGAACCTCCGCGCGATCTGCCGTCGCAACCAGACGTGCTGGTGCTCTCAGACGTCGTGTACGATCCAGAAGGATACGCCCCGCTCGTGTCTTCGCTGAAAGCGCTTGCAACGTCGCCGGATACTCTGGTGCTGATGGCTCATCGCTCTCGCAACCCAATGGAGCACCAGTTCTTTGAACTTTTGTCGCAATACTTCTTGTGCGAGCAGATCGACTGGCTTTCCACCGAGAAGTCCGCCCCGAAAGCGTCTCCAGCTGGCGGTCCGCCAAGTGCAGAACAAGCGCTTCAAGACGTGAAAATTTTTGTGATTCGACGGCTGGCGCGGCAGTGACTGGGCTCGACCGGCTGCAGGTTATCCGTCACTAGCGCTCCAAGACTGGTAAAGGCCTGTACCGGAGCTGCGCTGCGACGTCAGCGATGTGATGGGTGGGAGTGGGAGGCAACAAGAGCAAACACGCAAGTTGTCTCCTGGACTTGGCGATGGTACGAAGTGAGACGAAGACTAGGCAATGAAGATACTCAATGGCGCTGGTCAGGCGCAAAGAAGCAGAGGAGGTGACCGACCTGTCAGTACATAGAGCCTGAAGGTTCACGATGAGTGTGAATAAGAGGGCTGCTTCAACGTCCGTGGATTTCAGGGCCGTCCGGCCTTCGGGTGGTGTACGTGTACTCATTGACAATTTCCGGCTCTAGTAGTTGATTTTTCTTGCTGGTGAAACTACTTGTCACTGACTGGCTCGGGAACGACAAACCGGCTAACACTAGATCCGTTGGACGCTGTTCCGCCACGCACGTATCACGACTCCCTTGCTTGACCGAATGTTCCGTCAAGTCAAGGAAGCGGTGCTGCAATGGGAGACTCGTAGCCCGCGGGGTCAAGATCTAAAGGCTCGACCAAGCAACACGTTAGTCACGAGTTGTGGCCTCGTGGAACTTATCCTTGAACGGGTGCGGTGCGATTTCGCGCTGTCTTCCCGCACTTGGTGTTGCTAACTGCTAGGACAAATGCTAGAGGGCGGCTATTGACGCTTGACACTTGACTCGGCGAGAGTTTAGAGAGTTTTACGATCGTCAAAGACTGGGCTAACTCGTCGCGCTTTTCCGATGCTCGTGAGCGTTGGATCAAAACGGGACTTGGTGCTGCACCATTTGGGTCGCGAACGTGGGACCCCGAGGGGGCAACAAGTTGATGCGAGTGGCAGAAAGGATGTGCTGTGTTCCCACTCTGTTAGTCAACACCACACGGAGCAAGTGGCATCGGAAGTTGACCGAGCTGTTTGCAGGAACGATGGGGAACACTTGCGGTGGTTGCACCTGATGGTTGAGCCGTTGCCGGAGCACGTGCTGGTTTAAGCCGTGCAGGTGGGACAGCGTCATCTCCGCATCTTTCATCCCAGCTGCAGGAAGCTCCAGGTGGAGCACAAGCTCAGCAGAGAGAGCTTTACTCCAGCTGGAGCAGCCAGATGCCGTGTGATGGCGATCAAGCATCCCTGTAGAAATCACTCGCGTTGAGGGGCACTCACGTCTTGGAGAATTTCACGCTGCGTCACGGCAGAGACTTCGACAATCTCATGGTGCATGTCTCCGCCAGGACAACGGGTGCAACTGCCCTCCGGTATATCCCACAGCCACGTGCAATTTTAACGAGGAGGCATTCGCCAACACCTCCGGTCAGGCAGACTCGATACTGCTCGGTGCAAAAACTGCAACTTTGCTTCAGTCACCGGTGATGGCAATGTGATGGCAATGTGATGGCCGTAGGATACGGGCGTAATACTTGTTAAACAAATAAAACTTGATAACAGAATTGATCACATGTTGCAACACGAGCAAGTTGAACTATCCAACAACATAAACCTAGTATACAGCAAATACAACTGGTTACCGCACGACCTGTCTCTGCAACATGGTCGTTACGAACGTGGCACTCGATTGACACGATGCGATCTTCAAGATCAGATGGCAGCGCACCATCTTGTTTTCTGGCAGTCAAGTTGTAGACTGCGGGCGTTTTCAGCTCGTCTCTGGGCGCCCGGTTCAGCAATGAAGTGAGCTGCAGGCTTTGCTTTGCGGTTGTCGTAACTGTCCGTCGTGAACGGCCGGCCCTCGGTGCAAGACGGAGTGGCTCAACGGCTCCGGACATTACGAATGCTGGATTTTGTCCGGCCTCCACTGCTTCCTCTTTCTACAACTTTTGCTCGATGGCGGGCGGAATTTTGGTGGACCTCTGCCTGCAACACTCGCGTCGAATTCGCGAGCGCACATCGTCCGACGCAACGGGTCGGAGCAAAGTCATAAACAGTGCGACCAGCTCGCTTGTTCCTGCTTGCCTTGCAGTGCAAAGGCGCCAGCCGGAGCGTCCAAGTCAGTCACGCACGAAGGCCCAGCCGGCCCGGCGCTATCAACGATAGTATCACGGCTGTCTAGCGTTTGTGCCACCGGTGCAACCAGACACAGCAGAGGGGTCGCAAAAAGTAGGAGAGGGGAAGCGCACATCAAGCTGCTCATTCTCGAATTTGACTACTGGAGCGCCAACGACGTTCTACAGTTTTACAAAGTCTCAGCAACCAAACAATCAGCCAGTCGACCCGCGCGACTACCAGCACAAACCGATCCGCTCGACTCTTTTCAGCTGCCGGTAGAACCAGATCCTTCGATCTACCACCACCAAGTCTCAACACAGCACACGACAGACAGACGCCCAACGAGTCAGTCACGTTAGCTGTCCACTCATTCAAGCTTCCGCCACATAACTAGCAAACCCACAACCAACTTTCATGTCCTTCGGAATGGCTGAGAGGCAGCAAGTGCGCGCCCACGACGACAAGATCAGCGCTCAAGAGAAGAAACCAGAGCACAACGACACCTCAGGAACCGACGACTACGAAGACCTTCGCCTCTCCACTTCGTCCATCATCGAGCTGGACCGTAAGGATCTACTGATCGTCAAGGACGGCACCGTTCGCGTTGCCGAGTCCCTCGACCGTGAGCAGCAGCAGCTTGACGCCAACGGAGAAGTCGTCAAGGCTTCAGGCACGTGGACCAAGGCCGAGCACGAGCGCTTTCTACGCGCGATGGAAACGTTCCCTAAGGGCCCGTGGAAGGCCATAGCCGAGATGGTAGCGACCCGTACGGTGCGTCAAACGCAGACGCACGCTCAGAAGTACCGGGAGAAGCTCGCACGCCGTATGCGCGGTCTCCGAAACCGCAACGGCACCCTTCAAACCCCTCCGATGTCGGTCGGTATGGCCCCGGGAATGGTAAACTACCAGCAACACGTCTCCCCCTACGCCAGTGTCTACCAACACGCACCCCACCCTGGTGCCATGGGCTACTTGACTCAATCTACAGCTCACATGGTGAGTGCTCCCATGGCGACCATCCCTCTGGTCCGAGCTACTTCGCTTCCAGCCATGCCAATGCACGGTTCCCCACTACACCACCCGACCACCACGTACGCCTCGACCCCCATGTCGGCTTCATTGGCTATGGTGAGTTCGGAGTTCAGTCAACTGAGTACGTCCACGATCTCTAGCGCGTTCATTGGGAATGCTTCGTACCCTGAGTCATGGGAAAGAAGTGAAGTTGAAGTCAAGCCGACGGTGCCCAACTTTGACGAGTCCATGGACTTCCTCATGGATGTGTATTCCACCAACCCGAGCCAGATCAACACTGTATCCTCGGGACTCACAGTGACTCCTACGGCTTGCATCCCGCGTTCACCTCAGACGCCTACGTCGTCCTTGGCGATGAAGCGCCACCCAGGCCACGGATTCACCCAGCAACCGACCATGAAGCACTTTACTTCCATGCACGCTAGTGTCAACAGAGAGCAGTACGCGACAGGCGTATAGTTCTTCTTGAACCACTTAATTTATTCACTTTTGTTGTTCTAAGTTTTGTTGTTCACCGCTATTGCCGAGAACTCTCCACTTGACGTCAACTACTGAAACGGTTGACCACTTGCGCGTCTTGTTTGCACCGGCACTACGTTGCCCAGCATCAACCTCTACCGTACCTGCACCAGAGTTGACGTCACTGAACACACAAATTTTCCGACTGGTGCAAGGCAAACTCGAATCGGTCCAGTCGCTCTAAGATGCACGTCATGGCACCAGAGTTGACTCACCACTAGCCAGCAAGCTCAAATATTCATCTCATTGCCATGTGCTGCAGTAGAACCACTCGGCACAAGCAAGTTGCATCCAATACATGTAGAGTGATGAAACTTATGTTGCTGAAACAATGTTGAGCAAATAAAGTTGTAGTAAAAATACGACCACCGAAAATGCAACATAATGTTTATGTGCAACTTCACAGCAACTTTACATTCCAGCAGTGCTATCCGTACAATTAGTGCGTCATAGACACACAACTATACCTCGACCATGAGCTCCACGCCCGACAACGCCGCCCCACGAGCTCCGCAGCGCCTGACACTTGAGGAAAAGGTCTGGTTTGACCGAAGAAAGAAAGATCTCGAGTATTGCTCAGGCGTTGGCGGTCTTTTGGGAGCTGCAGTGACCGGCGCCATCACCAGTAGGTAGCCAAAAAGGTGTCATTCTGCAATTGCTGCTCACTTTTGTGCTGTTTGCTCAGTTCTAGGACCATTTCCGAAGCGTGTGCAAGTCCTCGCTATGGTTGGTGGTGTCCTGGTTGGCGGGAGTGCCGGATACCTTTATGCGGACACAAAAGCTCTTGAACGCGTGCAAGACCTGAGCGCCAGTAGCAATCTGCGCAAACAATACCAGCAAATGTGGGTCTGTTTGCAGTCAAAAGATGATGCTGAAGAATTGACTGGGTCTACTGCTTTGTTGTAGTGAAATGGAGAAGAAGGCGGCGAAAGTTTCCAAGTAAGGTTGAAGTGATCTTCTGAATGAGATCACTCTGTGGGCGAAGACAACACGAGAATCAAAAGCCAGCAAGTCCTATTGTTAAGGGGAAGACACGCTTCCGTATGCACTGCAGATCTGTTCCTACCGCCTCCTTTTCCTGTATTTGATCTGCTCTTTCAATTCCAGGTTCTCTCTTTTTTTCTTCGGCAACCATCTTCGTGTCGATGGTTAACGTTTTTTCAGGTCGGATCTTGCTTTTCCAATTCGATTGATGCGCCTTACTTGCTGTCTAGTGCAGCTGCGAGTCCTTGATCGTCTGCTTGAACGAGAACGGGTGGAACTTGTGGCCGTCAGCCTTGTAGAACTTGTTCTGGAACTCCACCCAGTGAAGACGCAGCGCGTGCAGGAAACACTCGAGCACATCCATGGCCAGAATAACACCGAATGTCGTCGCTGCGAACACTGCAAAGCCGATGAAGATGGCGATGAACGAGTCGCTGTTGATGGTAGACAGCATCGTCTTCTCCCAGAACACAGTGGCCAGTTCCGAGTGAGCCAGACTCAAGGCCCACAGACGCAGGTATGAAGCCGTGTTCGAGACCATCCCCAGCACGAACTCGATGGTTTCAATGCCCTGGTGGATCACCACTTCTCCAAACTCAAACTCCTCACCGTGACCGCCGTGGCCGCCGCTCGAGCTGCCGTGGTGGTGCGACACCAAACGCTCCTCAGCCTCATCATCGAAGTCTACGTGGTGGCTCACAGGCGGTGCCGTGCGGTCGTTCTGGATCTTCAGGTAAATGGGCTTGACCAGGAGCATCGCCGGCACAGACACGAACGCCATCATCAAAAGGGTCTGCTGGGTCTCGAGCTGGCCTTCATAAAGCGGGTCAACGACGTTGCCAGGTGCCAATGCGATGTTAATCAGGGTGTTCACTAGCGAAGGCGGACGGCAGCCAGTGTGTTCGCCAGCGTAGTTGTACGGGCACACCTCGTGCTTCATGCGCTCGGTCCAGTCAATGCTCCACTTCATGACGATCAGCACGATCATGTAGCAGAAGAGCGAGACGGCGAACACGATCTGCGGCACAAACTCGAAGAAGAACGTCGAGTAGTCGCGGAAGTACAGGTTGTTCCAGCCCTTGAGGAGGATACCGAACGTCATCTGGATAATGCCAAAGATCACAGAGATCTTCATCTTGAACGAGTTGAAGAACAGCAGCTCGTTCGACGACGTCTTCCAAATTGGATCCAGCCCAACAGCGTACACGTTATCACCGGCCGAGACGTCAGTAGCATTAACGTATGTCATCTTGCCGTCGATCATGTACTCCGCCACACACTTGGCCTCTCGATCATGAGACTCCAGGCAGTCCGGGTACGCGAACTTGGAACCGAACAGATTCAGCGGCAGCGAGAAGAAATCGTTGTAAATGACACCAGCGTACATGGCAAAGGCACCCATCATGAACAACATGTAGCGTCCACCGTAGATCGACGCTGTCATCTCGCCCATGCTTCCTGGCTGCTCGAGTTTACGCTCCGTCAGGATCAGATACAGTCCAAATAGCAGCACGCAAAGGCCGTGACCGATATCACCGTACATGACACCGAACAGGAACGGGAAGGTCACTGCCGTGAACACTGAAGGATTCACCTCGCGGTATCGAGGGCAACCGTACGTCTCCACGAACGCCTGGAAGGCATCCGTGAACTTGTTCGTCTCGAAGTAGGTAGGAGGAACAGGCCACGGTTTAGCCACGATGTCCACGAGCGAAGGCATGGACTTGTCGTCGGCCGCTGTGTGTGCACGCGTAACAGCACGACGAACACTGGACAGAGCCTCCTTGATGACCCAGCCTTCAGCACGCAGCATGCCACTAACATCAGCACGGAACATGTTGAGCGCGTGGTACGTCGCCTTCTCCTGGAGTACCGACCACTTCCAGGACTCGAGCGTCTCCGCCAAGTCACGGCACAGCAACACACAGCTCTCCCGGTTACGACGCAGGATGTGGCTGCTCTGGTTCAGCTCTCCAGCGTTGCTCTGGATCAAGTGAGCAATAGCAGCACGGTCGTCCATCGATGGCAGCGAGTAGAGTCTCGCATGGAAGGCGTCACAGATCTTGCGTAGCTTATTCTCGATGAAAGTGGACTGGAAGAAGATGACGAAGGCGTGCTTGGTCACGGGTTGGCCATTGGTTGGGTCAACCAGCGGCTCCTCAATAGGAGAGAACCGCGTGAAGCAGTTGCCGCGCGTAGTTCGGAAGATCATCCTCTCGAACTTAAGGCGTTCATCAGCAGGCACAACGCCCGTCACATTACGGAAACGGAGCGACGTAGCTTCTTCTCCAGCTCCCAGACCTGAAGACGAGTCCACGAAGCTGTATCCACCCGATCTCGAAGACGTTCTTGAGTTTCGACGCGCTTGAACCTCCGGAACTAATAAAAACATAAAAAAAGTTAGTAAAAACAAACTATAACTACAAAAAAACAAACAGAATAACTTACTCTCGATCTCGAAAAACTCTCCCGCACGAGAGATAATTTCCTGCAGCTCTTTGCGTTCATTGTACTCCCTCGTGAGCTTCTCGTGCATAGAGTTGAGCTGCAGTAGCTCCTGTTCCTTGTCCTCCAGCAGTCGCTCCAAAGTATCCAGAGCTCGAGCCGCCGTGTCCTGTGAACCGTAACGAATGTCCGCTGAGCCAGCCAGGAACTGGTCGATGGAGCCTGCGGGCTTGGGCGAGATGCTGAACTTGGCCAACTCCACCTCGAAGTAGCGTAATTTACGCTCCATTTCGTCGCAGCGCTTGACGTAATTTACGTAACGGCGCTGGAACGGCGTCAGCTCTGGGTTTAAGTCCGTGAATTCCAGCACACCCAAGTCGCCCAGCTTCTGCACGCAGTCATGAGCTGCGTCTTCGTTCACAATGAGGGAGATATACTCCATTTCGGCCGAACGGAGCCACTTCATGATTAATGTCCTTTAAACGCTAATATCAGGTCGTCTAGAGGGAATTAGAAGAAGGGAAAGCCACCACTAGTAGCACGAGACGGAGGCGCGTCGAATGAGCTCACTGGGGGGCTCAAGAGCGAAGCGGGAGTGAAGGAAACCGAACGACAAGGCACAGCACGGCTAAGCTTAGATGGAAGCTTCGCGTCTGGGCCAAAAACGGCTTTTTATAACAAAAAGGGGAGATCGGATTTAGCTGTTCATGTTAAGTACGAGCTAAAAATAAGATCGCATGGGCACTATAAAGAGGTAGATGATAATGACATCCCGACCCGTAAAAAGTTGTGATAATTTTTAGCTGTAAAACCATTAACCCTTATTACTATTAAGTTGAAGGCGTATATAACCCTTCTGAATAATGTTGATTAAAAAGTGCACTTCAAATCCTGTGCAACATCCCCCACGCGCCGCACTTCTCCAGCTGCGAATGGATAACCAACAACTTTGCTTTCCCTCGTCATACTTCGAGGGATTTTTATCTCCATTCATCGATTAGATTTCTCGTGCTCTGACATTTTTCAATATGCGGCTCCACTCCACCGTACTGGTTGCACTATCCGCGTTTTATCTATTCACTGCTGCCAACGGAATCTCTGCGGTCAGGGCACAACAATTGACGCCATCTAATGGAGAACTATCGACTGCGGAAAAATACCACGACGAGAAACGAAGTCTGCGTGCCGAGAAGATTGACGAAGATGACGAACAAGCAACTGAGAGGGAAGAACGAGTATCTCCAGTATCGTTGATCTTTGATCTCTTCACTCCAAAGACTGCGGAGCAGATTGCAGAGGCCGCCAAGAAAGCGAAGGCCGTCGAATTCTACACCAAGCTAGCGAAAAGTCCTTCGTTTCGAGCTGAGCGCTTTCCCAGTTGGAAGACTGATTGGATGCAGGTAGAGTCCGTTCTCGTTCATCTGAAGCTGTGGGGTCTCGATGGAGACGAGTTCAAGGCAATCGCAACGAAGTACGCTGAGTTTCTGAAAACAGGTAAACTTTCGTAGTTAAGCCACAACAATCGATCGAAAAATACTTGGAAGTAGCTGAGTACTATTCACAGGCATCGCTGTGCTTTACGTCTGTCATTATTCAGCGAAATGATGCTGTACCAGGATGAAAGCATTTATGAAAAATGTCAGTAAAATAATGTACTTCGCACGAAAACAATTGTCAGCAGTACAAACGATGCAATAACGTGCCAGAGTAAAACTATTGCTCAGAATGTCGTACTCAAGCAGGAGCTCATACTTTGAGAAAATTTAACACAAATTTGGGTGTTGAAGCCCACGACATCTACTTAAGCTTTCCCGAAGCCGATCTTCCATAGTTGGAGCCTACTGATCGAAGACATCGACGTACCAGCAGTTCTTCGGGAAGTTGAACTGACAGACGCGTTGTTGATGGCCGTGGTGGTAGTTTGGTCGAAGCGTTCTGCGTTCCTCGGGTTTGCTCGCGTTAACCCAAACGATGGAACTGTTCGATCCAGAACCCTCGAGCTGGTCCAGCTCTGGGTTGTCGGCTATGGTCTCCCGCAGAATTCTTACGACATCTTCATCCCCAGCTACAATAGTAGTGAAGGTAAGAACAGTAACGATAGTACGAATTGTCTGCATGATTGCCGAACGGGTTATACTGAAGTCGCTTACGCCTCGCTTTGGAAGTTGAAAAGTGGTGGAAACTTGTACACGACATGATTTGCAACGAAGATAGTCATCAGAGGTTCAGGATCTTTACAGTGAATTATGGGTGACATTGTTTGGGACTTGTTTGGCTCTGTAGGTCTGAAAACCAATACATAAAATGGTGGACTTCTACACTATCAAGCAACCATTGATCATACTTGATCATAACTTATGTACTCATGCTTAAAGTGAGCTGATAAATTGTTGTTATCGAATTCTTTTTTTTAAAGTGCTTCTGTCTGCCACACATACCACGAAATCAAACATGTTTTTTTACGTTCATTTTGAACATTGAATCCTTAAACTACACAGAATCTGCTGTGCTGTGCGAGATGCCACAACAACATTGCAGCGTACTCCTGCTGAGACGATGTGCCGCACTGAACTAACGTCAGCACCGCTGACAATCCGCTTAAATCATAGATCGAAGATATTGTGTCTTCTCTCAAAGCAAGGTTTGCCAACGTCGCTGCTGCGAATTCTTTTTGGATCTCAGTCCCCTTGAAGTAAAGCGAAAGAATACAGCTAGTGGCCACGATCTCCTCCAGACCTTTGACATTAAGCGAGAGATTTTTCAGAGCCCCCAATGCGATTTCTTTCTGACGAACGGAGCCACTCTGCATCAACTTTACAAGAGGAAGAACACCTCCGACAGACACGATGATAGCAGTGGTATCGGTACTGATTGAGAAATTGCGTACCGCTGCCGCAGCTTCTTCCTGTATACTACTAACCCACCTACGAACCAAATCCACCAATATTTGGATGCCACGAGCTTGTTTGATCGCTAGCCTTCACTGAGTGCAAGGTTTCGAAGCACAATAATAGCATATTTTCTCCCCCATTTACTATACGTCACAAACGGTGTGACAGCTAGCATTGGTTCCACACCGACTTGCAGAAGAGATTTCTGCACTCATCTAGCTCTGTCAATTTTGCCAGGATGCGTTGGGTGCGTGGTTGCCTAAGCCCTGGAATTCGATCTAAACTTCCCACAAGACTTGTAATGCAAGCACGCCCACCTTCCCATCCAGAGAGGCCTCCAATTGCTTTAGCCACTCGTTCATTCGTTAGCAAGTTTGTCAGTACGCCGGTGGCCTTCTCTTTTTGCGCCATGTTGCCAGTATTTAACAGCCATATCAGCACAGGAACCGCCCTTGCATCCACGATTGCTTTGTGAACATGAATATTTGCCGACAGATTCCACAGAATAGCTGCAGCAAGTTCTCGTATTTCTTCACTGCCGTAACAAATGAACTCCACCAACCGCGGAATACCACCCATCTTTGCGATTTTTACTTTGCTAATGTTTGCCAGTGACAAATACGACAGCGCTCGTATGGCTTTCACTTGCTGAGCATCATTCCCAGTTTCCACTAACTTTATCAATGGTTGCAACTTGGATCGCCTCCTTGTTCGCATCGTCAACGGATAAAACCCACAACGCAATCGCTGCATGTTCCTTTTCATCTGTATTGCCGTCAAGCACTAAGCTCACCAATGGAGGAATGGCCCCTGCAGAGCCCACAGCGACCTTGTTATCGTCATTCAGCGCCAAACTTGAAGTCAGAAGTGTTGCCTTTTCTTTTTGAATGTCATCTCCATATTCCAACAGGGGCACAAGCGGACGGATAGCTCCAGCTGCTGCAATTGCCGTTTTATTGGCAATATTCGCCGACAAATTCACCAACGCTCCAAGAGCTTTTGTCGTTTGGATTGTATTTCCAATGCAAATCAGTTTTACCAAAGGAGGAATTCCACCAGCAGCTGTGATAGTCACTCGATTATCAATGTTCATTACCAAATTCAATAGTGCTGCCACTGCAAATTCAATATGCACACTTGTGCCATCTTGTATCAACGCTATTAACACTGGAATCCCGCCCGATGCTGCAATTGCCACCTTGTTCACGTTATCCACTGATAAACCCCAGAGTGCCAAAACAGCTTTAGCCTTCTGAATGTATTCACCGAGTTTTGCTAGTTTTATCAGCACCGGAATCCCACCAGCAATTGCAATTGCCACTTTGCTGGCGTCATGCACAGACAAATTCGATAAAACAGTCGCAGCAAGAGTTTTCTGTGTTGAATTTCCATCACGAGCCAGAATAATCAAAGGGAGAGCCCCATCTATTTTCTTCTTTTTCAGATAAAATCTCAAGTACAGCGAGTGCCTTTGTCTTGCTGGAGGATCTGCATTTGGAAAGCATCAGCACCAGCTTGGGGGTATCTTCTACACATGCCTCAGTGGAATGGTGGGCTCCCATGAAGCTATTTCTTCGAGTACGTGGATCTGATAGTGAGCTATGGAATCAACTACGAACCAACCCATTGTGGGTTGTTGGTTGTCCTTATTTCACAAAAGCCGTAAAATTACCGAAATGCGCACACGAAGTCTATCGAGAAGTTTTTCACATGTTTAACGGGCTCGTAGAGAGATTCTTGGTCGATCAGAGTTGGGAATCTTCTTGTACTACGAAATCTTTCAATTGATAGTTTGTCTTGCTTTCTACGTAGTTGTACAGTAGTACTTTGGTTATGAAAGCTTGTTTATTTTCAGGAATTGGGTATACTTCGTTGCAATTGCTTTGAACTCTTCTCCATCGAGACCCCACAATTTGAGATGAACGAGAACGGATTCCACCTGCATTCCATCTTTTTTCCAGTTCGGAAAGCGCTCTGCTCGAAACGAAGGACTGTTTGCTAGCTTGGTGTAGAATTCGACAGCCTTCGCTTTCTTTGCCGCCTCCGCGATCTGCTCCGCTGTCTTTGGTGTAAAAAGATCAATGAGCCATGATGCTAGTGATACTCGTTCTTCTCCTTCAGTTTCTTTGTCATCTTCATCAATCTTCTCGACATCCAGATTTTGTCTCTGTTTTTCTTCAGTCAAGTGATCCCCGGGGACTAGTGTAAATTGACTCTTCGCCACGTTTGGCAGCAATGAATAGGGAAAACACGACTAGTGTAAGAAGCATAGTTGAATGCGGCCCCATTCTTACTGTTCTCGGGAATAGCTTGAACACGAGGGAACTAGTTGCAAAATGAAAGCGGAGTTATCACGTATCAAGTTGTGTTCGATCACAAGATTTGAAAGTACATGTACAATAATGCTTAGGTTCCGTCGGATCTTGCCAATTGTCCTTGAATGAACCATTGGCCAAATACTAAATAAGTGAGAGCCTACTCGCAGTGCTGAGCTGGACTGATAGCAATTTGGCACCTTGTACATGTAGTTTACGAATGTGGATATCTACATGTCCATGTACTTGAAACAAGTAACTTTGAGAGATCTCGTCGACATTGTTGATTTTTACTGCTTAGCAACATCACTTCAAGTAATGGGGATCAAGATCGCTTCTATCTCCATTGTCGGAAGTGGTCGTGAACGGATCCAAGTGCTGCCTGCATAACAAAACAGAGCACCAATCTCAATCATGCCAAGATAAAAATGAAGCTGATATTATCTTTCAAGGCAACAAAGCAGAAGGACTAGTTAATGTCTGTGTGCACTATTCACCCCATCGAATTGATCATCCAGAGAATTGCCGGCGTTCTGCTGGTTGAAACTGTGCTCAGGCGTCGTACGTCCAGCACTGTCCGAAGTGGCATTCGGTGATTGTCCTGCCGTAGTTGTTTTTCTCTTGCAAGTCTTTCCCAGCCTCGTTCACGGCAACAGTCGAGCCCGACCCATCCAGCCTGCGTGTTTCGGGGACGACTTCGTTCACTCCACGCAGAGTACCAGTCGTTGCAGCATCAACGGAAGCAAAGGCGGCAGCTACAAGAGCGAACACGATACCGAATGAAGCACGCATGTTGAGTTGAGGAATGTCCTGGGTTTGACAAATTGAAAAGTGAAGATGGCCATCTCAAGCTTCATTCAAGGCAGTGGGGCCTCCAATTATCCAGGGTGGCCAATGACTGGCACGGACGAAGGCCCCAATGACAATAAACCTTTACTGTTTTTGCTGAGTGGCCACGAGTTTGCCACCTAGAAAGCAGATAGTGTCAATAATGGGGTGATAAAAACTCCATTTCGACGTTAACGCACCTAGTTCATCGCTAGGATGATGCATTTCTCCCCTTCGAACAAACTACGAAAGCACCTGTGATTCTTTTTGAGCTGGGAGACGATGCGGGTGAAGTTGCTTGCACTGATCAGTTCTTGGTTTGTTGTTGTATTGGATGGCGAGGTCGTATTTTGTAACACGACGGAACCTCGAAGCATTCGTGGGGCTTCTGCTACTGAAGAGGATGAGAGCGCCATCCAAATTGTCACGACAATCGACCACTTCATCTTGAACCTCCAAACGTTTGCGCCTTTCGAAGTAAATTCTCGAATGGCATTCCATTGCTAAGTCACTCTATCAAATATCACGCTTCTCTCCATAAACTACATAGAGATGTTTTCTCTTGATGTTTGATTCAGAAAGGCAAAGACCGTTTGATACTCACTGTCAAAGACAAGGATTGATGCAGCAGTTGGAAATCAACCAGATGTGGCTTCAGCATGTTTTCCCACTCAGTTCGTATGCTGTATCCCAAACTGGGATTCCCAATGTAGTACTATACTCTAAGCTTATCCTGGATATCGATGTCTGAGTTCTTCTCCGTGGAGTATTCTATCTTCAACTGCACGTAGTAGTTCAGAAAGTAATGGAACCGTTAATATTGCTTCAGAGTTAGAGAGCTAAAAGTTTGCCACCCCCTGGGGCAGACACTTGTTTTGAATATGGAGGCTTAGAGACTGTCAGCAGCGTAGACTACACCGATCTCCGCTCGGATTTCGTCCATAAGCTTCGCAATGGCCAGAGATTCCTCCGGCGTGTACTCGGTGCACACCAGTCTACCACTCTGAATTGCCTTGGTGACAGCTTCGGCTTCGTAGACGAGGGCTTCCGACCCTGGGTACTTGAATGGCGTGGCAATATTTGCCGAAGGTGTCGGCCAAGGAAACTGCAGTGTCTTCGTCTGATGCTCGCCGTCCTCGAGAAATTGCGTCAGGGTGACTGCTGTGGCGCTGTGGGCGGGCGACGGAATGTGAATTTTGCCTTTACTGCCAGTAATGGTGACGAAATTGCTATCTTCCAGACCTGTGAACTTGATGGAACCCACCCGATTCCCGTCGTACTCGAGTGTCGCTTCACCGGAAATATCGGCTCCACCTGAGCTGAGCTTGCCCGTAGCAGTGATCTTCGTGGGTTTCGTGCCGAAAACCATCGTCACGAATGACAATGGATAAATGCCAATACCCAAAAGGGCTCCAGTACCGGAAGCGCTGGTGAAACTCGCTTCGTTCTTGGAGTTCACAAATGGCATACCAATTTCTCCTTCAACTTGGTGGACATCACCGATAATACCTTCAGCTAGTAGCTGACGTACGTACTTGAGGAAAGGGAAGAAGCGAGTCCACACACCTAATAAAGGGTTAGAAGTTGCAACATACCGGTATCGAGATGAAAAAAAAAAAACGCTTTTTTTACCTTCCAGGAGGAAAAGATTTTTTTCTTTTGCCAATGCGATCACTGCAGCCGTCTGCTTCGCATTCATTGTCATAGGTTTCTCCACCAGAACATGTTTGCCATGATTCAATGCGAGGGTGATGTGCTCGAAGTGCATGAGGTGGATCGTGGCAACGTACACCACATCGACATCTCGGTCAACGCACAGTTCCTCATACGATCCATAGGCGTGTGCAAAACCTGCAACAACTTGTTAGTTAGCAAGAACTACAAAGTTGAAATTGTAGCAAACTTACCATGCGTCTGGGCAAATTTATCTGCAGACTCAAGTGATCGAGCTGCACACGCTGAAAGCCTTGCAGTCTCGCCTGCCATCCCCTTCAGAGCGTTGACAAAGTCATTGGCAATGTTGCCACAACCAATGAACCCCCAGCGGAGCGGAACTTGCGAGTCGGCACCCATTTGCAGATTCTTTCGGTTGTTCACTTGGCTACTTGGCAAAAGCGATAATGGACTCGATGCAGTCGATGGATTCCGTCGGGGAGGTTGCCGTTGGACCAGCTTGTGGTTGAAGCTGTTGAAGCTGAGACCTTGCGAGTTCATGGATGACGAGTTAGGATAGTGCCGACCACTTTCTGCAACGCATCACTACCAGCCGATTGAAGTTAAACAACGCGTTTTTCATTCGAACGCAACTTCTTCAAGCTGCAACGTACATCTCTGCTACAACACTATCCTATCTCGAATAATGTCGACACAACAGAAGCTACTGCGAGTCGGCAGGGTACACCAGACTCAAGTCCTTACGGATCTTGTCCATGATGGTCATGATCTGGAGCGACTCGTCCAGGGAGTACTCCTTGTTCTCGGTCTGACCGTTCTTAATGGCCTTCACCACAGCTTCGATCTCGTATTGGAATCCCTCCGAGCCGCCGTAGTTGAAGCTCACTCCAGCAGCGGGCGTAGGCCACGGGAACAGCGACTTGGTCTCTTTCTGCGATCCGTCTTCCAAGAACTTGACCACTTGAACCTCCATAGCCGTGTGAGCGGGCACCGGCAAGTGAATGCGTCCTTTGCTGCCGGTAATGGTCACCGTCTCAGCCAACGTGGCCAACATCGTGTACTCGACAGTAGCGAAACGCGAGTCGCTGTACTCGAGCGTCACAGAGTTGTAAATGTCCACTCCTCCATCATTCAGCTTGCCCGCGGACGTGACCTTCTCAGGTTTGGCTCCAAACACCATTGTAGCAAATGCCAGTGGGTAGATCCCAATGTCCAGGAGGCCACCGCCTCCCAGTTCATTGTGCCACATCCGCGCATTGTCCTTGTCAAATTGGACGCCAAAAGCTGCGTGGACGTGGTGCACGTCCCCGATCTCCTTGTCCGCCAATAGCTGGCGAACATGACGAATAGCAGGGAAGAATCTGGTCCACATTCCCTCCATTAGGAAGAGCTTCTTCTCTCGAGCGAGGGCAATGGCACTCGACGCCTGTTTGACGTTCATGGCCATGGGTTTTTCCACCAGCACGTGCTTGCCAGCGTTAAGTGCGAGCATTGTGTGCTCGTAGTGCCAAGGGTGCAGTGTGCCAATGTAGACGACGTCCACATCTGCGTCGGCCACAAGAGCCTCGTACGAGTCGTAGGCTTTGTTGATACCATGCTGCTTGGCGAACTCCTGCGCGCTGGCGAGTGAACGAGCAGCGCAGGCCTGATACACGACGTCATCTAGAGACTTCATAGCGCTCACAAAGTCCGCGGAGATGCGGCCGCAGCCGAGGAAGCCCCAGCGAAGAGGGGAAGACGTCATGGTAGGGTGGCACTTGTGATCCAAGCAGAAAAAAGGAAAGTGACAAGGATGATTGTCGATTGGTGTCTTTTTGTCATTGCAGATATAGTTAAGACTCATAATGTGCAACACACTCATCTCCAACGGTGAGTGTTGGTGGCTGCCGTGTTACATGATCAGCTGCAATGGTGAGAGGAGGTAGCTCGTTCCGTGTCAGTTGATGGTGTTGGGCCAGTTGATCATGGCCACGTGTAAAGTGTCCAATTAACTAGAGTTAACAGACCTCAAACGTGCTTGGACTCGGAGCCTCCGAGTTGCTTTGTATTGCGAACAGGATCTAAATCATGGGTAGATAGATGTACTTGGTAGCAGATAAGCTATGCTGTGGCAGTGGCTTTTTTCGATCTGCGTTAAAAGGGTTCATTCATTGTTGATGCAGGTTTGGCTCAGCGTGATTCAGATCAACAGATCACTTCCGCCCTTCAACCACGAATCAATAATGCAACCAACGAGCTTGCGTACGCTGTACCGCCATTTGTGCTTTTGAAGCGTTATTCAAACTTTACTCCATGACCGACACGACTCGTCTTCGTTGGGGCTTTCTCGGCTGCGGCCGCATCTCCCACGCCTTCGCTGGAGCAATCAAACCTCTGAAAACTGTGACGTTCCAAGCTTGTGCAGCAAGATCACTTGAAAATGCACAGCAATTCGCTACCGAACATGGTACGTTTTGTAACAGACCATCACTAGAACTCATACTAACAATAACCCATACCGATAGGTGTTGCTCGTGCCTACGATTCGTACGAGGCTCTGTGCTCCGACCCGGAGGTGGACGTCGTGTACATCGGCACTCTTCACCCGTGGCATTGCGAACATACTACGTTGGCTCTGAACCATGGTAAACACGTTCTGGTGGAGAAGCCAATGGCAATGAACGCCAAACAATCCGCGTCACTCATTGCACTGGCGAGAGAGAAGAAGCTCTTCCTCATGGAAGGGATGTGGACGCGGTTCTTCCCAAGTATCAAATTCGTCCGTAAGCTACTGGAAGACAATGACATCGGCGAAGTTCGCCACGTTCATGCTGAAATCGGATACCCGTTCCCGACGGACGAAGCGCGTTTGTGGAAGAATGAACTGGGAGGAGGAGGACTGCTTGATATCGGTATTTACCCTCTCGCCTTCACGACGATGGTTTTCGGTACGGAACCTGAGAAAGTGACGTCCGCTGGTACACTGAACGATGGCGGTGTGGATGTTCACAACTCGGTGACGCTGGGTTACAGCAACCAGCGCTTCGCTACGATCGAGTACTCGATGCTGGTGCAGCTCAATGAGACTGTCACGATCTCGGGAACCACTGGACGAATTCACATCCACACGCCAGCTCACCTCGCTCCAGAAATCTCCGTGATTCGAAGTGTTGGGCCTGGCAAAGAGGAAACCAAGACAACACAGTTCCCTTGGCCTGATCCAGAGAGTGGATACTCTGGATTCCGTCACGAAGGTGAAGCAGTGACTAAAGCCATTCAAGCCAAGAAGCTTGAAGCTGAGGAATACCCGTTGAACGAGTCTTTGGGGATCATGAGCTTAATGGACAAGATCCGCAAGGACATTGGACTGGTGTACCCTGCCGACGCCAACTAGGGCAAAAACTAGATCGCTGATAGTCAATCAGTAGCGTAAAACTTCAACCACTATCCATTTGTGAGCATTCGAAGTGGAGTTCCCCCTGCGTAAACTTGTTGGTAAACTGCCTACACCATTCTGGTTTTAGTCGTGCTTGACTCACTTCTCAATCATGTCGAGCAACCGCAATACTCCTCTACGTTGGGGCGTTCTCGGCTGTGGCCGTATCTCGCACACTTTCGTTAGCAATGCAAAACCTCTGGAAACTGCAATCTTTCACGCGTGTGCAGCTCGCTCAATGGATCGAGCGCAGGAATTTGCCAATGCCCACGGTACATTTTAGTCAGTCCGGTGATCATAACACGCAGGCTTTAACCCGATATTGATGCAGGTATCCCGCACGCGTACGACTCGTACAGAGCTCTACTTTCCGATGCTGAGATCGACGTAGTGTACATCGGTACAATCCACCCAACGCATTGTGAACTTGCCCAATTAGCATTGAACCATGGCAAACACGTTCTGGTAGAGAAACCCATGGCCATGAACTCGAAGGAAGCAGAAGCAGTGATCACATTGGCGAAGCAGAAGCGATTATTCTTCATGGAAGGCATGTGGGCTCGATTCTTCCCAGCAGTTCGCTATGTGCGCCAGCTTATCGATGAAGGCGTCATTGGTGACGTTCACCACGTACATTCGGCCTTTGGTGTCCGGTTCAAAGCCGACAATGACCGCATTTGGAAGAAGGAGCTGGGTGGTGGCGGATTGTTGGACATTGGCATTTACGTCCTGGCGACCGCTACGATGGTGCTCGGGTATGAACCGGAGAAGGTGTCGTCAGCAGGGAAGCTCAATGATGAAGGTGTGGACGTGTACAGCTCTGTCACGCTTGAGTACAGTGGCCAGCGCTTCGCTACGCTGGAATACTCGACACTGGCGAAGATCAGTGAGACTGTGACTATCACCGGCACTAGAGGACGGATCTTCATTCATCCACCAGCGCATGCTACGATGGAAATCTCCGTCATCACGTACAGTGATGACGGCAAGGATACGGAGAAGACGTCGCGCTTTCCATGGCCAAATCCAAGTGATCATCACTCGGGATTCCTCTATGAAGCTGAAGCCGTGACGGAAGCCATTCGCAGCCACCAGATCGAGTGCAATGAGTACCCGCACGCAGAGTCGTTGGGCATCATGAAGATCATGGACACCATCCGCCACGACCTCAAGCTCGTGTACACCGCCGACACTCCGTAGAAGTTAGCAGGTTCCGGGACAGTGGTGAACTTGTCTTGTAGCCACGTTACAGTCTTTTAACGTTTGCGCGAACATCTTGGAGGTTTCTTGGTCTTGTTTTTTCACTTTTTCGTTTGTACTTCTCCGATGGATATGAAACCCGTTGTGCACAGTGTTACAGGTGAATGCAACGCATGGGCCAAGTCTCACAGTCAACGCAGTGCTGGTATTGCCGCCACAAGAACGCGGAGACAGCGCGTCACACATGGCAAGGCTCACTTGAACACGCTGTGAATAGACGTTGCAACAGGTCGTATGCGCAAACACCTCAACAAAAATGTTCATCGATCAACGATTTGATTATACAGGTTATCGAGTTACTGAAATCATTACGTAATTGAAAATCACTCCACACAACATTTCTTCCAAAGTCAATTGACAACAATACTCAATATCAAAGTGTCTGTATATAGTAATAATACTCCTCTGCCATTGTACGGACGCACCACCGGACTGCATTCCAAAAGCTCATTCCGAGACTTGCGTCCAACGTTCCGCAGTGCCCATGACGTCCTCCACGCCCCCGATGAACGTGATCGAGAAGATCCTGTGCCACCACGCGGTGGGCCTCTCTCAGCCTTTTGTCCGTGTGGGCGACGTGCTGTGCGTTAAAGCGGACTGGACCATCGCCAGCGAATTGACATTCCAGGCCATGGACACCATGCACGCGGCCATTGGACGTCCCCCGCTGCACCGCCCCGACCGCTTCTGGCTTGCATTGGACCACACTGTGGACCCGCGGGTTAACCACTTGCCCAAGCAGAAGGCGCTCATTGAGATGTCCACTAACTTCGCCAAGACCCACGGGCTCACGAATTTCCAGCCTGCCAACACCACCATCATGCACACTGAGTTCGCTCGCAAGCGTGCGCAACCCGGACAGATCGTCATTGGTGCGGACAGCCACACTTGCAGTGCTGGTGGAATGGGTTCGTTCGCTGCTGGTCTTGGAGCTGGTGACGTCGTCATGCCTCTGGTCACGGGCCAGACTTGGTTCAAGGTGCCTGAGGTCTGCTACATTGAGTTCGTTGGTGCCCCGAGCTTTGGAATTGGCGGTAAGGACGTCATCCTTCACATTCTCGGCGAACTCAAGCGTAACACGGTTGCATTTGAGCGTTGCGTGTACTACGGAGGATCTGGACTCAAGTACCTGTCGGATGACGCTCGATTTGCTGTTGCTAACATGAGTACGGAGTTCGGTGGCATTGCTGGTGTGTTCCAGGCTGATGCTATCACTCAGCGTGTGTTGGAGGCACGTGACTCACACTTCGATGAAGCTCTGTTCTTCGAGCCGGACGAGGGATGCAACTACGCTGCTCACCACGTTATCAACTTGGCGGATGTCAAGCCACTCATTGCTCTGTACCCGTCACCGGATAACTGCGTGAGTGTCCAGGAGAAGCTTGGCATGAAGCTTGATGGATGCTTCATTGGTGCTTGTACCACGACGCAGGAGGATTTGATCCTTGGCGCTTTGGTGCTGCAGCAGGCGCTGCTGGAGGGCAAGCGTCCCTCATCTACCGGTAACCGTCGTGTTACCCCTGGTAGTCTGGAGATCATCGACCGTCTCAAGGAACTGGGTTTGATTCGTATCTACGAGGAGGCTGGCTTCACTGTCGGTGTGCCCAGTTGCAGTTTCTGCGTTGGTATTGGCGCTGATGTGGCTGGCGAGGACGAGGTGTGGCTTTCCAGTCAGAACCGCAACTTCCGCAACCGAATGGGCAAGGGATCTATCGGTAACTTGAGTTCTGCGGCTGTGGTGGCTGCCTCCAGCTTCGACATGGAAGTTGTAGACCCCCTACCGTACCTTGCTAAGATCAACAAGGACGACTTTGACAGCTACCGCAACTGGGTGGAGCCGGATGCCTCCACCCCGTCGCCAGCCAAGGCCACCAAGTCCTATAAGGTGACAGAGCCTAAGCCGGTGCTTGCCACTGGTGACGATGATGAGACTGTGCAGCAGGCCAAGGAACAGGCTGCTGTGGCTGAGCTGGAGGCTGCTCTGCCGCCCAAATTCAGCGGTAAGGTGCAGGTTTTCGGCGACAACATCGATACCGATGCCGTGATCCCGGCTCAGTTCATGGGTCTCAACAAGTCGTCGCCGCTGTGGCCTGCTGAGTGCGAGACGGAGCTGGACGTGCTGGCTGCCAAGTCGTTCGCTTACGTCCGTCCCGAATTCCCTCAGAAGGTCAGAGAGGGGTTCAACATCATCGTCGCCGGTACGGCTTTCGGCAGTGGTTCGTCCCGTGAAGAGGCCGCTATCTGTCTGAAGGCTGTTGGAGTGCAGGCTGTGATTGCCAAGTCGTTCGCGTACATTTACGCCCGTAACCAGCCCAACAACGCTCTGCTGGGTATCGTCGTGACGGACGAGAAGTTCCACGAATTGGCTGCCGAAGGCGAGGAAGTGACTGTGGACCTGCGTAACCGCGTTGTGAGTGTCAAGGACCACCAGGTCTCGTTCTCGCTCACTCAGCTTGAGGAGGCTTTCCTGAACGGTGGAGGTCTGAAGACTCTGTTCAAGCAGCACAAGGCGGATCTGTTCCGTGCAGCCATGCGTGGTAAAGCTCCGAAGGTGATTTCTTCGGGTGGTGTTGGCTGTGGTGATGGCTGCGGTGGTGAAGCAGCATCCACTCCGTCATGGTAGGCAGTACAATGAACAACAATCTATAAATTCAAACATACTACTTGTTTCTTGAAAATATCTTCGTGAAAAGACGCACTTTTGGATCAAGACAACATGTTTCAGGATGTGACGCTGGGGAGTGCACGCTTCAAGGCGAAGCGAACAAAGCAGTTGGCTGAGATCAATGTCCAAACGCTCGAGATCGAGATGTTCGACTGCGAAGCTCAAACGGACGCTTCTACTACATCGAGTTCCACACAAACTGGTCAAGCGCAACCAACAAGCAGGAGTAAAAGCAAAGAAACAGCTACGGATACTCAGGAAGATGAACGTCGAGGGCTCGAATGTCTGGCAAACGTCGGAGGTTTAATGCTCCGAGAAATGGCCAAGAACGGAGCGACCAGCTCCTGTTTCAGTGGTGCGACTCCTATCTAGCCTTTGCACAGTTTTCATGCTAATATTTCTTGACGTTGGTACAGGTCTGGAGAAATACCTGGAAGAGTCGGAGGAGAAAGATATCACTAAGCTTTTTCGACTGAGTTTCGACTATGACGCGTACTTCCAGCCACCAGGAACTGCGACTAGCGAAACTGGGAATTCGTCTTCATTGAGACTTTCATGCACGGGTGTATCTTGGAACGCGACGGGATCGGTTATTGCGGTGGCATATGGACGTTTTGATCACTCTGGTTGGTGCAATTATCGTTCTGCACTCTGCTTGTGGAACGTCTTTCAAAGTGATCTCAACCCTCAAAAGCCGTCACTTGTTCTTGAAACCTCGGTAAGCTCCTGATCTTTTCCAATTGATATCCACAACCTAAACTTGTGAATGTCTTGTAGAGTGGACTCATGTGTGTCGCCTTCCACCCGCAAAACCCATCGATCGTTGCTGCTGGGTCATTCAACGGAGAAGTTTTTGTCTGGGACCTAGAACCTGCCGAGTATAAATTTTACTCATCGGGTATCGGCGACTACTTCCACCGCGAACCAGTCACCAAAGTTGCATGGGTCTACGATATTCAAACAGCGGATTACAATGTACGAACTCGACAACTTGAAGCATTGTGAACGCTAATTCGTACCTCTTGTTGTAGATTGCTAGTGTCAGTGGCGATGGCAAGACTCTCTTCTGGCGGGTCAAAGATAAATTGGCGTTTCCCGTTGAAGGCTACGTCATGCACCTGCCACAGGGAATCGGCGGCGCAACAAGTGGTAAACCCAACAGCGATGACACTCGTTCTCCAGTAATTGGTGGCAAGGCACTCGCCTTCAGTAGCACCGACAAGGCTAGCCGCGCTTTCGTTGTCTGCTCGGAAGGTGGCGTTGTCGCTCGATGTTTCGCCAAAGCTCCCAGCGTTCGTTCATCAGACTTCAAAGGTGAGAAAAAGTGGACAGCAACAGCAGCTCGTCTTGTAAGCAATCTTCCAAGGTCGAAAATCCCTGCGGCACGTGGAAAAGTGGAGGCGTATGCGTCAGCTAAGCGAAGCAAGGAAGTTACGCTTGCCACAGTGTACGAGGCCAGACTGGATCCAGCGACAATATTCCCGAGTGCAATGGACTTTGTCTTCGAGCCACATACTGCTCCAGTGTACGACGCGAGTTTCTCCCCTTTTCGAAAAAGTATCTTCCTCACTGCGTCAGCAGACGGCACCACGCGTGTGTACTCGACGATGCAGCGTGAGTTACTGCTGTCATTTGAAGTTTCGCCATCTTCAGCGTATCTCTACGCCGCTGAATGGTCCCGCACACGTCCATTGGTTTTCGCTGCAGCGAGTGAAGACGGGAATGTTTATGTCTTCGATCTCAAAGTTGATCGTGTGAGTCCTGTGCTGGTTCTAAGTGGCAAAGATCCAGCCACGGGATCTGCAACAACCACAGAGACGTCAACAAAAGGGTCAACGACGAAGACAACAGCAGCCTCAAAGATAGCGACCACCTCCCCAATGTTTGCCCTGGATTTTAACCCCCGGCAACGTAACTTTCTTGCAGCCGGTGACTCTGCCGGCGTTGTACACATCTGGAAACTTTCGTGGCAACTCGCTAACTTCCAAACAGGTGAAGGTGAGTTACTAGAGGCGCTCGAACACTCTAACTAGGCCTCAACTCAAACAAGATTTCAACAAATAAAGCTGTGTCCAAAGCAGTCATACCACGTTTCACGCTGGGCTCTACACATTATTTTCTTGGTTTTCACTTTCTCGACTGTGCGAGGTTCTGGTGCTGCTGAATCGCTCTTCGTTTACTTGCTGCGACCAAGATCCTTGGCCGTACGGTGAGCATGCAAACTCCACTCCATCTTCGTCTGAGTCACTGCTCAATGCACAACATCATGAGAAATTGCGTATAAGTATTCACTATTGCACTAGCGCAGACAGATCAGCGTACCTGGCATCACGCGACGCATTTCCTTGAAGGTCTCCTCGGACATGTTGATGTACATGTCTTCCAAATTGGTCTGGAGATCGTCCTCCGCCTCCTTCATGACACGCAAGATGGCATCACCCAGACCACCAACACGTTGGATCGTGATCTCCTCTTCGACATCCTTGGAGCTCTGTAACTGTAAGTTGCCGTTCTCGAAGTAGTGCACATGCAACTGGATGTTACCCTTGACTGTGGCAGGGTTAGCCGTCAGATCCACCTCCCACCGACTCTTCCAGCGTCCTCCCCAGAAGTTACGCAGGTTCACACGCTCCGTGCACAAGTTGACCACCAGTTTCGTCCCGACAACGTATACACCCGCAGTTCCACTTCAACAGCAAAAAAGAAAGTTACGAAAATTGTAAACCAAATAACACCTCTAGACTGCCATCTCACCCGTGCATGTACTCAAATTGCAAATACGACTGCAGTGTCTTCTGCACTTCCTGACTGTAAAATAAAATCAGTCTACATTTCAAATAAACCTCCAAAATAAATAAAAACTCACCGCTCCTTCTCAAAATCCGTGACTTTGTCCTCAGGAATCTCAGCTACATCTTCCGGTACAATCTTCTGTTTAATATGGTCAAAGCCCACAATGCGGTTGCCGATAGGGTCCACATAATGAGCAGCATCCACCTCTCCCTCCTCACAGATCAAAATCTAATCAATAAAAAAAATATCAATAATTATCCCCAACATCTCTCTCAAAATGACGCCCTCCTCTATATCATAAGCTTATGTTTTACAGTATGACAGACCTTGTAATCCGCGTCTGGAACGTCAACAGGAAGACAGTTCTTGACGTTGTAAGCGTGCAGAGCGCCTCTCAGCGCCGCGTCAGGCAGCACACGGGCCGGGACGAGCTTGGCCACATCACGCAGCACTTCATGGACCTGTCCGGGCGGACTGGCGAGCAGAAATCGCTGCGCAATCTGCAGTTTCTCCTCGTCCGTAGCCTCCTCGTACGCCCACTCTTCCGCCATGATCAAGTTTTTTTCAGAGTGATGGTCTCACTTCACAAATCGATTTTAAGACTTGTGATTGGCTGATAATCTGTATTTGTCCCGCACAATTGAATATGGAAACGCCCAGTGTGCGCGTGCTGGTCGTCGGGGACTCGGGAGTGGGGAAAACAGCGCTGTTGTCGGCTATTTGCCGCTTGTATTTGCCCAGTTCGACTAGTAATGATAAGAATTCGGCGTTGTGGACCACTGGGTGTGACGTTCATGTGCTTTTGAAGCCATTTGGCCCTGCACAACGTGAAGTTTTCGTGGAATTTTTGGATGTGGGGGGTCATCGAAAATACGAGCTCAGTCGTGGAGCTTTCTACCATGACGTCCATGGAGTTTTATTCGTTCATGACTTAAGCAATACCAAGAGTGGAGAACATCTACGTAACTGGAGCAAGGAGTTAAGTAACATACAGAGACTTAAAGGCTGCGTGGTACCAGCTACAGGTAAAGAACAAGACCATCCGACGCTGCATGAACTGCCGAAACTCATTATTGGCAACAAGAAGGACCTATTGCCGAGAAATCATCGACTAAATACGACGTATTTAGGAACTCCAGAGTTTCGAACTGTTCCGTGCATTGAAGCGGTGAGTTGTAGAGTTAGTGTTGAAGGTGGTAAATGGTGATCTGACTTCAAATTCTTTTTGGCTGCAGAGTGCAGAACCGCTGTCGATGGAGCCGAATGCAGCTTTTGATACTTTCTTGCAACAGACTCTGGCTTTTGCCAATCGAGGAGACGGAGGGAGCAGCTACAACGGCTTCAGCAACAACAACGGACTCAGACAGACAGCGAATAGAGCAGTTGACCCGGACGAAAGCAGAACTGGATCAGGACTCAGTGCAGGACTCAGCAGTTTAGCTGCAGTGTTGCCTCCACTGTCGACAGGCTCGGGTAGTGCACGCTCAAGGTGGTGGTAGATGGGGGAGTGAAGTTAATGGTGTCCAGTCAAAAACTAGAGTAACATTAGATATGGCGTTGCTACTATGATACGACATGGGCCTGACTTGATCTTCCTCAATTTCTCTTTTCAGGACGTGAAGGTCTTCTTTTTACATGCTCAAAATTCGACGGAGCCGCGGCTGTTGAAAGAAACGTTGTCCCCGCGCGACGGCTTGTTCTTACCTGGCGTTGCTGCGCTGCCACTGCTGGTTTGTCTCTTAAACTTGCGTCCTCCAGGTCCGAAACTCTCGGCGTCTTCAAATTGACCGTGAGAGTAGTCGCTGCCGATGGACCGACTCGAACCGTGAGTGAGTACAGCTCCAAGCTCTGTAGACTTGGCGCTCTCGAAGGCTTCGGCGTCGAAAGTCTCGTAGCTTCGACCACTCTCTATCGAATTCGAAGGCGATGAGAATGGTGAAGAAGCGATTGCGGAGGAGTTCGGAGACAGCACACTACCAACCAGCAATCCAGAGGGTCGAGCCGGGCCTGAAGCGTACGATTCCTGTGCTGCCATCGCCCTAGGCATTTGAATAGTACCTAACGAATCAGCTGCACTTCCTGCTGACGAGTCAGGACCCACACTGATCCGGGAGTGCACCATGTCGTTTGTATCTGCTGATCGCAGGGCATCGATTCGAGACTGCAAGGTGCCTCCTGAAGCTCCTGATCCTGATCCAGCACTAGCTCGTGCCTCGGACGGACTGGGTGGTGCACGCGTGTATCTTGGAACCACAACTGGTGCTGGAATTTGCTCATGTTCGCTGTTTGATGTGGGCTGATTGTGCAGCCTCACGCCGTTTTTCCTGTTGGCCTTCAAACTCTTCGAAGCAGACGGAGATGTCACGGACATGAATGGTACACCATCAGGGCCTCCACCAGTCGGGTACGGGTCGTCGTAGCGCATGCTGTCCGGGTAGTTAGTGCTCGTATGCGGCTCGTAACCAAAGCTACCAGAGCTGAGCCGGGGTGCGTTGGCTTCGTAGCCATGACTCAATGGACTGCGATTCTGACTGGGATTGAACCACTTGGATGGAGCCTGATAACGTGCCTGATCAGGAGTTTGGCGACCGGATTGACCTGCTGCTTGATGCTCCGCTGGATGAGGAGGATACGGCTTTGCGAATTGCTGGTTATGAATCTGCGACGGATTCTCCCTGTAGCCATTAGCAGCTACTTGTGGTCCAAGATTCTTCCGGTTAGGAGGAGGAGCCAAGGGCACAGCCGTCACTTGCTTCGAGTAACCGTACGCTGGCGGTTGGTAGCCGTTAGCTGAGCCATTGTTCATGTTGGCCTGTTGCGCCAATTGCGCCTGTTGATAGCGTTGATGCTGCTGCTGCTCAGCACGTTCTCGCTCCTGCGTAAGACGTTGACGAGCTTGTACAGCCGCTAACGCTTCTTCATGTCCTTTGCGCTTGGCTCGTTGCATACAGACGCAGCAGCAGACCAATAGCAACAGAATGAGCAGCGCCACACAGCCGATAGCGACCCACCAGATCCAATCGTCCCATCCAAATGCGCCCTTAAACACTGACTGTCCACTAGCCATGGCAACGGAAGAAGTGAAGAGCGAGGAAGTCCTTGCGCCTGCCCAGAGGGAGAGTCTGCAGTGGCAGCTCGGGGGAAAGGAAGAGTGGCTGTCTTTGAAGGTTCCTTCTGGCTCGCGACATGACACCCCGAGAAAATCACGTCGTAAAAGTGGATAGAAGAGGAGGTAAATCAGGTAGATTACACCGAATAAGTCCAGTTTTTGCAGCAGAAGTTTGAGTAGTACTTGATTAATGTATGCATCGTCTGTTTTTAAGTAAGCTTTACTCGTGCAGAGTTTAGTGTAAATCATGGTAAGATAATGCTAAAACGTAGTTGGAACGTAGTGAGCCGGAGAAACAGCGCCATCGGTCAAGCTGTTCATGGTGACGCACATGCCGATGCTAATGCCTACTGGTTCGCGTTGAACCAAGCAATGCAAGACCAGAAGCACCCTAAAGAACGTATGCTGTCACCAAGCGGTTAATGCCGCATTCGGTCAGAAATGGTGCGTCACCAGCCAATATGGCCAACAATCAAGGCTGATTGAGAGAGAACAGGCTGGAAATCTAGCAGCGGATCTAGCGAAAATAGCTACATAACATGCTGACTACCGATATAAATGTATGTGTGGATGTGTGGACGCTTTGGATTATGGCAGGGCAAGCCTTTCATGGAGTCTCGCACGCTGTTACCGCCATAGACCTGCCGTTCTCACCATTGCCGACAATCATACAGGGGCAGAGCTAGTGTAGAAGTGTAAAGGGCGGAAATGAACGTGTGAATTACAACAGGAATTGGGTCGACAATGAGTACCGACATTTTTATCAGAGCTCCTCTCCGATTGGGCCATACGCACACCCATGAATCTTGCCTAAGTGTCGTGCTCACTTTCACTTACCACCCAAGACACCAATTGGACCACTACACTACCCTGACCCACGTGGAGATTTCTCCGTGTAATGGGTCTACTTAGACCCACTAGATGGCGTACACGTGCGCTTACGTTTATGAGGAAGCGTGCAATTAGGTTAGACTTAATTTAAATAAACTTATTCAAATAAGTGTAATTAATAAACAATTACAACTACAAAATACCGTAAAATGAGAACTGTTACTGAATTTGGCACGAAGCCAACTATGGAATCTCCTAAAACTGTTTAATCTATTTCTTTGGGATCTGTCAACGTGTGGTTGGCAGAATATCTGCTTCCGTTAAGGGCATTGATTGGTAGAAATCTGTAACTTTCTACCAATAACATGCAAAAATGCACGCGAGCCACCCAATGATGTTGCCTGTCCATGTAGCCATTGGTGTGTACAGCACACCAAGGTTTGAGGTCCATTCCAAACCTCTAACACTTATCCTAGCTGTTAGAGTTACAAGTGGTGTAGCCATTTGTACGTGTAACCCCGTTACACTCCACGTGAATTCGCCGCCTGGAACTTTCGTCCCATGGTTCCGCATGAAGTCTATAGACACTACGAGCGGACTTTTCCAACCGTACGGCTCCACGACGGAATGCCGTTCATCCCTTGGAGTGACCTGCAGTCAAAGATACCGAAAACAGAGACGAGAAAGCTGGCAGACGCGGTTGAGGAGCACTTCAATGCCGAACGATTGATTGTCAGTGGACATACCTCCGAATTATCAACAGATCCTGTTCAAAACAACGGTGCTGCCTACCTAAGCCTAGAGCGCGCGCCGCATGATTCAGAAATGAAAAAATGCGTAAAGAAAGTATACTCAGTCTGGGACTCGGATACACCGGTAGAAGTCCAGCCCGTAGAATATGAACACAATCCAGGTCTATTGTACTCACCTGACGCAACACCTGGACTGTACGCACTGCACTGCGGTACGACCCAGTCCTACACCGACGGCCAGATGGTGGTAGTCAAAGAGTCCTTCGCCCACGACATCTTCTGTAAACTACGCTGCGTGGTCTCGCCACCACTGACTCCACCGCTTCCACCGCTGTCTCACTTCTTGACTCTGGATCCAGGACGTGCTCTTCCACTGGCGCAAAACTTTCGGTCTCCAGCTACAGACCATCATGTCTAGTAACTGGAAGTAGTATACTATACATGCAGCGGAAATGTAGTACCTGATAAATGTAGTACATTACAGCATCATTAATATCTGTGTAGTAATTATGTGGGCTGATTGACGATTTGGGAAATCCCAAAACGCCGCAGTTCACTCCACAATGCGCTTTTCGAGGCCGAAACTTGGTACGAGCATGTAAGACCGTTTGACGCAGCTCGAGCCATATTCACAGGACGACAGCGTGTGTGTACGGCGCACAACCAACGCATATGTGCTGCTAGGGGTAGCTTGCCCCCTGTCGCTTTGGGATCTCCCAAAGCGACAGGGGGTTCGTCTACGATTGAATGTAGCCATGCGGCTATCTGGCGGTCTACGACCTTTCACGACCTTGTGGGAAAGATACGCTTATCATTTGGCACATAATGGCAGAAGAAGGAGACGAAGGCGCGGTTTTAGCGTTCCTGCTAGGCTCAACGCCATCCCTGGACACGGAAACCAGGACCGAAGCTGTTGAGGAAGAGCCAGAGACCGAAGCCAGTGCCGTCACGGAGACCATCACGATGTGCCAGTCCGAGACAGGTACTTTACAGTCAGGGAACGTTGAAGAGGATGACCCAGAAGAGAGTACCGGTAAGGCAAAAGATGGCAAGGATCTGGACAAGATGGAGTCTAGGGGAAGCGACGGAACGAAGCTTGCTGAGCTGCACCAGCTTGACAAGAAGAGATCACTGGGGAAAGATATCAAGAAGCAAAAGCTGAGTATTTTACCAGTAGCAACGCCGTCGAAGATTTCCAAAGTATGTCGAAAGTCGACTGGGGGCATCACTGCAAAGATGAATCCAGCGAGGATGAGAAAGAATCTGTCAGCGGAGAAGGTGGAGGGCGTCCCGACACCGGAAGAGATCCTTTTCGTCGGCTGCGTCGTCATCGTGTTGATCGCGTACCTGGTTGCGTGCGTGTACAGCTTCTTCCATCCGGTGGTTCTGCCTTTACCGGACTACAAGGAGCTGTATTCAGCGTACGATATCTCGAATGTTTCAGTGCATATCGTGAATCCCGTGGACAATTCGCTGATCACTCCGCAGGGCGTTGTATTCGAGTGGGAACTTGCTAATTTTCCCACGGAGGCGTTGAATTTGTACGGAGCAGAAGTGTTTCGGTATCAAGTGTCGCTGGATGGCGAGGTGATCACGTCTGAACTTGAATTTCTGGTGACTCAAGTGGAAGATGGCGACGCTCTTAATCGGACGATTCGCTTCCCCATTCCTCTCAGGAAATTCACTCATAAAAATGGTAGCTACGAAGCTGACCTGTTCAAGCTTCACTTGGAAGTTACAATCCCTGTACCTGGCTTATTCGATGAGCTCAAGACGTACGAGCAAGACGTCTACGTCCGAAAGCCAATCACCAGGTCGACTAAGGAAGGGGTGCAATTAACGCTAACGTTGCCTGTTGACGGTACGATTTTCGAGCACAGGCAGCCTATTGTCCTGGAATACACAGCAGTGAATGTACACACGTTGGACGTGCTGCTGGGCGACGGTATCTTCACGAGGAAAACGTTTGTGAACGATGGCAATATGCTGCTACGTGGGCTGGGCGTGGGGCCGCACAAATTCGAAATTCGAGCTGTAGGCGAGTACGGTGAGATTGTTGCAACTTGTACAACGCATGTGGAGATTGTGGAGGCCGATACTGCATAGTGAGGAGGGCTGGTACAATAGTATATTGGAATGCGGCAGCAATGAGTGAAGTCGATGCTCGATTGCTTGCTTCCGTAGATGAAAATGGCGTGTTGCAAGTCAACATGCGGTATCTAGCGGACCTCCTTACCACCGAAAGTATCAGTATGTATCCTGCACCACCAGCACAGAAGTCTCGTGTAAAGATGGAAATGAAATGCATTATAACGCAAAGCGCTTTGCAACAATGGGCATTGGTTTCTCTCTAGCTCGCCCACCGAGATTGGCGCGCTTACTGCCAGACCTTCTTAGGCTTCCAGTGGAAGTTCTCGTACAGACGCAGGAGGTTACGCTCCAGCATAGCCACCGTGACCTTGCCTACAAGGGGAACGTACTGCACACCCTTGATCTTGAGCAGTTCGGCCTCGTCGACGTTCTTGAAGGACGCGACGTTGATGACCACCGTGTTCTCGCTCACCCACTCGAGCGGCAACTTGTAGCTCTTCACGGGGACGCCAGTAATAATGACGCGGGACTTCTTGCACGCCGTCTCCTGGGTTTCCTCGCTCGGGATGAGCTTTCCACGACGGAACAAGTACAGCGAGTCGATGTCGGCACTGTACACGTCGGCGCCGTCATTGGCGAGCATAGCGGCCAGTGGACGGCCCACAATGTCACTGCGGTTGATCACCGTGATGTTGACACCAGCCAAGTGGTCACCGGTAGGCTTGGACTTGTCGTAGATGCCAATGTGCTCAAGAATCTTGACAATGGCCAGAGGAGTGCAGGGCAGCACACATTTCTGTGTCTTTTCGTCATCCACGTAGCGGATGTTGCGGTACAAGTTGCCGCGGTAGAACTGGCACAAACCTTCCACGTCCTTCTTGATGCTGATGCTGTCGCGAAGGAAATCGTCCATGGTGCCACCGAAGAAGCTCGGGAACGGACCAAAGCACGGGTAGTACACTAGGATACCATGCACTTCGGGGTCGTGGTTAGCCTTCTCCAAAGCCTCCAGAAGCTCGTCCTTGGGCACTTCACGCAACTCGTAACGGATGCCGTCACGGGCACAGGCCTTGCCCGTCCATTCAGCGTACTTCTTGGCAGCCGGGTCGCCGTGGGCCAGGAGACCCACGAGCTTAGGGCCTGCACCACCCATTTCATTGTCAATGTACTGACGCACAGCAAGGCTGAAAGGCTCAGCGATGGTGGAAGCGTTGAGCTTCACGCCGGCAGGAGAAGCGTCGGTCATGGTATTGCGTGGTTGGCGTGTTTGTGGACTGTGTGCATTGAAGCACCACCACGCTTTCGTCTTCCACCAATAAAGTGTTATTTGTGTGGACCACACAAGTTATTGTATACACATAGGGGTTAATCATTTTATCGGTAAAGGTAGTGTCACCAATGAAAGCAACTTTTCAGCAACTTATAGCATTTTAGAGCAACTCAATCGACACTCGAACGATTATACACCCGAGCCCTAAAATTGCCAACCGCTAGTTTGACGACACAGCCCACCGCATGAAGGCTTCGCTTCGCATGTCGATGCTAACTCGTTCTCGATGGTTCGGGAGGTTTAACCCTAGTCTTGCAGCACTGCACTTTTTGGCGAGTTACGTAGAGAAACCTCAGAGGGAAAGCCTTTTGTGAACAAATCGATACAGCCCAGTGGGGAAAAGGATCTAAAATGACGCAGGAGTTAGGCTCGCTTCACGCAGTTGCATTATCTGTGTATTTCTATTCGGAATGGCCGGTTCCTGCAATCTGGGATCTTATCCTGAGCTTGGCACTTAGTTCTCTGACTCATACTTGTCTAAAGCTTTAGTGAAGATGTCAGCTATCATCTCTTTTGTTTTGCAGCAGGATACGTTGAATTAGTGCCATTCTACTTTCTCTTGCACGATACAGTATCGTACGTGTATATCCTTGGACCGTCCATGAAGTTCGGGATTGTAGTATATTTTAGAGCGTTTTGCTTGTCCTTGTATAAAGTGTTAGCTTGTGATGTAGCAAAATCAAGTTCTTTGAGAGGCATTTGGAGGAAGATCATCCCTTGCATGCAGTGACACAGGGCAATATATTTGCCTCTGGTGTAGAGAGAACTACAGTGTGGTGCTTGCGCGAAATCCACCAGATAGGACTACTTACAACCATTGCTACGTATCCTCCAATTAAGTGTGGCAGTTAGCGTAGTCAGAGTCGCTGTAGACAATCAGTTGATCAGCTAAGATTTCCGTGGTGATGTCGGGTGAACCACTCAGAAGTAGACCCTATTCTGTCGATCCCGATAGATATTGAAGACCACGTACGACTACTTTCCACCGTTCCATACCTGGATTGACTAGGAACTGACTATATATTTTCCTGATGAAGGAAGGCTCTAAATCTGAATCCAACTGCTCTTCTCGGACAAGATTCAAGTGGATGCAACTGCCGGAGTTTTGGCGAGCCGTCCGTTGAGCGACTTGAATCCTCAGGCAGAGTTCTCCGTGCAGTCGTAGTTCATTTCGGTTCAAGATTCACAGCGAGCAGGCCATGCATTAACCCTCGACCGTCGTCTCCTGCGACAGCTCAGCGCCGTCCGTCATGACCAAGAGTTCCACAACGATGCTTACGGCGCGCGCCACGTTTTCAACCCGTCCACCATCCCATGGGAGTTGCCACTCGGCACCTTGCTCATACAAAGCCCCTCATGACAGTGGATCTCAACCGAAATGAAGTGAGTCACTTTGCTCCAGTTGAAGGTTGCCGAGGAAGCAGGGCAGCAGAGCTTGTCAGGTAGAGGAGGAAAGCGTAGTTTCCCGATGCCGTTGTAAGTCTATAGATAGGATCGGCGAGAGGTTGAAGAGCACGCACGAATGTCGCTCATTCTCAATTTCTCCGCGCCGCAGATAAGAGCCTCTAAGGAAACCTTCTCGGGTAACCACCAATTATGAAGCCAACCTATGATTATCTCAGGCCAGGGACCTTCAACGTTGTTGGGTTTGCGTACGGAAAGGTTGGAGTTGCCCCCAGAAGCGGAAACGTGAAGGTTAGACTGGTTGCTAGTGGAAGATGGGTGGATGAAGCGATGCAGACAGTTGAGTTATCTGAAGCGGAAATCCTCCCTCGAGCGGTGACGGAAGGCGAAGCATTAGATGGTGCCGGCACCTTTGTCGGTGGTGTGATATGCACCACACGTGTTCGCAAAGGAGGTGCTCGCGTGTGGGATTATGGGCTGGTCGTTGGTTACCGCTAGGATATCGATCAGAAACAAGGGCGACTAGACGTCAACTTTGGCGGAGACGACACAGCTATTGTGCATGGCCCAATGTTGATTCAAGACATAGCCGTTGAGATCTATGCATTACAACCTTGCAGAGGCCGAAGCACAAGTCTCGTAATGTTGCAGGAGATGAAGCAGCTACACGAGAACGTGTACAATAAATTCAATGGCATCGGCGTAACAGCTACCCGCGATACAAGAATGTTACTGGGCGATGTCGATGGAAAACAGATTGACGAATCCAGAATGCTACCATTGCTGGATATATCAAGCTTTGAGATTCTCAAGTAGCCGTACGGAACATATTAGATTACGTGTTCTACAAGGAAGGGGTCGAACGGCACCTACTGGTATGGTCTTTGGTGCTTCAATATTTGATGAAGCTCCCTCTCAAACCGAGTCAGATGCTCCGGCAAGGCGTTCTCCACCCCTCGATTCTGAGTTCGTTTTGAGTGACGGCCTCAGTGTAATGGGTCTACTTAGACCCACTAGATGGCGTACACATGCGCTTACGTGTATGAGGAAGCGTGCAATTAGGTTAGTCTTAATTTAAATAAACTTTTTCCAATAAGTTTAATTAAATCAATTATAACTCATTTAAACTGCAAAATACCGTAAAATGAGAACTGTTATTGAATTTGGCACGAAGCCAATTATGGAACCTCCTAAAACTGTTTAATCTATTTCTAAAGGATCTGACAACGTGTGGTTGGCAGAATATCTGCTTCCGTGTAGAGCATTGATTGGTAGAACTCCGTTATTTTCTACCAATAACATGCAAAAATGCACGCGAGCCACCCAATGATGTTGCCCGTCCATGTAGCCATTGGTGTGTACAGCACACCAAGGTTTGAGGTCCATTCCAAACCTCTAACACTTATCCTAGCTATTAGAGTTACAAGTGGTGTAGCCATTTGTACGTGTAACAGGATGATGTGTTTCTCGACGCTGGATCTGGTATCGGGAACGTTCTCGTCCAGATTGAGTTACAAACTCAGGCGTCTTGTGTGGTGGGCGTTGAGATTCAAGACAACTTGGTAGCTAAAGGGATGATACCAATCGCGTCAGCAGTTTTGGATCTTTCACATTTGCAAAAGATCTGTGTTGTCGCCGGAGACATTCGTGGGTTTAAGGGAAGCAAGAACGCTGTTGTGTGCGCTGGAAAAAAATTATCGTCAAGTCGGCCTGACTCGCTTATCAACTCCGCTACTGTTTTGTACTGTCATGACACCGTGTTCGAAGAAGACGATGTGTTGGCGGTTATCAACATGCGTGTCGTGTTACTTCATCTTCGCCTGGTGGGATTACCGACGTTGGTTTGTCCACGCCATCGACATCCATGCTCCAGCCCTTTTTGTAAGCGATGGGAGCTTATGAAAACACTTCATGTTCAAATGACATTGGGGAATTCACTCCGAGAGCTACACTTGTACATTAGGCGAGCGACTCCAGTCACCGTCGAAGAAACTTAATGTGCAAACAGCCACAAGGTCTAGCTAGCAAGGACTTAAACTTCCCTCAATTATGGAACACCCGACCCATACCAACATTGCGCCACAGTTTACTTCAACACATGATGAAACACGGTTGTTGAAGTCGTTTGACTGTTCTTAATTCTCTTCCTTTATATTTCATAAGTCCCCCCTACAATCTCATCGTTACCCCCCCCCCCCCCCCTCCTTATTTTAGGATTGTTTTTTTTGCCTTTACCCTTGCTTCCTTAGCCTTTCTTGTCCTTCTTTCTTGTCGTACTTTTGACAGATTCCACTTCCTCGTTTTTCGTGTTGATTTGCAGTACGGCTGCTTCCAGCTCTTCGTCTTTCTCTTCAATCTTTGCTCTGGCCGCATTCAGTGCTGTTTCCAGATATTTTACTTTCTTCTGGTAGCCGCTTGATAACCCCTTCTCTCCAGCTAATTCGGCTGTTTTGCTTCTGAATGCCTCCTCCAATTTTTCCTGCTCACCTTTGTCATCTTGTTGATCACTGGAGGCCTTGCGCTGAATCTCTAATTCTTCTCGAAGCGTAGTGGATCTCGACTTCTCCTCATCCCGTTCCCACACTAGCTCTTGAATGTTTCTTCAGCTTCCAGATGACTGGCCTTGAGGTCCTCCAACTTGGATACGTGGTTTGTCTCTAAGACCTTTTCTACGAGCAGCTGCAGCACTGCTAGAGGCCGTACTGGTCATTCCAACAATCGTTTTCTTGGGCCCACGCGCCATGATACTATTAGCAGATGCACCCGCCTTCTTCTTCGTTGTGCCTATATGCTGACCAGATGATCGTTGCTCTAGTCGCCAAACATCACGCTGCTTAGCTTTGATAGGTTTAGCTGTTGTCATCGGTTTAAGTAGAGCTGTTGACTGTGGTGTAATTTGTAACCACTAGATCTCCATGATCCTGATCTCTTGTGGTGGTTGTCGGCTGCTGTGAGGAGGGGAGTTCAGGCACTTTGACGGCTTTGAGCACCGACTCCGTCTTCCGCAGCTCTTCGTCTACCAATAGCAGCAGTGAAGTCCATCATGTCTGATGACTTGTTAAATCTTCGCAATTCGGTAGCATTTTAGGCAATTCCCGTACACTCCCAAGATATTCCTTTTGCCCTTGCGCTCTGACACCCGCCAACTGATGTTCTGCCACTTTGCATATATTAAGTGACTTTAAAAAGTTACTATCAATAATCGCACTTCATACTATTTGGGCTAGGGGTATTTCAGTTCAGCCTCGTTATATATTTCAATGCAAGCATAATCATTATTGCTGCGCTGTGATAGCGTTCAACCACACAGGCGACCGTATCCTCAGTAAGCAGCGTCGGTGTGGCTAAGTGATGGGCGGTGGCTGACAAGTTGCGTATGTGTGTTGTAGGTGTGAGCTGTGTACCAGGAGCTGCAGTCGGTCGTGGTGGCGGTGTGGCTAAGTGCTGGGCGGTGGTTAACAGAGTTGGTGCCGAGTCATCGAACAAAGTAGCTTGATAAATGTACATGTATCACAGCTGTAGATGTTCTTTTTCGTGAAGTAATTTATATCAACACATTCTGCAAGAGAAACGTAATATATTCACCAATACTCAACTCAGGTAACATGATATTGCATCACTAGAATGAGCATCATCACATGTTCAGAAAGAAGACATCGTGCACGGTAAAATAAGTTTTCTTACGTGATGATGGGTTCCAGCAATTTTGTTTTACCCAATCGCAACTTTTCTCTTCTTTTGACCAAATATCAGGCAATGAGATCGCAAACTAAAGGGGCAAAAAATGAACTTTTAACGAGTACGGTAGTTGCCCTCGAGTGCATCCTGACAGATTTGAACCAAGACGCGCTTACGGTACTGCTCTAAAAGGGCGAAAAATGCGACTTATTAGGGGTTTTCAAAGTGCTCATTAATGAGGATTGTTTTGCGAATTATAAATCTCATTTTTTTCTCACTTGTACTTCCCCCAAGTCAGCTTTGAAACCAGCTAATAATTAGTATCCGACGCCACGGCTTAAGGCTATCTCGTTGCAGACTGCCATATCCACGGTCTCCGCCGCCTTCGCGTTGTCACCAGCCATATCCACGGCTTCCGCGTCTGATCTTCATCCAAGATCTCGTTGTCGTTATCGGCCATCAAGTTGGTGTCTCCGACGCCAAACCCCCTACGCGCAGGATCTCAGCGGTGAAGCGAGCTCTTGGTTTTATTGCTAATGCGAGCAAGATTATACTACCGAGGTACTCTATAACATTTTATCAATAAAACCCAAAAGGTTCCTGATGGGTGTGTACCAAATGTCAGTTGAATGGGATACCGTTCTTGTACGTCTTGAAATAAGATGTTCACCGGCTCCGACAAACGTGAGATTCCCATTTTACAGTATACTTGGCAGGAATAGGTTCTCCTTGGTCAGCAAAATGATCGATGCATGACTTGAAAACATAAGCAGCCATCATACCAAAGCCAGATAGTTTTGTTTGTGCGGCACCGAACCCCACCAAGTCATTACTTATCTTTCCGACGATAATGTTGATGTGTTTTTGGCTCCTTTAGCCACTCCACTATGAACTGCTTCTGAAGCTGAGACGTAGCCCCCCCCCCCCCCCCCCCCCTTCTTCTACTGTGTCATCTTCACCAGAAGGAGCCAAGTGAGAGCGCCAAGGCGCTCAGAGTCAGTAGTTTATCGAATGAACGTAACTAGCGGGGGAGGGAAACCAGCACAAGAATTAGCCGGCAAAAAATGATCGCAAACGATGGGCCTCTGGAGGTCCATTTTTGATCTCATTTTTGACTTGCCGTTTGAGATAAAAAGATCAGCATTAACCCTATCGTGAGCCACCTTCCTTCATACTAGCATATTCGATTTTTCAAGGAAGCATTTTGCTTGAAATTCTCATCTCCGTCTGTTATCTGTGGTGCTGATGTGCTCGCGGAGTTGCTGGTGGCGTAAGTGAATGTATCGAAATTTCAGTAAGTAAGGCTGTAGTTTGCTTAGTGGATACTGCCGCTGAGCGACCTGTCCAACACACGAAAAAGATCGACATTGAGCTGTGCACACCAGGTTTATCATCAAACACAGCTTCCTAAAGCAAAAAGTGAGTTTTTTTTTTCACAAAGTTTTCGTTATGGTTTCACTAGTTGTGCACTCGACGATACGTGTGACTGGCTTAAAGTGTGCTAAGGTAATTGACGTATTTACCGCCGAAATCAGATGACCCAAACTTTGCCATCAATAACTTTTCACTCAGAACGAGTTTGACAACGTTTAGCACCAATTAGAAATCAGCGGGATTCGGTCTATTTTTGTGTTAGCTTCTCACTGGCTAGCACAATGTATTTTGTTTGTCATTTCCACTCAAAAAAGCTAAGCTTCTAAAAGGCTGGTTTTGTATTTACCGACTTGGATTCACTATGCCTCCATTTCGGCAAGAGCAGTACACTAACATTTAAACTAAATACGTATTTAGACGTGTAAATTGATACTAGCAATCATGATGCAATTATGGAGGTTATTGGATACGGTAGTGTACCCACGCAGCTTGCTTAATCGTCACGGGGACACCATTTCGAGTAAAGTTAGCCAGCTTCCCTGTCATCTTCACTCTTCATAGTGGGAATATCCCGCAGCTTTTAAACCCAGACGTTATATTCTTCTCTACGTTGGTGCAGATCTATGCCAAACTCGCAAGTTGTAAAGCGCGAGGCTTGCTGATAGCCCCCTCTCCGTTACCGGTAACCATTGCGTCGATGAATGACTTGAGCCGCAGCTTAAATGTGGCGAACACAGCGACATCAAGCGGTTGCAGTAGATGGGTACCATTAGCTGGAAGACAAAGCAGCTTTACATCCAGCCGTCTCGGTAATGACGGCTGAAATGTGTGCCGCACATTCGTTCATGACTAACAACAGTGGTCTTTTGACGTCAGCCGGAACCAAGTTCGAGAAAAACTCGAGCCACTTCACAAACAGTCTAGCGTTCATGAACGCACTGTCAGTTGTTGTGACGGCAGCACCAGGTAGCTGTTCACATGCTTCTAGTATGTAGTTGTCAACGCGTTGTGACTGAAAAATACCTAGGGCTAGGGCGAAGATAAATATATTACTTCGGATTTGCCTTTAATAAATAATACGGCACTCTAATAACTTATATGCTGTCCACAGCCACAAATTTCCCCCACAACAACAATCAGCCCGCTCGAATCGAGTTTCGATGAGTGACGGAGCAGACGAGACGGCAGACGCGGCGCTCTCTCTTAGGCGACAAGAGATTCTTAAGCGCAAAGAAGCCCTAGATGTAAGATAAAGCTATCTTTGCTGTACTTATAGGCAATTCTGTAGACTAAATCAACGTTTATTCATACTAAAAACAGAAATTAGCTACTGAAACATCGGAGTTGCCATCAAAACGGAGATGTGGCTTGGAGCGTTGTCTCCAATCTGCAGCTATGAATCCCCCGTGTCAAAATTCTGTAGTATGTTCTATTCTAACAGAGACGGTTTTTGACAATTGGGAAGCTTTTTTTGCCCACTTCGAAGCCTACTGTAAGCAGACATTCCAACCACTTCGGTAAGTCAACTATGATCGATGCGTGTTCATAAGACAGCTAACATCATTGTGTGTAGTAAACGGAGTAAAGTAAGTGCGAGCAGCAGAAACAAAACCTCACGTCGTAAGTGGAATTACGACACTTCCATGGGAGACAAATACCAGGTTATGTTTGTATGCACCCATGGATGGAAGAATCGAGCGCGAGGTGACACCAAATTTGAATCGCTATGTCTGAGTTTGAATGTATACTGAGTTACTATTTGTTTCGAAATTATTCAAAACCAATATTTGTAGGCAAAGGCGTCCGTCCAATCCAGCACCTCCGGTCAACGGGCTGTGCTGCAGAAGTAGTAGCTACGCAAAAAGTCACGGAGTTACAGGAGGGCGTATTCACGTCTGGAATTCACGTGACTCGACAACAAACAACGCACACTCACCCGGTAAATGCACGAATTTGGGCAGCATATGCAGAAAACAGAAAAATCAACAACCCAGAGGTTATCGGTATGGTGCGTCAGTTCCTTGATGCTGGAACGGCATTCCGACAAATTTTTAAATACGTCACGAACAGCTCAGGTACGGTTCGTTAATTTGTATTTTCACAGCGGCAATTTATTCATTTTATGAAAAATATTTTTTTAGGCAAACCCGTGACGTTCAAAGACGTCAGGAACTTGATCCAATCGATTCAGAGTGAACTGAGGGAGGAAAGCGTGGAGATTCGTGCTCAAAATCTCCTTGATGAGTTTGTAGCAGATGAACCCGGAAATGTCGCTCGCATTTGTGAGAACGGTGCCTCCTTAGCGACATGTGTCGTTTTCCAAACTGCTGGAATGAGGAAACTGTTTTCTCTATTTCCTGAGGTGGTCTTGGTTGACTCAACCCATAAGACGAATGACTTACGGTACAAGTTGTTTTCGTTTATGGTTACTGATGCATTTGGCAAAGGCCAATTTGTACAGCACTTTTTCGTGGATCAAGAAACAGACGCGAATATGTCTCTTGCAGTCGAGGCATTTCAGGAAAACAATCCTGAGTGGACTCAAGTAGAAGTCATCATGGTAAGCATTTCACTACGAAAAAGTTATTTTCTTTGGGAATTTACTAACAGGAACACGACTAACGTATAGGTGGATAACGATCTGACTGAGATTGGAGTGTTAGAGAAAATGTTTCCGAAGGCTCGAGTGCTGCTGCGCAGGTTCCACGTCTTAGTGGTTCCGGCAAATTAAAAGTAAGTGAATTTAACCAGCTATTCCTGTTCGACGTTCTAATGTTTGATGTGTGATTGCGTTTAGCCGATGCTCGATTTGATTTGAGTAGAGATGTCCAGAACGAGCTACTTCTACGTGTAAGGCAAATGGCCTATGCCAAAAGTGCGAGTAGGTATGAAAAAACTCGCAACGATCTCTTCCGATTACTCAACGATGAGTACAAAAAGAAATGTAGCCACTTAGTGTCGATGGAGACGACAGAGGGTAACGGAACTCATCCGTTTGTGGAGTATTTTCAAGCAAATTGAAAGTCGTGTACTGCTGGCTGGGTGGAATACATGCGTTCGGACATTCCTCACCTCGGGAACCACACCAACAACCGCATTGAGTCGGGTTGGTCGAAGATGAAACCTGATATCAACGTCAACACGCCCCTCGACCAGTGCATTGAGGTTGTTCAAGGAGAAGGATTTCGAGCGACAAACAAATGTATGTTGGGTTCATTTTGTGCCTATAAAGAATTTGTGAACAACTTTGAGCTAATGGTGCTTTATCAGGCCATTGGAAAAACTATACACGCAGAGTACGACGTCGAGATGAATGCAGTACTTAAAGCAAGCAGTCCATACGTAGCTTGTCTTATCGCTCCTGGATACCTTCACGCAACAAAGGTAGTCGTGACCTTGTTAGAATTTGCCGTGCTACCTGTTTTGGTACACTAACTTTCTGTTTTTTTGTATGTGCCTACTTGAAAATACCCTCAGATGTCGACAATTGTCGTCCACCGAGAGGAGCGTCCTGGTCTTTATCGTGTTGGAGATGACGGCTCAGGTGGATTCAAATATTCACTATGCACGGAGTCCTGGGATTGCACGTGTCCTTTTGCTAAGACAATGCTTCTCCCATGTGTACACGCAATTTACTTTCGCAAAATGGTACGCTTTGTTTTAAAATATCTATGCGAGCATGCTGACTCTCTACTTTCATTCGTTTTGTACTCGGATAGATGCAAGTCAAGCCCTGGATACCATTAGAAAAAATACATCCGCGGTGGCGCACAAGCTACGACATTATCGCGGAGATGGCTACACCTCCAATTACCAACCTTCAGATGAAGCGAGTAGAATTGAAACCTCAAGTCCTCAATGAGACGCAGAAGTGGAGTCGCTTTAAGGCACTTCAAACGAAAGTGACGGACATCGCGATTGCTAATGGCACGAAGCAATTCGAAGAAATCTATTCGGCTATGGAGAGTTTTTACAAAATTCTGGAGAGATCATCGGTGCCTCGAGTTGTTTCGCCTAGCTTAGACGGGAAACATGGCGGAGAATACCATGAAACGGGGTGCGTTAAACAACGACTTCAAATGACACAACCAACAGATACTGGAAGCAACGCCAGATCACCCGAACGTGCAATCGGTACCTCGTTACCCTCCATTTGCATCAAGACTGCAAACAGTAGTGGGTTCAAGTTCAACCATAAAGTGAAGATAAGCGGTCGCCCAAAGTCGACAAAACATTCCAGGACTTGGTACCCCAAGAAACAACCTCCTACCCACCCCCTGAAATTCCTGGATTTGCATCGGAAAATGAATTTGGCGATGATATGGATGCAGAAGAACAAGGTGATGTTTCCAGTTGGAAATATGTGACAGTAAAAGAAGTATGTACTGCTTCACATGCTGCCTTCACCCACAGACATTGGTTCACTGCTGTGATGAGTGTCCCCGTTCGCAATGTGCCCACTATGATTGTCCCGATGGCATGCCAACTCAAACCGTCAGATTTCGTCACCGAGCTACATATTTGTGGTGGTGGTGTCCTCAGCAAAGGCCTAGTAAAGATGGCTATGGACGCAATGGCATCGTACAAAACCGCACTAGACCGGGAGCGGTGCGCACTGAGAGAAGAGTGTGATCAACCTAGCTTTACCTATAGTCGCAAAGCGGTGATCGATTTTATCACCGAGAACGCAATCGGTGTTTTTTTTTTCAATCCCAGTCCAGATCGAATCCCCACTGTGTATCCTGATACTGTCATTGAGGCGATGTCCACCTTTCACGAAAAACGGAAACTCATCAGAGCTGTCGACACCTGTGCCCTGTGGGTTACCACAGAAGCCGAGTATCGTCACATCAGTACCAAACGTGTTGCAGCTATTCTTGCTGCAATTAAAGAAACATCGGTGTACGAAATGTGGAGGTGGCCTCGAACCAGGTACGTTTGTAATTATGGTTGTGCCGCACGGAACCATACTAAACTACTGCTGTCAGGTTGCTTTTTTCATGAACTCCTAGCTTTTCAAGGGGACGAGTGGCTTAATGACATGTGCATCAGGCTGGCAGTGAATACCATGGCTAAAACTCGGACCGATGTGCGTTTTGCAGATGCCAGCATGTTTCAATTTATCAAGCCTGACGATCTCAACATCAACGCCGGTCTCAGAGACGTTTTTCGAACAAGTCTGGCGTAATGTTGATGCCAATTAACGTTGGGCGACACCATTGGTGAGTCTTGGTTGTCGACTACCCCAAACGTGTCATACTCCAGCTTGATCCGCTGCAGAGAAGCGGAGGGTATCGTACACTTACTACGGTTTGTAAGACACACCTCAAGCCACTGATGAAAGAGGACTTCGAAAGTTTTTCCATCGAAAAAGGACAGATACGGCAAACTGACAGCAGCAGCTGTGGCGTATTTATCATCCACTTCATGGAGAGCTACATCAGCGGACGTGTTGTAAGGCAACTAAACAAGGCCTTGATCCAGGATATTCGGCTGACTTACTTCATCGAAGCTCTTAAAAGAGCAAACCGAGGTCGAGCGCTGAGTTTTTTCGGTAAACGATTGCACATACTCTTGGTGTATATAATGGAGGAGCTAGACGTAGAAATTTGTTGAACTAGGACTCCTTGTTGGTAATTCATTCATTTTACATTATACCGCTTCGAAGTACCAACTCTCGGTAGCAATTTTCTGCCTATGCATGCAAAACTTTACCAGAGCGAAAACAGTTCTACGTAGCATTGAAATCTGCGGCTAAGTAGAGTATTGCTCGATGTACTAGTCCAGAGCCTCTTAATCATCCTCTCGACGGCCGTTGATGTACGTGTTCCTGTTAGTAAATTCCCAAAGAAAATAACTTTTTCGTAGTGAAATGCTTACCATGATGACTTCTACTTGAGTCCACTCAGGATTGTTTTCCTGAAATGCCTCGACTGCAAGAGACATATTCGCGTCTGTTTCTTGATCCACGAAAAAGTGCTGTACAAATTGGCCTTTGCCAAATGCATCAGTAACCATAAACGAAAACAACTTGTACCGTAAGTCATTCGTCTTATGGGTTGAGTCAACCAAGACCACCTCAGGAAATAGAGAAAACAGTTTCCTCATTCCAGCAGTTTGGAAAACGACACATGTCGCTAAGGAGGCACCGTTCTCACAAATGCGAGCGACATTTCCGGGTTCATCTGCGACAAACTCATCAAGGAGATTTTGAGCACGAATCTCCACGCTTTCCTCCCTCAGTTCACTCTGAATCGATTGGATCAAGTTCCTGACGTCTTTGAACGTCACGGGTTTGCCTAAAAAAATATTTTTCATAAAATGAATAAATTGCCGCTGTGAAAATACAAATTAACGAACCGTACCTGAGCTGTTCGTGACGTATTTAAAAATTTGTCGGAATGCCGTTCCAGCATCAAGGAACTGACGCACCATACCGATAACCTCTGGGTTGTTGATTTTTCTGTTTTCTGCATATGCTGCCCAAATTCGTGCATTTACCGGGTGAGTGTGCGTTGTTTGTTGTCGAGTCACGTGAATTCCAGACGTGAATACGCCCTCCTGTAACTCCGTGACTTTTTGCGTAGCTACTACTTCTGCAGCACAGCCCGTTGACCGGAGGTGCTGGATTGGACGGACGCCTTTGCCTACAAATATTGGTTTTGAATAATTTCGAAACAAATAGTAACTCAGTATACATTCAAACTCAGACATAGCGATTCAAATTTGGTGTCACCTCGCGCTCGATTCTTCCATCCATGGGTGCATACAAACATAACCTGGTATTTGTCTCCCATGGAAGTGTCGTAATTCCACTTACGACGTGAGGTTTTGTTTCTGCTGCTCGCACTTACTTTACTCCGTTTACTACACACAATGATGTTAGCTGTCTTATGAACACGCATCGATCATAGTTGACTTACCGAAGTGGTTGGAATGTCTGCTTACAGTAGGCTTCGAAGTGGGCAAAAAAAGCTTCCCAATTGTCAAAAACCGTCTCTGTTAGAATAGAACATACTACAGAATTTTGACACGGGGGATTCATAGCTGCAGATTGGAGACAACGCTCCAAGCCACATCTCCGTTTTGATGGCAACTCCGATGTTTCAGTAGCTAATTTCTGTTTTTAGTATGAATAAACGTTGATTTAGTCTACAGAATTGCCTATAAGTACAGCAAAGATAGCTTTATCTTACATCTAGGGCTTCTTTGCGCTTAAGAATCTCTTGTCGCCTAAGAGAGAGCGCCGCGTCTGCCGTCTCGTCTGCTCCGTCACTCATCGAAACTCGATTCGAGCGGGCTGATTGTTGTTGTGGGGGAAATTTGTGGCTGTGGACAGCATATAAGTTGTTAGAGTGCCGTATTATTTATTAAAGGCAAATCCGAAGTAATATATTTATCTTCGCCCTAGCCCTAGGTATTTTTCAGTCACAACTGGACACATACTCGAACTTTCTCTTGAAATCGTAAGTGGCAGCAGACACCCCGAAGCAAAATGCTTCGTTTTAGAGGTTCCTATGGTACCAACTTTCGACAATACGCTTCAAAGCAGCAGCAATTTGCTTCCGGCAAAATACGAAAAACACCGAAAGGTAAGTCGTACAGCACCCAACGATGTACAATGCCACGGAGATGGGCGTAGACATGGACGCTGTATGGCGCAACGCACACAAGCAAAGACGTGGCTGCCTCTAGAGGGTTAGGTGTCGCAGAGGAGGTCGCTCCGGCTCCTGACAAAAGATTTTGCGCCAGGGGCTTCAGCTGCATCAGGACGGGAGGTTGTGCGGGACGCAGCTCGCCACGACAGCGCCACGAAGGGTTTGTTGCGCGGGGCAACCTGCTCGAGGAAAGGAACGAGCAGTGCAGGGGAAGTGTGCGGTATGTGGCGCGTCGTGGTGGAGCTGTATTGGGGAATTCGCGCGGGGTAAACTGATGCAAGCGTTGCTTCCTGGTGCCAAGGACGGATAGAGAGGAGACCAGCATGGAGCGGTAGCACGAACCCGTAAGAGCTGTAGGTGCATTAGAAAAGGTGATGAAGCTCTCTGATTATTCGTTTACGTGTGATTTCTGACATTAATCTCTGTATAAAGCCGTGCTGTTGCTGTTAGGCCTTCCTGCTAGTTGATGCTGGCTCTGAGCACGAAGCGCCTTGTTGGCACCACGATAGGTCAGCTTCTTACGCTTCGAGAGGTCAAGCAGCCCTCGCACATGCAGAGCGAACACAAGGTGTGTGCACACGCCAAACTTTAGATGATAGTCGCAAGGGCAATAACGACGCAGCACATCGACACACCAGCCTTCACCTGGCATACAGCGCACTTCGGCACGCGCTGTCTGGACGCTGAGGCGGGACGTGACAGGTAATGCTTCGTTGGTGCGACGGGCTAGCGGGTCATACACTCGATCGCAAAGCTCCGACGCCACGTACACATGGTCTTCTAATGCTATAGGCGCGTCATTAAGCAAAAATGCCACTCGAGATCGGCCCGAGACAAGCTCGCGTATCTTGTGAGCTCGCTCAAGTTCACGGGCACGTCGTACGAGGACAGGAGAAGGGGTGACTTCTGTGGCGAATGGTTTCTCCTTCAAACTTTCCGTGCGGCAGCACTGTAGCAGTTGCTCTATCAGTGCACCCATTTTGAGGCGCGAGTGCAAGGTATAGTCTCGCTTCAGGGCTCTGTTGTACTGCTCGACGGGGTTATTGGTAGTGGCGAAGCCTGGACGAGTGTAGAAAATTTGCCAGCGATGGAACCTGCTGTCCAGCCATTGCTTCTCAAAGTACGCAGAGAAGATCGAGAGCCTCGTGTCTTCCTCCCAGCCAAACAGAAGCTTCGCCTTCTTTTCAGCATACGCGCCTGCAGTAGCAGTAAAGTGCAGGTCAGCAATGTCGCGCATTACTCGAGCAGCAAGCAAAGGCTCCAGTGCACGTGTATTTTCATGAACCTTTGCCAGCACGTGAAAATAGCACATCAAGCTAATTGGTTTGGCTCCTTCAATAGAGGTGGAGAAAACTTCTTCGACGCCATTCAGTTGAGCTTCGTCCGCATCAACCATGACGAAACGAGGTGCGAGGTCATGCCCAGTCACAGATCGGAATACTCGTTTCAGCGCTGACAGAGCTTCTACGTATTGAACTTTCGTCCGTTGTGACGAGATGAACACAGCAAGGAGATGGAAAGTTCTCATGCAGTCGGAAATCCCGACAACAATAACAGGATAGTTGACCTGATTAAGCTTGAATGTGGCATCGACGTGTAAGACGTGAGCTGCTGGTACTTGATCACATCGTTGCATCAATTTCTTCGAGGAGAGCCCCACAACAAACGGATCCGTGTCGGTGCCAGTGCCTACAACCGGATGGCCATCCATATCCGTATTCCACGTGAAAGTGAAGCCTTCAGACAAATCTTCTTGGCCCGTAAAGCCCCTCTCTCGGACTAAGTTCGACACATCGTCCCAGAAGTCACTGCCGCCTAAGTGGGCAGCGCGATAATGATGAACAAAGCGCTGCACCACAGCGAGAGATGGCAAGCTGCCCTGGTTAAGGTTGAAGCGGCGGAGAAGTGCGTTTCGAATCCTCGTGGGGCGGTGGTTGTGCGCCACCATTTCCCTGGCAACCGCCTTCATTGGCTCCGTCAGCCGGATGCTCCTCTCCGGCCGGCGAGGGGATTCATGGGCGCCAGCCTCCCACACAGTCATGATGTTCAGCACAGAACAGTGCTGGGTTTTCCCTCTCCACTTGCAGCGAGTGTACGGGATGTCGTTGCCGCACGCCTCGCAGGAGCAGCGAAGCAGCCGCACCCTCATGTTGTGCGGCTCTGGAGCCGCACCCTCATGTTGTGCGGCTCTGGAGCCGCACACAGAATGCATGGCGCAACATCACTCTTCATGACAGCGGTAGCTTTGAACGTATCGAGCAGTAGGTTCGCGTCGTTGAGTGACAAGCTTTGGGCAAGGAGCATCCAGTCTAGTCGGCGAGGCATTCTTGGGCTTAGTAGGTGAGCAGGCGTGTGGGGGCTTGGGTGCGGGTCCGTAGACTCAATAGGAACGTAGGCAAAAGCCAAGTGGTTAGCTGTGGTGAATCGTACCGTGCTTCTAGAATGATTGGCTGGGGGCACTTGCAAATTTAGGTGGCGCTGTCACAAGTTTCAGTATAAATATGCTTATTTTGGTGCTACTGGTACTGTTTGTATACAATTCGTAGATTTTGGTTAGATTTGATACGTTGTCTTTGCTTCCTTGTATCACGATAGGGTTAATGAGTACTTTGAAACCCCCTATAGACCAAGTTTTGTAAAGCATAGTTTATTCCTTTGTTTCGCGAAAGGGTTAATTTCTTCACTGTACTTAGCCTTGCTTTCGTAACGATCTTAGCCAAGCTGGCTATCAAGCGTAACCTCCTCCGTAGACGCGGCGGTGGCTCGGGCTTTCATACAGAACTTATGCAAAGGAGTCTACAGTCCGTCCTGTTTGCCTCCTGTCAAGGCCAAGGTCTCGATTCGAGCTGCCTGCCTGGTACAAGAAGCTGGATCTGTCTAAGGTTCGTCTTGTACTGTCTGGTGTATATTTTAGCTTGTGGGCGAGACGACCGAATACAATAATGTTACCGGAGAATGATGTCCTCACCTCGGAAGAGATGGAGACGTTGACATACTTGTTATCTACTGCGTCTCCTTTTGCTGCTTCCTATTCTCTGGTACTGGGTCAACATTCGTCTCGACAGCAACGTCGCTATCCTTACGCATGTCGTGGAGTAGCTGCTGGATCTCCGACGCACAAACATGAACGTTTTAACTTTACCTTACTCATTGTGGAGAGCAGCACAAAAACGTTAGAATCAAAGCAGAGAACGAAAGCCTCGCAAGCTTTTAAGATCAAATTTTGGGACGACGTAGCACCAGTGATACAGCGAGAAGGTTAAGCCGGGTGCTGCAGGTCAATTTAGACTTTTAGAGGTAGATATCTTTAAATTCCCTCAGACACGCCCAATTCGTTCTCTTCTTTCGTAGACACTGAGAGTCCAGCTACCAGTAGTGTTGTTTCGTAGATCGAGCTTCCCCCCCCCCCCCCCCCCCCCCCCCCCCCCCCCCCCCCCACGTTCACATCATATATTTCCTGTAGTACAGGTCCTGTTCCCAGCTACGTCGCAGACGCTCACTCTTCGTAGTTCCGGGACACTGGGATCTGCAGCATGTGCATGAGGTTCATGACGTCTCTACGCTCAATCAGGTCTTCAACGAAGATGCCAACAATTCCATGCCGCATAATAGCCGAAAACTCGCTGTATTCCGAATCAAGTGCAGGACAGTCAACCAGCACAATCTTCTCGCCAAAAATGCACCTGCGCAGTGTTAATGGACTGAGGGTTGCTGGACACGTTCACCACCTGCCGACGCTCGATGGAGTTGAGATGAGCGTACTCTTGCCTGCATTTGGGTAACCCACAACAGCCATTACTAGGCTTGTTTGTCTTCTCGGACAGTCCATCCAGGAACTGCACTTCTCCATTGACACGCATACCGCTGATCTCCTGCTGACGGTTGCACAGAGCCCTGTGGCCCTTCACCTGCTTCGTCTTCTTGGATATCTCCGCGATCTTGCTGTTGAGCGCGCGCACGGGGGTGGTCGGGTGGAAACGACGCAGATACGTGACCCACTTCTGAGCCGTCTTGGCCGATGCCGGGTCGACCTTGTTGACACCTTCTTCTGCTCTTGTCCTCCAGAGTCGGGTCACGAGCATCATTGACACTAAATTCCACTTCAGCCGCCCGCACCGCGTCCTTCAGATCCATTTCCACACTCAACGGAGTGGTAAGAGCCACTTGGTTGGCATTGTTACTTGGCCAGTTGTTTGCCCTTGTTCTTGTCCTCTTTGCGCTGTCCGTCGTTGCGACTCAATTTCAGCCAAACAAACACCCACAGCAGTAGCTCCTCCTTGAACGGACAGTTACTGGGTCCTCTTCTCCTTGTGTTGGTTAGTCTCTCCAACTTCCGCTCCTGGCGCTTGTGCTCGCACTATACGCGCAATACCGTAGATGTGAACCCAGACCTTGCACTTCCTGTCAGGCAACACACTCCAATTGAACGTTGCTTCGTATCGAAAAAGCTGTTCTACTCTGATGTTGCATGAATGTTGACCGAGGTTACGGTCACGTTACGCAGTTCCGTTGAATTACCCCCCCCCCCCCCCCCCCCCCCCTCATTCTTCGGGATTCCCAGTATAAACCCTATATATACATCTTTGGGCAGGTTACATTATACCAGTCTGGATACATGTTATGACAAATGCGTGCACCGTTAGCAAATCCAACCTTCCTTCTTCAGTACAAGTACACTGTACATGAATGTAAGATGGACGGTTGGATCTGTTAACGGTACTGGATCTGCAGATCCCAGCGATTAGGAGCGATGTTGACGTAGACGACCGTGTGCAGACCCTGCACAAGCGCCGCGATTTTGATCCCGTAATCATTGCTTTATATCGATGGTGCGCTCGCTGCAAGCGCTTCTCCACTGTGAGACGAGGCAGGTATGTTCGTGAAGATGCCTTCTAAATGTATGCCAAGGGTTTCGGCCAAGTTTCGCCGCTTGCTTTTCGTTATGGGCTGGCTGAGTCTCCTGCACATATTGCACAAGTATTATTGCAGTGAATCTGTTGATCAACAGAGCCTGGTACATACGTGAATTAATCGTGCCGTAATCAATCATGTCAATACATGTACAGAAACTACAGTACACGTATGAGCAGTATAGTAGCACTGTACATTTTTGTCAGTCCAATACAATTGATAATGCGTCAATTTACGTACATAGCAGCATGAAAACAAAATTTACAATGTGGCAATACTACAGCAAGATGTTATGGTCAACGCGCAACTTGTTCGGCTACGTATACTAGTACTCGTACCGTGGATCCCAAACAGCACTTAAACAGAGAACCCCACTGGCCGAGTCTTACGTACAATCCATGAAGGAATCCCAACGATATACGAGTGTCGCTGTGTCTGACTAATTGCTTCTACAGATGACAAATACAACTCAAATAGAAGGCCAGTTTTCTCTCTCAAGTCTTGACTCTTACACTCTTGAGGTAAGAGTGTCAATGTGTCTGCTGTTTGCGGATTACGCTGTTTCCTGGTCAGTGGCCAGCTCTCGCACGCGGACACATCTGCACATCCACATTAAATGTCCGAGCGTGCGCTGACGATTCCGTTGTATCTTCACAGTATGTCACTATGTGTACTTACTTTGAAGTAGTAAATATGCCACACACAAAAAGCAACCTAAAACTTTACTGTGTGTACAGTTCAAATCTGACTTAGAAATCTTATATGTATGGTTAATTGAAGAAAAACATGTAACATGGCCATTCGACGCTTGTCCAAAACCTAACCTATAGGCGGACTGAATCGGACCTCTGGACTTATCCAGAGTATCGAGGAGCGCTTGGTGTGAAGATCAGTGATCACCAGCAGAACAATGCATCGTTAACAACACAAACGAGGTGTACAATAAACACGCGAATCTCTGTTGATACTAAATTAATCAATACTTCTTTTAAGTATTAATGAGTGGTCTGTGACATTAAAATCCTAGATACCTTGTTTTTATCACCCACAGACGATGGTGCTTCTTGCCTGTCTGTGTGCTTGCACGTCCTCCAGGGATTTCCTCTGTCTCCAAACTCTCGGATCATGATGCCATATCTCTGAGATGAACCAATAACATCCGTTCCAGAACTTCAGGCTGGCGTTTCAGGTATCTGTACCATGTAAGCAGGCCAAGGTGGCTCCTCACTCGTCAACTTTCTTTTCAAGACTCAAGCGCTCAATACTGTTTCTTCCCGATGCGTCTGACCTATTGCGTGGCTGTTGCTGCGGCTTTCATCTTCGCTTGCTGTGACGAAGTGGCCGCCGTCAAAGGTCCCCAAGCCATTGCTGCTTCAGTTACCCGTACGGATTCGCTGGGTGTTACGCGGGGAATTGACAACGGTAACCGGATTCTGAGAGGCGCTAATGATGTCGCTGATGACGAAAAGGACGATGACGAAAAGGACGATGAAAATGAGAACGAGGAGAGGGCCTCGTTCAAACTCGACGGGGCAGCGGAAAATTTGTTTACCAAAGCGGCAGCCAAGCTGACCAGGAGCAAGTCACTCGTCAACCTTGCAAAAGTGGATGATGAGGTGTTCCACAGTGCTGTCGTTACACGTAACTTCTTCACGCTCGAGCGCATTGAGAAGTTGGGCTACAACCCGGACAAGATGTTTTTGAAGATGAAGCAAATGGGCAACAACGCTCCTCTCGATGAATCACAGAAGGTGCTCCTGGAGTACTATTCGCTGTTCTGGAAGATCAAATATCCCAACTGGGTTAGCGAGGTCCCCCGTATGTTTTAGCGCGTCATTGTCTAAGACAAGGAAAGTAATAGCCAAGATTGTCGTTCAAAGACTTAGTGGTGTAAAACTCGATTCTACACTAATATCAATTCTATCGAATACTTAGGAAATTTAATGGTACTATTATAGTACTACCACATGAACGTAGAATATCAAATGACGTAACGTAAAGTTGTACATGTAGTACATAGTAGTAATAGTATCGATCTCTTGGAGATCATCGCGTATTAATAGTATTTGATATAAATAGTATTAATAGATCTCTTGGTGATCCTCGCGTATTAATAGTATTTGGGAGAACTGGCCTTAATACATGGAGTGCGAATCTGCAAGCAACACTGTAGAACGTTTTCGTGAGGCCTGCAGTACTGAGTCCAGGTTCTCGTTTGTTTTGCACTTGTCAAGGGCATGGCCTCCCAGCCAGCCTACGCATTTACAGAGATCCAGCTTCTGTCTCGAGTCTAACACTTTCCGATACGACAAGTCACCCCACCCCAACTTGTTCCTGTACATGTGCTAGTACGTAGAAGAAGGCATAATTGTATTTAAAATACAGTCTTGAAAGAATACTCTTACTCATTTTCGCCTCGGGATACATCTGCGGGAAGACTCTGCGTTGAATCACCTTTTCGCAGTCTTTTTAGTGCTTCAAGCCTCTGTTTCGTTTCATTCTACGCCGTCAATGCCTGTGGTCGCACAGCATGCATCTTACATCTTACTGGTACTGTTTGGTCTGGTGTCCCCGGCCCATTCCTATGAACAGTGTATTGTCAGCTATATGGAACCTCATTGGCAATACTAAATAGTTTTGTGAATCGGCCCTATCATACCGGAACAATGGGACTGAGATCTGCCTCCCAACTGACGATATTGTGCACTGCAGGGATCATATAATCGAACACGAACACGAGAACGCTGGTGAGTTGGCCCAGCACAGAGTCCCCGAGCTCCATGGGTGTGCGCGGCTTGTGAAGCATTGATCTTGTTGAAGCTGCCGAAAGAGCTTGTTTGTTGTTGTGTCTTGCTTGGTCTTAGCATATTGTGAACTGAGTATCCAACCTTCCCCTGCAGCAAGCCGCTTGTGTGGTGTGTGGTACGCGTCTTGCGGGTCTTTGCCGCCATAATACTGCTTGGAGAAATAGAGTGTAGGCCCGGTCGATGTGACAAATACCAACAAATTCTTCTTCAATGTACATTTAAGACCAGCCAGGCTTTGAATCTTAGTTTGTGCGGTGTTTGCAGGTTGCCGTATCCCTCGAAGTGCGCTGGTGACGGCGGCGCGCTCACGTCAAGTGCTGGATGGGCATTAACCCATGTGACGAGCGCAGGAGGTCAGGCTGCTTGGTGTCTATGCGAATACAATGCACATGTCATGTACCTGCGCAGTACTTTAAAGTACAAGATATGCAAGCAAGCAATGATACTTTGAGATAGACGGTGAGGCGTTAAAAGTACTTGACAGTATCGAGTACTTCCTGAGGCGTGAAGCTGCATGGTGTTTTTGGTGTACGTTCATATCGCGTTTGCTAGACATGCGGTGAAAAGTTTCACTGAAAGTGTTGACGAAACAAAAGGGGAGAAACACGATCCCCTGTTGCCAGCAGCGGCTGTCACTCGCTAACAGCGCTGTTGAGTGGTCTTGGTGCTTGGGTCGTGGGTGCGCGTCCACTTCTGACAGCAAGTGGACAAATTGAATACTTACTCGTAATCATTCAGCCATGAAACACAGCCGCCGCACAGTTCACGGGCAAACTTGGCATGTCTTTCAAAATGCACGCAAAAAATACACTAACGATACCTCTTTTCCCGCAAGACACTTTGACGGTAACCACGAAATACCAACACAAAGCAATCTTCCAAGTGACATCGCATGTCGTCGCCCTGTGCTCATCAGCAAGTTCGTCTCCCATCGCGCGTGGATACACTGTGACTGGTTTTGCAGTGTGTTTCAGCACCACGTTATGCTGTCACGGTGTAGGTTGCCGTCTGTGAAGCTGGCGATAGGCGAGACATGCGTTCCTCCTGGGCAATCCTAGTCGATGATGATGAAAACTAGACCGCGCGAAGATTCGATCAGAGTAGAATTTACCCCCGAAACGTGAGGGCGTCGTCGTCACACATCAACTTTGAGTTGAGGCCCACCGAGACGACAACTTGTAAGCACCGCGCAAAACTGAATTCTTGTCCGGTTGGTCCTTAGTGCACGTTGAAGAAGAATCTGTGTGCTACTATTTGTCGCATCGGTCGAACCTACACTCTCTCGCTTCCTCTAACTATTGGTAAATGAACAACACGTCTGACAAACAGTGCTGCTAGCCCAGCACTATTCACACATGAAGCGACACTTCTAGTTCGTTGAAGCGCAACCAGCAATACAGCGTGCAAGTGTAATCAAGACGCCAACAATTTTGAGGCTGAAGTTGATGCTGGTCAACTTCTATGTCGTTTGCGGCGCCAAAGACCTGCAAGACACACGCAAAAAGAGCGCACCACGGATCCAGTCGCGAATGGACATGGGCATGCGTACCAATGTCAACGTATGCAAGGAACTTGCTGCAGGAAGGGGCGTCGCTAGGTAGGATACTCACTTCACAATTCGCCAAGACCAAGCAAGACACAACAACAACCAAGCCTTTCGGCCGCTTCAACAAGATCAATGCTCTACAAGCCGCACACACCCATGGAGCTCGGAGACGCCATGTTGGGCCAACTCACAAGCGTTCTGTTGTTCATGTTCGACCACATGATCCCTGCCGTGCACAACGTCGTCAGTTGGGAGACGGATGACATCGATCTAGGCCCGATCATCCCAGTACGTCTAGCTCTAGATACTCTTCACTAAAACACTGTACTGACGTTGATATTTGTCATTTACAGGAATGGAGTGGAGATGCTCGGCCTGCCAATGACAAGAGCAAAATGTTCACACCACAACCTCGTGCTCTGAGCGCCTAGCTCAAACCTGCTACTGGTGAGATTTCCATCCCTACACGGAAAGCCAGATGAAGCACAAGAAGCAAAAAAAAAAAAATCTCTACATCGGGCAGTATTGACTTCCCTCTTTCAGCCCATTAATTTATAAACAAGCAAGCTTTTTTTTATTGTGCCATTCAAGAATATGTAGCCATTTCCTCTTGAAGTGTCAAAAATCCGCGAGTTCCATTGGTTAGATAATCAGTATTTTCCACCAATTGTCGTCGTTATTAATTCCGCTGGACAAGAGTTCTTGTCATTTTGTGATTCGACGGAGCATCAATTAGCTGAGAAGCGAATCAAGGAAGGGAAAATGGTCGCCTCGAAGAAGTCGGTACGATCTAAACCTACACAAACGAATAGGTAACATTCTTTAAAAAGTACTGAACAAATTACTATTTATCATGTACAGAAGAAGTCCTCGGACAACATCAACTCGCGTCTGCAGCTGGTCATGCGCTCTGGTAAGGTGGCGCTGGGCTACAAGCAGACGCTGAAGAACCTGCGCAGCGGCAAGGCTAAGCTTGTTATCCTGGCTTCCAACACGCCTCCACTTCGCAAGTCGGAGGTCGAGTACTACTCGATGCTGGCCAAGACTGGAGTGCACCACTTCACGGGCACCAACAACGACCTTGGTACGGCTTGTGGCAAGTACTTCCGCGTCTCCTGCATGTGCATCCTGGATGCTGGTGACTCGGACATCCTCCGTTCGATGCCGTCGGAGAACTAGTTGAACGGTCTGACTTCTTTCTATTATTTAGGAATTGTTAATTCCTAAGTAATGACACGACTTCTTTTGAGGTTCCAGATTGCATTTAAAGTTAGAGCCACGTTGAGACGCCAGTCACAGGATCATACAGATACGCTCGTTGGTATTCATCGCTCCAATACTGAACGGGGCTGTCTGCTGTCAAAACTTCGTTGTTATTCGGGGTTTCGTCAAGTGCAAAGGCACTCACTTCACTCGTGTAGCTGTCCAAGCCGAAAACTTGTGATGATTCCATTGAGTTAATGGAAATTGGTTGTCGGACAGCAAGAGTTGCAGCTTGGGACTCTTGTTTCTTCTTGCGTAGTTGGGACTTTTCCTCCAAGTATTTGTGGACGATTACCCGTTGCTGTCTGCGCTTCAAGTCTTGGCGTAGTAAAATTCGGTATTTGTGTAGTAAAACTTGGCCGTTGTGCTTATCGATTCTCCGTTTGATCATTCGTTGGATGATTCGAGCAGCAGAATTCTCGCTTTCAGACTGACGTTGCCGTTCGATGAGATCTGCTAGAGCACTCTCTCGAACCAAATTATCTTGCTTTCTCACACGGTAGGCTTTCCAACATCGTGCAATTCGATTCACTGCTTCTATACACCTCGGAAGCTCTTTTGTTAGTTGATTAAGAAGAAATCGCCATGAATCACACCGACGGCGTCGATACCAAAGTTGAATCGTTGTTGCAGCCGAGATCTGTTCCAAGATGCTCACAACATAAGGTCTTTGGCATGTAGAACTGGAACGAAGCTGGTTGAGACGTCGTATCCAGCGCTGAAGTGTACAGGCTGCTGCCTCTCGACAATGACGAAGGTTCACCGCTGTTATTCTCCATTTTGACGTAACAACTCCATGCTTGAGAAATCCTCGAATTGTTTCGCTTGCAGCAATTCTGCGCTGCTTTTCCTTCTCATACGCAAAATGACGTCTCCAAGTTGTCTGGATCACGACAGTAGCGCTTTTAGCGATGGGTAAGCGAAATTGTTCCCGAAAACTTTCACTGAGGTGTTGGGCACGTAAGTAAAGCGGGCGGGTCGACTTCCGAAGTACACCACGCACTTTTCGCTCCACCTTGTGTCGTCTAAATGTACGTTGTAGACAAGACGCTGCCAAGTTCTGGGCCATCAGCATCATTTGTCTCTCAGCCCTTGAAGCTTCTCTACGTCGGCCAGCTCGCCAACACTTTTGAATACGAATAGCACTATCGGTTTTCTTTTTAATCCGAAAGCGACCTTGGAATCCTCGAAGATGACGTTGAATTGATAGAACTGCGTCCAAGATCTCGACTTGATCGACTAACTTGTGCACAATCCCAACCAATACATTGTCTCTCCATTCTTGATAACCCCGCCAAGCTGTTTGAATACATCTTGCCTTCTGTTCACGACTATGATCCAACAGTTGGGCAATAGCTCTCGCTCGTGTACGAGATCGTCGTTTTAAATATGCTCGATAACTTCTCTGCAAAATGGTTGCCGCATTTCTTCGCTTAATAAAATCGCTATAATCTCTTCGACGCACCACGATACGTTGAATTTGACGAGCTGCAAATTCATCTCGACAATGTTGCAAGTGTTGGCGATATTTACGGTATGCTCTTTGAATTGTCTTTGCACTACGTTGCATTTTGTCAAGAGCTTGCAGTAAAATGGCTTGTTGCTCAGCAGCTTCTTTCTCTTCTCGACGAGACTGAAGAAACTTCGAAAATCGCTGGAGAGTTATAGCTGCAGCCAAGTTCTCTTGCTCTTGACAGTCGACAACCCGTTGTCTCCACGTGTTAAACCTGTCAGCAGTACGTTCAAGCGAAAGTTTCCTAAACATTGCGATGAGTTGACGAGATGCACTCAATTGCAATCGCTCCTTACGCTGAGCATCGAGTAATTTCTGGTACCATGTCAACAGTGCTTTCCGTAACGTAAAATTCGTCAAAACGTGAAAAAGTGCAGTCCTGAATAGCTGCTGACGCAGAGTTCGCGAACATTTCGCGTTAGCAAGCTTTAAAACCGGGAAATGGCCATGAATCCACTGGATTTCACGTTGTAATCGCTCGGCGTCTTGCTGCTGTTTGAAGATCTTCTGGTTCAAGCCCGAACGAAGTTGCTCGATATGTAGTTTATCGGGTATCTCCAGTTCAGAGTTCCCACCGCTAATTTGATTCGAAATATTCTTATCTGTCGACATTTGAGACCGTAACATCAATGGTGGCATCGGGTCTAGCTTCCTGCAGTGTTTCCGTCTTGCAACAACATCACGGGTAGGTTGACGACTTGAGTGCAAATGATCCGAGTCATTCAGTCGATTCCTATACCGACGGACACGATCTTGTCGTTGCATTCTACCATAGGGACTCACTATCTCTTCAGTTGGTTTTATCTCGTCATTGCGGCTTCGGTGTTGCGCACTCAACAGCACATTCTGTAGGGTTTTAGCAGTCAAAATACCTGGAGCTACCGATCCTTCGAGCAAAGTCGTGGCTGTATCCAAGCGAGCAGTGGTGACTACGGAGCTATTGCAGTGAAACATCACTTTACATGAGCCAAACAAAGTTCAAATTGTACTTCGAGCTATTCAAGGAATCGACGCCAGAAAAGGCTAAATTAACCCATTCACCATTCCGTAAAAATTAAGCCTAATACTTCTAAGGGTTTATTGTCAACACGCTTCCTGCCAAGAGAAGTCTTGGACGAAGACTCTTGGCAAGAGCTGAGTGAGTTGGTGGTGACAGAATGCATGCCCGACCAAACAGCTCGATAGGAAGAGGCTTTGGCGAAGATGCACGAGTGGAGATTTGCCTTCAGGTTCGGTGGTCCACACTGCTGTTGAACTTGCCTTTCTTGTCCTTTTTTTGTCCTTCATAGCCGAGCCAGTATGTGATGAGGCATTCGTCGACTAGCTGCGATGGCCCATCGTCAATGGCCAGTCGATCATCCTGCAGAGGCACGTGTGCAGCTCCAGTAGGAATGTCTTTGCTTCTCTTGGTGGTTGAATGGTAGCGTTCTGCCGTTGAACTAGCGGCGCTGAAGTCTGTGGCTCCTTTTTTCTGCTTGGTGCGCAATGCGTCGACGTCACCGGTCGGGATTGAAGTCCGCATAGACGATACTGTAAAATGGTGCTTGGGCTGCAGTACTTCAAGTAGTCAGAACGGCATTTGGTGCTTGGAAACGCAAGCGAAATTGTATTTCCAATGGAGCATGCGCTTCGCAGGAATACGGGGCAATACTCGAGCCAAACGAGTTCGTGTGTGGTTGCCAAAGAGCTCTACTTGTGTCAAGGCGTGACGCCTGCTGTGTGTTTTGTACGCTGAAGCTGACAGCTTGACCTGCAAAGCTGCTGTCGCCTGGCGATTCGCAAACGGCTTTTGGAGACTGCAACTTGCACTACCGTTAAACCAGCGGCGAAAATGCAAACAACCGGCGTGTCTCGTCGTCGCCGTTGCGCTGATTGATCGGAAGCACTGAGAACACCAACCAGGAAGTGCAAAGTGCATGGCAACGGCAGCGCTGTGTAGACTCCATGAAGGTTGGTCGCAACGTAAAATGTTTGGTAATCCTGCAAAATGGCACACGTTTCCTTGTTGAAAAACTTAGCTGGCAAATGAGGAGAATAAAGTTTGCTTTCTTGTTGTAGTTTAGCGAATAAATACGTCAAAATACTACCATGTACATGAGCACTACGCTCTCGAGCGTCTCCATCCAAAACTGACGGATAAATATGCTTTTGCGGTCGAGGGTTGAAGCCCTACTTCTTCATCTTGCCGCCGTGGCTCCAGCAGTAGCCGCCGGACTTGGGGCCCTTGTTGCAGCCCTCGAGCTTGCAAAGGCGCTTGCCACCATGGCTCCAGCACACGCCGTTCTTACGGGACGCGTTCAGGCACCCCTCGACATTGCACCGTTTGCCTCCGCCGTGACTGATGCACAGCCCAAGGCTCACTGCGTGCTTTGTGCAGCCTTCTTCTGAGCAACGGAGGCCACCGCCGTGGGCAATGCAAAAGCCTCCAGCCTTGGCACGCTTATTGCAGCTAGCCATGCCGCAAAGCTTGGCGTTTCCGGTGCGTTTAGCCTTGTCAGCACTAGTCGATCGGCTGATCGGGGTCTTGAGTTCGTTGAGTTGACTAACAGCAGCATCAGCTAGAAGACTGTTGAGTTCCAGCTCAGGTTGACGAGGCGAGGCCGTCTTGGTGTCCTGGAGCTGCTTGTACAAGTCCATGCAGTGCTTCTGCACCGGACTGAGGCTTTCAGCGTCGCGTGGGCTGGCGTCACGGTTGATCATCACTCCGATGGAAGGCAGGCGGGCCAAGCCCTTCTCCTTGAGAGGAGACACCTGCGAACTGAGCACGTCGCTCATGCCTACGAGGCGCGGCGACCACTCTGTGGCCGTTGTGGTGGCAGCAGCAGTCATAGCGAACAGACTGGGCAGACGTGTGAGGTTGCTCTTGGCGTTGGGCGAGGTCGTCGCTGGGTTCAAAAGCGACGGCGGCTGCTTCCACATGTTCATTTGTAGGTCCATTGGTGCGAGGATGGTCTCCATATTATTATTATTCTTTGCGGTTGTGATGCGGACAAGAGTGCAAAAGTGGGAATGGCGAGTTGCGTGTATGTCGCTTGGGAGTTGGTGGCGCACGGCGTCTCCGAGCGCAGATTTGAAGTGGGCGACCGTCGCCGACTGTCGCGCTTGAGTTGTGCCAGAGACGCGGCGTCGACCACTACCCTGATCACGTACGGTCTCTCGCACAAGTTCAACCTTGCGCCTCCAAGCGGAAAAAGGGAACCGCCGGACCAAAACGGTCGACGCTGTAGAGTGGAGGACGCCACGCCGGATTTGCTTGTTGTCTGCTGTTGGGCCTCACTGGACGAAAGGAAAGGAGCTCTACGCATACATGAACGCTGTAAGGCTTGCACTGGAGCTGTTCATCGATTTAGTCGCGTGGAGGAGCACGGCGGAACTTTGTGTTGGTGGTCTTTTCGCGCGTCTCTTTTTGCGGGATTCTGCATGGGCGCGTTGAAGTTTGCTGCCAAGAGCTTTTCTAGAGCCTGCGCGGACGTGTTTCAGTTACCATTGCTCAAATAGTTCGGTTGCAAACTCAGCGTCAGAGGTAAGGGTCGTGCCGGCGCTTGGGGCGTCCTTACTAGCCAAACAGACGCAGAATTTCAACCGCTGGAAGCTGGGGTGTCCTCGACGACGGTGTCACGGCGTCTCCTTACCCAAACAGGTTGTATTACTCGACCAAAAACAGAAGCCGATCGACCGATAGAGCGCAGTCACTCCTCCGCCCGAGTCTCTGCGACTTTGAAGTTCAATCGTGGCGCTGGCTTCTTCCGAAGAAGTTGGTGCTGGATGCCGCCACACAAGATCGCCAGCACCTTTCGGTCATCGCATACCGACGGCCGAGACGATTGCTCGCTAGATTGCTCCGTGGCGGCAAACACGCATCGGGTACATGTAGCCTTACAGTTGCGAAGGGTTTTTCACTACAGGCGCAACATTGCAGCGGCTGATACAAATGTGGCCACGTGGGTCTCGTTGGCTTCAAGTGCCGCAATTTACCACGCAAAAAGTGTTTACCAGCGATGATTTAGCAAAATCTGGTCAAACTTAGCGGCGGTTTTAGCCCCCCGAATCGTAGACGGTTCCAACAACACGGCGTCAAGGGCTTCAAGTGCAAATGAACTGCCGACGCTTTCGATGATGGAAAGCCGCCCGCTCCGGCTGCTGCATTGCTGCACGAGGCAGTGTGCTAACGCCGAGACGTCCTGATAACGGGCGTGGATTTCCGAGGGTGGCGATGGCGGCGTCCTGGGCTTGCACTTTTGTGCTGCTTCGTTGGCGAGCCGTGACGATGTCGACGCGGCAGTCGCCGAAAGCGCAGCAGCTGTTTTCTTCCGCCATGTGCAGTTCAACGTGCTTTCACGACCACACGTTGCATCCAAGCACCACTTTCGTTGGCATGGGAACTTCCCACTACTGTAGCTCAAGCTGCTGCAACGTCGGTGTGCAGCACTGGATTCTCTACCGGGCACTGGCCCAGTGACTGGAGGCATGGACTGCTGCCAGCGATGATCTCCTGCCAAGTCTCTTCAATCAGAGATCTAGTGAAACGCCTTCGGTAACGCAAGTTGCGTTTCAGGCCTGCCGCGCTTGCATGCTGCGTGCACGTACTGTGTGTGAGTACAGCTACTGTACGCTTTTAGCTACAGTGTGCAGTCATGTGGTGCACAGTACATACTGTATCTATGAGTCTCGAATCGAGTGCCAACGATAGTTGCCTTTTTGGCGAGCGCTTTCCCTCGCAATTGTCGACGCCTTGTTGGAAACGTTCTGTTGGAAGCCTGGCCGCAACCACTGAGTTGTGTGGTGATGGATGTTGGCGCTAGGTTACCTACTGGTATCGTTTTAGATTGAGGAAGCTCTGTCCTGGTAACCTACTACAGAATCTGTATAAATCTGAAGTACAGATTTATGCAGCATCACTGATGCGTCGCTGCAAATGCTGGAGATGTTTGATTCCGCTCCAACAAAAGCTTTCTAGCATTAGCACAACAGTCGCCAAGCACGATCAATTGTGAAACCCTCGCGGAAACTGCATTGTCCACAAGCTAAAGCGCATCAAATTGCAACAACAACAACAACCCCTTCCTTGTTTACAACCTTTAGAAACGTATTTTCGTACTTAATCGGAATACGATCTTCAACCAACGCGTATCTTTCATTTTGACCAGCATGAGACGTCGCAAGACGTCCAGCGCCATCCACGCTGTTCCTGCTGATGCAGCGAGTAGTTCAATCCGCAAACCCGTTGCGCTAGAGCCGTACAGCCTCTCCATTGGCGATGCAATTGCGTTAGCTATTCTAGCCTTTGGGACCTTGGTTGGCTACACTTTGACACTGTATCCTTCCATCGCCGGAGGGGACAGTGGAGAACTTGTAGCGGAATCCTGTCACTTGGGGGTCTCCCATCCACCCGGTTACCCTCTATTCAATATGATTGTCCACATTTTTACCCAGTACTTGCCGTTTGGGGATACTCCAGCGTGGAGAGCTAACTTTTTCTCGGCTAGTAAGCATTATTTTTGTTAAAGTTATCATACATCTTTAGTTGTTGACTCATGCTTGTGTAATTATTAACACGTTCTGCTGTTCGTTTAGTTTGTGATACAGTGGCGGTTGCATTCATTTACTTGAGTTTGTTGCACTGGATGGCACCAACGGGGTGGAATGGACGACGCATCGCAGCATTCACTGCATCTGTAAGTTTTTTATGGGGATTCGTTGAGTTTTAACAAACTTGTAACATTGTATGCTTGGTTTTCGACCATGTAGGCGCTGTTTGGGTTTTCACCGCTCATTTGGACATATGCAGTGGGGGCTGAAGTCTTTGCTCTCAACAATGCATTTGCCGCAGTGTTGATATTTCTACTGATACGGTATGCGCGTCAGCAAGACTTCAAGTCGGCACTACTAGGAGCGTTTACTTGTGGTCTGGCAATGTGCAACCAGCACACGATTGTGTTGTTTGAATTGCCAATTATCTCGTGGGTTTTGTGGAGTAGAAGAAGGTTCTGGTCGAGCGAGTTCATGCAGTTCACGGGGGCTTTTCTTCTTGGATTGATACCGTACGTCTACATGCCGATCACTGCGGTGTGGAACCCGCAGCCTGGTTCTTGGGGGGATGTTACGACTTTCAATGGGTTAATTCACCACATTCGGCGGGCAGACTATGGTACATTTCGCTTGTATGCCAGCAACGAGGGCAATGAAGATCTCTGGACGCGACTGTATCTCTATGGAATTGACCTGTCGGAGCGAGAAATCCCTTTCAAGCTTGTTCTCCCTGTTGTCGGTCTGGGTTTACTGCAAACACTGAGGCATAGTACGGGAATGAATCATCAACTTGGTGTGTTCATGGTAGTCATGTACACGTTCTACATGATCGTTTTCCATTCTCTCGCCAACCTTCCGATCAGTGAAGGGCTCATTTACGGCGTCCAAATGCGTTTTTGGCAGCAGCCGAACGTGTTGGTATGCATGTGGTTTGGTGTTGGGCTGGGGTTTATTGTCCATTTAGTCACGCAAATTGGCAAAAGCTCGAAGATTTTGTACGTGGTGAACACCAGTATCGTCACAGTTGCCTGTTTGGCACTACTAGGCGCTCAAATCTGGCAATGGCATGAACTGTGTGATCAAAGTCAAGCTTTTTACATCAGAAACTACGCCCAATCATTATTGGATCCACTGCCCCAAAACGCAGTGCTGTTCGTGAATTTTGACTTGCAGTGGACTTCGCTGCGTTATCTGCAGCGCTGTGAGCTCAGACGCCCGGATGTAACAATTCTTAACCTATCCATGATGACGTACAAGTGGTTTGCAACGAAGCATGGCCATTATCCGAACCTCCAATTTCCTGGATCCAGACTCGTTCCCTTTGGCTCGGTGGTAATTGCGTCAAAAACACTGTTTCCGATGACTTCCGGTGACTAATTTTTTTTGTGGAATTCAGGGCGATGGGTTTAGTATGGCTCAACTCTTAGATGCGAATACCGGTCAGCAACAGCGGACACGATTCTTCTTGGGTGGTAAATTGAGCTACAACGATCGGGATTTCAACGAGAAGTACACATTGGTGCCTCACGGATTGCTTGATGAGTTCCACAGCTTGTCAATCCCTTCTCCGCCACTGAAAATCTGGTATTCGTCTCAGCAGAAAGTAAAGAGGATGATTCGTGAACGTCTAACGGAACTTCCACCTGAGAAAATCTACAACGATGAAACGTGGGAATGGACGATTGTAAGTTAAGGCAATTGCTGTGAGTGAACTATCACTGACTAATTTTAATTCACTTCAGGCTCGAGATCACAGGATGAAAGAGCTCAACTGGGCTACATATCTGCTGGAGCGGACCATCGCAGAGGACCCTGAAAACCTTTCTTTATTGAGTGAGGCTACGAAACCTATGGAGTTGTCGTACCAATTCGAACCTCCAGAATTCTGGAGTGCAGCTTCCAACTTGAAAAACTTGGGGCTTGCGTATGCACAAATTGTCAAGTCCAGTCAAGAGTTTACTGCTTCGACAGATCCTTTTCTCAATGAGGTTGTGGGCTCCGGCGTCGAGGATCGGACGAGGTATCATCGGTACAACAAATTATTGTCCATTAGTGTGGACCTAACATGGTTTTTTGATACCACAGGTTCAAAGATCGAGCTTCGGCCAGGATGCTGGAAGTGTGGGCTGCATGGCTGCAAGTGCCCGAGGCCAAGCAAGACAAAGGATACGAAGCGATTAAAAGCGTCGTCCGTCAATTTGTCCCTGAAGAAAAAATACCGAACAATTCCAGTAAGCGCAAGAAGAAGAAAACTACAAAAAGACGAGTTGCCACGAAAAAGACTAGGAAGAAGTAGCAACCGAAACTTGGCAAAACACGAAGAAGTATACCATCAAGATCATTGAACTTCACCTGAATAGTTACTGGTATAGCTTGATCAGTTCGTCCGAAACTGCAGACGGCGTGAGCACACCCAGATCTGTGAACATCAGCGCGATGTATCCAGGCGGGGTGTAGTCGAAGAACGGGCTTGCAAAGGTCACGTTTTTCATCGTCTCGTCGGTAGGTTCTCCACCTGCAATATCACCGGAGATAGCAGCCATTTGCTTCTGCGGAACGTCACGCTGAGTCAACGGGTACAGTCGAGCGAACTTGTAGCTCTCCGCTGCCACGTAAAACTGTTTGTTCAGCGCCTGGGCGATCACTGCTGTGGAATACGTGCCGATCTGAAAAAAAAAAAAACTTCAGTATTTTCTTGAAAAAATAAGATACAAACAAGTTTTCCTACCGAGTTGACGATGCCACCGTTCTCTACCACACCCTCAGCGCCAACGATCACAATGTCCACTTGTTCCATGTAGTACGCCACTGCCGAGTCCAAGATCACCGTAGTGGGGATTCCCGCCTTTGCCAGTTCCTCAGCTGTACCCACTCTAAAACCAATTTTTCATTAATCAAACTAAAATATATAAAAAAATAAAATCCGCCATACACACCCAGAGGCATTGCTCCTGCCTTCCGTCACGAACACCGAGAAGTTCTTGGTCTTCGCAGCTTCACATAGCAAAGCAATCACGACACGAGATTTGCCGTGGGTCAACACTTTCTGCATACACCAAGAGAAACATGTTATAAAAAAATAATACCATACTCCTTATAAAAATTGTATTTTACCATTCCGTCGCGAATGAAATTGTGACCGACGTCACTAATGCGCTTGCGGCTGGATAGTGACGTCTCGGCGAAGAGTTTGCCACGGTCGATCAGCTGCGAACGGCACAGATCGAAGTCGTCGAACTCGAGGAAGCAGCGCGTCACATAGCGCAGAAACAGCTGACAGCCGGCCGTCGTAGCGATGGAATTGTGGAAGCGAGTGGCCGCTGCCTTGTCGTCGGAGGCCTGGAAGGCTCGCAATCGCTGCGCCGCCTCCTGCAATTCGCCCTCCATCTGCATCATAGTGCTAGCCCCACTGCGAGTGATCACGCCAGTTAGAGCCTTGATGACAGCTACAGCCACGGCCACATCCGGGTCCTCCAGGTAGCTGAGGAAGTCTACCACCACCTGAGGCTGCGTGTCCGCCATGTTCGCTCCAGTCAAAAAAAATGATTAGAAAAATAAAGTGGTGTGTGACACACTTTTTGTAAAAGTGAGTAGATTTTAGGCATTCTAAAATGGAGACCACTATTTGCAGGAATGATTTTACTTCAACGAGGAATGTAGGTGCGCGTCATTGTTGAAGTCAAATTGACAGCCAGCCAAGCTGGAAGTGCCCAAGGTCCGTCATGAAGGCACGAACCTATATGGATATTGTCGTTGGGCGGCAGCTCCAGCTCCAGATTCTCACTTTTAAATTGACATCCGACGCAGCGACTCGCAACAGAAACCTCCACCTTCCCTTCACTCGCCATGGCCAGTCTCACGCTTTTCGAATCCGTCGCCTCGAAAGTCACCAAAGTTTTTACTCCCTTCATAGGCGGAGCGATGCAACGCAAGTACGTCACAAGTCATCGTGCGGTAGTACAAGACCTGTTCAGTAACTAACTTTGTTATTGTTTGCAGCTCTGTTGCGTGTCTGGAATTTGTCAAGAAGAATGCAACTCGGAATGATCCAGCGTCCGTGATTGCCGCCATCGACTCGTTCGCAGCCAGCAACCCCATGATGAACATTGGAGTGGGGAAAGGAGCCATCATCGACAACGAGATCCGCCAGAAAACGCCACGAGTCATGGCGGAGATCGGTGCCTACACGGGGTATAGCACCGTGCGTTTTGCAAACGTCCAACGTGATACAGCTAACGCTGCTGGACTCGACTCGCACTACTACTCATTCGAGTACTCGCCGGAATTCGCAGCTCGCGCCCGCGAAGTACGTTGCTACGTTGGTCATCTCCACCCACGTACACTGAGTATTGTTAATTTGTTGTAGATTGTCTCGTTCGCTGGACTGGAAGACCAAGTGACTATCATTGAAGGTGCCTTCTCCGACCAGCTCCAGACTCTCCAGGGCAAAGCGGTTGATGTGCGTGCTCTGCAGAATTTACCATCATTTATTTATGTAGTTTACGAATTCTTGTTATGTTGGCCGTAGATCTTCTTCATTGACCACGACATGAGCCTGTACGTGCCTGACGCCAAGAACATCCTCAAAAGTGGCACTCTCCGTCCAGGATCGTTGCTCATCGCCGACAACATATTAATCCCTGGTGCTCCGGAATACCTCAAGTTTCTAGACGAACACCCACACCTCAAGCCTGTCCTACACAAAGTGCCTCTGGATTTCATGAACGGCTGGGTCAACGACGGCGTCTCCATCGCCACCTTCAAGAATTAAATCTGAAACGAAATCTGACGCGTTCTAAACGTAGTTTCTAAAATGATGCGTCCCGGCTCATAATTGCTGATGATTGACTAAAAAAAATCGACTTCTTTACAAATATCAAGTCAAAATTATTATCAAGAATCCGCCCGTCTCAATAACATTTCGTCCAATAATCGTGTTTCCTTTTTAACCAATAAGCAAAGCATTTTGACACAAAAGCATGGATGCCGATGCTGAGGAAGCGCAGGCCCTAGCGCTCGACCAGTTACGCGAGCTGACGCGCCTCCGCGAGGCTCGCACGGCCCTGCGCTCGGCCAACAGCTTAGCGAACGTGGCCAGCGTCCGCGCGCAGCTGTCCAGTCTCAAGCTCAAATCCGACATCAAGCGCTCGTCCGCCTTCGTCAAGAAGCTGCGGATGCTCAGCGAGAGCAACGCTGAGTCGCTCCTACGTGACGCGGCCGAGCTCAACCTCACGCGATACGTCAGTGAATGTGTGGCTTCTCTGGCTGATGCACCGCTTAAGCTGGTGGATCTATCGGCTGCTGTTAAGGTGGCATCGCTCCTGCACCAGCGCTATGAGGACTTCTCATTGGCTATGGTGCGCGCTCTAGTGAGCAATTTTGAGGCTTCATACGCCTCGGATGATAAGAGCAAAATGCTCAAGAGGCGGCTCATTTTACGGCTTTTATGTGAACTTTACCTGGCTGGAGTGTTCGACGACGTTCAGGTGATTGGCCACATCATTCAAAAAGTGGCGAGGAGAGAACAACCAGGAGCGAAGAAGGCTAAGGGGAATATGTCGATGGTTGGTGCTACTGGATCGTCTCAGCAGCTGGAAGTGCCGTTGCTTGTGAGCTTCGCGAAGTCGGTGGGTGTGGACTTTTTAGGCGTGCAACCGAAGAAGTACAAGGAGATGGAGAAGCAGCTGAAAGGGAATGAGGAGTTCCAGAAGTTTGTGGATGGATACACGTCTGTTGTACCTGAGAATGTGCAGCAGGAGTGTCTGGGCTGCTATCTGGAGGCGTACGAGATGATCTGTAAGTTTTACTTGGCGCAACACGCCACGTTCTTGAAACTGGAGGCTAGGAATGAGAAGGAGGAGGCCAATCGCGGAGAAGTGATGGACGAGCATGTGCAGGAGCTTAAGAACGCCAAGTTGCTGTTTGAGAAGCTGCAGACGAGCGTCAATTCGTTGGCTGATGCGTTGGATCGGGAAGTGCCTCCACTCCCAATAGAGGAGAAGGATGACGGATCGAGTAACGGAGGAATTCTAGTGTGGGAAGGAGAAGGTGGTGCACGTGAATTTAGTCGCGACGGGCCGTTTGATGATGAAGCAACACGCTCTTTTTACGAGGATCTGCCGGATTTACTAGAGCTGGTGCCTGCTGTTGTCCTGGGACTTACGGAAGCTGATGTTGCAGAACTTAAGAAGAAGAAAGAAGCCGCTGCAACTGCAGATGAAGAAGTGGAGACCGAACTGGAGGAAGTTGAGACTGTGGAGGAAGACGGCAAAGAAGATGCTGCTGATGACGTAGTACTGGAAGATCCTGAGGATGGAGCTAAGGATCCAGCAGTGGCTGAAACTGAGGAGGAGGAAAGTAAAGCAAAGGAAGAATCTGGCGATACGAACAGTGCTACGTCGACTTCGACAGGAACTACGAACAGCTATCACCACCAACTTGACGCGTACTTTGCGTCACTGGAAGATCTGGTGAATCGGGATCGTTGCGATAAAGCAGCGGTAGAGTTCTGCTACCGCAACTCCAAGGCTACCAGGAGTCGTCTCGTCAAGACACTGTATGCAGTGCCTCGGACTCATCTCGAACTTCTGTCCCACTACGCGCGCTTGGTGGCCACATTGCAGAGTGTACTGAAGGAAGACATTGGCGGTGAGCTTGTTGGTATGTTAGTGGGCGAGTTCCATGGCCTGATCAAGCGACGTAACCAGTTCCGGCTCGAGTCGAAGATTAAAAACATCCGCTTTTTAGCGGAACTGGTGAAGTTCCGGATTTGTCCGCCGAACACCGGCTTTCGTTGCCTGCAAAAGTGCTTCCAGGACTTTCAGGGGCACAATGTGCATGTGGCTACAACGTTCCTGGAGAATTGCGGTCGATTTCTCTACTGTTCGAAGCACACGCATGTGCGTGCAGTGAACTGCTTGAATGTCATGATGAAACTGAAAGCTGCCAAGCATTTGGATCCTCAACTGGAAACGCTAGTGGAAAACGCCTACTACATGTGCAAACCTCCCGAGCGTGTGGAGCGCCAAGTAAAGCAGTACGATCCGCTGTATTTGTACCTGACCAAGATGCTGTACCAAGATCTGAACGGATGCAATGTGAACAAGGTTGTCAAGACTCTTCGTCGGTTTCCCTGGCAAGAAAAATCCACTTGTGGTATGGTCCTTAAGGCCCTGTTGAAGGTAACGAAAGGAAAAGTCATGCAGATGAAATTGATCTGTGAAGTGGTGAAAGGACTGTCCCGATACCACGATGAAGTGCTGGTGTTGCTGGTGGACGATGTGTTGGAGTTTATTCGGTACGGACTGGAGGTGAATGACTACCGTGATCATCAACGAAGTCTTGGGTACGTGAAACTACTGGGTGAGATCTACAACTGCGGCCTTGTGAGCATGAACGTGGTTGTGGAAACGTTGTATCTCCTAATCAACCATTCGCATGACTTGCTGACTCTACCGCAGTACAATAGTGACAAGATCTCCCCCGCTCAACTGCTGGAGATGAAGAAGAGATTTCTACTGGTACCAGACATGCGTTTTGACCCTCGTGTACCTAGTGAAGTCGATGGTCCAACTGAAGTGTTTCGTATCCGTCTTGCAAGTGCCTTGATCGAGACCTGCAACGGCAGTGGGGGTGCTGGTGTGGCTGGAAGTAACAGCAATGAGAGAGGCATCTCTCGACCTCGTCTTGGACGATTCATGGTGTTTTTCCAGCGATATCTCTTTTCCAAGACGGATATCCCGCTAGAGACGGAATTTGTCGTGTTTGACCTCTTTGAAATGCTCTCAAGCAGTCTAAAGGATCATTTCAAGAAGTTTGAAACATGGGAGGAAGTAGATCAAGCTGTGCAGGAGATACTTCGTGGGGATATGGAGGAGGCGGAGCGACGTCTTTCGAAGAAGAACGCGGCGCTGCTTATGGCCACCAATGGCCTCCAAAGTGTGGCTGAAGATGCGACTTTGTCCCAGCCAGGGGATGATGACGACGAGTTCGAAGATGACGATGAAGAAACGGATGAAGAGGATGAGGAGGACGAGGAGGAAGATGTAGGCAATGACAGCGAAGAAGACGAAGAAGAGGAGGAAGATGACGACGAGGATGATGAAGAGGAGGAAGAAGAAGATGAAGAAGAACATCTGATCATTCACGACCGGGTCCAAAAGAGCGAGGAGGATGAAGACTTCGAGAAAGCTTTCAAGTCGATGATGCATGGGACGACCGATACGCGCAAACCTGCGGCTCGAGTGAATGTGGACAAGATGGCTATTCCTACGGTTGTCAAGAGCTCGGCTGCACTGACCCCTTCAGGCTCTCGAGGCGTGCTATCTCTCAACGCGAACGGTTCTCCTGATGGCGTTGTCTTTCGTATGCTGCGCCGTGGTAACAAGGGCAAAGTGGAGGCTCGTCAATTAGTAGTGCCTGAGGCGTCTTCGTTGGCTCAGCATAGTCACCGCCAAGAAAACGCTGGAAAGAAGGAGCAATCCGAGCTCAAGCGACTGGTGCTGCAAAACATGGAGCGCGATGATTTCATGAACGACGGACCTCCCATGGACGGAATTCCTACCTTTTCTGCTCCGCCTCGCCCCAGCGTGAACTACAGCAACCTCAGTTCGGGACAACAAGTTGCTGAGAACCGCATCGGCTTTGGAGGGGGGAGTGAATGGAATAACGCTGAGTTTGGACTGCGTCGAGGAAAGGGCTACCGAGGCGCCAAGTAAGAATGGCAGCAATTCGATGAACAGAAGCGATGAAGAAGGAGATTTTGTGAGGCAACATAAATGCTGTGAGTGTTCCCTGGCTCTGTGGTTGGTATCTGCTGGCGAACACTCGGCAGCTGTCCTACAAGCTCGTATTGTCAAGTTGAGGGTAGAACGATATCGACAGAGATGGAAAAGTTCCTTAAGCTAAGGCCGAAAGGAGCTATCAGATGTGTCAATCGGATTTTATCATGTAGGATTTACTCCTGGTAGAGCTTGCCTTGTGGATGTCTCTTTTCGCGCGCTGGTACATGCAGCAAGCAGCAGAACTCGACATCAATCGCGGAAACCAGTGGTTTAGGTGACATCTTACGGTCACTGTAATACCAATACTACATAGTACAAATGTACATTACTACAGATAGTTAAACCTCTATCTTTTTATAAATGACCTCGAGATCTGCAGGAATTTTCTAGACACTGTAAAAGAAGATCCTCTGTAAATTTATCGAGATTGAAGTAATTGAACTGGTTATTTCCTGGTTGGCTTTGCAATACTATTCCAAGACAGAATACGAAAAACACCGAAAGGTAAGTCGTACAGCACCCAACGATGTACAATGCCACGGAGATGGGCGTAGACATGGACGCTGTATGGCGCAACGCACACAAGCAAAGACGTGGCTGCCTCTAGAGGGTTAGGTGTCGCAGAGGAGGTCGCTCCGGCTCCTGACAAAAGATTTTGCGCCAGGGGCTTCAGCTGCATCAGGACGGGAGGTTGTGCGGGACGCAGCTCGCCACGACAGCGCCACGAAGGGTTTGTTGCGCGGGGCAACCTGCTCGAGGAAAGGAACGAGCAGTGCAGGGGAAGTGTGCGGTATGTGGCGCGTCGTGGTGGAGCTGTATTGGGGAATTCGCGCGGGGTAAACTGATGCAAGCGTTGCTTCCTGGTGCCAAGGACGGATAGAGAGGAGACCAGCATGGAGCGGTAGCACGAACCCGTAAGAGATGTAGGTGCATTAGAAAAGGTGATGAAGCTCTCTGATTATTCGTTTACGTGTGATTTCTGACATTAATCTCTGTATAAAGCCGTGCTGTTGCTGTTAGGCCTTCCTGCTAGTTGATGCTGGCTCTGAGCACGAAGCGCCTTGTTGGCACCACGATAGGTCAGCTTCTTACGCTTCGAGAGGTCAAGCAGCCCTCGCACATGCAGAGCGAACACAAGGTGTGTGCACACGCCAAACTTTAGATGATAGTCGCAAGGGCAATAACGACGCAGCATATCGACACACCAGCCTTCACCTGGCATACAGCGCACTTCGGCACGCGCTGTCTGGACGCTGAGGCGGGACGTGACAGGTAATGCTTCGTTGGTGCGACGGGCTAGCGGGTCATACACTCGATCGCAAAGCTCCGACGCCACGTACACATGGTCTTCTAATGCTATAGGCGCGTCATTAAGCAAAAATGCCACTCGAGATCGGCCCGAGACAAGCTCGCGTATCTTGTGAGCTCGCTCAAGTTCACGGGCACGTCGTACGAGGACAGGAGAAGGGGTGACTTCTGTGGCGAATGGTTTCTCCTTCAAACTTTCCGTGCGGCAGCACTGTAGCAGTTGCTCTATCAGTGCACCCATTTTGAGGCGCGAGTGCAAGGTATAGTCTCGCTTCAGGGCTCTGTTGTACTGCTCGACGGGGTTATTGGTAGTGGCGAAGCCTGGACGAGTGTAGAAAATTTGCCAGCGATGGAACCTGCTGTCCAGCCATTGCTTCTTAAAGTACGAAGAGAAGATCGAGAGCCTCGTGTCTTCCTCCCAGCCAGCCAGAAGCTTCGCCTTCTTTTCAGCATACGCGCCTGCAGTAGCAGTAAAGTGCAGGTCAGCAATGTCGCGCATTACTCGAGCAGCAAGCAAAGGCTCCAGTGCACGTGTATTTTCATGAACCTTTGCCAGCACGTGAAAATAGCACATCAAGCTAATTGGTTTGGCTCCTTCAATAGAGGTGGAGAAAACTTCTTCGACGCCATTCAGTTGAGCTTCGTCCGCATCAACCATGACGAAACGAGGTGCGAGGTCATGCCCAGTCACAGATCGGAATACTCGTTTCAGCGCTGACAGAGCTACTACGTATTGAACTTTCGTCCGTTGTGACGAGATGAACACAGCAAGGAGATGGAAAGTTCTCATGCAGTCGGAAATCCCGACAACAATAACAGGATAGTTGACCTGATTAAGCTTGAATGTGGCATCGACGTGTAAGACGTGAGCTGCTGGTACTTGATCACATCGTTGCATCAATTTCTTCGAGGAGAGCCCCACAACAAACGGATCCGTGTCGGTGCCAGTGCCTACAACCGGATGGCCATCCATATCCGTATTCCACGTGAAAGTGAAGCCTTCAGACAAATCTTCTTGGCCCGTAAAGCCCCTCTCTCGGACTAAGTTCGACACATTGTCCCAGAAGTCACTGCCGCCTAAGTGGGCAGCGCGATAATGATGAACAAAGCGCTGCACCACAGCGAGAGATGGCAAGCTGCCCTGGTTAAGGTTGAAGCGGCGGAGAAGTGCGTTTCGAATCCTCGTGGGGCGGTGGTTGTGTGCCACCATTTCCCTGGCAACCGCCTTCATTGGCTCCGTCAGCCGGATGCGCCTCTCCGGCCGGCGAGGGGATATGGGCGCCAGCCTCCCACACAGTCATGATGTTCAGCACAGAACAGTGCTGGTTTTTCCCTCTCCACTTGCAGCGAGTGTACGGGATGTCGTTGCCGCACGCCTCGCAGGAGCAGCGAAGCAGCCGCACCCTCATGTTGTGCGGCTCTGGAGCCGCACACAGAATGCATGGCGCAACATCACTCTTCATGACAGCGGTAGCTTTGAACGTATCGAGCAGTAGGTTCGCGTCGTTGAGTGACAAGCTTTGGGCAAGGAGCATCCAGTCTAGTCGGCGAGGCATTCTTGGGCTTAGTAGGTGAGCAGGCGTGTGGGGGCTTGGGTGCGGGTCCGTAGACTCAATAGGAACGTAGGCAAAAGCCAAGTGGTTAGCTGTGGTGAATCGTACCGTGCTTCTAGAATGATTGGCTGTGGGCACTTGCAAATTTAGGTGGCGCTGTCACAAGTTTCAGTATAAATATGCTTATTTTGGTGCTACTGGTACTGTTTGTATACAATTCGTAGATTTTGGTTAGATTTGATACGTTGTCCTATTCCAAGGGTACAGATCCCTACGAATACACTTGGCAAATTCCAGCACGCCCACCAGCTGAGAGTTCATTGAACAATGTTCAACTTTCTATCTCATAAATAAACAGATTTTAGTCGCTGCATACATGGAAACATGTTTTCAATCCCTTTAGCGACCTTTTCAACGAGCAAATATTCTACTACATGTAGAAGTAGATCTATTAGTTTTAAGCACGAATATTAGTCTTTCGTTTTTGTTTTGTGTTTTTGGATATATGTATCACTGAGTTCATGCTGACAACGAAAAGCTGTAGATTTAATCGTTTGATCTCACTAACAACCGTGGCGGAAGTTGCTAGTGAGTACCCGAATAATAAATGACTATTGATGCCCATGAAGCATTATTGGATTCACAAAAGGTAACAACATACGTTTTCAACACACAGTATCACGCTTCACGCAACCCCTGCTTGTCCTTCTTGTTCGATCTCCGTATACTATCCGTCTGGCTCGTTCGGTTTCCGAAGTTCACATTGAAAAAGGCCCGGAGAGATCTTGTGAAGCGTCCCACTACACATCATTATATCAACTTGGCAATTCACAACCGCTACAGCATTTTTGATACTCACTTACATGCAGAAGCAGGAACCACCGCTAGAACGTGGACGATGTTATCTTGACGATCTCGTGGCGCACGTGGGAAATTGAGTTCGACGCTACCCAGTTGAAGGCTTGGGTCCATCACGCTGTAGCCTGCCACAGCTCGCTCAATTTCCTCTTCTTCAGTAAGAACTCCCAGTGCGTGAATGTCTTTATCCGTGACTGTATGCCACGTTTCAGTGTTGGAGTTGTAGGATCGGTAGAGATCCATTTTGCTCCAGCGAGACAGGCCATTGTGCGTCTTGATGGCCGTCCTTAGCTGGTCGACGCTGCTCTCTGGCGTCAAAGCGACAGTGATTCCGTCACCATGGCCAAGTACAATGCAGTTCATGACCCTCGCAACCACTGGCACTCCTAAAAGGTGAATAACACCTATATCTCGTTCTTCCTTTTCTGGAAGGTTGAATTCAGCGCTACTCAGTTCAAAATATGGATGCATTATCTCGTAGCCAGCAACGGCTCGTGCAATTCCCTCTTGATCAATAAGAGCTCCGAGCTCCGAGCTCGCGAGCGTGTTCCTTTGTCACCCTGCACCATTCGTTGGCAATGGGGTCGTAGGCTTGAAAGAAACACAGTTCGAAGAGAGACAGAAGATCCTTGACAATCCATGCTAGCTCGTAGATTTTTGTTTCTGCTGGCATCTTGACTGTAATTGCGGCGCCATGTCCGAGTACGATGCAGTTCATGATCTTCGATAGCATTGAGTTTGTGTGTGATAGAGAGAAAAATGCGGAATGAGCTGACTCAAACTTTGTGATCTGCTTACAAATTGAAGTGGTGAGCCAATCATCTTCGACGGAATTGTTTTCTTTGCGAAAGTTCCAGAAATCTTCATGTACTATATACGTGTATCCGCCATCAAAATACTGCGCCAATGACCAGAATCTTTCGTTCTCCATTTTCCAAGCTCTCTCTCTCTCTCTCTCTTCAACACCCCCAAATATTATATCTTGTCAGTAATTTATCGTCCTAAAAATATTTAAGTCCAAAAACAATATGATTGGCTGAAAATCTGTGATGGCCATCCACCAACCGAGTGCAGCATTAACCATCGAGGATGGAGACGCCGCTGCTTTGGTGCGTTGATGAGCTGAACGTGGCGACGCGTCGCGGCCGCGTGGTGCGTAAAGTGCGTGAGCGCTACTTGCGCGACGATCTGAGCTGTTCACTGTCCAATTGCGCGCTGTGTAGCGCCGAAGATGACGTCAGCGCGGCTGCACACGTGCTGGGGACCACCAAGACGCTCTTGGGGGACAGTCCGCGTGACGGGATGTATCTATTACCATCCATGAAGACAGTTCTGCTGCAGATGGACGTTTTAGAGTTTAGTACCAAGAAGAAAAAGAAACAGGTGGACACTTCTGAAGTCTTTGCGGACGTTGTGGTGCTGGAAACCGTTTGGGAGTTCGTAAAGCGTCAAGACTTGGGAGTTTACAATCGTCTACGTGCTCTGCTGATGAACGCCGACCGACGCTTCGTCGTCTTTGCCAATGAACACCACAGATCCTGTTTTGTTCAGAAGAATCAGATGCTGCCTAGAGGATACTCAGCGGAGGACACTTCGGAGAACACTTTGGAGACGGAACAGCAGCGCAATGAACGAGCTGTGGCCACTGCTTGGAAGTGGTACGCAGCGCACTTGAAGGAGCTGCAAAGAAAGAATGTTAAGGTTCAATTCCTGGCCAATGACGCTGAAGACTTGAAGAGCGCAGAGCAGTTTGGAGTTACAGGAGGAAAAACTATCGCTGACTTCTTAAAACCAGTAGCAGATACGTACCCAGAGCTGCTGGATCTATTGTCCGCTTCGGCTGCTGAAGAAAAGGAGTTGACGGCTGAAGGAGTGAGCACTACGAAAGGACGAGGCAGAAAGAAACTGTATCCGGAACATTTATCCTCTGCGGAATTACTGGCGGGTATCAAGAACAAGAGGTTCTTCAAGGGAACGATCCGATGCAATCGTGACCACTGGTTGGAGTGTCACGTGTTGATTCACGGTGCGAACGGAGTGAAGATCCCGGTGTTACTACAAGGTCGAGAGCATATTAACCGCGCGATTGATGGAGATCTCGTTGCGATTCAATTGCTGCCGAAGGATCAGTGGAAGAAGCCGTCGGACTCGTTCGCTGCTAATGGTACCGCAGCTGCGGAGGCTGCAGAGGAAGCCGATGACAAGGAGGACGTCCGGCCGGAACCTGTTGGCGTAGCGGAGCCCACAGTCTCGCTGGAACAGGTGGCGCTTGTGCAGAGTGATGCGTCGCAGAACGCCAAACCTGCAGGCCGTGTGGTGGGAATCATTCAGCGTAACTGGCGCAAGTTCTGTGGCTCATTGGAGCCTCCTCGTGACGGCGCTACGCTTAACGCTTCCGGAAGCTGCCTGGTGGTCCCTGTGGATCGGAAAGTACCGAAAATTAAGATCCAGACACGTCAACAGGAGACGCTTATGGACAAGCGCTTGCTGGTGGCGATTGATTCGTGGCCTGCAGACAGCAAGTTCCCTTTGGGTCACTACGTGCGTACGCTGGGTGTGATTGGCGACAAGGAGACTGAGACGAACGTGCTGTTGATCGAGCACGACATCCCCTGTGATCAGTTTAGTGACGAAGTGATGCGTTGTCTGCCCCCTGAGGACTGGAAGATCACAGCAGAGAACTCGACGGGTCGTCGTGATCTGCGTGACCTGCCCGTGTGCAGCATTGACCCGCCCAACTGCAAAGATATCGATGATGCGCTGCATGCCAAGCTACTACCCAACGGAAACCTCCAAGTGGGTGTCCACATTGCTGACGTGACGCACTTTGTGGCTCCAGGTAGTCCTCTGGACGAAGAGGCTGCAGATCGCGGTACTTCGACTTACCTTGTGGACCGCCGTCTCGATATGCTGCCGGGTTTGTTGACTACCAAGCTCTGTTCACTAACGGATGTTGAAGACCATTTCGCCTTTAGCGTATTGTGGGAGCTGAAGCTTGTGGGCGACAACGACGTGCAGGTGGTTGACGTGCAGTTCTGCAAGAGTCTCATCCGCTCGGTGGCTTCACTGTCTTACCAGCAGGCACAGGAGTTCCTGGATGATCCCGATGCTGGTGGCGTGTACGGTCAAGATTTGAAACCCAAGAAGAAGAAAAAGGGTGAGAGTGAAAAGGACTTCGAGCGGCGACAATTGCTGGGCAGCGGCATCAAGACGTTGAACACCATTGCTACTCGACTGCGGGCCAAGCGAATTCAGGCTGGAGCTCTGACTTTAGCGTCTCCGGAAGTGCGATTTGTGCTCGACACAGAGACGCAGAACCCAATGGACGTGCAGATGTACACTCTGCGTGATACCAACGCGCTAGTGGAAGAATTCATGCTGCTTGCAAATATTACCGTTGCCAAGAAGATCGTGCGCCACTTCCCGACGTTCTCGATGCTGCGTCGACACCCAGCGCCATCCAAGCGGCAGTTTGATCTTCTCTGTAGTCAAGCGAAGGCTGTCGGTGTTGAATTGCACGTGGACACTTCGAAACAGCTTCAAGACTCTCTGGATGCGGCTGATGTGCTCGCCAAGGAATCTGCAGGCAAGAGGAAGCACGGAGACAAGGCAAACCCGTACTTTAACAAGCTCCTGCGAATTATGACTACGCGCTGTATGATGCCAGCCAGTTACTTCAGCTCCGGTGAAGTAGCTCCTCCAGAGTTCCACCACTACGGTCTAGCTGCTCCGATCTACACGCACTTCACGTCACCCATCCGTCGGTACGCTGATGTGGTGGTTCACCGTCTCTTGGCTGCTGCAATTGGTGTGGCTCCGCTTCCCAGCTACCTCGAGAACAAGTCGCATTTGCATGAGATTAGCGACCAGTTAAACCGTCGTCATCATGCCGCTCAACTGGCTGGTCGAGCCTCCGTCACTCTCCATACTGTGCTGTACTTCCAGCAGTACCCTACCCGGACGGATGCAGTCATCACCAAGGTCAAGAACAATGGCGTGGGCGTTTTGCTGCCTCGTTTCGGGATCGAAGGGATGATTTTCTTGTGCGATAAAGACGAGCAGGACGATGAAGATGTTGTCAAGTTCGACGGGAACAGCCACACACTCACGTTGGTGCAGAAGAACAACCGCAAGCTCCAGGTCTTTGACCGCGTGCGTGTTAAAGTGTACGTGGCGCTGACGTTTGGCAATCGTCAAGAGCTCAAGATGGACTTATTGGAAGAGGACGATGACGAAGACGACGAGGAAGACGAGAAGCAGAAGAAGGCAGAAGCGAACCTGAAAGCTGCTCGTAAAAAACGCAAGGTAGCCGCTTAAGTTGCAACTTGAATACACACGTACGTACGAACAAACATCCCGTTTTACTCGAAAGTGACGACCGTATTCAGTGAGAAGATCTTCAACAGTTCCAGCTTCTTCACTGTGGTTTGATGTCGAGCTGACCAACAAGAGGAAAGGCTCAAGCTTAGCTCACTTCACTCCCCACGTAGTAACTAATCTGACGCATCTGTATTCCGAGATCTTGGTGAGTTTTTAGCGACTCTACTTGTCCGAACCCACCTCAAACCAGCTATACACACGAAAAATGGTCAGTGCTTGCCTTACTCGGTTATTTCAGCTGGTCCCATCGCGCCACTTGAACCAAGTCAGAGGCCCCGTGCCACCATCAAAGTCCAGCTCAGCAGCGTTACCACTTGCGCCTTTAGTTCGTACAGCAACGATGGACGTGTGGACGGTGGAAGATTTCGAAGAGACGAGCGAAATTCTCGACTCTTTTGGGTGACTCGGTTCATTCGCAAACTTGCCCGGACTTTGACGCTTACGAAAATGAGTCACCATAACCACACAGGTCACATCGCGACTGCGTTCCAGCTCAACGCCGGTGCTGCATTAGCGACAGTCTTAGGTGGTCTCATCATCTGCAGTCACCGAACGCTTCGGTTAGCCACTCCGATGGCTCTAGCCTCGACTCTCAGTGTCTCGGGTGGTTTAACAGTCTTCCTGTCACTCATGGCCAGCTTTGGGTATTCGGTGATAGAGTTCACTCTGGTGTTTGAAGCTGAAGACGCGGACGATGCAGTCGGTGGCCAGTCGTGGCTTGCAGCGACCATTTGTCTTGGTGTCGGGATTTTGATCGTCTACGGTGTGGACTTTGTGGTACAGAGACTTACACCTTCAGTAGGGCCGGAAACACCGAAGCATATTAACCAGAGCGATATGCAAGGGTCGCTACGTGGTAGTATTCAAGACAGTGTGTTGCTGGAATCCCCACGAGATCAAGGATTTATCAACATGGACGAAGCAGCCAAGGACAAGTTACAGCGGATGGGCATCCTCAGTGCCATCGCTATTGCTCTACATAACATTCCGTCGGGTATTGCGACGTTCACTGCTGGGATTGAAGATCCAGCTATTGGTCTATCAATGGCTCTTGGTGTCGGTCTTCATAATATCGCAGAGGGGGTTGCTGTAGCTGCTCCGGTGTACTTCGCTACTGGAAGCAAGTGGAAAGGGATCATGTGGTGTGTTGTTGCTGCCATTGCTGAGCACATTGGAGCCTTCATCGCCTATGGATCCCTTGGTCAAGATGGAGAGCACAACGTGTATCAAGCGGGGTTGTACGGTATCGTCGCGGGGATGATGTCTACGATCGCCATGAAGGAGATTTTCCCGACTGCTTACACGTATGCAAACGGCCGTATCCACCTCGTTTCCAATGGAGGGCTAGCAGGTATGATTCTTATGGCGTTAAGTCTCTCCTTCTTCAAACGGGTGGGGGTATAGGCGTGTAGTTAAAGGAAACAGAGCTGTAAGGTGAGCATGTACAAGTTGAAGTTATGTTACACTAAACTCGTGTAGTACTGTACTGAGTTTCTTACAAAAGTCAAGTAATTTGGCCAGTCAAAATTCAAAAAAATTACGCGGGACCAATATGGCGGAACTCCAAGCATCAACTTCGCGTGCGTGTAGCTCGCCTTCCAAAGCTCGTTCGATACAGCCAACTGGCATGCGGTCGCCCACGAAACTTCGCACTCCGACCAAGTTGGTGCGACCTCGAGAGACCCACTGGGCGTCGAAAACAAAGGATGTGAAGAAGAGGTTACTCGAAGGTTATTTGGACAGTGCTCTGCCAGCCCCCAAGCGCATTAAATTGAGCCATCAGCAGTCTATTAAGCAACCAGATTCGGTGAGTATAAGCCATGGCGTTTCAAACGCTGGAGATAGTGTAGAAGCTTCACAGCAGATTGAGGAAGAGGAATACACAGGCAGTTCGGATGGATTAGACCGTCAAGTGGAGGTGGCGCAATGTCTCGAGAAGGATCTGCTACGGGATAATGCTCGCATGAAGCTTAAAGTACTGGGCCTGAGGGATGAGGTAGACTTTTACTATGGAATTCTGGCCAGAATTGAGCTCGTGGCAGTGGAGAAGAGACGAGAGAGTGAAAGCGCAAGTAACCAGGAACGTGAAACAGTTAAACAACTTGTAGAGAAGTTGCAACGTATTATCAGTGCATCAAAACCAGTGGAGACGTCGGAGAAGGAGATGGAGGACGATGAACGAGAGAAAGAGTGATGAAGTCGAGCTGATCAACATTATATTGTGCTGGAAATGTCAGCGTTTGACACTCCGAGTTGAAAGGAAATAATGAAGCCATCCCGTTGAACCAAAGATGCCTTGTGCAGGACAGCCTTGGAGTGTGGGGTTTGAGATGGTTTGTGTGATATTTGCGACCAGCAGCAATTCTGAACGGTGGGTACGTAGTGCTGATGCTGCAACGACTGTAATGGCATTTCACGTTGACATGAACAGTACAAGTATTTCTCAAACACTTACTGCAGAAAAAGTTGGCTTTCGTCATTTGTGCGCTTTTTGGTAATTTTTTCGGTTCGTGGAGAAAAAAACACTTGGGAGAAGAAGAAAAATGATGAGGTTGAGGTGGGATCAGTTGGGTTTCTGGACGGCATTGTAACAAGGTATAAAATGTCCCGACCATCTCAGCGAAAGCTGTTTGAAACCTTCATCATTTGGGATTAGAACTTCATGGAAGAATTAATCCCACACCTAATATGTCTAATCTTTTCAATAACTATCCTATACAAAATATATAACCACACGAACAGCACGTAATTTTTGGCAAAGGGATACCAGAATGTATTTGGTGTCGTCTCAATGGTGAAGACAGTTCATATTCTGCCGTAGATTATCGGCGAATGTCGGACTCTCGGGATGCTTTCAAATAGTACACACGAGTGGTAACTGGTTTGCTCGCTTGAAGAAGAAGAAGAAAGTAGTTGATTAACTTTTAGCGGACAGTCGTCTTGCAGACCTATGCTACTACGTTTGTATCAATTCTAGCTTCGCGGAATCCATACGCGTTGTCTTGGAAGATTTGGAAGCAATTCGGTACTTTTGGGCTCAAAACCCAAACGCGTAAGTACTCGATTAAGCGCTTCGCTGTCAATGTTCCAATCCGATGAGTGTCGAAACAAGAAATGAAAATGGCTTCGAAAGGAAGCCTGTATGTTCGGGATACTTGGCGCTACCGCTTGTGTTTCGCCGAAGTAAATGTCGTTGCGCAGTCTCCACGTTGCGTGGAACACTATCGCAGTGTGTATTTTTCACAGTATCAACAAGATCTCGTAATCTCGCGTACTCGAGCCGCAAAGACTGGCGAGAACTCGAACGAATAGTAGTGCGACACCTTGTTAGTTGCAGCTTTGCGCTGCTTGTGGGCGAAGCGAACAGCACTATAACCCGTGTAGCCTCCAAGTTCTGCCATAATGGCAGGCTTTTTCTTGGTGATCTCATCGTCGATGATCTTGCCTTTGATGTCACCAACGTTCATCATGTGCGTCGTCGACGCGAACTCGTCGATACACGCAACAACGGACGCAGGGTTGCCACGTTCTGCGTTCTCTTTGACAAATACCAGACACTTGGCCGAGCTGGATAAAATAAATGTGTTAGTTTTTTTCGTGACTGAAAGGGAGGAAGAATCTGTACACGTACGCTTCATCGGCTCGACGATCCATCTCTTCACGACTGGGGCGAGGGCCGTCGGCGTTAGAGTCTGCTGCAGGGCGCTCATTTCCAGATGAATTGGTTTATTGACACCGAATACGATTTCGCAAGTGGAAAGGTATCCAGAGCTTGGGCTGGTGCTTCGAGCGAATCATTTGCTGCACGCATCAACAACATCAGCCCAAGGTTGATTCCCTTTTCGGCGTGGACATGACACCTCAACTACGCGGCAAGACGATGGACGTAAGTGCTATATAGTCGTGTAAATTATCTGTACTTCATTGACCACGACAAGAAGGTCTACTTGCAGGACTTGAAGTTGATTCTGACCAGTGATACGCTGATTCCTGGCTCGGTTGTCATTGCAGACAACGTCGGCCTCGACCCCATGTCCGGACATAAGAATGAATACGTCGAGTTCATTGAGAATAACCCACAGTTCTCAGAAGTCTGTCACACGGTCTACATGAAGTGCGAAGACGTGATGGTCCCGGACCTTTCGGTCGCTACGTTCCTAGGCTAGACAACAACTAGTTACTTCTCTCTAACAACGAATGAGCCGCATCTTGAACACCTGCTGAGATTCCTCCTTCAACAAACATTCATTGTGGGGCGTAAACCAATGTGGGTTACTTGAATGATTGTTGATGCGCCTGATACTCCTGGAGTCGAGCTTCCCATCTACGTCATTCACCAATTTGCACCGGAAGCAACAACCGACTACGTCTCCTCCACCTTCTCATTCAAGATGACCTCGTCCCCAAAATCGAGCAACCCATGGGGAAATGGTCCAAGACCGACTAAGGAGCAGATCCAACGATGGGAGAACGAGACGTACGTAGTAATTCAAAAAGTTCATTGCCTTGCCTTTTCAATACTAACCCGTAGCTTGTGTCCCTTGTGGTTTTACAGTTCGGCCAAGTGTCTCGAGTACGTTAAGGAACATGCAGAGCGTGGCAACCCGACGTCGGTCATCAACTGCATTGACGAATTCACGGCCACTAACCGCATGATGAACATCGGCGACGTCAAAGGAGCGGTGATCGACGAGGAGATCCGCAAGAAGAAACCCACGGTCATGGCCGAATTGGGTGCGTACACGGGCTACAGCGCTGTGAGGTTCGCGAGTCTGCAGCGCGAAGTTGCGGGTCAGGACTCGCACTATCATTCGTTTGAGTACTCGCCGGTGTTCGCGGACCGTGTCCGTGAAATGGTCGACTTTGCCGGTCTTACAGACCAAGTGACGGTGTATGCTGGCGCATTCTCGGAGCAGTATGAGGTTCTGCGTGGCAAGACTGTCGATGTGAGTGGCAATTTGTACTGGAAGTTGGTTACTTCTTTTGCTGATGAGTGTGTTTTGTTGGATGTGTACAGCTTTACTTCATCGACCATGAGAAGACAGTGTACTTGTCGGATCTGAAGCTGATTCTGGGAAGTGGAACATTGGCTTCAGGCTCTGTCCTTGCCGCAGACAACGTGGTGAGACCAGGAGCCCCGGACTATTTGGAGTTCATCGAAAACAGTCCTCAATTCTCCGCTGTCCGCCACACGGTTAACTGCGGACATGACCGCCAACTGCTGCCGGATCTGTCCATTGCTACGTTTTTAGGATAGGCGATTACTGCGTAAGTCGCCCAAGACACTTGAATTTGAATGCTGAGACTGCTCTTTTGATTCTTTTAGTTGGTTTTTCATCCTCAGTGCCAGTTCTGAGGCCGCCTATAATTCCGTGAGTGTTCACAAAAGTTGCTCGTTAGATCGGGTGAGTACGTACAGGTACTGGTCAACGATTCTGTCTGCATTGAAGATGTGGGGTGATGCGAGCGTGTCCAAGTGAACGGCATCGAACCCGTAGAGCTTCTTCGCCTTGGTGAAGAACGCCAAATCATGTTGTTCGTGGCCAGGAACGTGGTGCGCAAAGCTCACAAAAGCCTGTTCCAATACCAGAGGAATACACGCAGCAGCATCCAGCCAACCACAACTTTAATTGGGATAAAACTAAGTCGGGAAGAACATACTCTCTTACCTTCCCTCCCGGTGCCAAGCACGCATCAATGGACTTCAGTAGATCTTTATGCTAAAACAAGCACAAGGGTTCAATGTGAACAAACAACACTGCTGGAGTTTTAAAAGTATCACAACAACTCACCAAATCATGCAGCCACAGACACTCTGCAACCACCGCCACATCAAATCTCGTTGTTGAGTCATCGAGGCACTTTAAAAGTCCTGCCACGTTACTTCCCCACAAATGCCCTCGTACTTCTTGTCTCCCACTGCCCAATAAATGTTCATTGCGCTTGATGTTCGTTTCAATATTTTTCAGCAACAAGTCATTCGGGTAGTCTGAAGCAAGAACAAAACACAATTTTTAGAAACCAGACACAATGTTTAAGATGTCGTCTCTCCTCACCGGTCATTACAGCAACTTTCGCTCCAAAATGCAGCGCCACAAGCGACGGCAACGCTCTTCAAGCAACAATTTGACTGTCAGCAAATCTTCTAATTGACCAATTGACCAAGCCAAAAACTCACGAAGCTGCACCAAATTCCACGATATTTTGCTCTTCCACTAACTCAGGATTCTTGGCGAAATGCATGGCAATAAATCTCTAAACCCAATTGAAAGAATCAGTTCAAGTTGCTCTACAAATTGCTGGTCATGAGGTATCGATATTTGACACACCGCTCCATTCCAGACAGCACAGGCGAAGAGTGAACCAGGGATGCCACCGTCATCATCTGCTACTGAGATACGGAAGCGCGGGGCTGAGTCCCCCACGTCTAGTTCCTGTACAAAGTCCTCGGGGTCGTAGCTATTGTCTTCCCCATTCTGCAGGAACAGGTTCCCCACCACATTATTGTCCTCGTCCATCATGAATTGCTTATTGAGCAAAAAGCACTTTTTATTTACATGACATTTCTATTGGTTTACAAAAGCCTATATTAAAATGAATGTCGCTTGAATGTAAGACCAACACTTTTCAATTGGGGTGCTATCCAACCGCGCATTACCTGCCGGAACGGCATCCGGGAAGCTACGTGTCGCTGTATCTCCGCCCACAGACCACACCACGGCGCCACTCTGTGCTCATCTTGTAGACCTGTGTTTATTGTACCAATCTACGCTTTTTATCGGTCTAACGCTCTCTGGATTTCCTGTAATTAATGGGACAACATTTTTTGTTCCATCGAGATCTGGTGGCTGCCACAGCCGTGCATCATGCGGTGAACGCGCATCTCTCCAGCGATCTACAGGCAGATCTGGTGCTTCTAGGTCCCCAATGGCTCCGTATCTACCGCGTGGAGCCTTCCCCGAGTTCTGAGAGTGGTCTGGAAGCTTCAAAAGGTCACGTTCTCCACCTCGTGGCCTCTTTCCCCCTTGCTGGCGTCGCTGATAGCGTCCACGTGCTCAAATTCGACCGCAATTTACTCCGGAAGAAACACCGCTTCTTCGGAGGCGAGGAAGTGCTGCTGCTGACTTTCCCGATCTTTAAATGGGTCATTGTGGGCTATGACAGACGCTCTAGAAGCTTGGCAACCCTCGCCATGTTCTCTTTTGAGGAAGACGCTATTGGACCTGGAGCTACGTTGAAAGGAGATAAAAATGGACGTGAACAACTGCTGGGTCTTGTGACTCAAGCACAAGCCCGAGTGGATCCGCAGACAAGATGTGGTGCCATGTTGGTGTACTCGGATCAGCTGGTCATCGTGCCATTTAGGAGCGAGTCGATGGAGTTGTCATTCTTTGAAGAAGATGAAGATGAGTTTGACGATGGAGAACAAGGAACGACCACTGCGGATTCCGAGGATGAAGAAGATGACGAGGAAGAGAAAAAGCTAGAGGAACTGGTGAATGAGAGCAAGAACAGAGGCGTGACGAGCGATATGAACAACACGCTCAATGCTCTTCTGGACAAGAGTGTGAAAGTAGGAGCCAAGCGGAAGAGGAATCATCTGAGTGGACTGATGCCGAACGATATCACCGGACGGGAATTCCTGCTGCGTCTGCGTGAATTGGAGATTACAGGCAAAATTATTGATTTGGCCTTTCTGGATGGATACTTGGAACCGACGCTGATGGTGCTGCATGAAGAGAATGAGAGGAACTCGACGTATGGGCGTCTCGCGATGGGCTTTGACACGTACTGCTTGACTGTCATCTCTATCAACATGAACACTAGACTTCACCCGAAGATTTGGACGGTGAAGAATCTTCCGTCGGACTGTTTCCGTTTGATCCCGTGCCGTGCGCCGCTGGGTGGCGTTGTGGTCTTGTCAGCTAATGCCTTACTCTACTTTAACCAGACCCAGTTCTATGGACTTGCGACGAACGTGTTTGCGAGCAAGACGGTGAACCAGGCTGTTTTCCCTCTCAGCGATGCAGTGTATGAGACTCCTGACCACGACACAGCTCAGCTTAATATGGTGCTTTACGACTGCCAGTACGAGTATTTACAGGAGAAAGAGTTGCTGCTGACGATGCCCGACGGACAAGTTTACGTGTTGTCGTTGCCCTACGAGGACACTTCCAGCCGTGGTTTGTACGGATTTGGAGGCGCTTCGAGCCGAAACGCGTCGCTGTCACTGCGGATGCTTTCCTCTAGCATCTCGGCGAACTGCTTGTGTATCAATGATGAGAAGAAGACATTGTTTGTGGGCTCAAGATCAGGTGACTCTGTTCTGTTTGCTTTGGACCAGAAGAAGCCAGCTAACGCGCAAATTGAGGAACAAAATGATGAGGAAATGGCGATCAAGGAGGAGGCAGTTAAACAGGAAGCAGTTCCTCAAGTGAAGGCAGACGTTGTTGAAGAGGAGGAAGAAGACGAAGATGACTTGTTCCTTTACGGTGCAGCTCCTACGAAAGAAGAGCCGGCAGCAACCGCTGGTCCTACAGAGATTGCCAATGGTTCGAACGGGTTCAGTGCGAAGAAAGAGGAGAACGATACGTCTGTTGAGAAGTACACTGGGCCGTATGATTACCAGCTACGGCAGATTGATGTGCTCCCAAGTATCGGACAGATCACTTCGATTGAGTTGGGCATCGAAAACAACGCAGACTCGAATGAGAAACGAGAGGAGCTGGTGATCAGTGGTGGATACGAACGCAGTGGTGCCATCTCAGTTCTACACAACGGTTTGCGCCCGATTGTCGGCACTGAAGCCGAGTTAAATGGCTGTCGCGCAATGTGGACTGTATCGTCGTCATTGCCTTCTGCAACGAAGAGTTCCGACGGGCGGAGCTACAACGCTTACTTAATTTTAAGTGTTGCTCACAGGACAATGGTTCTAAGAACTGGAGAAGGTATGGAGCCTTTAGAAGACGACAGCGGCTTTTATACCTCTGGTCCGACTCTTGCAGCTGCCAATTTGTTCAACAAACAGCGAATTGTTCAGATATTTAAGCAAGGAGCTCGTGTGATGATGGAAGTGCCTGAAGAGGAGGCACCAAATGGACAAGACAAGCCTGAAAAAGCAGGAGATGCGGAGGAGGAAGACGACGAGGATGAAGATGACGGCCCGAGAGTTAAACTGGTTTGCACGCAGGAGATCACGTTGGAAGGGGATGTGGAGTGCGGAGGCATGAATGTGGACACTGCTACTGTTGGTATTGTGTCTGTGGATGTGGTGGACCCGTACATTCTTCTACTTCTGACGGATGGCTCGGTTCGCTTACTAATGGGCGACGAAGACGACATGGAGCTGACTGTGATTGACCCAGAGATCGATTATCTTGATGGCATTCCCGATATAAATGGGGGCGAAGAAGCATCGAAGCATGGCAGTAGTTCAGCCTGCCTTTTCTACGATTGGGCCGGGATGTTCCGTGAAAACGCGTGGGGTGAAGACGAGCGCGAAGAGCACTATGCATATACAGTTACTGAGAGCAAGAAGGAAGACACGGATGACGACGACATGGATGCTTTGTACAGCACGAGTAAGCCAAGCCCCAAAGCGGCCGCCGTCAATCGCAATAACATAGCGAAACCAGTATCTACTCAGACTGCGCCGAAGAACTCTGACGGGTCTGTATCGATTCCGCTGTTGAAGCAGAAGGACGCCAAAATGATGTGTGGCTTGTGCTTTGGAGATGGCTCTCTCCATGTGTTTTCCCTCCCTGACTTCAAGAAGCGAGGCGTATTCCCGTACCTTACGTTTGCCCCACAGTCGCTGGTCAACACGTTGGAGCACTACCAGGCCAGCAAGAGTAAGACGGTGAAGTTCTCTGCTCCAGTTCTTGGACTCAATGCTTCATCATCCTCAGCGAATGACGGTCGCATTAAGAAATCACACACGATTAATTCCCCAGTAGCAGACATTATTATCCACCGGGTGGGTCCCAGTGAAGGCCAGCACAATGCTCAATACCTCTCGCGCATGGTCATGCTAGTGTTTCTGGCGAACGGCGACTTGCTTACGTATTCTGCAACGCCCAAGTTTGAGAGTTTGAAGCCACGAGCAAACGGCGAAGTGGCTCCTGTGTTCCATTTCGTTCGTGTTGGAACCGATCTAATTACCCGGCCATTCCTGCCTCCTAAAGCACGAACCAGTTCTCACAATGAGGCTGGCAACAACCCGGAGGTTAACACTAGCGCAGTGCTCGCTAAACTTCGGGCTGGATTTCGGTACCCCATGCTCACATGCTTTTACAACGTGAACAACATGAGTGGTGCGTTTTTCCGAGGTGCTCACCCGATGTGGATCGTGGGCGACCGCGGCCAGCCATCCTTCGTCCCCATGTGTGTTCCTGGTTCCGCTCCACCGGCTAATAAAGGGAACAAGAACGCTGCTCCACGAGTGAGTGTGCCGGTGTTGAGTTTCACGCCGTTCCACCACTGGAACTGCCCCAATGGCTTCATCTACTTCCACTCGCGTGGTGCTTTGCGTGTATGCGAGCTTCCATCAAGTAAAACGTCGACGATCCTGCCTTCAAGTGGTGGTTTCGTGCTCCAGAAGGCAGAGTTCGGGGCCACTTTGCACCACATGCTGTACTTGGGTAACCACGGTCCTGGTGGTGTGGCTGAGGCACTTGAGGCGCCTACGTATGCCGTGGTTTGCAGTGTGAAAATGGCACCAGCGGACGCTGAACGAGCAACTGAAGTTGAAGGTGCTGAAGAGGAGGAAGAGCTGGAGAACTTGGACGCAAATGGAAATCCCGTTGGAAGCAACGTCATGGCCCCCACAGCAGAAATGTTCCCGGACTACGAGATTGAGCAGATGGCGCACACGGAGGAGGACGTCTACGAACTTCGCTTGGTTCAGACGAATGAGTTTGGTGAATGGGGACGACGTGGGGTCTTCCGTGTGCACTTTGAGCGCTATGAGGTGGTGCTTAGTATCAAGCTCATGTACTTGTATGACTCGGCTCTGTTGAAGGAGGAGGTTGCTTCTACGTCGCCTGAGTGGAACAAGAGGAAGCGTCCGTATCTGGTGATTGGCACGGGCTGGGTTGGTCCGCACGGTGAAGACGAAAGTGGTCGTGGTCGTCTGTTGCTCTACGAACTCGATTACGCCCAGTACGTTAACGAAGAGGGCGGAGCTACTGGCGGGAAGTTGCCCAAGTTGCGACTTGTATTCATCAAGGAGCACCGACAGGGAGCGATCTCAATGGTGGCACAACTCGGACCGTACGTGCTGGCTGCTGTTGGCTCAAAGCTTATTGTGTACGAGTTCAAGTCGGAGCAGTTGATCGGCTGTGCGTTCTACGATGCACAGATGTACATCGTGACTCTGAATGTCGTCAAGGACTTCGTCATGTATGGAGACGTTTACAAGAGCGTCCATTTCTTACGATGGAGAGAGATGCAACGGCAGTTAGTGCTACTAGCGAAGGACTACGAGCCCTTGGCAGTGTCTGCCACCGAGTTCAGTGTGTATGAGAAGAAACTGGCGCTCTTAGCGGTGGATATGGACGAGAATCTCCACGTGATGCAGTATGCCCCGCAGGATATCGAGTCTCGCGGTGGTCAACGTCTCCTCCGAGTCAGTGACTTCCACTTGGGTGTTCAGGTCTCCAGTATGTTCCGTAAGCGCGTGGATACTCCTGGCTCCGTTGCACCTGTTGTTAACGGGCGTGCAGCTGCAGCACCTTCTTTCTACGTGAACGTCATGGGCAATTCAGAAGGCGGCGTTGGTGCTCTAATCCCCATCAGTGAGCGCGTTTTTCGCCGTCTTTTCACGCTACAGAACGTCATGGTGAACACGCTGCATCAGAACGGCGCTTTGAACCCTCGGGAGTTCCGTATGCTCAAGACGAACGCTCAGCGGCGGTGTGGGAGACCTGATGCGTGGAGCAAGAAGAAGTGGAAGAAGAGCTTCCTGGATGCGTTCGTGCTCTTCCGGTTCCTACAGCTCGACTACGTGGCCCAGAAGGAGCTGGCACGGTGCATTGGTACCACACCGGAAGTTGTCATTCACAATCTACTCGAAGTCCAGCACGCTACGTCAAAGTTCATGTAGAAAACACTCGCTAAACAAGCAACATATTGCGCCGACCATCGATACGTACAGCTACCTCAGCAGCTTATGTCACTCGGATACCCGTAAGCATCAACTCGCACGAGACTACCCCGTAAACGTAGCGACTGATAAGTCAGGGATGTTCTCTTGTCTCCAAAAAGGAGGAAGCTTGATAGGAACACTGTGGCGAACTGTAGAGAACTGCGAACTGTTTTCGATAAATTTCAAATAGTCTGGAGCACCAGGGGCGACCACGTTGTCTGCAGCAATGACAGATCCTGAAGCCAACGTTCCACTTCCCAGAATCAGCTTCAGATCCGACAAGTACACCGATTTCTCATGGTCGATGAAGTAAAGCTGTACACATCCAACAAAACACACTCATCAGCAAAAGAAGTAACCAACTTCCAGTACAAATTGCCACTCACATCGACAGTCTTGCCACGCAGAACCTCATACTGCTCCGAGAATGCGCCAACATACACCGTCACTTGGTCTGTAAGACCGGCAAAGTCGACCATTTCACGGACACGGTCCGCGAACACCGGCGAGTACTCAAACGAATGATAGTGCGAGTCCTGACCCGCAACTTCGCGCTGCAGACTCGCGAACCTCACAGCGCTGTAGCCCGTGTACGCACCCAATTCGGCCATGACCGTGGGTTTCTTCTTGCGGATCTCCTCGTCGATCACCGCTCCTTTGACGTCGCCGATGTTCATCATGCGGTTAGTGGCCGTGAATTCGTCAATGCAGTTGATGACCGACGTCGGGTTGCCACGCTCTGCATGTTCCTTAACGTACTCGAGACACTTGGCCGAACTGAAAAGTGCACGTGAGTAAAAGTGCCCTCAATTCAAGCTAACTCATCTAAGCTTACGCTTGTTCTTCGTGACGCCCCCAAAGGAACCAATTCGCCCAGGATGCTATACATGGAGCTTGATCTCTTACGTGTAAAATGCAAAGTGAGCTACGAGTTGAGAAGGTGAAGGCAATGGTAACTGCTGGATTTTGATGAGCACTGCACAAGTGCGAAATCTTCGGACAGATATGTTTATTGTAGCAGTTTAGGAAAACTCATCGGGTAATTTGCAGTTGCTCGTCCTTCACATGTCGGATAGCAACATGTACAGCGTGAGCTTCCCCACCTTGGGCTTCTTGTCTCCGTTGCCAGCGTTCATAATGGGGCGAGTAGTTCTTGTCATGTCGATGGGAGGCAAAGTACCAGTTGGAGCAGTGGCGACTTGCTCTGCGTTGTCATGGGAGGTCTTACGGAAAAGCGTCTTGAAAAACTTCATGGTGGACGAGTGTAGGTAGGCGCAGCTCCGAGGTAGCAGGCAGATTGGGAAGTGACAAAAAGGTGTGAAAAGGGCAATGTTACCGTTGCAGAATGTATGTAGACCATGTACGAATGAATGCTGTTTCCCGTCTCAAAGTCGATCGATCAGTGTCATCGTCTGTGCTTTAACTCTTCCGTACCGCGCTTTAACCCTTTCAAACTACCCAGTATAAATAAAAAGTAAAAATATTTAAAAAGTGAAAAAACGGTTAGATGTTCATGTAGTCGAATAGCATCACTAGGCGACCCTCAAGCGCGATCTTGAGCCTCAAAAAGATGGCGGAGCGGAAGCGCTGGGACAAGCAGCACGAATTCCACCCAAATGCACCCCCCAGCACCGAAGCGAAGGCCGATCCAGTGCTCACCAAGCAGCTTCAGTATATTAAAGTACTGGAAGAGCGGAATCGGATAAAAAAGCGTTTAGCTGCCGTCTCCAAGCGCAATGACCGGCTTCAAGAGCGAGAAGAATCGTTCGTCACGGCTTTTAACGTCCCTACTAGAGCTACTCAGTCTTCTACATCTAGAACAACCAGATCTGCAACATCTGTGCTACCTACTAAAATGCCAGGGAAACAGGAGACAAAATTGAACAAATGCAGGTCAGCACCATCCACTACGTTGAATTTTAGTACTGGAGGTCACGACAAGGCGTCAGAAAGTCGAGGAAGAGCTAAATGGAACCGACCTCAAGCTCCAATGAACGTCGCAGTGGAACGGCAGGACGGACTCCCACTGTTTCGACTTACTACGCAGGAAGAGAAGAGTGAGGATGAAGAAGAAAGTTATTTGGAGGAATCGTTTGAGGAATTTGAAGAAGAAGATGAAAAAAAAGAACTTGTGATTGACGATATTGAAGAAGACGATGCAGGAGAAGCTGTGGATCTCTCGAAGACGACGAAAGAGCTCTTTGGGATCATCCAGCACCTTTCAAGAACGAAACAGCGGGCGTTAGTTGATGTTTTACACAAATTCCAGGCCAGTGAGCAAGATGAGAACGATGTGAAGGTGTTAAAGAACTCCATTGGAGATCCTGCGATCTGGAAGGAGATTACGTCTGCACTTAACACGACATCTGCACCTAAAGAGGAGGTTACTGTTGATCTCCCGGCTGTAGCTCCTTTGAAAAACCTTCTAGAGGACCAGATTCGATGGGAAGACGAATATGCCAACGAAATGAAGGAACGACTTGCAAAAGAGCGACAAGAGAAGCAGAGGATATTGAAAGAAGCCGAAGAACGTCGAGCTAAGATGCTGAAACAATTGGAGGATGAAGAGCGCGAGATTGAACGACTGATGGACATTAAACGACAGGAAAGGCTTGCTAAACTGAGATCTCTACAGGAACCGCCCTCTGATATATTAGCTGATACCAAGACCACGCCTATAGTCTCGAAACCGGTTGAATTGACGATTCAAGAGGATGAACCTGAGGTCAAGATACTACCGGAGCCTGTTCTAGTCGTTCCTCGACTGAACTTACCACTTAGTTCAACCACAAAGGCCTCGAATAGCTTGGGAAACTGCGAAATCAAGCTCAAGTTGCTGTCAACTTGGAGTCGGACGCGAGCTGTTGGTTTAACGCAGATCTGTGTCTACGATCTTAATGGCGAAGAGCTTTCGGTAGACTTGGAAAGTGTCAAACTATACGACCAATCGACCGGAAGAGCGTTACCCAAGACGAACGACATGGTACGTAGACTACCGAGGCTGTTTAACGGGATTACAGAGACGAATAGGGAGAAGGACATGTGGCTTGGACGTTTGGGAGATTCTGGTGTTCTTCTGCTCAAGTTTGAGGTCTCGTCGACGCCCTCCAAGCTTTGTGTGTGGAATTACAACGGTAAATCCGCTTGTACGCGTGATGTGGAGGTTCTAGTGGCTGGTAAATCGGTTTGGACAGGTTCTCTCCCAGAAACCTTCGGAGATGAAAACGACAACACATGTACGTGGATTGATTTACGCGGAGGTGGTCGGAAAATGTCACGCACAGCTCGTGGGAACGATACTTCTCTGTCAACTGACCGAACGGATGTGAAGGCTACGAAATGGGCCGATGCATTGAAGTCAGACCGTCAATCGGATGAACTTAACCAAGAGAAATCTACTGGAGGAACACCTTTGTGGCTAGCTGGAGCTACGTCTTCTACCGAGCGTTTACTCGCTACCAGTCGATCTAGTACAGATTTTGATTCGTGGAATGCAGACGATAAACACTCCTCTGGTAGCGTAACAAGTCGTCGACGGCAGGGAAAACCACTCTACAGTGCTCGAAGTCCTTTAAATGACGCGAAAAATGAATTTTCGCGTCAAAACCTACCGGAATGGGCGGATGCAAAGGTCCAACCGAGTCAACGAACAGAAGAAAAGCCTTCTACCCTCGCGTCTCTTTCGTCCTGGGATAGTCTTGAGAGGTTCAGTAAAACGAACCGAAGTCGTCTTCCATTGCCTACTGATGCAGACGCAACAAGTTTCGGAACGGATGGAGCCAAATACGTAGAAGACAAGCCGAAGCTTTCTGCCTCGCGTACGTCATTTACAACGTCAGCACTTCTCACAGAGTTGCGTCAAGGACCCAGCAGCTTCATGACCGACTCTCCGTCCCCAGAAGTGCTCAAATATCCCTCATCTGAACCAAATTTTGCTGTTAAACCAAGTATACCTGATGACGGTGGCCATCACGATGCAATTCCAGAAATTCCGGTGCTTCCAAGAGGAAAATGGCTTCAGATTGAGATTTTGAGTACGTGGGGCGATCCGTACTACGTCGGACTTAACGGTGTGGAGATTTTTGATCATTGTGGCAGGTTGGTGACATTTCAAGACCCAGTGAATCAAGTCACAGCGTGTCCCGAGAGTATTAACGTGCTGGAAGAGAACTCGGATGACCCACGAATTCCGAGAAATTTAGTGGATGGGATGAACTTCACCTGCGACGATTTACACATGTGGTTGGCTCCTTACACAGCTGGAGAAGCTCACTACGTGTTGTTGGAACTTGATTCTTCTGTGTCTATTTCAATGGTTCGGATCTGGAATTACAACAAGTCACGAACGCACACTTGTCGAGGCGTTCGAGACGCTCGACTCATTCTTTACAGCTCAGTTCCTTCCATTTTAAGCTCCAAGACTGACCAGAAGCTAGAAAACTCTGGGAAAATGATCTTTGAAGGCGAAATCCGACAAGCTCCGGGCCTGGTAGGAGCTGATAGTATGGAAAGCTCGAACGAAGTGATTCTATTCACCCAGGAGGCAGCGATCCTAGCAGCAATTGAAGCTAATGACGAAGCTCTGAGAGTGATTGCAAGGGAGCAGCAGCGAGAAGACGAAGAAACGCGGGAGATTGTTGATAGTGTACATCGTTCAATGGAGCTCCGACGCCCTCAGACTTCAGACGCAGGGAATCGGACTGAAACGAGCTCAAACCCCCAGCAAAACGAGGATCAGAGCCAACGTACAGGTCGACCAATGACAATGGCAACAGGAGTGAGGACGTCAATTGATTCTTGGGTGGAGGAACCTCAACATAAATCTCCAGATGCAGTAAAAATCATCGAGGGGGTATCTGGAAGAGGAAGGAATGGGGATTTAAACTCGGATGGAAGTCTTCCTCGTGGTCGACGATTGACGTTGCAGTTGCTCAGTACCTGGGGCGATCAAAATTACGTTGGTTTGACACAACTTCAGGTGCTGGTGGGTTCGCGAGGGACGCCAATCCCCTTAGATGTAAATAACTTGGATGCAACACCTAGAGATCTGGTCTCTTTGGGGTATATTGGCGACCCAAGGACTCTGGATAAGCTGGTTGATGGAGAGGCGACTACCTGTGACGATATGCACATGTGGCTCGTTCCTTTCGAAGCTGAAACTGTACCAGAAGTCCGTATTGAGCTCAAGACGGCGCAGTATTTCTACGGCCTTCGACTCTGGAACTACAATAAATCACCAGAAGATACCTACCGTGGTGTGAAGCAGCTGGTGGTTTTACTCGATGGCGTTGTCATTTCACCGAAAGAAACGGGATTTTTAATACGAAAAGCTCCTGGGGTTGCAGATTTCCACTTCGGCCAGTTATTAAGATTCACAGATGACGGTGGAAGCTCTACCAAGGCTCTTTCGTACCCTGAACGCGTCCACTATCCATTCCGAGCCATTACGTACAAGACTCCAATCATCCGACAAGACTACGAAGCTCCTTTGTATCCACAAGGCTTCCTACTCAAGATCATTTGCTGGACAACGTGGGGTGACCCGTACTACCTCGGTCTCAACGGTTTGGAGCTCTACGATTTCAATGGAGCTCGGATCATTGACAAACCGACCATTCTCTCTGCTGTACCATACTCCGTCTCGGAACTGGATCGTTTAAATGGTCAACAGCAAGACACTCGAATGCCCGATAATCTGCTCAGTGGTTTGGACAAAAATACGTGGGAAGCTCATGACTCGTGGCTGGCTCCGTTAGCCAGTTCACTCGGTAACCCACAGGGGAATATCGTGTACATTGGCTTTGATACTCCCGTGGTGCTGTCTATGATCAAATTCTGGAATTACAGCAAGACTCCAGAGCGTGGTGTGAAAGAGCTGGATATTTATTTAGACGACAGCCATTTATTCTCTGGAACATTGAAGAAAGCACCAGTGGCAGATAGAAACGGAGGATTCGGCAAGGTACATAAAGTGACGGAGCAGTTCGGCCAAGCTGTGTTGTTTTCAAGTAATCAAGCTCAAATTACAGCTGAAAAGAGGAGCGTTTACTACTGCGGAGTGGAAGAGCAGGATGTTCTGGGGATTAATGAGGGCCAAGTGATGCAGGAATCCAGAGCCATGTACCGAAAACCAGACCCTGGAGCTGAAGGAGTCATTGTGGATCTTGATCTCCGTCCCATGACTGCAGTTTGTCGACAGTGACATTTTTAGAGCCAAAAACTGTTTTTTTTCAGTGCAAATTTAGCTCTTATCATTTGAGAATTTGTCTTAATGACACACATCCGAGTAGCTTCGGTCGTCGGCAATACGAGAAGGGACTCGTATTCGCCTTTAGTCACGTGGGCGGCTAACTACGCGACGAAAAGAAGGCGATTGAACTTGAAATTGGCCTCATTCACCCCGACCGCTCTCATTCTGCAACACCAGGAACATCAAGCAGTTGCTCGGGACAAAGCGTTTGATCAGAGTTTCCAGTTCTCTTTCTTACGTTTTATTACCGGATTAGTGTCGCTTCTGTTGGTTTTCTCGGATATTTTTCGAGGGGGTCTTGGTGTATCTACACTGGGGAGATATTATCCACCATTGCAACCGGATGAAGTGCTGGGATTCGGGACATCGTGGAATTATTCAGTGTTTGAAGCCACGAAAGAGGAAAGCTTGGATGAGATTTCTATGGCGAAAGTATGGTCTTACAAATACGATTCGACGTCGATTGTCTGGCGAGCGTTCGCTAGACATTTCAAGCTAGCGGAATATCCACAGTGTTTACTGTACGAATCTCAGTGTCCAAATGAAACTTTTCCAGGCTCAGTGGCTTTTAACATGATCGACAGCATGATCAACGCGATTTCTGCCGGTAAAACCCGAGGAAATGCTGTGGCTTTAACTCTTCGGTCGGAAAATGAGTACATTGATCGACTCCATCAGTTTATCCTGCCAAACTGGTTGACAAATTACAACTGGCGGACGAACCAAGCGCTGTATTATTCACCGGATATTCTGGATAAAACTAACGCTCGAACGGTTTGTTTCCCTGGTAATGGAGACCGAAGACGAACTCCTCACTTTTGTCAAGAACTCTGGACGAATTTAGAGCGATCTTGTGCCCCTGGGGACACTGCTAGAGCTGCTGGGCTGCTGTATGTCCACACGATGGAGCGACTGCGTAATTTACAGACCCGTTTCCCGAATTTAACCACTGATTTGACTTTTTTGGAGAGCCAAGAGGACTTGCAAGTGTGCCAAGGGGGAATATCCACCACGGGATTCCGTCGGACAGACGTCAGCACCATCTTTCGAGCTCGTAACTGTACTTTTAACGTGTGCGAGACTGTGTTCATGCAGGATTATCGATACGAAACGGGGCTGTTAACGTCGGATATTATCCAGTGGTACCGACTCGTTGCAGCACTACGCAGTATCGGACAGGTTTACTTCTGGCTACGTGGAATTGGCTTGATGCTAAGCTGTTTTTTCGTCTACGGTTCAGCAAAAACGGACAACAAAATGCTGCAATTTCACAAAGCTTGCCGCCTTTTCATGAAGGTACCCACTCAATGCGTTGTGTATGGCAGTTCGTTCCCGATAATATGCTACGTCCTAGCGCATATTTTGGATTCTCCATTCACGTACAATGTCCTCGAAAGCCACTTTTTCTCACAAGGTGGATCTCTTTATATCGAACCGAGAGCTTTTATCGCGTACGCAGTGGTGCAAATGCGTTCAGTGTGGATTTACGCCTTGATCTGGCATTTTATAGTGCATTTATCGGCGTTGCGAGGGCTGATCCGATCGAATCAAGTACACAGCGGGATTTTTGGAGTACCAGAGTTTCTATTGAGCGCTTTTGCAAGTGTGACTTTGATCGCTCAGTATCGCTCAACGACGTTCCGTTCCTCGAAAATTGATAAAATCTTTCAACTTCCAAGCAATTCCGGTCGAGGCTGGGTGGCTGCTAAACACCAGTACAATTCTTCTCGACTGGGAAGAGGCAGATTATTACTCGGTGGAGTGATTATCGATTTGAAATTTCTCGTTTTGCTCACGTTCGCTATTGCCATATTGTGGATAACACACCTTTTGTGGGTGAAATATTCGAGTTGGAAGCACGGAGAACGAAGGTATAGACACTGGGCTCTCTTCCCACCGACTCCAGTGCCATATTCAGCTGGAATTTTGTGGCCTACAGTCAGTGCAAGTGTACAATGGTCCAGTGATTACTACTGTATTCGAGATGAGAGGTATGTGCGAGGCCCTCTACTACTGAAAGTCGTGAAACAAGCTCAAAACCGTGTGCACCGTCCAGTAAAATTCTGGATATTTGGTAACGCAGACGCTAAAGTGGTAGCAGCGAATTTTACAGTCCAAGCGAAATATCTGACGGAAGGGGAACGGCGTTTACGACAGCGTTTTAGCCGACGATTAGTGAATCCGTATCGATTTATCCAGCATCGTCTGAAATGCCTTCACCGACGATCCGATACTGTCCAAGCTAACGTGGCATTCATGAACGTCGTGATGATGAGTGACCCCCTCGTATTTTTGAATTTAATGCTCGGATGTGATCAGTTGGTATTTTATCAATCGGTGTGGAGACCACAACAGATTCTGCTATTACCTGAACTTGTGGTTTCTAGTATTAACCCATACGCCTCCGGTCTCAAGCTTCTTCGAAAAGTTCATCCTTCAGATCTTACATGGCCGGAACTTGTTCAATGTGGTTGACGAATATCACTTCTGTAAAAATTCTCTTTATTTTCCATACATTACTGAAGCGTGATGCGAGCCTTTCACAATACGCAGGATAAATTATGCAACAGGTTGAGCATCGACGTCAGCATATCTGTCTGCGAGTGGAGTTTCACCACTTTATCTGTCGAAGCGTCCCATTTGAAAAATACCGAGCCTTTCATCACTAGTTTCTCCCCCAATAGTCTCATAGCTATTGACGACAACTTGCTTCTATCGTCAATCAAGTGAGGGAACGCTTTTCGGAGCCTTTTGTTCGTGATGTACACGCTCATCGTAGTACTAGCAACCAGTGTGTCGGGAGTAGGCATCTTCATATCCTTAAGTTCCATATGGACGTCCTCAAAGTAAATGGTAAACAACTTCCATTTGGATGCGTTTGCGGAAAGCTCGACGTTTATTCATGAAAGTTTCTACTCAATGCGTCGTGTATGGCAGTTCTTTCCCCGATATTTGCTACGTTTTAGCTCATTTACTGGACGCTCCATTCACGTATAACGTTTTAGAAGGCCATTTCTTCTCACAAGCAGGTGTACTGGATATTAAACCTGAATCGTTTGTCTCTTACGCGGTTGTACAGATGCGAAGCGCCTTTTAGTGTGGCATGTAGTCCTTATTATCCTCACTTCAAATGAACAAATCTACAATAAATCCGGCAATGGAGTGACTGGCGTTCCCGAATTTTTACTACGCGGATTCTCAAATGTGACATTAATTGCCCAGTACCGTTCGACTGCCTTTCGTTCGTCAAAAATCCTTCGAATCATGGAACTTCCCGTTAATATTGGAAGAACTTGTGAAGTATCAGTACAATTTCAGCCACAGAGGACGTGGTAGTATACTACTGGGTGGAGTCTTGATCGACCTTAAATTCCTCATTTGTCTGCTCTTTCTACTCGCAACAATGTGGGTTGTACACGTCATTTATTCGATTTATCGGGAATTTTACTGCAAGTTCGCATTGGGTTGTACTACCTCCGACCCCTGCACCATATTCTGCTGGTAAATTGTGGTGTGAGTATTTGTGTGCAGTGGCCTAGTAATTACTACTGCATCCGAGATACGAGGCGTCGAGGACCTGCAATTCTTCAAGTTATTCAGCAAAATCACTTTCGACACCGTTATCCTTTCCGATCACAACTATTGGAAGTAATTGGATGGAATCCGAGTACAGATGCACGTGTATTTGTTCCAAGTATATCCCGGATGAAGAATTACGGATAAAATCTCGTCTTTCAGGGAAGATTTTCGACACGTATCGATTTATCCAGCATCAATTCAAGTGTCTTCATCAACGATCAGCTACAGTGAAGGGAATGTGGCCTTTATGAACGCAATTCTCATGAGTGACCCATTGGTGTACTTGAGTCTGATTATGGGATCGGATTTTTTCACATATTATCAGTCCATCTGGCATCCCAGTCAAATTATTCTTTAACCAGTTGCAGTAGTTGGAGACCATTTTACCAGTAGTCTCAAGCTCCTCCAACACCTATGATTTATCTGGGCAGAACTTGTCCAATGCGGCTGAAATAATAGAAACCGTTTAACCCCATAAACTATCCTATTATTATCCCAAACAGAAATGCTACTTTCATTGAAAATGTCATCAAGCCAAGTTACTTCGGCTTCATTCGCTACCGAAAGCAGTCGTGCGCGCACTATTTTATCCCGATGGGCTGTGAGGATAGCCGAACGACGGCGTTTATCCACTCCAGATTCCGAGAATCCCGAGGATTTAATCCAAAAGACTACTACCCGACAGCGTAGAGCCCGTGAGAAAGCATTCGGACGACATCTCCCCTTTTCTTGGATACGCTTCTTCGCTGGAGTTGTATCTCTACTTCTCGTTTTCTCAGATGTTTTTCGAGGTGGAGCAGGCGTAAAAAGCCTGCAAAAAGCGTATCCTGCGATTCAACCGGACCAAGTTTTAGGTTTCGGCACGACGTGGCATTACTCCGTTTTTTCTGCGACTAAAGACGAAGCGGTGGATAAAACTGCGCTGGTTTGGACCTACAAGTTCGATTCTACATCTATCAGTTGGAGAGCTTTCGCGCGGCATTTCGACGTAAAAGCATTTCCGGATTGTTTTTACTATGTTGAAACGTGCAGAAACGAGTTTTTATCCGGAATTCACGCGTTTGATATGATTGATTCTCTCGTTACTGCAATTTCTGCTGATAATTCATCAGCTCAAACACCTATGAGCTATATGCTTCGCACGGAAAACGAGTATATCGATCGGTTACACCAATTTCTGCTTCCGAATTGGTTTAAAAACGTTAATTGGCGTACAAATCAAGCATTGTACTATTCTGCGGAACTACTTAAGAGATCAAACGCTCGGTCAATCTGCTTTCCAGCCAATGGGAGTAAAATGCGAACCCCTCGATTCTGTAAACGCATTTGGGTCAACTTGAAACGCTCGTGTGCACCCAGTGACACGGAAGGCCAAGCTGTAGGTCTGCTCTATGTCCACGTCATGAAGCGACTGCACGATATTCAAACGCGTTTTCCAGATTTATCAGTGGATTTAACCTTTCTGGAGAGCCAAGAAGACATGCAAGTGAATAAAGGTGGCTTAAGCTCTCTTGGATTCGGACGATCAGATGTGGCTACAATTATCCGGGCTAGAGATTGCAGGATCTTCCCTTGCGAAACCGTTTTTATCGACGAATATCGCTACGAGACGGGGTTATTAACTTCCGACGTCATTCAATGGTATCGGCTAATTGCAACGTTACGCTTTATCGGACAACTTTACTTCTGGTTACGTGGAATTGGCTTAATGCTAAGCTGTTATTTCGTTTTTCAAAATCCAACTGAAGATAAATCTTTCAAGTGGATTCAGCTACGTAAAGCTCGTCATCTTTTCATGAAAACCCCTACTCAATCGGTAGTTTACGGTAGTCCGTTCCCAATTTTGTGCTACGTTCTTGCTCATTTTCTGGACGCTCCATACACCTACCAAGTGCTGGAAAGCCACTTCTTCTCACAAGCTGGTGTTGTGGATATTAAGCCAGAATCTTTCGTATCTTACGCTGTGGTCCAGATGCGAAGTGTCTGGGTCTACGCTTTAATCTGGCAAAGCATCATGATTTTAACGCGATTTATCACCAAAAATCACACGAATCGACTGAATAGTGGCTTAGTCGGCGTTCCTGAATTTCTGCTTAGTATTTTCTCATACGTTACTCTTTTGGCTCAATATCGAATGACATCGATTCGATCCGCGAAGATATTGAGAATTATGGAATTCCCAAGTAATATTGGTTCGGCATGGGAAGCGGTGAAGTATATGTACAGCTTCTCTCGTCGAGGGAGGGGCAATACGCTACTTGGTGGCGTACTTATCGACTTAAAATTCCTAATCTGCTTCGGATTTTTTGTTGCTGCGTGGTGGGCTGTTTACCTCGCAAGAGTTCGATTGTGGGCGGCCTGGAAGAAAGAAGATAAGCACAGATATTCCCATTGGTATCTACTGCCACCGACTCCCGTTCCTTACTCTGCTGGAATATTGTGGCCTAGTGTGAGTATGTGTGTGCATTGGACAAGAGATTTTTACTGTATCCAGGAAAATCAGAGTGAGGAGCCGGAATTGCTTCAGATTGTCAAGAAAAAACAATATCGAACGCGACACTCGCGTGTTGCGAGGCTTCTTTGGTGGAGAACGGGGGATGCGCGAGTACTTGCGATAAATTCTATCCAAGCCAAATATCACCCGGATGCAGAAATCCGACGACATACGAGAAAAACCACCGATACGTACCGGTATATCCAACACCAGATGGAGTGCTTGCACAGCCGCTCGGACGACGTGGAGGCCAATGTGGCATTTATCAACGCAGTTCTTCTTAGCGACCCGCTGGTTTACTTCCGCGTGGTGTTTGGGGGCGAGAAAGTAGCTTATTACCAGTCGATATGGTGTCCAAAGCAAATCGTTCTTCTGCCAGTGGCCGTCGTTGGTGAACACAACGAATGTATCAGAGGATTGAAGCTGCTTCGACTAGTGCATATCTCTGAATTGTCGTGGGCGGAGCTTGTCCAATGTGGATGAGGTGCCTTCCAGCATAATATCCTCCGGATTTTTCTGATAATTCAGGATAACATTGTATTCTGAATAATATCTTTGGATTTAATCTGCACAAAATGTTGCCGCAATGGCTGCGATTTCCAGCCAATCAGCGGCCGGCGAGCGGTGATGACGTTCGCATTTTCCCTGTTTCCTTACGCTTATATCGCGGTGGTGCGCTCGCTACACGCGCTCTTCCGCTGTGGCACAATGCAGGTATGTTCATGAGCATGCCTTCTATCTGTATGCCAAGTTTCGCCACTGATTTCGCAGTATTGGGCGCGCTGTGTAGTTGGGGCACTTGTCCTAACTATCGCAACTGTCAAAAATTATTATCTATAATTGCAGTAAATCTCTCTACCCTAGTTGACCATCAACAAAGGAGGTTTCCCTCGGATTTCTAGCCACGGTCCTTATCGCGTAGGTGCGCAGTTAAGATGCACACGATAGAGGCCCATCATTTGATCTTGTGTGAATTAGAGAGGTTAACCTTCTAAGGACTATACTGTAGAGCACTACCTGCCATACAACCCATGTATGCCATCCACCCACCATCCCGGCTCCGCTGGCTGCCTCGCACTTCGCTTCGATGCCTTCCTCACACATCAATCTGCCAAGCGATGGCCACTTCCACGTTAAAGCAGCAGCGTAAGGAGAAGGTGCTAGAGTGGACAAGGCGTCCCCACCAGATGCCTCGGGACGTGACCGGGAGGTTGATCTCGCACGATCATCTCCGGTACTTTGAGAAAGGTTTCCCCAAACGGGTTACTTTGAAGGTGTTCTATTCGTCCCTTGGAGAGATTTACAAGTGAGGGTTGGCAAACCACGTGGTTGGGATCGGTTTCGAGATCATTTCGGGGGCGAACATCTCATCGTTGGCGCCAACGATGAGAGGACTATGTCGAACGAGGACATCTATGATGAGGGCTACCATACCTACCTGAAACTCGAGGATGTTCTGCAGGAAGGTCGCCTGTACCGCGCCACCAGTAGCCTTCGCACCGACTGGGAGAATGGGACCCTCCATGAAGATGTCGCGAGCAACCCAGACCGAGCCTATGCGGTGCATCACAGGCCTCATGTGCCTGGGGTATTCTATGACCCTCCAGTTCGTCATGGAGCAGGAGGGATCTACGTTCTACACTGTGGATCAACGTCAGCTTTCAACCACAACACGTCTGATGGCCTCAATTTCATCCTGAAGGTTGGGCATTCCAAGGACATCCTCCGTCGACTTCACGAGCACCAACAGACTAGCTCAAATCAACGCCCCCACGGCGAGGTGGTATTCCTGTTTGGAGTGGAGATAGACACGTGCGATCGAGTCCCTGCGGAGTCTCTGCTCAAGGTCATGCTGACGGAGTTCGGCTTTTCTCGCGTTACTGTTTATAACAATGGAGGGCGGATCGACGGAGACCTTCTTCTTCAATGAGAAGACTCTTCCGTTGATTCACGACGTAGTCTGCGGAATACGCTACGTCTATGACCCGCCGATCGACAGACTAGTCCCCGACCACGAGAACTCCGTGGAGAATCCGTTGTACGAGCAGGGCCTTCCTCGCCAGCTACGGACTCCAGTTCAACCGCACCCTCAAGAGCTGATGGAGTTTCTGTCAGATGTACCAGGCTGGAACACTTCGTCGGAGTGAAGGGGGGGGGGGGGGGGGGGGGGGGGCGTTAGGAATGGAGTAGATAGGGGCGTTAGGAAAGGAGTAGATAGGGTCGTTAGGGGAAGTGTGTAAGGGTGGTGGAAGGTAATTTATCGCGTGTACTATGGCGTCTCGAACAGGGGTTCCCTGCGCACTTATCTCACCAACCAACCTCCACCGTGGATTCCTTCGCTTCTGCTTAGTGTCGCTGTTTAACCCGTAATCCAGTGCTTTATCGTGGCGGTGCACGCGCTCTTCCGCTGTGGCACAATGCAGGTATGTTCATGAGCATGCCTTCTAGCTGTATGCCAAGTTTTGCTGCTCATTTCGCTGTATACTGTGTAGTTGGGCACTTGTCCCAACTATCACAACTGTCAAACGTTATATAGATAAAAGTATCGATAATTGCAATGAATCTCTCTACCTTTGTTGACCTCTTCGACGTTTCAGCTACGAGCCGTACGATCTCTTCCTGGTGTCGATCCTTCATCGTTTGGAGAGTAAATATTGTTCCCGTCGTTATGAGTTCAATTCGAGTGATGCCCACTCCAATACGCTCGAGTCTTGATCGCAACCAGGCGCTGACTATTATCTCCACGTGGGTTACGCGCTATACTCGAAGGTGTTCACTACGACGACCTGGCGAGTTCACAAGCCCCGATTTACTCATTGAACGGTCAATAGCTAAGCGAATTATCGCACGCGAACAGATTTTCGAGCGGCACCTGCCAATCTCTTGGCCTCGCTTTGCCGTCGGGATACTCTCTCTTTTGTTGGTATTCTCGGACGTCTTTCGCTCTGGTTTGAGCGTATCGGATTTACATAATTTGTATCCTGTTCTTCAACCCGATGAAGTGGTGAATTTCGGAACATCCTGGAACCATTCCGTGTTTAAATCGTCAAAAGACGAAGCTTTAGCCTGTAATTCGTCTGCGCGTGTATGGAGCTACAAATTTGACTCAACTTCCATCAGTTGGCGGGCATTGGCGAGATATTTCGACTTAGACTTCCCAGCGTGTATTCTCTACAAGGAATCCTGCTCTAGTACGCGAATCTGTGGCGATGTGGCGTTTGAAATGGTCGATTCGGTCGTAAATGCGGTGGCAGGTGTGAAAAACCGAGGTAAAACCGTTAAAACTTCATCACCAGGGCCGGTAACTTTGACTTTACGAACCCAAAGCGCTTATATCGACCGATTCCATCAACTTTTAATCCCAAGATGGTTCACCAACATCAATTGGCGTACCAGTCAGGCTCTCTATTACTCCCCCGAGGTTTTATCCGTAATGAACGCTCGAGATATTTGTTTCCCTAAAACTCCGCGCAGTCGTTCACGAATTCCTATATTTTGTCAGCAGCTTTGGATAAACTTCCAGAGATCTTGCGCTTCTTCTGACACTGAAGGGAAAGCAGTGGGGCTGTTGTATCAACATATATTGAGACGTGTTCAAGATATACAAGTGACATATCCTACACTTACAGTGGATTTAATGCTACTTGAAAGCCAAGACGACTTACAAGTAAACCGTGGAGGATTCTCTTCTCTCGGATTTCGGTGGTCGGATGTTAGTACGATTATCCGAGCTCGAAATTGCAATGACAACGTCTGCGAGACTGTGTATATCGATGATTATCGCTACGAGACGGGGCTAATGGTCTCCGATATCGTACAATGGTATCGCGTCGTTGCTGCTCTTCGGATTATTGGCCAGAGTTATTTCTTTCTACGGGGAATGGGACTGATTTTAAGTTGCTATTTCATCCACAATAAGAAAATGACGATACGGACTCAATTACTGAAAACCTGCCAGTTATTCACGAAAGTACCAACGCAATGTGTTGTATACGGTAGCCCGTTCCCAGTGGCGTGTTATGTTTTGGCTCACTTATTGGATGCTCCATTCACATATCAAGTGTTGGAGAGCCATTATCTCTCGAAAGATGGGATTATCAATATTAATCTGGAGGCTTTTATCTCCTACACTGTCGTTCAGATGCGGAACGTCTGGATTTACTCATTAGTGTGGCATATAGTGGTAAAAATGTCCACAACGCGTTGGATGGGGCAGAACTACCAACCAAGTAACGGGATCATTGGCGTTCCAGAGTTTTTACTTAGCGGATTTTCCAGTATTACCCTGTCAGCTCAGTATCGTTCTATTTCATTCCGGTCTACGAAGGTTTTGGAGGTAATGGTACTTCCTGACAACGTCGGTAGAGCGTGGGAAGAAGTGAAATACCGCTACAGCTTCGGGAATCGTGGAAGAGGGAACTCTTTCCTCGGAGGGGTGTTTATTGACATTAAATTTCTCCTTTGCTTACTTTTCACCGTTATGGTTTTACGCGTAGTACGCACGGTATGGATCAATTATCGCGTTCTGATGTATAGAGAAGACAAGTACACGTACTCGCAGTGGTTCCTGCTCTCTCCGACCCCAGTGCCCTATTCAGCAGGGGTTTTGTGGCCTACAGTGAGCATGTGTGTACATTGGACTAGCGATTTCTTCTGTATCCACGAACGGAACCAACTGACACGCACTCAAACGCAGAGTAAACTGGGGAATAATGGGTATTTTTTACAGCGGAAGAGGTCTATTCTTCCCCTTCCAATGGTTCCTAATCGTTTATTGTCAGACAAACTACTGCGTCAATACAAGGATAATACTCTCTCGGTTCGGATGAATGTCAATACTTTCCGCTACATTCAGCATCAGATGAAATGTCTTCACGGTCGCTCCTGCAACGTTGAGGCTAATGTAGCCTTTATGAATGCTGTGGTGATGAGTGATCCACTCGTTTACTTTCGAATGATGTACAATTCAGCAGAATTGGCATACTATCGATCGATTTTACGTCCCTCCCAAATATTATTCCTCCCAGTGGAAGTGGTTAACAATCATAACGAATATTCGCGAGGGCTTCAATTGCTAAAACGAGTAAACGCTGCTCAACTCTCGTGGGCAGAACTAGTACAATGTGGCTGACTTGTTGTTGCTGAATTTGTACACAATCTAAGCACTCTTGAGTTTGTTTGTGTACCGCTGGAGCATATCGTCTGAGAATGGTTTATCTTTAAGCCACAACTTGACATAGTCAAGTGTCTTTTTCTCAGTTACCCATTTATCTGCCAGTGCATCCTTCAACTGCAGCACCAGCTTCTTCGTGCTGAGGACCTTCTCGGCAGCCCCAAGTATCGGAATTAGATGCAAGTTAATGTAATTAGCCCGAATGCTATCGAGCATAGTCGTCTTCTCACTCAGGGGTACTGCCTTGCTCCAATCGTCCAAGTATTTCACCCACAACTCGAATTTCCGATTCGAGAATGCATTTTCTCCTGCTTCGTCGAGATGCAGGAAGCGGAACGTGTTTCTTGGAGGATATTTCCAATTCTCAAACCATTCCTTGAGTTTCTCCTTCTCCACTAATTTGGCAAATGCCGTTGTCTTGGGATCTTGCATTGCCTTGTCAATGATGTTGTCGAGGTTGTTATAGTAGCCACGTAGTGGCAAGAACCAGGATTCTAAATCTGCTGGGTTCTTCTTGTTGAAATCCTCCACGTAAACCATCCACTTTTTGAGTAAAGGACTGCTAAGCACCGACATTATCCAGCGCAACCATCGTAAACGCTTCGTAGGGAGATACCCCGGTCGAAAACACATTTTGAGCTTTCTCCAACTTCAATTTGGTGGCAGAGCTTCCCATACTGGAGAATTTATTGGCTATTGCGAGAATTTGCATTCATCGGGTTATCCCTGAAACTTGTCGTCAACGTCGAGATCATAGCGGAAACCTCGTCCGGATTCTTGATACTGACGATGTTCATGTACGCCACCCATGTATCTAAGAGCTTTTCTCCGCCAAAACCAGCCACGAAAGATCTCGGGATAGGAAAATTCAGCAGTTTGTACACGTCGTCGACAGATTGGCCACTGTTCAGCCACATATCAAGCTGCTCCGTCTGGAATTGTTTCGTGATCTTCTCCGTCGTAGGTTGTGCTCTCCCTGCAACGAGCATCCTAGCCACTGTATTCGTCATCGAATGCCTGTGTGAGTGTTTTAAACACGGTCGTTTTCTTTGCTTTCCGTGTACTTGGTCAAAAGGTCGATTCTCCAGTATTTCTGCTGATCTCTTCAACCCGAGCTCTACCAGAACGTTATCTGGCGATTTCTTGTGCTGAATCCAGAACTGCACAAACGCGTCGTCCAATTCCCTGCCCATGGCCTTCGTACCCCATCTCTTTTAGCTGCTATAGCGATTTTAAACAGATCATTGTCACGGAAGTATTTCCTCAATATCGGGATAATTGACACCACTGTTCCTGCGTTCCTTGCATTGAGATCGTCCACGTATTTGGCCCAAGCTCTAAACTGAGGTTAACTGAGAATGCGCTGTCCAGCAAAATTGAGATCGTACAACCGGAAAACTTCATCAGGGTCTTTCCGAGTCCTGATCCAGTGCTGCAGTTGATCGGTTTGCAGTCTGGTGTCCAGAACTTTGGTACCTTCTTGTTTCTTGGCCCATTCGATCATTGCATACAGTGTCTCATCGCCATACTTCGTCGAGAGTACGGAAATGGCGGATGACCCCTTCCCGGTGGCACTCAAGTCGCCAGCGTATTGAAGCCATCTGATGAACTGGGGATTCTCAAACAGACGCATGCGTGTATTCTTCAGGTTCATCCGATATAAAACACTTTCCGCCGTTTTCCCCTTGCTCAGTCACTTCTGGAGTTGTTCTTCGGTCACTGTCGAAGATTTGAAGACTTTTGCAAGCTTGTCACTAGCAGGAATCCCTCCAGCTCTGTCCTCGTGGATGTCGGTAGTACTTGTTGCCCGTAGAAATCTTGAAGTTGATACGACACTTGCGCTACTGGAAATATCACTGGAGAGTTTTCTGGTATCTCCACCTGTAACTAGCCGTCGCACCACGTCAGCAAGACAACTACATCATCGACCGCGTGAGCATCTGCACATCATAAGCAAGGAGCAATCTGTTGTGTGTGGCTATAACTTCACCAGCTCTGTCTAATTACATGGCAGAAGAGCTTTTCGACAATACTAGCAGCAAAGTCAAAATTGTTTTGCAAAAAGACATCTAATTTTTTTACGCATCCTTCAGAAACAATACGCAACTACTTCTACCAATGATACACTTTCGTAGTGTAAGACATCAACGAGTTCAGTCCTCGTTGATGTGGATGTCACTCGCCGAGTACTGACACAGCTTGCCCGAGGGACCGTCGCCCAGGTTGGACGGCGTCTTGCTGGCCTGCGACCACTGACACACCTTGACGTTGTCCTTGCCGTTCGTCGTCTTGACGTAGATGTTCTTGAGTGTGGCCTGGTCGTTGTTGTTCTTGTTCACAGTGACGACACTAACCAGCGGGTCAATGGCCAACACGTTCTCCACGGTGACCTTACGGGGGATGTTCCCGCACGTGCCGCACGAGCGGTAGAGCTTGCCGAACTCCTGCGCGAAGAACCCCTTGATCTTGACGGTACCGTAGCCGTTGTGCTGCACCACCTTGTCCTCAGCGTAACGTGCGCCGCAGTTGGTCACGGTGGTGACGCTGGAGGCGGTTCCGCCCTTGATGCTCAGCGCGTCCTCGCACACGTCGTCCCACCAGACGTTCTCAATGGTGCACTCGTGGTCATCACAGTGCACTCCCTCCTTTTGGTTCTTGCCGATGATGGCGTTCTTCAGGGTGCCGCCGGCCTCCACGAGGAACACAGCCGTGTCCTTCTGGCCCTCTCCGCCCGAGCACGTGATGTCCGAGCGTTCGTACGTCTTCATCTTACCGTCGAAGACCTCACCGGCCTTGATGATGTACGGCTTCTTGTAGAGCACCGTGCCCGTGCTGGCAGGCCACGTACCGTCCGGAACCGTAGCCGTCGTGTTCTTCACGGTCTGCTGGACGGTCTGGTCAACCTGTTCGGCGGATTCTTCGACAGGGTCGGGGGTCTGTGTCTTCTTGGGGGCGGTTGTCTTCGGGGCCTTCGTCTTCTTCGAGGATTTCGTGGTCGGCGTCGGGCTCTGCTGCTCCTGAGACGGATCCTGCTCCTCCTGCGACGGCGTCTGGCCAGCCGCCTTGGAGATGTCCTGGTTGATGTGGATGTCGCTCGTCGAGTACTGACAGAGCGGAGGGGACGGGCCGTTGCCTAGCATCTTCGGCTCACCGTTGGCGTTGCCCTGTGACCACTGGCACACCTTCACGGAGGCCTTGCTCGGCTTGACCCAGACGTTCTTCAGCGTCGCCTTGTCACCCCAGTTCTTGTTCACCGTCACGATGGCATTCGTAGGGTTCACCACGTACACGTTCTTGACGTTGACCGTCTTGGGACGGTTGCCGCACGTGCCACACGAACGGTAGAGCTTGCTGATGTCCTCACCGTAGAAGCCGTCGATATCGACCGTACCGAAGCCGTTGTGCTGGATGACCTTGTCGTCGGCGTAACGCGCACCGCCACCGATGACCTTGGTGATACTGGAGGCGGTTCCGCCCTTCACGCTCAGCGCGTCCTCGCACACATCGTCCCACCAAACGTTCTCGATGATGCAGTCGTGCTTGTCACAGTGGACGCCCTCCATTTGGTTCTTGCCGATGATGACGTTCTTGAGGTGACCGCCGGCCTCGACCTTGAACACGGAGGTGTCCGATCCGCTTTCCTTTTGCTCCTGGCACGACACATCGGAGCGCTCGTACGTCTTCATCTTACCGTCGAAGACCTCACCAGCCTTGACGATGTAGGCTTGCTTGTATTGCACGGTTCCCTTGCTGGCGGGCCATGAACCGTTCGGCAGGGAAGCGGCGGAGGCGGTCGCTAGGAAGAGAGCGGCAGACGCCACCAGTGGAGTGAACAACTTGGCCATCTTGAGTTGCAGCGAGTTTAACAAGTAAGTTGGTTGGGGGCTGCTTGCTTGGGGCCTGAGAGGCAAATTGATTAATGAGGACGGAGTAGTGTCGGCTTGATTAACGTTTTAGTCAAAGCGACCATCAAGGGTCATGACCGTTTGTAAGGTGTTCGTGCTTCGACGACCAGTGCTACATCAGACTGGAGCATGCAACGTTGCAGACCCTACGACGTAGACGTAGGCGTAGACCACGGCGCCAAACGCTAATATCTGGAGCAGCAGTTGTTTTCCTGAGGGAATGCTGCTGGTTGCCGTTTGCGGTGGACCCAGCGGTTGGTTCTCTCTTTTCGCCAACTCTTTTCGTTTTTCGGGGATCAAATCCGTGACGATCGATCATCTCTGTGAACTTGGCCGTGTCAATGCCGTGGCTCCAGGTGGTGACAACTTGACGCTTTTGGTATTCGAACGATGCCGATGTAATTTGCAACGAAGAGCTGGAGTCCTGCACATGTATGACGCCTACCTTAATCTTTGCGGCGGTATATCTTGAAAAAGATACACTTCAAAATGTGTAAAGTTTCCAATTTGTTTTCTATCGAAGCTGGTTATTCCAACAACTGCAAAAGTGTGAAAGTTTCACGTCGTCTGTAGCGGTACAGATATCCGCTACTAGCGGCGCTAGGGGGAACACGTGCTCTTTAGTAAAGAGTCTTTACTGCAAAGATTGGCCCGCCTCCAGCAGCTGTGGACTAAAAACGACGATGGGGTCGGCCTGACATCATTTGTTCGGATCTGGCAATCATGCTGGATGCAGCACATAAGTCACCAATGTAATTAGCGTTTCAAGTGTGTTTCTAGCAATGAAGCGTGCAACAATATTGCAGCAATACACCATGTTTCAGATCGTCGTGGACTGTTGGCTCACGCTCCGATTTAACGGTTGATTCAACCTTCTGCGATGAGCACAAACTTTTTTCAAAAGTACCACAAAATTTGTAGTTGTTAGCCGTATTTTGAATTGGGTGGCTTGCTGGAACAGAGCGCTACTGGCTTGGCCTCGATAGCCTATCCTATCCAGGATAGGACGACGCGATAGAAACGATGTTGCACGGTGGAGCGGCTGATGGCCACGCACGCTAATCAAATCGTCTGGTGCTCGAGAAAATAGCGTCTTGGAGTTTTGGTTATCAACCTGACTAAAACTGCCATATGGATAGGCTTCAGATCTTCAAAGAACTGGTCGACGTGACACCCAATTGTTGTCGAAGGTCGAAGGCCGACTTTTGCGAGTACATCGTCGCTCGAATGAGGTCAGTGCTATCATAACTGTATTGTAGTTACAGCCCCGCACAAATTCAGCGCTGAAATAAGGATCCTTATAAGGATATGAACATGTCCTTTCGTTCTTTTGGTACGGCCAAACTGTACTGTGCTTTGCATGTTTGCATTGTGTTGTCCAGACGCAAACGCACGCTGTTGTTGCGGTAGTCGTGCCTGTGCGAAGCAGAACACCCCCCTCTCAATAATGGTGCATGTATTGTACCAATCAGTACATTTAATTAACTCCAATTAATAATTGCGAAAAAGAATTTAGCTCAATATTTTTTGTTGGTGTTTCGAAGACAATATTGGTTTTTCACGATACAAACTTCTATTATGCTTTGACGCAACTCACACTTTCCTACGGATACAATACGCAACCACTTCTACCAATGATACACTTTTCGTAGTGTAAGACATCAACGAGTTCAGTCCTCGTTGATGTGGATGTCACTCGCCGAGTACTGACACAGCTTGCCCGAGGGACCGTCGCCCAGGTTGGACGGCGTCTTGCTGGCCTGCGACCACTGACACACCTTGACGTTGTCCTTGCCGTTCGTCGTCTTGACGTAGATGTTCTTGAGTGTGGCCTGGTCGTTGTTGTTCTTGTTCACAGTGACGACACTAACCAGCGGGTCAATGGCCAACACGTTCTCCACGGTGACCTTACGGGGGATGTTCCCGCACGTGCCGCACGAGCGGTAGAGCTTGCCGAACTCCTGCGCGAAGAACCCCTTGATCTTGACGGTACCGTAGCCGTTGTGCTGCACCACCTTGTCCTCAGCGTAACGTGCGCCGCAGTTGGTCACGGTGGTGACGCTGGAGGCGGTTCCGCCCTTGATGCTCAGCGCGTCCTCGCACACGTCGTCCCACCAGACGTTCTCAATGGTGCACTCGTGGTCATCACAGTGCACTCCCTCCTTTTGGTTCTTGCCGATGATGGCGTTCTTCAGGGTGCCGCCGGCCTCCACGAGGAACACAGCCGTGTCCTTCTGGCCCTCTCCGCCCGAGCACGTGATGTCCGAGCGTTCGTACGTCTTCATCTTACCGTCGAAGACCTCACCGGCCTTGATGATGTACGGCTTCTTGTAGAGCACCGTGCCCGTGCTGGCAGGCCACGTACCGTCCGGAACCGTAGCCGTCGTGTTCTTCACGGTCTGCTGGACGGTCTGGTCAACCTGTTCGGCGGATTCTTCGACAGGGTCGGGGGTCTGTGTCTTCTTGGGGGCGGTTGTCTTCGGGGCCTTCGTCTTCTTCGAGGATTTCGTGGTCGGCGTCGGGCTCTGCTGCTCCTGAGACGGATCCTGCTCCTCCTGCGACGGCGTCTGGCCAGCCGCCTTGGAGATGTCCTGGTTGATGTGGATGTCGCTCGTCGAGTACTGACAGAGCGGAGGGGACGGGCCGTTGCCTAGCATCTTCGGCTCACCGTTGGCGTTGCCCTGTGACCACTGGCACACCTTCACGGAGGCCTTGCTCGACTTGACCCAGACGTTCTTCAGCGTCGCCTTGTCACCCCAGTTCTTGTTCACCGTCACGATGGCATTCGTAGGGTTCACCACGTACACGTTCTTGACGTTGACCGTCTTGGGACGGTTGCCGCACGTGCCACACGAACGGTAGAGCTTGCTGATGTCCTCACCGTAGAAGCCGTCGATATCGACCGTACCGAAGCCGTTGTGCTGGATGACCTTGTCGTCGGCGTAACGCGCACCACCACCGATGACCTTGGTGATACTGGAGGCGGTTCCGCCCTTCACGCTCAGCGCGTCCTCGCACACATCGTCCCACCAAACGTTCTCGATGATGCAGTCGTGCTTGTCACAGTGGACGCCCTCCATTTGGTTCTTGCCGATGATGACGTTCTTGAGGTGACCGCCGGCCTCGACCTTGAACACGGAGGTGTCCGATCCGCTTTCCTTTTGCTCCTGGCACGACACATCGGAGCGCTCGTACGTCTTCATCTTACCGTCGAAGACCTCACCAGCCTTGACTATGTAGGCTTGCTTGTATTGCACGGTTCCCTTGCTGGCGGGCCATGAACCGTTCGGCAGGGAAGCGGCGGAGGCGGTCGCCAGGAAGAGAGCGGCAGACGCCACCAGTGGAGTGAACAACTTGGCCATCTTGAGTTGCAGCGAGTTTAACAAGTAAGTTGGTTGGGGGCTGCTTGCTTGGGGCCTGAGAGGCGAATTGATTAATGAGGACGGAGTAGTGTCGGCTTGATTAACGTTTTAGTCAAAGCGACCATCAAGGGGTCATGACCGTTTGTAAGGTGTTCGTGCCTCGACGGCCAGTGCTACACTCTGCAGTAGACTGGAGCATGCAACGTTGCAGACCCTACGACGTAGACGTAGGCGTAGACCACGGCGCCAAACGCTAATATCTGGAGCAGCAGTTGTTTTCCTGAGGGAATGCTGCTGGTTGCCGTTTGCGGTGGACCCAGCGGTTGGTTCTCTCTTTTCGCCAACTCTTTTCGTTTTTCGGGGATCAAATCCGTGACGATCGATCATCTCTGTGAACTTGGCCGTGTCAATGCCGTGGCTCCAGGTGGTGACAACTTGACGCTTTTGGTATTCGAACGATGCCGATGTAATTTGCAACGAAGAGCTGGAGTCCTGCACATGTATGACGCCTACCTTAATCTTTGCGGCGGTATATCTTGAAAAAGATACACTTCAAAATGTGTAAAGTTTCCAATTTGTTTTCTATCGAAGCTGGTTATTCCAACAACTGCAAAAGTGTGAAAGTTTCACGTCGTCTGTAGCGGTACAGATATCCGCTACTAGCGGCGCTAGGGGGAACACGTGCTCTTTAGTAAAGAGTCTTTACTGCAAAGATTGGCCCGCCTCCAGCAGCTGTGGACTAAAAACGACGATGGGGTCGGCCTGACATCATTTGTTCGGATCTGGCAATCATGCTGGATGCAGCACATAAGTCACCAATGTAATTAGCGTTTCAAGTGTGTTTCTAGCAATGAAGCGTGCAATAATATTGCAGCAATACACCATGTTTCAGATCGTCGTGGACTGTTGGCTCACGCTCCGATTTAACGGTTGATTCAACCTTCTGCGATGAGCACAAACTTTTTTCAAAAGTACCACAAAATTTGTAGTTGTTAGCCGTATTTTGAATTGGGTGGCTTGCTGGAACAGAGCGCTACTGGCTTGGCCTCGATAGCCTATCCTATCCAGGATAGGACGACGCGATAGAAACGATGTTGCACGGTGGAGCGGCTGATGGCCACGCACGCTAATCAAATCGTCTGGTGCTCGAGAAAATAGCGTCTTGGAGTTTTGGTTATCAACCTGACTAAAACTGCCATATGGATAGGCTTCAGATCTTCAAAGAACTGGTCGACGTGACACCCAATTGTTGTCGAAGGTCGAAGGCCGACTTGCTGAATTTGTGCGGGGCTGTAACTACAATACAGTTATGATAGCACTGACCTCATTCGAGCGACGATGTACTCGCAAGCTGAAATAAGGATCCTTATAAGGATATGAACATGTCCTTTCGTTCTTTTGGTACGGCCAAACTGTACTGTGCTTTGCATGTTTGCATTGTGTTGTCCAGACGCAAACGCGCGCTGTTGTTGCGGTAGTCGTGCCTGTGCGAAGCAGAACACCCCCCTCTCAATAATGGTGCATGTATTGTACCAATCAGTACATTTAATTAACTCCAATTAATAATTGCGAAAAAGAATTTAGCTCAATATTTTTTGTTGGTGTTTCGAAGACAATATTGGTTTTTCACGATACAAACTTCTATTATGCTTTGACGCAACTCACACTTTCCTACGGATACAATACGCAACCACTTCTACCAATGATACACTTTTCGTAGTGTAAGACATCAACGAGTTCAGTCCTCGTTGATGTGGATGTCACTCGCCGAGTACTGACACAGCTTGCCCGAGGGACCGTCGCCCAGGTTGGACGGCGTCTTGCTGGCCTGCGACCACTGACACACCTTGACGTTGTCCTTGCCGTTCGTCGTCTTGACGTAGATGTTCTTGAGTGTGGCCTGGTCGTTGTTGTTCTTGTTCACAGTGACGACACTAACCAGCGGGTCAATGGCCAACACGTTCTCCACGGTGACCTTACGGGGGATGTTCCCGCACGTGCCGCACGAGCGGTAGAGCTTGCCGAACTCCTGCGCGAAGAACCCCTTGATCTTGACGGTACCGTAGCCGTTGTGCTGCACCACCTTGTCCTCAGCGTAACGTGCGCCGCAGTTGGTCACGGTGGTGACGCTGGAGGCGGTTCCGCCCTTGATGCTCAGCGCGTCCTCGCACACGTCGTCCCACCAGACGTTCTCAATGGTGCACTCGTGGTCATCACAGTGCACTCCCTCCTTTTGGTTCTTGCCGATGATGGCGTTCTTCAGGGTGCCGCCGGCCTCCACGAGGAACACAGCCGTGTCCTTCTGGCCCTCTCCGCCCGAGCACGTGATGTCCGAGCGTTCGTACGTCTTCATCTTACCGTCGAAGACCTCACCGGCCTTGATGATGTACGGCTTCTTGTAGAGCACCGTGCCCGTGCTGGCAGGCCACGTACCGTCCGGAACCGTAGCCGTCGTGTTCTTCACGGTCTGCTGGACGGTCTGGTCAACCTGTTCGGCGGATTCTTCGACAGGGTCGGGGGTCTGTGTCTTCTTGGGGGCGGTTGTCTTCGGGGCCTTCGTCTTCTTCGAGGATTTCGTGGTCGGCGTCGGGCTCTGCTGCTCCTGAGACGGATCCTGCTCCTCCTGCGACGGCGTCTGGCCAGCCGCCTTGGAGATGTCCTGGTTGATGTGGATGTCGCTCGTCGAGTACTGACAGAGCGGAGGGGACGGGCCGTTGCCTAGCATCTTCGGCTCACCGTTGGCGTTGCCCTGTGACCACTGGCACACCTTCACGGAGGCCTTGCTCGACTTGACCCAGACGTTCTTCAGCGTCGCCTTGTCACCCCAGTTCTTGTTCACCGTCACGATGGCATTCGTAGGGTTCACCACGTACACGTTCTTGACGTTGACCGTCTTGGGACGGTTGCCGCACGTGCCACACGAACGGTAGAGCTTGCTGATGTCCTCACCGTAGAAGCCGTCGATATCGACCGTACCGAAGCCGTTGTGCTGGATGACCTTGTCGTCGGCGTAACGCGCACCACCACCGATGACCTTGGTGATACTGGAGGCGGTTCCGCCCTTCACGCTCAGCGCGTCCTCGCACACATCGTCCCACCAAACGTTCTCGATGATGCAGTCGTGCTTGTCACAGTGGACGCCCTCCATTTGGTTCTTGCCGATGATGACGTTCTTGAGGTGACCGCCGGCCTCGACCTTGAACACGGAGGTGTCCGATCCGCTTTCCTTTTGCTCCTGGCACGACACGTCGGAGCGCTCGTACGTCTTCATCTTACCGTCGAAGACCTCACCAGCCTTGACTATGTAGGCTTGCTTGTATTGCACGGTTCCCTTGCTGGCGGGCTATGAACCGTTCGGCAGGGAAGCGGCGGAGGCGGTCGCCAGGAAGAGAGCGGCAGACGCCACCAGTGGAGTGAACAACTTGGCCATCTTGAGTTGCAGCGAGTTTAACAAGTAAGTTGGTTGGGGGCTGCTTGCTTGGGGCCTGAGAGGCGAATTGATTAATGAGGACGGAGTAGTGTCGGCTTGATTAACGTTTTAGTCAAAGCGACCATCAAGGGGTCATGACCGTTTGTAAGGTGTTCGTGCCTCGACGGCCAGTGCTACACTCTGCAGTAGACTGGAGCATGCAACGTTGCAGACCCTACGACGTAGACGTAGGCGTAGACCACGGCGCCAAACGCTAATATCTGGAGCAGCAGTTGTTTTCCTGAGGGAATGCTGCTGGTTGCCGTTTGCGGTGGACCCAGCGGTTGGTTCTCTCTTTTCGCCAACTCTTTTCGTTTTTCGGGGATCAAATCCGTGACGATCGATCATCTCTGTGAACTTGGCCGTGTCAATGCCGTGGCTCCAGGTGGTGACAACTTGACGCTTTTGGTATTCGAACGATGCCGATGTAATTTGCAACGAAGAGCTGGAGTCCTGCACATGTATGACGCCTACCTTAATCTTTGCGGCGGTATATCTTGAAAAAGATACACTTCAAAATGTGTAAAGTTTCCAATTTGTTTTCTATCGAAGCTGGTTATTCCAACAACTGCAAAAGTGTGAAAGTTTCACGTCGTCTGTAGCGGTACAGATATCCGCTACTAGCGGCGCTAGGGGGAACACGTGCTCTTTAGTAAAGAGTCTTTACTGCAAAGATTGGCTTGCTTCCAGCAGCTGTGGACTAAAAACGACGATGGGGTCGGCCTGACATCATTTGTTCGAATCTGGCAATCATGCTGGATGCAGCACATAAGTCACCAATGTAATTAGCGTTTCAAGTGTGTTTCTAGCAATGAAGCGTGCAACAATATTGCAGCAATACACCATGTTTCAGATCGTCGTGGACTGTTGGCTCACGCTCCGATTTAACGGTTGATTCAACCTTCTGCGATGAGCACAAACTTTTTTCAAAAGTACCACAAAATTTGTAGTTGTTAGCCGTATTTTGAATTGGGTGACTTGCTGGAACAGAGCGCTACTGGCTTGGCCTCGATAGCCTATCCTATCCAGGATAGGACGACGCGATAGAAACGATGTTGCACGGTGGAGCGGCTGATGGCCACGCACGCTAATCAAATCGTCTGGTGCTCGAGAAAATAGCGTCTTGGAGTTTTGGTTATCAACCTGACTAAAACTGCCATATGGATAGGCTTCAGATCTTCAAAGAACTGGTCGACGTGACACCCAATTGTTGTCGAAGGTCGAAGGCCGACTTGCTGAATTTGTGCGGGGCTGTAACTACAATACAGTTATGATAGCACTGACCTCATTCGAGCGACGATGTACTCGCAAGCTGAAATAAGGATCCTTATAAGGATATGAACATGTCCTTTCGTTCTTTTGGTACGGCCAAATTGTACTGTGCTTTGCATGTTTGCATTGTGTTGTCCAGACGCAAACGCGCGCTGTTGTTGCGGTAGTCGTGCCTGTGCGAAGCAGAACACCCCCCTCTCAATAATGGTGCATGTATTGTACCAATCAGTACATTTAATTAACTCCAATTAATAATTGCGAAAAAGAATTTAGCTCAATATTTTTTGTTGGTGTTTCGAAGACAATATTGGTTTTTCACGATACAAACTTCTATTATGCTTTGACGCAACTCACACTTTCCTACGGATACAATACGCAACCACTTCTACCAATGATACACTTTCGTAGTGTAAGACATCAACGAGTTCAGTCCTCGTTGATGTGGATGTCACTCGCCGAGTACTGACACAGCTTGCCCGAGGGACCGTCGCCCAGGTTGGACGGCGTCTTGCTGGCCTGCGACCACTGACACACCTTGACGTTGTCCTTGCCGTTCGTCGTCTTGACGTAGATGTTCTTGAGTGTGGCCTGGTCGTTGTTGTTCTTGTTCACAGTGACGACACTAACCAGCGGGTCAATGGCCAACACGTTCTCCACGGTGACCTTACGGGGGATGTTCCCGCACGTGCCGCACGAGCGGTAGAGCTTGCCGAACTCCTGCGCGAAGAACCCCTTGATCTTGACGGTACCGTAGCCGTTGTGCTGCACCACCTTGTCCTCAGCGTAACGTGCGCCGCAGTTGGTCACGGTGGTGACGCTGGAGGCGGTTCCGCCCTTGATGCTCAGCGCGTCCTCGCACACGTCGTCCCACCAGACGTTCTCAATGGTGCACTCGTGGTCATCACAGTGCACTCCCTCCTTTTGGTTCTTGCCGATGATGGCGTTCTTCAGGGTGCCGCCGGCCTCCACGAGGAACACAGCCGTGTCCTTCTGGCCCTCTCCGCCCGAGCACGTGATGTCCGAGCGTTCGTACGTCTTCATCTTACCGTCGAAGACCTCACCGGCCTTGATGATGTACGGCTTCTTGTAGAGCACCGTGCCCGTGCTGGCAGGCCACGTACCGTCCGGAACCGTAGCCGTCGTGTTCTTCACGGTCTGCTGGACGGTCTGGTCAACCTGTTCGGCGGATTCTTCGACAGGGTCGGGGGTCTGTGTCTTCTTGGGGGCGGTTGTCTTCGGGGCCTTCGTCTTCTTCGAGGATTTCGTGGTCGGCGTCGGGCTCTGCTGCTCCTGAGACGGATCCTGCTCCTCCTGCGACGGCGTCTGGCCAGCCGCCTTGGAGATGTCCTGGTTGATGTGGATGTCGCTCGTCGAGTACTGACAGAGCGGAGGGGACGGGCCGTTGCCTAGCATCTTCGGCTCACCGTTGGCGTTGCCCTGTGACCACTGGCACACCTTCACGGAGGCCTTGCTCGACTTGACCCAGACGTTCTTCAGCGTCGCCTTGTCACCCCAGTTCTTGTTCACCGTCACGATGGCATTCGTAGGGTTCACCACGTACACGTTCTTGACGTTGACCGTCTTGGGACGGTTGCCGCACGTGCCACACGAACGGTAGAGCTTGCTGATGTCCTCACCGTAGAAGCCGTCGATATCGACCGTACCGAAGCCGTTGTGCTGGATGACCTTGTCGTCGGCGTAACGCGCACCGCCACCGATGACCTTGGTGATACTGGAGGCGGTTCCGCCCTTCACGCTCAGCGCGTCCTCGCACACATCGTCCCACCAAACGTTCTCGATGATGCAGTCGTGCTTGTCACAGTGGACGCCCTCCATTTGGTTCTTGCCGATGATGACGTTCTTGAGGTGACCGCCGGCCTCGACCTTGAACACGGAGGTGTCCGATCCGCTTTCCTTTTGCTCCTGGCACGACACGTCGGAGCGCTCGTACGTCTTCATCTTACCGTCGAAGACCTCGCCTGCCTTGACGATGTAGGCTTGCTTGTATTGCACGGTTCCCTTGCTGGCGGGCCATGAACCGTTCGGCAGGGAAGCGGCGGAGGCGGTCGCCAGGAAGAGAGCGGCAGACGCCACCAGTGGAGTGAACAACTTGGCCATCTTGAGTTGCAGCGAGTTTAACAAGTGAGTTGGTTGGGGGCTGCTTGCTTGGGGCCTGAGAGGCGAATTGATTAATGAGGACGGAGTAGTGTCGGCTTGATTAACGTTTTAGTCAAAGCGACCATCAAGGGGTCATGACCGTTTGTAAGGTGTTCGTGCCTCGACGGCCAGTGCTACACTCTGCAGTAGACTAGAGCATGCAACGTTGCAGACCCTACGACGTAGACCACGGCGCCAAACGCTAATATCTGGAGCAGCAGTTGTTTTCCTGAGGGAATGCTGCTGGTTGCCGTTTGCGGTGGACCCAGCGGTTGGTTCTCTCTTTTCGCCAACTCTTTTCGTTTTTCGGGGATCAAATCCGTGACGATCGATCATCTCTGTGAACTTGGCCGTGTCAATGCCGTGGCTCCGGGTGGTGACAACTTGACGCTTTTGGTATTCGAACGATGCCGATGTAATTTGCAACGAAGAGCTGGAGTCCTGCACATGTATGACGCCTACCTTAATCTTTGCGGCGGTATATCTTGAAAAAGATACACTTCAAAATGTGTAAAGTTTCCAATTTGTTTTCTATCGAAGCTGGTTATTCCAACAACTGCAAAAGTGTGAAAGTTTCACGTCGTCTGTAGCGTACAGATATCCGCTACTAGCGGCGCTAGGGGGAACACGTGCTCTTTAGTAAAGAGTCTTTACTGCAAAGATTGGTTTGCTTCCAGCAGCTGTGGACTAAAAGCGACGATGGGGTCTGCCTGACATCATTTGTTCGGATCTGGCAATCATGCTGGATGCAGCACATAAGTCACCAATGCGATTAGCGTCCATATGTCTGGTGCAGTGCACTGTGTGGCACTGCACCGTGTGGCATGCACCAGGCGTCACTCGACATTTTAGATCATCGGTGATCATTTGATTTACGTTCTGACCAAACTGCTGCTGCATGATGCGTGCAGATATGTAGCTGGTAGGCATCGTTCAAAACAACAGTCGTCTAGATTGTTCAATGTGTTTTACAGCTACAGGCCTCGATGAGTTGGCCTAAGGTATGTGGCTTGATGAGCATAGAGAACTAGGCTTTGACGAAACATGCCCACCCGAGTTTGAATTGCTCAACCGTTAATCTAGAACCGTTGAAGCTGATTGTTGCCCATTTCACTTAGACACTCGATAAAGCCGCTTGCTTAGACTATCTAGATTTTTTTGCTTCTAGAGACTGTGAAGAATGTACAGTACTCTATCCTGCATTGAATCAACGGGAATTCTGTCAGGTGAGCACTGTTACTTGCAGAGCAATATAGAGTACATGTACACGTATGGCCTCAAACAGGAATCAGGTTTCCTGCTTGAGGCTTTTTGCTGTTCGCACTGGAAAAGGTGCATTCTGCATGATTAACGTCGACTACCGGAACAGCTGACACGAACGTGTCGTTTACGTCTGGACTACACGATGCAAAGAATGCACTGAACAGTTTGACCACTGGTCAATGACCAGCACTAAAAGGCTACACGTATAAGTTTGCATGTAATTCTATCCTTAGCTTGCGAAAATTAACAGGTCGAATGAAGGCAGTAGCGCATGTAACTCCAGCGAGTCGAAGTTTTGACTCCAAGCCGAGCATCCCATTGCCAAGTCGACACTCCCAGTTCTTTGAAGATCTGAAGCATATGGTATTTTAGTCAGGTTAATAACCAAAGCTTACAGACGTTATGTTTCTCGAGCACCACACGGTTTTTATTAGCGTGCCATCAGCAGCCCTCAATCTGTCGTTTCTCGCTATACCGGTACCCTATCCGGAGTCAGCAGCGTTTCGCTGTTCACTCTCAATCTAGCAAGGTCTCAAGGAGTGATTGCCATTTCTTTAAAAAAATATAGCTTTTTTCCATTGTACAGTAGCAGTTTGATCGGAAAGTGAGCCAATGTTGAGCGATGATATGAACTTCGATGCGCATGCTAGCATGACTACCAGATCCGAAAATATACAGCCAGACTGACCATCCTGGTTTCTTTTAGTCCGCAGCAGCTGGTTTAACTTTGCAGTATAAAAGAGCATGTGTTTTTTAAGGTCCACTAGTATAAGAGAATTAAAAAAATGTTAAAGAGAGCATTTCCTTCAACACACACAACAGCAAATATTGAGGTAGGCGATCGAATTCTTCGCTACAAATTGCATCGGCATCGTTCGAATACCAAAGCGTCAAGTTGTCACCATCCGCTATCACGGCATTGACAAGTTTCAATACAGATATGATCGAACGTCACGGATTTGACTCATTCAAAGAGCCGACCGACGTTAGGTCCACCGCAAACGGCAACTAGCAGCACTCCCTCAGGAAAACAACTGCTGCTCCAGATATTAGCGTTTGGCGACGTAGGGTCTGCAACGTTGCATGCTCTAGTCTACTGCAGAGCACTGGCCGTCGAGGCACGAACACCTTACAAACGGTCATGACCCTTGATGGTCGCTTTGACTAAAACGTTAATCAAGCCGACACTACTCCGTCCTCATTAATCAATTCGCCTCTCAGGCCCCAAGCAAGCAGCCCCCAACCAACTCACTTGTTAAACTCGCTGCAACTCAAGATGGCCAAGTTGTTCACTCCACTGGTGGCGTCTGCCGCTCTCTTCCTGGCGACCGCCTCCGCCGCTTCCCTGCCGAACGGTTCATGGCCCGCCAGCAAGGGAACCGTGCAATACAAGCAAGCCTACATCGTCAAGGCAGGCGAGGTCTTCGACGGTAAGATGAAGACGTACGAGCGCTCCGACGTGTCGTGCCAGGAGCAAACCGAAAGTGGCGCCGACACTTCCGTGTTCAAGATCGAGGCCGGCGGTCACCTCAAGAACGTCATCATCGGCAAGAACCAAATGGAGGGCGTCCACTGTGACAAGCACGACTGCATCATCGAGAACGTTTGGTGGGACGATGTGTGCGAGGACGCGCTGAGCGTGAAGGGCGGAACCGCCTCCAGTATCACCAAGGTCATCGGTGGCGGTGCGCGTTACGCCGACGACAAGGTCATCCAGCACAACGGCTTCGGTACGGTCGATATCGACGGCTTCTACGGTGAGGACATCAGCAAGCTCTACCGTTCGTGTGGCACGTGCGGCAACCGTCCCAAGACGGTCAACGTCAAGAACGTGTACGTGGTGAACCCTACGAATGCCATCGTGACGGTGAACAAGAACTGGGGTGACAAGGCGACGCTGAAGAACGTCTGGGTCAAGTCGAGCAAGGCCTCCGTGAAGGTGTGCCAGTGGTCACAGGGCAACGCCAACGGTGAGCCGAAGATGCTAGGCAACGGCCCGTCCCCTCCGCTGTGCCAGTACTCGACGAGCGACATCCACATCAACCAGGACATCTCCAAGGCGGCTGGCCAGACGCCGTCGCAGGAGGAGCAGGATCCTTCGCAGGAGGAACAGAACCCGTCACAGGAGGAGCAGAAAACACCCAGCGCCGGCAGCGACTCAGTGGAGCAGAGCTACAGTACGCCAACGCCTACTACCAAGCCTCTAAAGAAGACGAAATCCCCGAAGACAAAGACACCCACGACGACCGAGCCTACGGAGGAATCGGCGGAACAGGTTGACCAGAATGTCGAACAGACCGAGCAGAACAGCACGACTATCGGTAAAGTGCCAAACGGATCGTGGCCCGCCAGCAAGGGAACGGTGAAGCTCGCACAGGCCTACATCGTCAAGTCAGGCGAGGTCTTCGACGGTAAGATGAAGACGTACGAGCGCTCCGACGTGTCGTGCCAGGAGCAAACCGAAAGTGGCGCCGACACTTCCGTGTTCAAGATCGAGGCCGGCGGTCACCTCAAGAACGTCATCATCGGCAAGAACCAAATGGAGGGCGTCCACTGTGACAAGCACGACTGCATCATCGAGAACGTTTGGTGGGACGATGTGTGCGAGGACGCGCTGAGCGTGAAGGGCGGAACCGCCTCCAGTATCACCAAGGTCATCGGTGGCGGTGCGCGTTACGCCGACGACAAGGTCATCCAGCACAACGGCTTCGGTACGGTCGATATCGACGGCTTCTACGGTGAGGACATCAGCAAGCTCTACCGTTCGTGTGGCACGTGCGGCAACCGTCCCAAGACGGTCAACGTCAAGAACGTGTACGTGGTGAACCCTACGAATGCCATCGTGACGGTGAACAAGAACTGGGGTGACAAGGCGACGCTGAAGAACGTCTGGGTCAAGTCGAGCAAGGCCTCCGTGAAGGTGTGCCAGTGGTCACAGGGCAACGCCAACGGTGAGCCGAAGATGCTAGGCAACGGCCCGTCCCCTCCGCTCTGCCAGTACTCGACGAGCGACATCCACATCAACCAGAAGTGATTTGGTTGACGTCCTACACTACGAAAGTGTACAATCGATAGAAGAAGTTGCGGAGGAACGTGCGTTAATAGCATAATAGATGTGTTTTGTTTTCTAGAGGAATGAATTCGCATCAAAAAGCAGCGGCAATAAAACACTTTATATAAAACGTAAAAATAATATTTCTTTCATAATTGCTGACGTAAACTGCGATTTCCAGCCAATCAGAGGCCAGCGAGCGATGATGACTTAGGCGACCGTTGGGGACACCCTCCCCAAGTGTCGCAGATCTCCCGTTTCCTTACGCTTATATCGCGGTGGTGCGCTCGCTCCACGCGCTCTTCCGCTAGGAACGTGAGGCAGGTATGTTCATGAGTATGCTTTCTATCTGTATGCCAAGTTTCGCCGCTCATTTCGCTGTATTGGGCGCGCTGTGTAGTTGGGGAGTTTCACAAAACTATCACAACTGTCAAATGTGATTATCTATAATTGCAGTGAATCTCCCTACCTTTGTTGACCATCAACAAAGGAGATTTCCCTCGGATTTCTGGCCACGGTCCTTATCGCGTAGGTGAGCAGTTAAGATGCACACGATAGAGACCCATCATTTGATCTTGTGTGAATTAGAGAGGTTAACCTTCTAAAGACTATACTGTAGAGCACTACCTGCCATACAACCCATGTACGCCATCCACCCACCATCCCGGCTCCGCTGGCTGCCTCGCACTTCGCTTCGATGCCTTCCTCACACATCAATCTGCCAAGCGATGGCCACTTCCACGTTAAAGCAGCAGCGTAAGGAGAAGGTGCTAGAGTGGACAAGGCGTCCCCACCAGATGCCTCGGGACGTGACCGGGAGGTTGATCTCGCACCGTCATCTCCGGCACTTTGAGAAAGGTTTCCCCAAACGGGTTTACTTTGAAGGCGTTCTATTCGTCCCTTGGAGAGATTTACAAGTGAGGGTTGGCAAACCACGTGGTTGGGATCGGTTTCGAGATCATTTCGGGGGCGAACATCTCATCGTTGGCGCCAACGATGAGAGGACTATGTCGAACGAGGACATCTATGGTGAGGGCAGCCGCACCTTCCTGAAACTCAAGGACGTTCTGCAGGAAGGTCGCCTGCACCGCGCCACCAGTAGCCTTCGCACCGACTGGGAGAATGGGACCCTCCATGAAGATGTCACGAGCAACCCAGACCGAGCCTATGCGGTGCATCACAGGCCGCATGTGACTGGGGTATTCTACGACCCTCCAGTTAAGCTCGAGAAACTTGGATCTCCTTATTGAAATAATAACGCCCGTCAATTAGCTGCTCGGGATAAAATCTTCAGCCAGCATCTCCCGTTCTCTTGGCTGCGTTTTGTCGTTGGAATTATCTCTCTCGCACTCGTTTTCTCGGATATTCCTCGGTCAGGTACGGGAATATCCAATCTGGAGGGAATTTATTCCGGAAGAAATGTTGACATTCGGTACAGCGTGGAATTATTCCGTCTTCGCATCTACTCAGTCGGACGCAGACATTGGGAAGACGGCACGGGTGTGGAGCTACAAGTTCGACTCAACGTCTATTGTGTGGCGCGTTTTTGGCGAATTTCTGGCTGTTCCTAATTTTCCTCAATGTTTGTTCTACACCAGCCACTGCCTTAACAAGATATTTGGAGGTGATGTGGCTTTTAAGAGGTTAGATTTGATGGTTAACTCCGTTGCACACGTTGGAAATGGCAGACAAACTTCAGTGGAGCCTGTAAGCCTGATACTTCGTTCGGAGAACGAGTTCATTGATCGATTCTATCAATTTTTGCTCCTGAAGTGGTTTACCAGCATCAACTGGCGCATAGCGAATAATATTCCAACTCCACGGTTCTGCTAGGAATTGTGGATTAATTTCCACCGGTCAACAGCTTCCAGTGATGTTAAGAGGAAAAGTGTCGGACTGCTGTACAAACACACAATGGAACGGCTTGAACGTGTACAAACTCGTTTTCCAGACTTAACAGTGGATTTAACTTTCTCGAAAGCCAAGAAGACCTACAAATATCTCGAGGAGGATTAAGCTCCGTCGGATATCGACGATCCGATGTAAGTACTATCACCCGTGCTCGGGATTGTCATGGTGGAGTCTGTGAAACGCTGTACGTGAGTGACTATCGCTATGAAGTAGGATTTCTGGTTGCAGACGTCCTTGAGTGGTATCACCTTGAGTGGTATCAGATGACAGCAACACTTCGAATTGTGGGTCAAAGTTATTTTATCCTCCGCGGCATAGGATTATTACTTAGCTGCTACTACGTCTGCAGTGTTCCAAAGCCGTTCTCCAAGTGGATACACATAAAGAAGGCCTGGTTTCTCTTTATGAGAGTTCCTAAGCAGTGCGTTGTGTACGTCCTTGCGCACTCGCTGGACGCTTCGTTCATGTACGAAGTGTTTAAAAGCCCACAGGACGGAATTTTATCCATTGAATTCCGGTCTTTATGTCGTATGCTATTGTCCAAATGAGAACCGTGTGGATCTACGGTTTAATCTGGCAAATTGTAGTGACGGTGGCGACGTCACGGTGGTCGACTCGAAGCAATGAAATGAGCAATGGAGTCGTCGGTGTCCCGTCGTTTCTTAAGTGCATTGTCAACATTGGCTGCACAATACCGCTCGACATCATTTCGGTCGTCGAAAATCTGGCGAATTTCCAGGTAGTATGGGAAGGCGTGGGAAGCTGTTCGATATCAATACAGTTTCGCACATAGAGGGAGAGGGAATTTATCATTTGGTGGGGTGCTAATCGATCTTTAGTTCCTGGTTTGCTTCGTGTTGATTTTTACGATTGCGTGGATGATTCGGAGTTTTTGTACTTTTGGAATTGGAACTCGAAACAGAAAACTGTCAAATTGCAACATTCGCATTGGTCTTTCCTTACGCCAACCCCTGTATCCTATTCAGCTGGGGTTTTGTGGCCTACTGCGAGTGTGTGCGTCTACTGGCTCCGTAGTTTCTTCTGTATTCGAACTGTTGAGCAGAAATGGGATATTGCTCATAGTAAGAAACTGCAATGGGCTCAATTCAATGGATCTGTCGTTCCGTTCGCTTCAAGTTTCCGCTCATCGATTGATCATCCGGGAAGGACAAGCGGAAATCCTTTACGATTTATTCAGCATCAAATGCAGTGCGTTCACAGACGCTCCGATGATGTCGAAGCGACTGTGGTATTCATGAATATTGTACTCTTGAGCGATCCATTGGTGTATCTGCAAATCGTTATTGGTACTTCACCTTCAACTCAATTAGCATACTACCAGTCACGATGGCGACAACAACTTGTGCTTCTGTAGTTGGAGAACACAACGAATACACCAATGGACTCCAACTACTTCGAAAAGTTAACGCATCACACCTCACTTGGCCGGAACTGGTTCAATGCGGATGATTTCGCAAAATATCCAACATATATTGTCAAAAACGGAGAGGTATAGCTTCTACATGCTACGTAGTACAATACTTGTCTGGCTTACCACGGCTCCTCGAGCGTTCCGAATGGGTACTCGCCCGTACTGAGCGAAAAAGTGGCACACAGCGGGTTGGCCGGCGCCGTCTCGTTGTACACGTCGCAGTCCGTCTCGGGTTTGATGGCCACCACGAACTCGCAGTCTTCCGCCACCTTCTTGAGTCCGTGGCCAACCTGCGGGTAGTACACGCTCCAGTCGTCCGCTGTGAGCGTGAAGTTGACGTTCTGCGTCTGACCCGGCTCGAGGCTGATCTTGGAGAACTTCTTGAGCTGCTTCATCTCCGGCACGTTCAGCGAGTTGAACGGCTGGATGAGGAACAACATGACGGTCTCCTTACCGGCAATGCTGCCCGAGTTGGTCACATCCACAGACACGACGACGTCCTCCGTCGCAGTCTCAACGACGTTGCGGCTCAAACGTACATCGGAGTACGTGAACTCGGTGTAGCTGAGGCCCGTGCCGAAGTCCCATTGGTTTTCGCAGTAGTAGGCGCTGTCGGACTCCTGCGTCTGACACATGCTGTTCACGGGGTGGTTGTACGTCATCTGGATATTAGCCTGATCCTTCGGGTACGTGATCGGCATGCGGCCACTCGGGTTCACCTTGCCGTAGATGATCTCCGCCATGGCCTGACCACCGAGCTCGCACGCCAACAGACCGTTCACCACGGCATGCACGTTCTCGGGCAGGTCTCCAAGCAGACGCGGACGGCCTTCAAACAGCGCCAGAATCACCTTGGTACCTGTGGACGCCAACGCCTTGACATACTCGATCTGACCAGCGGGGAGCGCCAGGTCGTCGATGTCACCGGGTTTCTCGGCGTACGTGTCCTCTCCGATCACGGCGATGGTGTACTCAGCCTTGCTGGCCATCTCCTTGGCCGTGGCCAGGTCCGCCTCGGAGTACGAGCCGTTCGGGTGCAAACCGTTGAAGAAGCTGAAGCTGTCGTTGCCGACGAGCGTCTCCATGGCCGACTTGATCGTGATGCCCTTGGTGAGCAGGTGGTCCTGGTCGCTGTAGCCCTGCCAGGCGATCGTCCATCCACCGCACATGCGGCCGATGTTGTCGGCGGTGAACCCTGTGAGGAACACGGACGCGTCTTCCTTGAGCGGCAGCGTGCTGTCGTTGTTCTGGAGCAGCACGATGGACTCGCGCGCTAGCTCGAGCGCCGCCGAGATGTCGTCGTCGTTGCCGATGAGCGCCAGGTTCTCCTCGCCGGGAACAGGCGTCTCGTACAGACCGAGCTGCAACTTCATCTTAATGACGCGGCGGGCCGACTCTTTGAGGCGCTCGCGGAACTGCGGACTCTGCTCCAGCAGCGCCTTGGTGCCGTTGTAGAAGCTCGTGTCCTGCGCCACCATGCTCATGTCGACGGACGCGCGCGTGAGCGATATGCGCGTGGCCTCGGTCTCGTTGCGTGCCGTGCGGTGGAAGTCCGTGAGCTGGTTGATCTCGGCGTAGTCCGTCACCATCATGCCGTCGAAGCCCAGGTCGTCACGCAGCAGCGCGTTCATGAGCTTGGCGTTCGACACGGTGGGCACGCCGTTGATGGAGATGTAGTTCTCCATGGCGCTGATCACGCCGGCGTCCACGGCAGCCTTGAAGGGCGGGAAGAAGTAGTTCATCATGTCGTAGTCCGAGACGGTGACGGCGTCCTTGTCGTGGCCCGTTGGCGTCTTGGGGTACACGATCCAGTGCTTCATGCAGGCGGCGGTGTGGTTGTTGCTCTGCAGTCCGCGGATGATGGCATCGCCCATGATGGAGTTGAGATGCGGGTCCTCTCCGAACGTCTCGAACGTGCGCGCCCAGAGCGGGTTACGCGAGATGCCGAGAATGGGTCCAAAGACCCATGGCACGCCCGATGCCTCTGTGTCACGGCCGGTGATGCGGCCCTGCTCGTAGACGAGGTCGGGGTTGAATGACGCGCCGCCGTTGATCTGCTGGCCGAACAACACCGCGTCCTTGACGAAGATGGCGCCGTGCACCGAGTCGACGCCGTACACCATCGGGTGACCGCCGTTCTCCTCCATCGTGATCTCCTGGATTCGCGTGATCACCTCACGCCACTCGTCGGCCGTCCACATGTACGTGCCGTTCACGGGTCCGTTGTTGAACGGACTGGTGAGGTACGAGCCCACGCGCATCTTGGCGTACGCACGCACCTTGTCGTCGTCGACCTTATTGTCGTCCGTGAGTAGCTGGTTGATGTCGATCTGGGTCATCTGGCCGATAATGTCGTCGTCGGTGAAGGTGGCCATGATGGCGTCGGCGCGCTCGTCCCATTGGTCGGCGGAGACGAGGGGTGTGCCCTGCTGTGCAGTGAGGCTCAGGGCTGTGCAGACTACTGCTGCGAACCACGACTTGAGCATGGCTGTGTGGAACCTCTTGGTCGGAGCTTGTTGTTGCTTGGGGCGAGGCAAAAGTGGAAGTGAGCAGCTTGGACGCGCTGGAGATCAATCGGGTTTCTGGTTGCTGCAGGCAATGCAATGGTCAAGGACGAGTAGACGTGAATTTACCAGCATGGACCGCTTAGCTCGCTGCGTGGTGATGCGTCTTTGTCTCTGTGGCTGTTTGAATTCGTATTGGCAAGCTCACCCGCCCTGCCTCCGCACTGGTCCCGCCGTGCGTACAGGATTTCTGGTTGCATGAAACCTGTCCGTTCCTTCTGCTACGGACGCGAGGGAGCGGCGTGCCAAGATGGCAATACATTCGCCCATACACGCTGAGCCGGTGACGGGAAGGAAAGGTGTCTGATAGCCGTGATCATCTTTGTCTGGACAATAGTTGAAGTACGGTACAGTACACGTGCTTTTGTGCCCCTCACCCCCCAAGCGGAACTGAAGCAAATTAATTGAAGACTAACTCCACCTCGTTCAACGGACCGTCTCTTGTGTGGACAGCCGCTTGAACGCAACAGGTAGATAGTCTATCTATCTAAGATAGATACTATCTACATGTAGCCTAGGTAACTAGAGTCTAGTCTAGACAGTAGTGAAGGGTAGGTGTGATAGCGCGCGCACGCAAAGCACTCTCGTGTACAATGTACGTGTAAGTACTTAGTACGTTGGTTCGTGCGGAATTCAGTTGGAGATTGTCGTGGAGAAGGAGAGACTCATATAGTGTTGTCATCCCTTGTTGTTTACCGTAGTGCATGTGCAAATGAAATTCTGTTGTGCCAACTTATAACCTACAGGTACATGTACTTCAAGTACATGTATTCTGAAGAATGTGTATACCTGTAGTATGTGTACTGCACGTTGCTTTCCGTGTGAATTCATTTCAATTCATGCACTTGCGCAGCGATTTGAGAAAGTTGACCGCTTTTGAACCTCGTTGAAGTTAGAGATCTCTAGCTCCGACTTTAAATAAAATTGAATGGTGATCAAATGTGCGTGGATGAGACAAGACATGCTGGCGACTATCACGAAAGAAAAGATCGTGGTTGAAGTGAGCTGCTTGAATTGAGTACACCAAAACTACGAGATCAAGCTCACGGACCAAATCCATTGCAGACCGTGAATATGTGCTGTACATGTAGGTGGGATTAAATAGCTATGGACAAGGAAGCATAATAACCCTATCGTGCAACGAATCGTGCTGTTGGTACTTGAAGCGAATCCGCAGCTGCATGGTGCTCCTTGGAATGTGGAAGGTGAATCAATCTCTTCGTCTCTCTCAGCACGTCAAATTGTATATGCACGTGAATTTGCTTCCACAGTACAGAGGCAGACAACTGGAGCATCCCAACCAACCACATTTTGAGCTCTGAAAACTTTACGCACAACCGTATCCATTTGAATTTAAAATCCGCACGAACTGAAGTATTGCAGGCACACAGCGCTTTGCACGTGCGCGCGCTATCACACCTACCCTTCACTACTGTCTAGACTAGACTCTAGTTACCTAGGCTACATGTAGATAGTATCTATCTTAGATAGATAGACTATCTACCTGTTGCGTTCAAGCGGCTGTCCACACAAGAGACGGTCCGTTGAACGAGGTGGAGTTAGTCTTCAATTAATTTGCTTCAGTTCCGCTTGGGGGGTGAGGGGCACAAAAGCACGTGTACTGTACCGTACTTCAACTATTGTCCAGACAAAGATGATCACGGCTATCAGACACCTTTCCTTCCCGTCACCGGCTCAGCGTGTATGGGCGAATGTATTGCCATCTTGGCACGCCGCTCCCTCGCGTCCGTAGCAGAAGGAACGGACAGGTTTCATGCAACCAGAAATCCTGTACGCACGGCGGGACCAGTGCGGAGGCAGGGCGGGTGAGCTTGCCAATACGAATTCAAACAGCCACAGAGACAAAGACGCATCACCACGCAGCGAGCTAAGCGGTCCATGCTGGTAAATTCACGTCTACTCGTCCTTGACCATTGCATTGCCTGCAGCAACCAGAAACCCGATTGATCTCCAGCGCGTCCAAGCTGCTCACTTCCACTTTTGCCTCGCCCCAAGCAACAACAAGCTCCGACCAAGAGGTTCCACACAGCCATGCTCAAGTCGTGGTTCGCAGCAGTAGTCTGCACAGCCCTGAGCCTCACTGCACAGCAGGGCACACCCCTCGTCTCCGCCGACCAATGGGACGAGCGCGCCGACGCCATCATGGCCACCTTCACCGACGACGACATTATCGGCCAGATGACCCAGATCGACATCAACCAGCTACTCACGGACGACAATAAGGTCGACGACGACAAGGTGCGTGCGTACGCCAAGATGCGCGTGGGCTCGTACCTCACCAGTCCGTTCAACAACGGACCCGTGAACGGCACGTACATGTGGACGGCCGACGAGTGGCGTGAGGTGATCACGCGAATCCAGGAGATCACGATGGAGGAGAACGGCGGTCACCCGATGGTGTACGGCGTCGACTCGGTGCACGGCGCCATCTTCGTCAAGGACGCGGTGTTGTTCGGCCAGCAGATCAACGGCGGCGCGTCATTCAACCCCGACCTCGTCTACGAGCAGGGCCGCATCACCGGCCGTGACACAGAGGCATCGGGCGTGCCATGGGTCTTTGGACCCATTCTCGGCATCTCGCGTAACCCGCTCTGGGCGCGCACGTTCGAGACGTTCGGAGAGGACCCGCATCTCAACTCCATCATGGGCGATGCCATCATCCGCGGACTGCAGAGCAACAACCACACCGCCGCCTGCATGAAGCACTGGATCGTGTACCCCAAGACGCCAACGGGCCACGACAAGGACGCCGTCACCGTCTCGGACTACGACATGATGAACTACTTCTTCCCGCCCTTCAAGGCTGCCGTGGACGCCGGCGTGATCAGCGCCATGGAGAACTACATCTCCATCAACGGCGTGCCCACCGTGTCGAACGCCAAGCTCATGAACGCGCTGCTGCGTGACGACCTGGGCTTCGACGGCATGATGGTGACGGACTACGCCGAGATCAACCAGCTCACGGACTTCCACCGCACGGCACGCAACGAGACCGAGGCCACGCGCATATCGCTCACGCGCGCGTCCGTCGACATGAGCATGGTGGCGCAGGACACGAGCTTCTACAACGGCACCAAGGCGCTGCTGGAGCAGAGTCCGCAGTTCCGCGAGCGCCTCAAAGAGTCGGCCCGCCGCGTCATTAAGATGAAGTTGCAGCTCGGTCTGTACGAGACGCCTGTTCCCGGCGAGGAGAACCTGGCGCTCATCGGCAACGACGACGACATCTCGGCGGCGCTCGAGCTAGCGCGCGAGTCCATCGTGCTGCTCCAGAACAACGACAGCACGCTGCCGCTCAAGGAAGACGCGTCCGTGTTCCTCACAGGGTTCACCGCCGACAACATCGGCCGCATGTGCGGTGGATGGACGATCGCCTGGCAGGGCTACAGCGACCAGGACCACCTGCTCACCAAGGGCATCACGATCAAGTCGGCCATGGAGACGCTCGTCGGCAACGACAGCTTCAGCTTCTTCAACGGTTTGCACCCGAACGGCTCGTACTCCGAGGCGGACCTGGCCACGGCCAAGGAGATGGCCAGCAAGGCTGAGTACACCATCGCCGTGATCGGAGAGGACACGTACGCCGAGAAACCCGGTGACATCGACGACCTGGCGCTCCCCGCTGGTCAGATCGAGTATGTCAAGGCGTTGGCGTCCACAGGTACCAAGGTGATTCTGGCGCTGTTTGAAGGCCGTCCGCGTCTGCTTGGAGACCTGCCCGAGAACGTGCATGCCGTGGTGAACGGTCTGTTGGCGTGCGAGCTCGGTGGTCAGGCCATGGCGGAGATCATCTACGGCAAGGTGAACCCGAGTGGCCGCATGCCGATCACGTACCCGAAGGATCAGGCTAATATCCAGATGACGTACAACCACCCCGTGAACAGCATGTGTCAGACGCAGGAGTCCGACAGCGCCTACTACTGCGAAAACCAATGGGACTTCGGCACGGGCCTCAGCTACACCGAGTTCACGTACTCCGATGTACGTTTGAGCCGCAACGTCGTTGAGACTGCGACGGAGGACGTCGTCGTGTCTGTGGATGTGACCAACTCGGGCAGCATTGCCGGTAAGGAGACCGTCATGTTGTTCCTCATCCAGCCGTTCAACTCGCTGAACGTGCCGGAGATGAAGCAGCTCAAGAAGTTCTCCAAGATCAGCCTCGAGCCGGGTCAGACGCAGAACGTCAACTTCACGCTCACAGCGGACGACTGGAGCGTGTACTACCCGCAGGTTGGCCACGGACTCAAGAAGGTGGCGGAAGACTGCGAGTTCGTGGTGGCCATCAAACCCGAGACGGACTGCGACGTGTACAACGAGACGGCGCCGGCCAACCCGCTGTGTGCCACTTTTTCGCTCAGTACGGGCGAGTACCCGTTCGGAACGCTCGAGGAGCCGTGGTAAGCTCGGACAAGTATTACATGTAGACGTAATAATTCTCCGTTTTTGACAATATATGTTGGATATTCTCCGAAATCATCTAGTGTACTCGTGTTAGAAAGCAGCGTACGCGTAAAGCGTCTCCACATGGTGTATCAAATGAGAAGACTCGTGATCGAGTAGGAAACCAAGATGCAAAGCAGGATGTCATCCACATTGCACAAGCTCCGGCCACGAAAGCTCGGATGCATTCACCCGTCGAAGTAATTTTAGTTTACCAGTGTACTCGTTGTGGTCACCAACCACCAACACTGGCAGTAGCACTACTTGGCGTGGTCGTAAGAGCGACTGGTAGTAAGCGAGATCAGTGGACCGGTCTCTTCCGAGTAGTGTGCGCATATAAACGATAGGATCGCTCATAAGCACTGCGTTCATGAAGGCCACATTCGCCTCGACATCGTCGGAGCGACCATGTAAACATTTCATCTGGTGCTGGATATACCTGAACGTGTTCATATTCATTCTTGTAGTCGGGGCACGGTACTGGTACTTGTGTATCTTCACTCGCATCTCTTCACTCACCTCTTGTTTTGACTGGAAGCTTGACGTGAACGGTATTACCTGCCCATCAGTTCTTGACCGCTGCTTACGGAGTTTCCGTATTTGAAGTTGCTCCAACTGTTGTTGCTGCTTTCGCCGTTGGTGCGTTTCATCTCGGATGCAGAAGAAATCACTTGTCCAATGAACGCACATACTCACCGTCGGCCACAAGACCCCAGCTGAGTATGGCACTGGAGTCGGAGCGAGGATAAACCAATGGGTAAAACGATACTTTGCATCACCGTGTTGGCTTGTCAAGAATTTCAGCCACAAGACACGTACTGCCCACGCTCCAGCAATGATGAGAACGAAACAAATCAAAAATTTGAGATCTATAATCACACCGCCGAGTAGGACACTGCCGCTTCCTCGGTGTGTGAAGCTGTACTGATACTTTGCAGCTATCCAAGCCCGACTTACAGTATCTGGAAACCCCATCATGCGCAAGATTTTAGACGAGCGAAAAGATGTCGATCGATACTGTGCGATCAACGTGATACTTGAGAAGGCACTGAGTAAGAACTCGGGCACACCAATAATCCCGCTACTTAGTTGATTACTGCGAACGAGCCAGCGCGAGGTCGTTACAGTCACAATCATGTGCCACAACAAGGCATATATCCACACGTTTCGCATCTGGACAACGGCGTAGGAAATGAACGATTCGAGATGAATATCCAACACTCCGCCTTGAGAGAAAAAGTGACTTTCCAGCACATCGTAAGTGAACGGAGCGTCCAGTAAATGGGCAAAGACATAGCACGATACTGGAAATGGACTGCCAAATACAACACACTGAGTCGGGACTTTCATAAAAAGATGTCGAGCCTTGCGCACACGAGTCCACGTCGAAATTTTCTTCTGGGACTTGGAAACACCATGAACAAAGTAGCAACTCAACAACAATCCAACGCCACGAAGCAAGAAGTAGCCTTGTCCGATAATTCGGAGTGCTGCCACCACCTTATACCACTGAACAACATCCGAAGTGAGCAGCCCAGTTTCGTACCGGTAATCTTCCACGAATATAGTTTCACAAGTTCCACTGCCAGCGCAATTTCGAGCACGTACGACTGCACTTACATCGGACCGGCCAAAGCCAAGTGAAGTGAGTCCACCTCGACAGACCTGCATATCTTCCTGGCTCTCCAAAAGCATTAAATCTAACGTTGCGTTTGGAAAGCGATCCTGTACGTCACGAAGCCGCTTCATTGTGTGCACATACAGTAGTCCAGTACTTCTGCCCTCAAGGTCGTTGGGTGCACATGATCGGTCAAAATTTATCCAAAGCTCGTGGCAAAACCGTGGAGTGCGCTTATTACTTCCATGAGTCGGAAAGCAAATCGTACGCGCGTTTGTCTTCGCTAGCAGCTCCGGTGAGTAGTACAAAACCTGGTTTGTCCGCCAGTTAATGTTAATGAACCAGTTCGGAAGGATAAACTGGTGGAGTCGATCAATGTACTCACTTTCAGACCGTAGTGCCAACCCCACGGGACCTGGTTGTATTGTCCGGTGTCGTCCAGCATTGCTGTTTATCCTCGATATTGTGTTTACAAACGAATCAATCATCTTGAATGCCACGTCGCCACCAAAGGTACTGCCAGAGCAGTGACTAGTGTAGAAAAAACATTCAGGAAAGTCTGGTATAGACAGAAAACTTGCAAACGCCCGCCACGCGATAGAAGTGGAGTCATACTTGTAACTCCAAACTCGAGCGGTCGTGTTCCCACTGGAAGCTTCGTCTTTAGTTGATGCAAATACTGAATAATTCCACGATGTGCCAAAACTCACCACTTGATCGGGCTGCAACGATGGATAAACAGTTTGGAGATTCGACACACCAACACCTGAGCGCAAAACATCCGAGAAAACCAGCGCGAGAGATACAACTCCAATGAAGAAACGTAGCCAGGAGAACGGGAGATGCCGCTCGAACACTTTTTCACGAGCAGCTAATTGCCGGGTGTGTGTCTTTTCAATGAGTGCAGCGGGGGCGATCGCCTTCCTTGAGCTCAGCGAATGTTTTTCTGCATGGCGTGACGCCCACTTGGATAACGCCACCAGTGCTCGAGATCCGTCACCATGAGTCGGAGTCACCCTTACGGGACCCATGCTGAATATTAGTGAAACAGAGCAAATCCCGCTGATTGCTTCTGTTCATGCAAAATACACGACGAGGTTAGACAACGTAAATCGCTCAGTTGCATCAGTCCTAGCAGCCAAATTTAAACGTCAGGGTCATCATGTTCGCTCACCCACCGTCCGTTTCGTCGACAGCCGAAACAGGAGTTGATATTAGCATCGTTCTGCCTTGCTAGACATCTTAGTGGTCCAGACTTGCCATACTTTTAGCCTTCTAAGGTCACGGTTCACTCAAGCGCCCTTATCTTTTAAGTGTACGTTGTTTCTCAGCGTGGACAACAACCTTTTCGTCGCGCGACAGCCCCTTGCGTTTGCGTACCGCTTCAATGTAGCGCCTTACGTAGTTGTGTTCGTAAACACGCTCGCCATAATCCTCACGCTCCTCCTCTGTCTGTGGCTGGAAGAACGGATCCATATCGATGATACTCCAGTGCGAAAAGATGAGCTGTGGATTGCTGGCAGCACCTGATGTCTGAATCAGCAAGTCTGTGGCGAATCCGAAGCTCTCCACAACTGGCAAATGAGCCTTCACAGTGAAAAGAGCTGTTCCATCGGACAGTTCCTCCGAGTATATATCGCCACGTCGCTTCGAGATGACGCTGTATAGCTTGCCGAGCTGCTCGGCTTGGCACTGCACCGTGCACTCGTACACAGCTTCTACCAGGCGCACAGGCTGCTTCACGAAAGACATGAGGCAAGTGGTTCTCATGATGGAGATCACCTGACCACTAAGCGGTCCGTACTTGCTGATTTCAGCCTGTTCCTCCTCTGACTTATCCTCCTCGCTCTTTTTCTCGTGGAAAATGACGTCTTCAATGATGAATGCTACACCCCAAACGGGTTCGTCGCACAATGGTCCAGCCGATGAAGCCATTTGAAAACCTGTCACGATACTGTTCTCCAACTTCCTAATTTGATCAACTTTCTCCGAGTCACGGATCTCTGCTGCAGAATTGGATGGGAACAAGCATCCAGTTGCATGGTAGGCGGGAATGTTGTTAATCAACATGTTCGGGCCCACTCGTCGCGGGCCACAGCTCCAAATCTGGTCAAGTGGGAGCGATTTCAAAAAGCTGCTTTCACTCGACTGAAGTGAGATCTCCAGTTTCTTCTTAAACGCAAACACGTCTTCCGTCGCAGCAGCTTCAAGTTCCACGGCTACTTCCTTGTCTTTAGTGTCATTCGCTTTCTTACTGAGAGCAATGCGCTTTAGAAGCGGCGCACTCTCCTCCAAGAGCTTTGTTGTCTCCAGAGGCAACGGAAGTGCACGCAGTTTCAGTGTCAATGTGCCATCAGGAGTTGTTCCCAAGGCAACCTTCGGGTCTTCAGCTTCAGCAGAGATACCAATGTCTTCTTGTTCTGACGATTCATCTTTAGCAACGTCTGGGTTAAGAAGCTCCTTGAACACAATGTTTTCTTGGAACGAAGAGATTGTCCCGTCTACAATACTTTCACGAAAACCCACCAAGGGCTCAGAAACTTGCACCGCCACCTTTGCAAAGCGTTCCTTTAGATCCTTGATGCATCGTTCGAGGTGAAGCTCTCCTAGTGCCACAATCACGTGTTCTCCGGTTTCCTGCACGTGGACTTCGACGGTCGGGTCAGATCGATACAACCGCTGCAGACCGGCCTCCAATGCGGCAAAATTGCGTGGGTCTTCCGGTTCCACGGCCACACGAACAATTGGTTTTGCTTGATACGGCATCTTTGTCAGCGAAGGGCATGCTAGTGTGGATGACAGCGTGGCTGTCTTTAGAACATGTTCTTGTAGACCAACAATGCCTACAATATTTCCTGCAGGCACACGGTTCAACTTGTGCAGATCACGACCCATCATCATGTATGTTTTGATCAAACCGCTATCGATCCGTGCAACATGCTTCACTGTACTCGGGTCAATCGCATCAACGTCCACATCGCCAGATATGCCTTGAAACTTGGGGTCCATCACATACACAGGCTGGCCTTCTCGAAGAACACCGGAGTAAACGCGGCCCACACCAACGTAGACCTCATCAGTTGCAGCAAGCCCAGACTGGTGGTAATCGGAAAGAACATTCGCTTCAACAGAAATCACCTTGCAAATGTATATGACCAGGGGGGCGTCTTCCGAAGTCTGACATGATTGCAGCGAATGGAAAACCTGTGCATGCTGCGGCGATTTGTCCAGTTGCTCCGACGAGATCGTGCACAACTTCTCGGCTCGTTTAACCTGAGCAGCAATAGGGCTCGGCAGAACGCGAGTGACCATCTTCAGCACCGTAGTGGACAACGGCAGCCATTTCCTCATGACCGCTTGGGTCGCATTCTTACGATCCGTCTGCTTCAGATCACGGTCTGTCACCAATTTTGCAACGCGAAGCTGCCGTGTGAGTTTGCGAAGAGCATCCAAGTCGGAATCCGACTGAACCGGCTTCGATATCGTCGTGTACGCGGTCCAAACCAAGTCAAGAATAAAAGAACAGAACATCGTCTGGCTGTTGGAGGTTGGAGGCTTGCTCACGATCTTCTTCGTTTTCCCGTTATAGTAATACTCTCCCCACAGCGCTTGGCGCAATACACGCACGGGCAGCTCCAGCTTCTTCGCATATAGCGAAGCAAAGTATCCAATCCCAAACGCCCATCCATCCGTGGCACTACCAAAAATCACATTGCCGTTCGACGGGGAGAACAGCATTTCATTCTCTCGTTGCTCCGTCTCTTTGGAAATAGCTTCGTCATCCAGTGTAAAATCAAGCTTGTCTGCGTTCACCTCAGTATCCTCCACCTTCTCGTCTCCAGTGCTTGTCTCTTGGTCATATTTCTCCAGTACGTCCATCCTGATCATAGAACTCAGCACAGCATTGGCCTGCTCCAAGATCCGGTTGAGTCTCTGGTAAGCTTCCATAGGCGAGAATTGCAGCTCGAAGATGAGTCTGTCCATCTTATTGATCACAAGACACGGCCGAATGCCTTCTTTCCAAGCCTGACGAATAACTGCATGAGTCTGAGCACAAACTCCTTCCACAGCATCAATAAGCACCAAAGCTCCATCACAAAGTCGGACTGCAGTTGAGACATCAAAAGAAAAGTCCACGTGACCAGGAGAGTCCACTAAATTGATGAGATAAGGAGCTTCAGGCTCTTTATCAGCCACTGGGTCGGGTTGATAGACCAAAGAGATGGCACTGGACTTCATAGTGATGCCTCGGACTTGCTCTTCCTCCGTATTGTCCAGATATCGCACCTATTACACGTGTATTTTACCATTTAGGTGCATTTTTTAAAGTACAATTTAGAGTTTTATTTACCTTGCCCGCAAGACGCTCCGAGATTATCCCGTTGGCTGACACCAGACTGTCACTCAGCGTCGTCTTCCCGTGGTCGACATGCGCCAAGATGCAGATGTTGCGGATGCGCTCGGGCGCGTGCTGCAGCGCCCCAAGAAGCTCCGGCGTAACGCGGTTTGCCATCGTCCAGTGCGGGTTGATGGAGGAAATGAAAGTGGTGTGTGAAACATAAAATACAAGAAAAAACTGATGTGAGTGATGGTCGTTGAAGCAAATCTTTTGTACCGGGTACAGTAGTTACAGTTAAATAGCGACTGTGAGCAACTTGCACATGTATCGCTGGGTATTTACGTTCGATCTTCGATGTCGATGTCGTCGGAGCTGCTGGAGTCCTTTGAATAGTAATATTCAGCAGAGTAGCTCCACTCTTCACTGTAGCTCCATTCCTCTGAGTAACTACCTTCTTCTGAGTAGCTGCCGTCGTCGATGTAGCTGCTACTTCCAGAGTACACGAAGTAATCGTCATCAGGCTCGCTGTAGTCGAGGGCACCGTAGTTGTCGTATTCATCCTCCTCTCCTCCGGACTTCTTGATGTGCTTCTTGTTGGTGCAACGGAAGTCCGAGCCTAAAGCAGCACACTTCTGGTTGCTAGGACACTTGTCGTACTTCCACACATTCGTGCCGTCATTCTGACCGCACAGTTCTCCAGCTGGAGTCGGCACAGCACGTGCTGCCCGTCCAGTTCTGTCCGTTGCATTGGGACTCGTTGGTGATGGTGCACCCTCCCTTGTCGTGGATGCGGAGGTGGATGGAAGCTTGTTCAGTGGCTTCAACAGCCGAAAGAGCGGCGATGGCGATGGCGGCGATGAAGGCGAGGGTCTTCATCTTGTTTTTTTTGTTGCAACTTAGGATTTGCTAGTCCAAACTGGCAGTGAGGGAAAGCTGTCTAGTGCAAATTGAGGACGGCCTAGGCGATAGTTGTGCGGCTGAGAGAGTTCTTGAAGATGATCCTTATCGCCGAAGGTTGAGGGTTGCCATTAGCGACGGACCATCCTTCATGCTACTTTTGCAGCCGCTCTGGAAATCTAAAGATCCTGTGTCGGTGCCTGCATTGCAGGCCCTGGAAGTTGCAGGCTGCAACTTGTCTCCCATAAACTTTTCCGGTCCATAAATTATTTGCTGTCGAAGAGTGTTGTGTTGATAAACAAATATATTCATGGTGGAGGATCGACAACATACCCCTCGTCGATATGTACCCCACTTACAAAGACAAGAAGTAAATGCCCATACAGAACAGCAAACGCCGGTCTTCATACTGCAGACATTGTCCGTTGGCGAAAGGTATCCAACTTACCACTTCTTCTTCTGGCAACGCTTGACATTTTGTCCGTCATCCGACCAGCGGCATTCGTAGCTCGAGTCTGCACAGCAAGTGCTGCCCGTCCAGTTCTGTCCGTCGCACTGGGATTCGTTGGTGATGGTGCACCCGCCGTTGTTCCCGCCGTTGTTCCCGCCGTTGTTCCCGCCGCCACCGCCATACCACTTCTTCTGGCAGCGCTGCACATTCTGGCCATCGTCCGACCAGCGGCACTCGTAGTTCGAGTCGGCACAGCAGGTGCTGCCCGTCCAGTTCTGCCCATTGCACTGAGACTCGTTGGTGATAGTGCAACCGCCCTTTGAGTGGACGCGAAGGTGAACAGAGGCTTCTTGGACAGCACTGACGGCCGAAAGAGTCGCAATTAGAGTGGCAACGAAGACGGTGAACTTCATCCTGAGTAGGAAAGTTGTCGAAAGACGATAGGGACACTTGGTGCTTTCTGTGCAAATTGCAAAGTGACATTGGTTCATGCTTTCCGCCGGCTGAGCTTGGTACATGCAGGATCTGATAGCAACCCATTGGCCTGGTAGAACTCAGGTTGGATACCTTCTCGTAGGGCCAAAAGTTTTGACGCCTCTTCGAAAGTATCATTAAAAATCATGTGAGCTTGTGTGCCATGGGTTGGTGGATCCCGTTGTGATTCTGCTGTACACTCGGTGTGAACGCCTTGTTTGTCGTATTCATCCTCCTCTCCTCCGGACTTCTTGATGTGCTTCTTGTTGGCGCAACGGAAGTCCGAGCCCAAAGCAGCACACTTCTGGTTGCTAGGACACTTGTCGTACTTCCACACATTCGTGCCGTCATTCTGACCGCACAGTTCTCCAGGTGGAAGCGTCGCAGGCTTGCACTGCGAGTAGTAGTTGGAGTGCTTGACACAGACACTACCCGAGTTCTTGCACTTGAGACCACCAGTGCAAGCACCCCAGTCATCCACAGTGCCACCACCTCCAGTGGTTCCCGTCGTGCCGGTTGTACCGGTCGTTCCAGTGGTGCCTGTAGTCCCCGTGGTCTTCTTCTTCTGGCAACGCTGCACATTTTGTCCATCGTCCGACCAGCGGCACTCGTAGTTCGAGTCGGCACAGCACGTGCTGCCCGTCCAGTTCTGTCCGTTGCATTGGGACTCGTTGGTGATGGTGCACCCTCCCTTGTCGTGGATGCGGAGGTGGATGGAAGCTTGTTCAGTGGCTTCAACAGCCGAAAGAGCGGCGATGGCGATGGCGGCGATGAAGGCGAGGGTCTTCATCTTGTTTTTTTTGTTGCAACTTAGGATTTGCTAGTCCAAACTGGCAGTGAGGGAAAGCTGTCTAGTGCAAATTGAGGACGGCCTAGGCGATAGTTGTGCGGCTGAGAGAGTTCTTGAAGATGATCCTTATCGCCAAAGGTTGAGGGTTGCCATTAGCGACGGACCATCCTTCATGCTACTTTTGCAGCCGCTCTGGAAATCTAAAGATCCTGTGTCGGTGCCTGCATTGCAGGCCCTGGAAGTTGCAGGCTGCAACTTGTCTCCCATAAACTTTTCCGGTCCATAAATTATTTGCTGTCGAAGAGTGTTGTGTTGATAAACAAATATATTCATGGTGGAGGATCGACAACATACCCCTCGTCGATATGTACCCCACTTACAAAGACAAGAAGTAAATGCCCATACAGAACAGCAAACGCCGGTCTTCATACTGCAGACATTGTCCGTTGGCGAAAGGTATCCAACTTACCACTTCTTCTTCTGGCAACGCTTGACATTTTGTCCGTCATCCGACCAGCGGTGCTTTAGATGCACGAAAACTCAAATGCAATCGACCGGATATGTTCCACCACCCGTATCACTATCCAATTGTGCACCCACGTACTCTTACCAATTCAGAATGAACCTTACGAGCAGAAATCAGTGACCCATGACGGATCAGCTGCAACTGCAACACTGGAATCTTTGCCACCTTCGGACAGTCCCTTTGCGATCATCTCTCACTTTGCCATTTGCGTCGTCGACCACAAGTCCAGACCCAAGCTCTAGCTGATCAACCATGAAGACCCTCGCCTTCATCGCCGCCTTCATCGCCGCTCTTTCGGCTGTTGAAGCCACTGAACAAGCTTCCATCCACCTCCGCATCCACGACAAGGGAGGGTGCACCATCACCAACGAGTCCCAATGCAACGGACAGAACTGGACGGGCAGCACGTGCTGTGCCGACTCGAACTACGAGTGCCGCTGGTCGGACGATGGACAAAATGTGCAGCGTTGCCAGAAGAAGAAGACCACGGGGACTACAGGCACCACTGGAACGACCGGTACAACCGGCACGACGGGAACCACTGGAGGTGGTGGCACTGTGGATGACTGGGGTGCTTGCACTGGTGGTCTCAAGTGCAAGAACTCGGGTAGTGTCTGTGTCAAGCACTCCAACTACTACTCGCAGTGCAAGCCTGCGACGCTTCCACCTGGAGAACTGTGCGGTCAGAATGACGGCACGAATGTGTGGAAGTACGACAAGTGTCCTAGCAACCAGAAGTGTGCTGCTTTGGGCACGGACTTCCGTTGCACCAACAAGAAGCACAAGAAGAAATCTTCCCCGACGAAGGACGAGTCTTGCACCATTGAGAGTGAGTCCCAGTGCGATGGTCAGAACTGGACCTTTAGCACTTGTTGCAAAGACCCTAGCTACGAATGCCGCGACTCGGACGATGGCCAGAACGTCAAGAGGTGCCAGAAGATCAAGGACTACACTGAGACTGAAGATTCGGAGGATAGCTACGTCGATGATGACGACAGCTACACTGAGGATGATGGCAGCTACACTGAGGACGATGGCAGCTACACTGAGGACGATGGCAGCTACACCTATGTCGATGACAGTGACTACACCAGCTACGTTGATGACTACGGTGACTGCACAAAACTGGAAGTTGGTTGCTCGAACCCGACGAGTTGGTGCATCTACCACTCTGCATACTACGCTCAATGCAAGCCGGAGACTCTACCCCCAGGAGAGTTGTGCGGCCAGGATGACGGTACCAATGTGTGGTACTACCCGTACTGCCAGGAAGGCGAGAGCTGCGAACCAAATGGATCGGACTACCGCTGCACCAAGTCGAAAAAGCGCCACCACCACCACCGTCAGCACCGTGCGTAAGTATAACGCGGACCCTGACCAAGTAGCTCGGTGCCTAGCTGTATGGCACTTTCACACACCTTTGATTTAGCTGTAACTGAGGCTGTTTTGCCCCAGATGAATACACCTCGATGCGTTAACAACCTCCAATGTCTACTCTACTTATCATCCTGCCAACATCGACGACGGCAGCTACTCAGAAGAAGGTAGTTACTCAGAGGTATGGAGCTACAGTGAAGAGTGGAGCTACTTTGCTGAATATTACTATTCAAAGGACTCCAGCAGCTCCGACGACATCGACATCGAAGATCGAACGTAAATACTCAGCGAAACATGTACAAAGTTGCTCACAGTCGCTATTAATTAACTGTAACTACTGTACCCGGTACATGGATCTACCCACAAAAACTGTGATTGGTCAAAAAGGTATCCAAAATTATTTCTACCTTTGTCAATGACAAATTCATGGAAATCGTCGTGCAAAATGCACCACGATTTTAACTCATTTTCATTGGCTAAAATGTATAATTAAAGTCTTGAAGACGGCGTCTCGTAGAGAGCAGGCCATCGTAGGGAAGTCAAAATGCACGAGTTATAACTCGTATTGAAGGACAACACAGACAGACATTGCCTTGGTCACAAAACTTTGACCAATGTGAAACTTTGAGACCAATTACCGTGCTGGGGGGGAATGTGGAGATACGACTCTGTGGTTTTCGTTTTTAAAATCTGTAGTTGCCTGTGTGCTGACTCTAATGTTTGCTCAAAACCTAGGGCTGCTCGCTTTACGCGATGTACGAATACACGTAAGAGACTTAGGGCGGTGAGGATTGGAAACGCTTAGAATCTCCGTCAATCTCCGTCGAGTCCTACGACATGGTGGTGAATAATTGTATCACCAAGCTGTACTGCTCTATCTGCAACTCGGCTTCCAAAAAATCTCTAGCCCTCCAGTCTCTGTAAACCTGACCCAATTCTCACGTGATCTCCAGTATGGCTTCGTACAGGTACCTCTGGTTGTGCACTCGTGGGTCATGACACGTTAATGAGCTTTTCCGTGCATTGTACAAGTATAATCAATACATAAAACGAAAGCTGGGTCATGACATAGCCCAACACTTCCAAGAGGGAAGTTCACACACTCGTGTACACCAGTCATTGTTTTGGTGGGCGAAGTCGACTCAGTATAAACTCGACTGCGTAACAATACTGAACACACAGTACAACTTATACTTAAGTTAGATCATTGATCTGTTGATGAGAATGGATGACTTGAAGGTGCATTCTTGACCATGTCGTCGCTGTGTCACCTTGCTCCTCTGTTATCCTTGTTCAACGACTTTGCAAGATTTATAACACTATTTCAACAAATAGAAAATCGTGGTGCAAAGTGCACAACGAACACTCCACCTACCACATACATGTATCGCTGAGTATTTACGTTCGATCTTCGATGTCGATGTCGTCGGAGCTGCTGGAGTCCTTTGAATAGTAATATTCAGCAGAGTAGCTCCACTCTTCACTGTAGCTCCATTCCTCTGAGTAACTACCTTCTTCTGAGTAGCTGCCGTCGTCGATGTAGCTGCTACTTCCAGAGTACACGAAGTAGTCGTCATCAGGCTCGCTGTGAAATGCGCGAGTCGTTCTGAGATCGACAGATTTCATTTCCCAGTCGTGCACAAGGCAATTCACAGCTATGGCTCGTCGTCGCAGCCATGCTACCCCCAAACCATCGTTCAAAGAAATGTCCTTCTCGTTTGCCTGCGGTGGTTATCTCATGATGTACCTGTTCGGCGTCGCCAAGGCCCTACAGGAGTTCGAGCTGAAGAAGGACGCTAGGCTCGTCGGATGCTCGGCCGGTGCACTGACAGCCACAGGATTGGCGCTGCACTGTGACTTCGACGCCATCCGTGACCACGTGCTGCACAATGTCGTCCCCTTGGGCACACCCGTCACCGTTCTGCTCGCAGGGTTTATTCTGAACTGGTAACATGACACAGGTGCACAATTGGATAGTGATACGGGTGGTGGATGCACCAAATACAAGTGTCGAGTATCGTTGTTGCAAGTCAAGATGGGTCCCTGTGTGTAGCATATCCGGTCGATTGCATTTGAGTTATCATGTTTCGTGCATCTAAAGCATCGCTCTCCAGCTAGAATACTGCAGACTGAACATGTTTCCCCTTCTTTGGGAGTGTAGCGCCAGGTACAGCGTCATAAGGGGAGGAATACGGCTGAGCAGTGCCGCTTGTTGCTGTAATTTCAGCTTCTTGTGCCTCTTTTGTAAACTTGAAAGCGGTTCGTGTTGGAGGAGGTGATGGAGGTCGGAACACTTTCGACTGATCGTGGGCTGGAGCAGTAGTAAGAGGTGTCGAAGGTTGGCTCAGAGATGGCAACGATGTCTGTTTCCTTATCAGGCCAGAGCTAGACTTGGGGCGCTCTTTGCCGATGGATCTCGATGGAGATCGAGAAGGAGACCGCGAACCTACAGAACGGTTGGTAGAGCCTCCATTGAGAACCTTTTCAATCGTCTTGGAGGCTTGATGCCACTTCTTGGTGATCTTGACATTCTCCATCGTCCGCATGATCAAATCCCGCTGGATCTTGGTCTTGATTGCGAGTTGTTTGCGGCGATTCACAAGTGATTCCTTTTCATTGAGCATGTGCTGTGTGCGGGCTTCTGTGTCTTGCATTTTACGCAGCATCTCCAGTCGCTGGTATTCTTGCACACGCTTCATTCGCTCCACCTTGTCCAGCTTTAACTGTGTCTGAAGTTTGCGATATTCACTGCGCAATGCACGCTGGTGCTCTTGATTCTTCTGGGCTTGACGTACATTGCGATCCATTTCACATTGACGTTCCAAAAGCTCCTCCTTCTTACGAGCTTCCTCCCGTCGAGCTTCTTCCAGTACAAGCTGTCGCTTCTTCTCCAAAGCTAATTGCTGTTGAGCTTGAATCTCTCGTGATCGCCGTTCCTCCTCCTCGTGAGCCTGACGTAAAGCTTCGCTAGCTGACTGTTTCTTCTGGATCTCTCGTTTCCTCTGGGCTTCCAGCTTCTTAGATGCTCGGAGGTTTTTTCGGATACGTTGAGTGACCTCGCGACGACGTGCATCCATCGCTATTGCTCGTTCTGCGCGCTGCTGCTCCACCATTTCCTCTCGGGCCTTCTCCGCCAAGTCCAATTCGCGCAAACGAGCTTGGATCTCCATTTGCTGAGCGTGAAGTAAAGCTTCTGTTTGTGCTCGGTGCTCTTCAGCCTTCACTTTACGCTCCTCCTCTCGTTCTCGTGCTTCAATCCGTCGAAGCTTGTCCTGCCGAGCTTTTTCTTCGGCTAAAGCTCGATCACGAGCAGCGAGTTGGGCTGCCATCTCCTTCCGTCGCTCTTCCTCGGCATCCAGTTGAGCTTTCTTCTTGATCTCTCGAGAACGCTTTTCGGCTGCTAATTCTTGTGCAAAGCGCATTCGCGAGCGCTCCATTGCCTCGTGTTGGCGCCTTTCCCTCTCCATTTTTTCAGCAGCTTCCTGCTGCCGTCGGTTCATCTTCATTTCAAACTCGAGCATTTGTTCTAATTCACGCTCTTGTCGTTGTCGAACCTTTTCCAATCGCTGTCGCTCAATATTAAGCAAAGCTGATGATCCCTTCTTTCCAGATGAACTCGAAGACGTAGACAAAGGTCCCTCAGACCTCGTAACACGTTTCGAATTCGACACTGCAACAAGACGAGAAGGCATTGCCCCTCTCGTACCTCGGTCTTCCGCGTCCAGTATTTTTTGCTTTTCAGTTCGTAGTGCCTGCATCTCCTCGTGCCTCCTCAATGAATACGCCTCGTGACGCATACGCTGCACTGCAGCTGTAACATCCGGATCATAGAATGAGTCCAAGTCACGGATCTTGAGTGTTTCAGGATTCACGCCACAACGTAAACAAGATTCAGCTGAGCGCGGTGTGAGCACAATTCGTTCTGGTGGTGGATTTAACCCCGACGATCGAGCATTGCTTAGTGTAGCGAAAACTTCCTCGATCGTTTGCGCTCGCAGTCCCCGTCGCTTCCGAATTTTCGTCTTCTTCTTGGGTTCTCCATCTTCCGTTGATTGGTCTCCAATTGCGATATTTTCAAGATCCAAACGCATTTTGCTTGGAGAAGCAGCCGCTTGTTTACTATCTTCAGGATTCACAACAACCACGCTCGGTGACGCCATTGTGATCTGCAGCTACAGGTTCTTGAAGCTTCGAGCAACTGATGGCTTGAAGCAAACGACACAGCTATTGTCTTGCCCAGTGCATCTTTTTATAGTCTCATGGACGGACAACCAAGCAATCCCGAAGGATGCTGGATGAAAACGTCAGTGGAAAATAGTTATCTTTCTCTCTGAACTGGTTCGCAAATAGAGCTCGTCCTTTTTTGAGGAACTTGTAGGTAGGTGGGGTTGTCAACAAGATGGCACACGAGCTGCTCGCTGCTTCTCGTGGAAATAAGGCACAGCTCGTACTACACGACCGACCGCTTGTGTACTTCCTTCACGTAACACTAGCGGTAAATCCGGACGGATGTACTCCGGCCAGTACATGAACTCGAAGCGACACATTGTTGTCGCCGGCTGAGGTACCGACAGAAGCGTGGTGGGAAAACCTTCCGTAGCACTGTCGGGGGTTCCTAACCGAACAATCTTCGCCATTTGCCGCACTTGACCTGTATGAATGACCGCCTGGAAGTTCTCACGAAAAGTGCGCGCGTCAGGAAGAAATTGCAGCTCGGCGTCGAATTGACGAGTAGCCATTGGTCGGACGCTCGGATGCACAAGCATCGTGCCTTTCCTGAAACGGTGAGTTGGCTGAGCAACAGCCAGAAAGCTTATAAGCACAGCACCGGTCTCGCCCGCGCTCAAACTTTGAGCTGCCTTGTGCTGTACTTCAATGCTCTCCACCGCTACCGCGCAGAAATGCCCGTCAGCGTCAGGCCCAAGAAGCATGCGCTCTCCCACGCAAAACGTTCCAGCCTGCAGAAGTCCAATCACGACGGTGCCTGTGTCTTGGATATCGTACGCTTGACTAATCTGGAACTCGGCCGGTATCTTGGCCTTGGCTGCCCACACACGCTTGGGCTCGAGCACAGCTAGATACGCTTGCAACACGTCAAGACCGTTGCCATTCACACTTGAAACTTGAAACACTGGCACGATCGACGCGGGTAAGTCCTCATGTTCCCTCACGAAGGTTTCTGCGCCTTCTGTTGCTACCACAACTCGTTGACAAGGGCAAAAAATCTGCAGCAGGTCGGTGACCTCAACAATCTTCCGCTGTATTCGGTCGTCTGTCGCCAGATCCGTCTTCGTTATTACCACGAAAATGGCAACGCCCAGCGCAGTAGCGATCTTGATATGTTCTCGTGTCATGTCTCGAACACCACGTACAGCATCAACCACAAGCATAGCGTAGTCGGGGAATTGTCCTGCAAGTCCTGAGGCCGTGCTCTTGAGGTACTTCTTGTGTCCTGCAAGGTCACTCAGCGTAATGAAGCTTTCTTGCCGTCTTGGCTTCTCCATCTCTTCTTCTTCATCACTATCCCCAAAGTCACAGGTGGCAAGTTCATCCGTGCAGCGAAAATGTCCGTCAGCAGCCACTGCAATGGTGTGTTCACTCACACTCGACGTGCAGCCATTCTCCAGCTCATGGCGGTGTCGACACACCTGCATCCTCGCCAACCCAGCCCCGTCATCTAAACAACCACGGGTCAATACTCCTACCAGTGTGGATTTACCACTCTCAAAGTCCCCAATCATGGACACTCGAAGCCTCTTGGTGTGGTTATGCTCTAGAACTCGGGTTACTTGTACCCTCACCGCTTTGCGACTGTCTTTTCCAGCCCGGAACCATGCTAATGACATTTCTGCATGTACTACACGGCACATTCTGAAGAAAAAGTCAATAACTTCAACTACAAGTAGTACTTTGAAATAGTACTATAGAAAAAAAAACTATTTCTTACCGTGCAAGAGAGCCCAATGACCGTAGCATGGCGTCCTGTTCCAGTCCCAGTACCTCTCCATTGTCCTTAACTCCTAATTCATAAAAAGCGGTACCCCCACCTTCATTCAGACGCCAATTCATTTGCGTCGTCAGTTGGCGAAGGCGGTCGGGCGACGGCTCCAGCAGCTGCTGCTTATACTCGACATTCCCCTCCTCCACCTCCTCGGGCAGGCGATCAGCCACCTTTAGGGACGTCCCATGAGCGTACTCGGCGCGTACCTGGCGCAGTAAAGCCGTCAGCCCCACGTCCGCTAGTGTTGCCATTTTGGCGAATGCAGGGTTGCAGCCGTTCAGGACTCGAAAATCCCTTTAAATCTGAATTAGATAAATAAATCATTTTATAAAGGTTATATAATATTACGTATTTTGACACTTTTACAAAATATCTGTCTTTCAAATATAGTAGAAACGCTAGATAGAAGGATATAGATTATGAAAGAGGAAGCAACGTTTTTCGCTCACTTGTGAAAATAAACACAACATTCACGATTTACTTCAAAATGGGTACAAAACACAACATCTAGCCCACAAGAAACTTCCAGTGTTCCAGGCATTTCATGATGTGGATCACTAACAGCTTCAGTCTTGACAACAGCAAAAGCAACTTTTAATAAGATAAACTATCACTACAACCGGGTAGGTTTCGCCCACAAATCCAATCTTACTAACTAAACTTGAGTCCAGTGGTATTTGGTTTTCGTGAGCCACACAAGACTGAAGTAATGGTTTCTTCATGCACCACAGCGGTTGAATACCAGGAGAATTGGAGGTTGCGCTGGCCTTGATGCTGGATCGACCGGGTGGACCTTGAGAGCAGATTCTAACCTGCTTAAACCCCGAAGGAAGCGCAAAATATGGCGATTGAAGCGACGATGGACATCTCGGCCGCGTTTCTGATCAATTTGGGGGCGTCACTAGGGACATTCATGGGCGGGTTTATCGTCTTCAGTCAGTATCTACTGCGGGTGGTAAATCCTAGTGCAATGTCTGTTTTACTAAGTTTCTCCGGTGGTCTTACAATATTCCAAGGCCTCGTGGTGCTCTTCACTAACTCGTTACTCGAGTTCGCAAGCGCTTTCAGTACCAATAAACCAGACGACAAAATCATGGGGCAGGCCTGGCTAACGACTACGGGGTGTTTCGGTATGGGGATCATACTCAACTACTGTGTGGATCGGATCGTGAAGCAATTAACACCTGGACATCGTCAAAGTCTCTTCGCTAGGATGCACGCTGATGATACTGTTCAATCTACAATGGAAGCAGGGACTCCAGAACTCAAGTCTCCTGTAGAACTCATGCAAAGTTATCACTTTTTGCGGATGGACGAGGCGATAAAGGAAAAGCTGCAGCGTTTCGGGGTGCTGAACGTCATCGCCATCTCGGTGCACAACATGCCAGGCGGTGTAGCGACAATGGTAGCGTCGTCCGAGCATACGTTTATCGGTCTGGCGCTGGCGATCGGTGTGGGGCTACACAATATCGCAGAAGGAATTGCTGTAGCGACTTCCGTGTATTTCGCCACTGGAAGCAAGTGGAAGGGGGTTTTGTGGTGTTTTGTGGCCTCGATCACGCAGCATCTCGGTGGGTTCTTGGGCTTTGGAATTATGGGCAAGGACGCAGACGATTTCTCACAGGGTGTGTTGTATGGTCTGGTATCTGGAATGCTCACGTGTATTAGCATCAAGGAGATCTTCCCGACGGCGAACATGTACGCTAATGGCCGTGTACACCTCGTCTCTAATGGAAGTCTTTTCGGAATGGTCTTCATGTCGACAAGCCTCATTCTGTTCAAATACATGGGCATGTAGTGACCGCAGTATAAACCTTATCTAACGAAGTTGTCATGATCGTAAAACTATGAGTCAAGTGGCCATTAGTGGCCAGTCTAGAAGCACGCGTCCGCTTCCCACACTACCACTGCGTCAGAACGAAGCAGAGCGTATTGATTTGAACAAGTCTCCGTTGAAGCGTGGGGGGATGCTTGTATTAACATTCAATGGCGATCGGCCCATATAGAAGCTACACTTCGCGCTGGTTTTGTAGTGACGGGAAGGTTGGAGGTTCGATCAAGGTTTTACAGGTATCGATAACCTTCGCTCGACGCCTAAGGCGAGTAGTGAGGCGAGCAGTGACGCTCTCTTACATATAAGTAACTCTATGTCAGACTTGGCTTGACCGAGTGCACCTGCGTCCAGTCTCCGATGAGCTTACTGCACTGGGCTGTCCTCACAAAAATCGACGCCATCTGAACCCCCAGCTTGAAAGTGGTCGCCTTGCTGCCGGTCACTACACAATTTGCTTCCAGCCCCCACTCAGAACATGGGCGTCGAAGAAGAAAGCCAACTCGATCTCACTCCGACCTTCGGACTCAATGCATTGGCCGCCTTGGCCACGGTGCTCGGAGGTTGTGTGATCTTCAGTAACAAACTGCTTCAACTGGCCAGCCCCATGTTCATGGCGGTGCTGCTCAGCGTCTCGGGCGGTATCACGATTTTCCAATCATTAGTGGTGCTGTTCGCCAATTCGTTCAAGGAATTCACGGATGCCTTCAGTCTAGATGACGGTGCTAGCACCTCAAGCGAAGTAGACGAAGATCAAGGCAACGCGTGGCTGGCAGCTACAGGTTGTTTCGGTGGAGGAATTATCATCAGTTACCTGGTCGATTTGATCGTGCACCAACTCACTCCGGGCCAGAACATGAACGGCACAGCGCGGATGCAACCGGATCGTGTGTCCTTTGAAGAAGGCACATACGAGGTGAAGCCTCCCGTTGAGCTAGTTCAGAATCAAGGCAGCGATGTGTTCATCAAGATGGACGAAGCGGCAAAGGAGAAGCTTCAACGCATGGGCGTTCTCAGTGCCATCGCTGTGGGAATTCACAACATCCCAGTGGGGATGGCTACATTTGTGGCTTCGTCCGAACACGCGTGGATCGGCTTGTCGTTGGCTATTGGTATCGCTCTTCACAACATCGCAGAGGGGATCGCCGTCGCCACTCCGATCTACTTTGCAACGGGTAGTACGTGCCGTGGGTTGCTCTGGTGCTTCTTGTCCGCTCTCGCACAACACGTCGGAGGCATCATCACATTCGTGTCACTAGGTATGGACGCCGACAATCAGACACAAGGCGTTCTCTACGGTTTGTGCGCCGGAATGCTGGCTGGGATCAGCATGAAGGAGATCATCCCCACTGCGTACATGTACGCTAATGGCCGCATGCATCTCGTGTCGGCAGGTACACTAGGTGGCATGTTCCTCATGTCGGCCGGCCTTATCTTTTTCAAGTACATTGGCGTGTAAACGTCCTCGGAATGCAGATTTATAGGAAACCAGTTAGCTGTATGTAGCGAGCTCATGTGGAATGCAGAATCTAGTGAACATTTTTCGCCGTTATTTTTCGTTCTTAGCATCCAGACGGAAGACGGTGTTCAGTCAGCACGTGCTCAGCACTTTGGCGTCCGTCATGCGTCTCTACTGCCTCATGCTGTAGAAACCTGTCTGGTTGATCCCGCTGTCTGAGCTTCATCGGTCTAAGATTTTCATTGATGGAACTGGCCATTAACCTGTCAATGTGGCCGCTTTGACAGTCGTAAGGAAGACCATTCTCCATTTTACCAACTGCAGAACACCAGAAAACGACCATGGCAATTGAAGGAGAAGACGGAGAGTTGCATCCTGTTACTGCGTTCGGAGTAAATGGCATCGCAGCATTGATGACAATGGTCGGTGGAATGGTAGTCTTCAGTAGCAAAATGCTGCGAACAGCCAATCCATTGGTGTTAGCGTTAGCACTTGGCACTTCAGGGGGTGTCACGCTGTTCATCGCTCTTGTGCCGTTGTTTACGAGTTCTATGAACGAATTCACTGACGCCTTCTCTTCGGGCGAAGAAGATGATTCCGATGAATCGGATGACATCAAAGGAGATGCGTGGTTGGCAACAACTGCAGCCTTCAGTGGGGGTATTCTCACCAGTTACCTCATCGATTTCATCGTTCATCAATTAACCCCTGGACAAAATGCCAATGGGACTGCTCGTACTCAAGAAGTGACTCGAGACTCGTTTGATTCAAGTGGGAAAGTCGACATTCATCCCCCGGTCGAGTTCATCGAGGACCCAGGACTGGACATTTTCATCCGGATGGATAAATCGGCCAAGGAAAAACTGCAAGCTATGGGCATTTTGAGTGCCATTGCCGTCGGGATCCACAATATTCCAGAAGGGATTGCTACATTTGTAGCTTCGTCCGAGCATCTTTACATCGGAGTGTCGTTGGGGATTGGCGTCGGTCTGCACAATATCACTGAAGGTGTTGCCGTTGCTGCTCCGATTTACTTTGCCACTGGCAGTCGATTCAGGGCACTCATGTGGTGCTTTTGGTCGGCTTTAGCACAGCATCTTGGGGGAATTATCGCCTATGTCAGCATGGGAATGGACGCCGACGATCTCACGCAAGCCATCTTGTATGGACTTTCAGCCGGAATGATCGTGGGGATCGCAGTGAAAGAGCTCATTCCCACTGCGTATTTGTACGCCAATGGACGCATGCACTTAGTGTCTGCAGGAGCTCTCTTTGGCACTTTCTTCATGGCAGCTAGTTTGATTTTCTTCAAATTCATCGGAGCGTAATAGGAAAAATATGCATGAAATGACCGGTTCACCATGTGAGATTTACCTGTTCTTCGGCGCAGACTATTTACCTCAACGAAAACCAGCTGAGTCTAGGTTTGGCTACGTAGCAACTTCTGATGCCATCGGTGTAGTGCTTAAGCAGCCACTGGTAGAGCTCGCGTGGGATCTGCAAAGACATTTCAACAGGCAGTTGATAGTTCATTTTGGTGCAGGAATAAAGCCACATCGAAATGACCACGTCAGAAAACCTTTCTTGCTGGGTTCCATGATTCCTGATAATTTAAATAATTCTTACAGAGAATTTGCCAATAAATATTTAAGCATTGTCAAACTACATCAGACGCAATGACGGCGGACGCAACGGAGAGGCTGAATACTTCGCTGGAGTCTTTGGATTTCCTTGACGTTCGGCAATGGGTATTGGAAAACGATCGTGACTTTCTTGTGGAGGAGTAAATTCCTCTCGAAATCTGAAATTGTTTTGCAGCTAGGAATACTCTCCCTCAAAACATTAAACTCTCTCAGCTAGTGTGGTCACGAGAAACCGTGTGGCTGGTTAAATTCACTACAAGTCGTCGGCACGAGTCCAATGCTTGTCGGACAACTCGGTCGTCTATTGGCTTCCACTCGTTCTATGACACTCAACACCCCAAACCAGGCAACATACGCGGCGGATGCTACATTTCTACCAAGGAGTACTGTGCCAGGGGTTCAAATACCTCATGACATCTCGCCAGAAGACTGGGTGACAGTCATCGTAGAGATCCTCAACACCCAAACTTGGGATTCGGTCCATGAGAAGGTGAATGTGTACAGACAACGTGCTGGTGTGGAGTATATTATCAAGATGTCACCGCTGTTGGATCATTGGGCCTATGAGGTTTACGACGTAAGAAATCAGATTCCTGTGCTCGGAAACATGGCAGATCGACATGAATTTGACATCAGGACGGTGAATGTTCCGCACGTGATAGTATTGCAGACATGGCGTGTGCTCGGACTGCAACAGGGGGTAGCCTTGCCACCTCTGCCTGACGGCCGAGTGTATCCACCTACCGTCCAGATTGACGTTGTTCATCTAGCCGTCCGATGTCGGCACTAAACTGGCGCAATACGTAATTGAGGCCAGGTCTGGTGAGCCTGGGAGCATCGCGATAGCACCAAGCACAGAGGATTTGGTGACCCTCTTGTGTCATGTTTCACTATGTGCAGGCTGCACTGCAGCGTCTAGGCTCAGTAGGCTACGTAGCTCCTTCGCACAGTCGGATCAACCGACCATTATTGAGTATTACTTTCAAGCCTCCAGCAGTTTCAGGAGTGTTGTTAAACACAAAGCCGTAGTTTTCTGAGTGCTCATATGACTTTTTCCATTTCCATTGTGAATTTTTGTGAACTTGTACAACCAAAAACTATTCGAGTTTGAATGACTCGTGATTCACGTGTCGTGAACATCGAGGGCTACTTAACAGTTTAGTTCGATAGAGATGGTTTGTGGCATTCTCGATCGTTGATAATGTAGTATTGCTCTGCACATAGTACCAGTAAATTTACTACTACTAGTAGTAGTATGTAACATACCCCATTTTGTCAAATAGTTTTTACTGGGCCTCATTTTACGTTTTGCCAAGGGGACAGTAATCGGCACCTGAGGATGCGGACACCACTGCCACGTGCTTCGTGGCCGTGCACGCGCCCTTACGCTTGCGTTGCCAGGCGTACCAGTTGGAGATGGACGTCTATAGCAACTGTGGTGGTGCTGGTGTTGCTGGTATTCGCAGTTAAAGCTGACGCTAAGGAAGTCGTCACGCCACGCACAAAAGGTAACTTTGTTCGTGTTATTACGTTATTATTGTGTTTTAACATTTTTATTGTTTTTTTGAAGATGACAACCACATGGAGATAGCAGTGGCAATGGCTGATGACGGCACTGAAGAGAAGCGTAAGAAGCCCAGCAAGCGCAATAAAACACACCAGGAGCCTGAAGTCGGTACGTTTGCGAAACGTTTTAACATCGTTTCGTCGTTTTATCATCTGCAGTTTTGGCTTTTGGCCGGCATTTTTCACTAAAGCCACTGCCGCTCTGCTCTACTCTATGTGTGCTCAAGTGCTTACGTTTGTGCTTGCGACCGGAACTGCAGAGAGTTTACTGGCGGATTTTGACCACGACGGACACGTGGGGCGCCGAGAGATCCAGCAGATCAAGGACAAGCTGCACCACCTTTTAGACACAGACGACAGTGGCAGTCTGGACCTTTCGGAGCTCAAGGCCCGAGCGAAAACGGACCAGGACGTGGCTGCTGCTCTGAATAAACTGGATAGTGACCATGATGCTGTTATTTCGTGGAAGGAGCTGGACGAGCGATGGGAGAGTGTTGGCGCTGAAATGACCGTGTCGGAGGTGGCAGACTGGATCGCCTATGCAGTGCAGCTACCGCAGTACAGTGAGGTGTTTCGAACCAACTCGATATCGGGATACACGTTCCCATTGTTGATGGCTAATGATGGAGCGAGATTGCAGGAGATTGGTGTGCACAGCGAACTGCATCGCCATCAATTGGCTATGTTCTTGCAGATGAAGTACTTGGGAATGGGACGCAAACCGGATGCAGTGGTGTCAAGTGTCTGCAAAAGGGAAGGCAAAACTGCGCTGGATAAAGTTTTGCTGCAAATTGCGTGGGTACCGGCGGAGAATACGCCGCAGCGGTATCAGCTGCAGCGCCGTAGTCCAGGAGAATCTACATGGATGCCAGTGTTTACAGGAGCTGACACGGAGTTTCTGGACGTTGTGGAACCCGACCAGCATGTGGTCTATCGACTAGCGACTTGGAATTCGTATGGACGCAGTCCACACACATTCGTGCGCTGTGACGAAGCCTTTTCCAGTGCTGCGTCCTCAGCTTCGTCCTCTGTCGATTCATCGCTGCCTCTGCTTGCCAGCTCGGGAAAATCGCGATCCTCACGCTCGCTGTCATCCCAGAGACAGAAGAAATCGGAAGCAGACGCAGTTTACGCTGAAGACTCGGAATACGCAGACGATGAAGATGATTTCGACCACAGATTAAGTCTGTGGGGTCTACTGAAGATTTACTTTTGGTGGCTGGACGACGCAATCGTTATCCTGTTAGTTGTCATGCTGCCGATTCGAGGAATCATCTACGGTGATGCTGACTCACTGCTTCGCCTACTACGTCGATTGCCTCCAAATATGCCAACCCGTGTCACAGTGGAAGTCGAACCGAGCAAGACAACTGTGGAGAATGCTGTTGCTCGTGTATCGTGGGAGAAACCCATGGACAATGGAGTTCCTATCGTGTGCTACACTGTGCGATGGACGCGAACCAAGACCGAAGAAGTCAAGTGGATCAAGCTGCTATCTCTGCCGCTGCCCACTACTGTGACCGTGGACAAGCTTCACCACGGAGAAACGTACAAGTTCGTCGTTCAGGCTACGAACCGGTTCGGACTGGTGACAAACTCGAGCCGTTCCACGTACATGGTGCCTGTCCCTGAGCTCAAAGGGAAGCTTCGCCCTCGCCATCTTCCAGCGGAGACTCGGAAACTACGCAACCAGTGCCACGTGTGCCACGACCCTCGCTACAAGAAGAAAGTGCCGTTCACTGCCACGCTGGACCGCCGCATTCTGCACTACTGCTGTCTTTGTGACCATGAGTTCTGCCATTATCACAAGGGGGAAGTGTATCATACCAAAGCACTAAGCTGTCCGATTGTAGACGGCCGCTGCGTCTGCATTACGTGTAAAGAGAGCCGTCTGCAGCGCACAGTCACGTACTGAAGTGGTTCAACGGACCCATTATTTTGCAAATACAAGCTCGTTTCACACTGCAATTGACCTACTTTTTCACTCCATGGACAAACGAGAACGGCACTGGAAAATTGTCTGTTGTCGACACGACCGGTTCCCATACTCGACCAAAGTGTGAGCCACCTTTCCCTAAATCCGCCTGCAGTTCGAGTTCCCATGGCAATTCACCGAAAACGCCATGGATAGCGTCGTCTTCGCCCAGTTTGAAGAGATGTGTGCCTAATTCCGCTTGACTCAGCTCGTCCACTTGCTTGAAAGCTAAGACTCCTCCTTCCTGCAGTGCATGGCCACCTACATCTCCCCAGATTTCACTCCCAGTTGCTGATAGAATGTCGATCGTTTTAAGTAACGCAACGTTGCTGGCTCGATCCAAGTACATGGTCTGTCCCTCAAGTCCCCAGAACGTCGGGATACTCGAGTTAAATCCAGCAGAAAGTAGTTTTTCCTCCCAGTTGAAGTCGTTCACATCGGCCACAACGATCTCGTGCTGGTCCGGAATCAACGGAGCTTTGATCTCGTCTAGAACACTCACTTTGTGCTCGAAAAGCGCGAAGTTTTGGTCCACTTCGAATACTTGACAGTCTTTTAGTGCCTCCAAACGGTACGCTCTTGTGTCTAAACCCGCGCGAAAAAGCACAACCTGGTAGATATTTCCACCTCGAGCAGTAATTGCGTCGTCCAAATAACGTGTGCGGATGGAGAAATAGTTCTCGGGGTGTTGCAAACCTTTCGTCCATTTTTCCATTCGAGGTCCGAGTTGTGGCGCAATTTGTCGCGTCAAAGGTTCCACGAACGGGTCAATGACAATTCGATCTTCTCTATCGTGTTCGAGTGAACGAACTAGTGCACTAGCGAAGCTCAGGAACTGGACAAAGTCCTCACTGTGCATCTTGTCCGGCTTGGCGTTCTCCGGCATATTTTCGTTTGCAAGATCTCCGTTAAATGGATCGTGAAGTCGAGAAGGGGCGGACCGAGAGATCCTTGCGTGGCGCTGATGGCGCGACAAAGTGGGCCCACTCTACCGGCCTTAAAGCGAGGTCGGTAGAGTTTAGCACCTGCCCACAGCTACACTACTACTGCTGTCGTGCGGTGGTTCTGTATACGGCAACAGTCAGCTTCAAGCTGGCGTTACCAAACATGCATTCACTGCGATACAATTTATCTAACATATTCGGAAACATCATCTCGTGCGTGACGTAAAGAGAAAAGCTGTGCATTTGTCTTTAAACAAGTGTAACTCTTCACCTAAAAATCCGTGGCAAATCTTTTAAGGTCATTGCAAATTCGCACTTAGTTGAATTCGTACTTAACATCAATCAATAGTGAAAGTAAGTGAGGGATTGATTCACTGGCTGTTTCGGGGCCTTTCACCTCACTGCGACGAAAAGCAATAAACCTTCGTGGCACAACGGAGAAAAACCTTCGGCACTTGTAGCGGTGCCAATCAAGAGCCCCCGAAGCCACTTCAACTTGCCTTTTGTGTCAATGAGCGCCGAGCCGCCGACTCTGGGCAACATGTTGCAATTGCCAACGGATGGCACGACGACGCCGCCCCCTGCGCCTCCGAAGAAGAAGAAGCCAGGGCGAACCCCAAGTCTCATTTGGCAGCTTTTGACCGACGAACCAGACCCGCAACGCCGCAATTCCGCAGCCTGTAAACACTGCAAACACCAGGTTTTATACTACAAAAAGTCAGAGCAGGCCATTCGCCACTTGAAAAAGTGTGCGCAATTCCAGGAGATGCAACACCAGTACTCGTTCGTCAACCAGTTCTCGGACGTATTGCCACTTTACAACCAGAAGATTAATGCTAAAGGACCAGTTAAAAAGAGGTCGAAAACAGATCATAACACTCAAGCTCAAGCGCAGCGACAAGCTCAGCAAGCTCAAGCTCAGATGGAGCTGCAAATACAGCAGATTCAGGCTCAGACGCAGTTGCAACAAGCTGCGGGAGCGTTGGCAATGACGAGTAGTGCATTGGACCAAGCGGCTGTGCAACATGCTCAAGTGATGAACCAAATGGCTATGCAACAGAGTATGCCAGAGAGTTTGATGGACCCTACGACGATGACGATGTCGTTGAAGGATGATATAAAAGAGAAGACGAAGAATGGCAAGAAGAATGGACCGTTGTCGAAGAACCAGAACGAGAGATTCGAAGAAGCGCTCGCTATGCACGCATATGCCACTGGAATGGCGTTTGATGCTATGGAGGAGTCTCATTTGGCTAGAGCTATTGCTTTATTACGGCCGAATGTAAAGCTTCCGGATAAAAAACGACTGGAGACGGATCTCATGGTGCGATGCTATGAGAAAAAACACAAACAAGTGTGGGGGTATTTGTCTACGAGTCCTGCTCGTGTGTGTTTAAAACGTGACGCGTGGTCGAATTTGAACTTGTACCATACGAACAACCCGGAGGAGGAGTATGTGACGTATATGGCAGTGAACAACGAGAAGAGGTTCTTCTTAGAGTCGGAGAAAGCTGCAGGGGACGAATCCCAGTACAATTCCATCATGATCGCGCAGGATATCAAGCGGATGATGCAGCCTATTGTCAGTAATGTCAGTGGCGTAGTAACTGGCAGCACGGAGTATCATTCGCGAGCTTGGGATATGCTAAAGGCTGAATACCCTACCAAGTTCTTCTACGGCTGCATCTGTCACGCTTTGCATTTGGCTATTATGGACATTTTCGGGCCGGAGAAATCCTTGGAGAACGATCCGAGACGAATGACGCCGCAGGTTCCGATGGATTTCCCGTTCCAGGACCTTGTGGAGCTGACCAACAACTGTAACGAATTGTTGGCGTTCTTCAGTAGCTACCAGTACCCGCCCAAGTTCAAGATGTTTGACCCGCAGTTGCTGCATACCATGAAAGATTTTGCCAACGCATCGCCTACGATGTCTTGGGGCACTCTTGCTGCTCGATTCCGTGTGCTGATGCAGTCTGAAGACGTTTTGCAGTCGATCGTGAGTGATCCAGGGTTCATTGGCCCGGAAATACCGGATAACCAGCGGGCAATTCGATCCAGTATCAAGGAGTTTGTATTGAGTCTCAACTGGAAAATGACACTAGAGAAGGCCATCACGATCCTCACTCCTATTGAACTGATCCTGTACAAGTTCCAGGATGATCGTGCTCCCATTTCAGAAGTTTACTTCGAGTCGAAGCATTTGTTGACCGATTTTGACGCAGTGTTTGGTCTAACAACAGTCGAGTTGGAATATATCAAGAAGGTGGTGACGGAGAGGTGGCAGTACGTGCTCAGCGAGGCACACGGCTTGGCTTTCTTGTTGGATCCGCGATACATTGGCAAATCCATGACAAGAGACTACCGTGAGCAGATTGAGGAGTTAATTTTCAACTTCCCGGAAACAGATCAAGACATGGGTGTCAATGAGGAACGAAGGCGAGCCATGACAGCCGAATACACAGACTACGTTGCCTATGCCAAGAACCAGCGCAACAACCGTACATACAAGTGGGAGATGCTGGAAAAGGGCAACCGTTCTCCACTTCAGTTTTGGCAATCCGAAGCGGAAGATTGGCCACATTTGAAGTCTCTAGCGCTCACTCTCTTCTCTCTGGCTCCGAGTAGTGTGGCATCGGAGAAAACGTTGTGTAAAAACACACTGAAGCAGTCCAGTCGCCGCAACAAGCTCAATTTTGACGATATGCGACGTCTGGCCTTCATTTGCATCAACGACTCGCAGTTCACAGGCAATCGAGTGACTGGAGAAGTGCTAAGCAACACATTACCGGATTTTACCATGGGAGACACAGCACTTTCACCTGATGGAATGATGATGTGGATGATCTGAGCACAACTTAACGATAAAGGTCCGTTTATCGTAAACGTGTAAGGGAAAATCTGTACAAACCTATGCAGTTGCAGTTGACCATCACTCATGAACGTCATTTGATTTGTGCTTTAGCAATGTAGCCATTTTCCACAGTGACTTGTTTACTGTAGCAAAATGTCCACCCGGGTGGATGGGCTGCGGTAAGGATCAAGGCCATCTCGGATATGATATCCGTAATAGCTACATTTTCGGCGTGAATGGCTTCAGCGTCCTGTTACACTGCATCCCGTCAGTCTCAGTTCGCAATTTGCTTCATCCCGTGCACAACGCCAATGCTTCTGTCGTCTACTACAGCCACAATCGCTTCTCAATATGAATGCGATAGGAAACAAGTACCGAACGTTCTATGGCGAGTACGCTACACTGGTCAATCCCTCAAGGCACGAGCCAAGCCTTCGTTCCGTACCAACGAACAGTTTAAACGTGCGGTGGAACTGCATCTGAACTGGAACAACCGTACTCCGACCCCTTTTGTGGCGCTTTTCGGATCTCGAGAACTTGCCGTCAAATGGGCAAAGAGGAATTTCGAATTGGGCTACGATGACGTCTTCCTCCTGAAATTGGACGCTACTAAGCTCGGCCAGATCTTCCGAGTAAATAACGACGAGTTCCTGGTACTGCGGAAGATTAGCAGACGGAGTATCATCCGAGAAAGCTACCTGACTTCCATTGAAGAAGAGAGTGATACTGGACGTAGTAGTGAAGAATCTAGCGAAGACGACGTGTTTCTTGGTTAGGATACAGTAGATGAAAAAGTAGGAAGAGTTCAATAAAGTGAGTAAAGTTTGATCTTTTAACCCCTTACGATAGTGTAGCTATCAACTAACGTCAGGTAGCCATTATTGCATCGAGAAAGCTTCCAGACATCGGACATATTCGTTTGACTGACGTTTAAATCACTCACTTCACGTCATTTCTCACTCTGCCTTTGCCCATGCGTCCGTCCAAGATCATCTCTCAGTTCGAGTGCAGCAAGAATCAAGTGCCGAACCCGTTGTTTCGTGTGCAATACAGTGGGAATCAGTCGCTTAAAGCTCGCTGTAAAGCATCGTTTAAGACTACCAGGGACTTCAAAACTGCAGTGGAGTTACATCTTCAATGGTGCAGTTGTGAGCCAACTCCGTTTGTGTCATTGTTCGCAGACCACGAACACGCTACGAAATGGGCACAACGTCTGCTAGAACATGGCTACACTGATGTCATTCTACTGGAAATCGACTCAACCAAGCTTGGTTCGCTGTTCAACGTCCGAGAATTGGTAGATCATCAAGAGATCAAAACTTCTTTACCGGAATATCTGTACCAAGACGAGTTCCTGGTGCTTCATGAGATCCCAAAAACCAGTATTATCACTAAAACGATCGTAAATCGTTGTGAAACTAGCGTTAACTACGACAGTAGCGACTCCAGTGAAGAAGAAATCGATACGCCATTGAGTCAGTACCTGAAAGCTTTAGACGTAGAATACGAAAAGCGTTTTACGTAAGATTGTTATATAAACGTCTTGTCTATGGGCTCATTTAGCGATCGGATGGCGGAGAGTTTGTATCATTTAGGCGATTTATTAACGTGGACGCCTGCGTCCGCGCCTCGAGGGCAATTGGTGCTACTTGAAGACTGTGTGGAGGCTGGTGGGGCCTTCCTAGTGCACCACTTCACATCACTTTTCCTAAAAGCTGGCCATCGCGTGTGTTTCGTGGCAAGTGCCAATACAGTTGAGCATTATGCGGCTGTTGGTCGGAAAATGGTAAGAAGAATTATTATAGTTTGAGTTAGTTATTTAATTTTTTAATTGTTGGAATGGATGTGAAAGGGTGTGAATTTTGCAGCTTGTGAGACCAAAAAGCAGCTGAAAGTGGTCAATTGGGGAGAAATGGAGACGAAGGAAGCAGAATGGACGATGTTGTTTGAGGAGCTGAAGAGTTTTACCCAAGAGGAACAAGACGCTGGTGTATCCATTATTGTGGATGATATTAGTCCGTTTAAATGGAGGTTTGGAGATGCCGCAGTGCTGGACTTTGTGCGGTGCTGCAAGACTCTGACGCATGACAAGAATGTAAGTTTTTTGTCGTTGGTTAAAGCTGTGGAGAAGTACTGACACTTTGTTCGGTTGTAGGGAGCTGCTAATGTGGTGTTGCTGACGCATGCAGACACAGATGTAGCCATCTCGAGGCCTTTGGTAAATTTGATTTATCATGTTGGGAAGATGAAGTTTAGTCACGTATTTACTGTTTTGTTAGAGCCCAACACTCGCTGACATGGCGACGGTCGTTCTGAGCACGAAACCTCTTGCCACGGGCTACTCTAAGGACATTCATGGAACGGTAAGCTATTTCAATTGGTGGCTTTCTCGACGATACTGTATCTGATTTGAGTTTTTTCCCCCTCCAGCTTGAAGTTTGCTGTCAGAATCGGGGAGAAGAACCTGTAGCTGTTGCGTACAAAGTGCTGGAAAGTACTATCAAATGCTTCCATTCTGGAGGACAAGCGCTGCGGTGGAACTAATTTTTATTGTTTTTACCTAAAAAATGCTCATAAAACCCTCAGATCTCGACCTCGCTTAGTCTCCTTTCCCTTCGATCAACACCGTTCTCCGTGCAAGCTCAAATTGTCTTTCCAAGCATAGAATATTCCAATATCCGATAGAAATGTGTTTCCTGCCGCATTATCACGATCAAGACCGCCCTTTCCAGCACACATCCACTCAAAGCTGGGGTTGGCGTGTCGGCATGAACATCTTGATAGCCTCTGGGCATCTCATACCAATCTCCATCGGAGCATTTCGGCTGATCACAGGGTATACAGCACGAGACGTATTTGGTGGATGGAACATTCCACACAGACGGTTGATGTTCGATACTGAACGTTGAGCAGGGTTACTCACTACATTCACAGCATTGGACGTATTCTCCACCACAGTTTCAGTATTCAAGCAGGGAGCTCTGATTAACCCATCGCTCCGGTTCTAGATCATCTCCTTCAATTCAGACACCGAATTGCCATCATCGATTTCGATGGGGAGCGCCATTCCCGTTCCAATGATCGCGCAAGACAGGTTCATCCTTCACGCTGCAGATTCTTCAGTGAAGAACAATATTTGTTTTTTTTTAAATGACAAGATTTCTTCTCTCAGATTTTGCTTTACAGCGATTCTATGAAAAATGTTGTGAGCGAAAGTGACCAACACTGTTAAGGCTTTTCGGAGGACTTTCTGTGCGCGTTCCTAAGAAAAATATAATGACCAAGGCAAACTATCATGAATGGGGGAACAGACCTGTAGTTGGTCGATTTTACCTTCTCATTCCAGAATTTCCCTCCTGGTGGAAATATGCTCAACTTGCTCTGTGCAATTGTTGGTGCGCAAGGGAGCGCGTTCGAGGTGATAATCGACGAGAATGAGTCGGTTTCCGCGTTGAAGGAAGCGATCAAGAAGAAGAAAAAGAACGACTTAACGGGTGTCGATGCTGACAAGCTACAACTTTTCCTGTCGAAGACGAAGGGTGGCGCGTGATCGACATATGACGACGATCTGGCCAAGATGCTGCTGGAGAACCGCGTTGACACTTCAAAACTGCAGGAGTTGTGGCCAATATGGAAGTTGAACAGAGAAAAAAAAAACGCAGTTGTTTGGGAAACACGTGTTGCTTGGAGAAGATGTGATTCACGTACTCGTGAAATTTCCTGAGGAGAAATCTGTGTTAAATCACACGCGATTGCACTCAGAAATTGAAGATCAGAGACTGGCGAAGAGACTGAAAACTACTGAAGTGGAGAAGTGGGAATGGAAGGAAGAAGAACCGGTGTATTCTAGGGACCGCCAACTCTTCTTCGTAAATCGTGAGAAGGCGGTGAAGGACCTGGTCAAATTTCACAAAAAAAATTCTACCGTGCGAAGCTACGATCTGGTGGTTTATGGGTGATTCCGCTTTTGAGCACTGGCCGAGGACTCGGGAAGTCTGCGTTTGGTCAAGAGTACATTCGGGAATGCCAGTCACTAAAGCTTGACCCGCCAATGGATGAATTTATGGACACTTTACGCAGCTGCCACACGATACCTATCATGCTAAATCACATGCAAGTTCTTGACGACAATGGCGACTTTCAAGCGCGCCAAGCGTCACGAAGTGTAATTGAATGCATCCAGGATTTCTTCAAAGATGAGTATGGCGTTTTACCTCACACTTTCGACAATCTCGAAAAGGACTATGTGACCCTTTTGAAAAAGTTAACGGAGGAAGTAGGGCCTCTTTTCATAGTGATTGATGAAATTGGCTTGACTTTTAACCACGGCAAACTGGATGATGGTGCGAGGAGAAAGAAGTTCTTCCAATTTTGCGAAATGTTGCAACCGCTGTTTGTGAATCGGAAACTGTTTTTCCTAATTGCCGGTAAGGCGTCATTCCTTGATCTTGTTACGAGGAACGGGGGTTTCAATAGTCGCTTCGTGTCCGAGCACCTTGATCTTTGTCCTCTTGGGTGTGATTCGATCAAGACAATCATCAAGAAGACTCGGTGGAAAGTCACAAAGAGCGCGAGTATCCAGGATCATTTGCAACTTACGGAGGGTCAAGTGACGAAAGCTGCCAATCACCTCGTTGACACGACATTTGGTCATCCTCGATTGTTGCTAGGTGCGTTCAAAAAGTGTGATTCTTATGACGATCTCCTTACGTACATCATTAAATAACACGATGTGGAGTATTTTCTTGAGTACGGTTTAACAAGATAATGTACTCAACTGGTTCTCACACGCACATTGATAGCTATCTTGGATGTAAATGTTGCAGATGCAAGGATTGTTTTTTTTACTTTACCCCAAATAGAATACTTGAGATCTTCTTTCATTGTGTCTATAGAATCGAAGACATCGGTGTTATGGAGAACATCAACTTCCCCACAAAGACACGAGATGAACACAAACAACTGGCCCACATTGGTCGTGGCACGTACGGAGATGTAAGTTCGCTAGCTATCCAAAGGTTTTGATTCGTAAGACTTGATTTTTAAACACTCTTTTTTCTTCAGGTGTTTCTGTGTGAACGTCTTGCTACAGGAGAACAAGTGTGTTTAAAAGAGATGGATATGACATTCCAATCCTCGGAAGAACGGTAACTTTTCAAGTTAAAACATTCACTTGAGTACTATCTGAACGTGATTTTTGTAGAAAGAGGTGTCTGAATGAGGTAGCGCTGTTCCAGCTTCTTCCTTCCCATCCAAACATCATAAAGTTTTATGAAGCTTTTTGGGCTGAAAATCACGAAGAAAATCCGCAAATTCTCGTCCTGAGTCTGGAACACGCAGATGGAGGAGACCTCGAGCAGTATCTACGTTCTAACTCAATCCAAGAGGACAAAGCTCGAGAGATTTTCGCTCAAATAGCACAAGGAGTCAACCACTTACACCGAAATCGTGTGGTTCATCGTGATCTCAAATGTGGAAATGTTTTCCTCTTTCAATCCGGACGATTTGTTCTAGGGGATTTTGGTACTTCCAAGCAGCTTCCACCGGCTTTTGACTCACAAGTGCTTGGAACGAAAGACCTCACGTCGACAGTTGTCGGATCGCCGCTTTATATGAGCCCAGAGATACTGGAAGGTGAGCTTCATGGCTTCGCTACTGATATTTGGTCGCTTGGCTGTGTCTTGTACGAAATGTTGACTGGGAAAGCAGCTTTTAGTGCTCCGTCGTATCCTGCGGTTATTTATCGTATCACCCAAGGTCAATACGAGCCTCTGAGTGCTAAGGTTTCTTCAGAAGCAGTCGAATTGATAACAAGTATGCTGCAAAAGGACCCTCAGAGCCGACCAAGTATCACTGAAGTGCTTCAATCTCCTTGGCTCCAGTCTCGTAAACTCTTGGAAGTCAACAAGGAAGAGTCTGGAATGGAATGTTCAGCTGATCATTCGATAGAGAGTATCCCTCCCATCCCAGTGTGGAGTCAAGTGAACAAATCTACAGAAGAATCAGCTCCAACACAAACGTTTATATCACCGCCACCAGCTCCAGTACAGCGAGTGACTACAACTCCGATACGTCGAGGGATCCGATCACAAAATCGCAAGGAAAATGATCGTCTTTGGCGAGTTCCTTCACCACTGATACGGGTATCTGTATGCCGTTTGTCGTGCGCTGTAGGTGCAATCTACTTACGAATCGTGTTTTGTAGCTTGATGTGCAACCTCCGCCACCTCCAGTTCTTCCTCAACGAAAACATTTATCCATTCCATCTACGAAATATCAACGACACGGTATTTCAGCGGAACCAGTACTACAGTTTGAGGTACGAGGTGTTCATATTGGTAAATCTCGACACCAGAATTAAGCCATGGAATCAATATCAAGAGCACGATTATATTTTTATTTTAAATGAATTTTCATCGTAGCTAGTTGTCTTCCTGTTGTCAATTTTCCATGCTAACCTAGGACAAATACGACTGATGCTGCCACTGAGGCATCTCCATCGCTGGTAGTTTGTGTTCGAACTCCTCATCTGTCAGGCGCTGATCACTTGGTGTCAAGAACTCGTAGCTACTGAACACTGGACCGGCGAATATGGTTTTATCCACGACAAAGAACGCCATCAATGGATTCCCAACGCCGAGATGAAGCACACCTCCTGAGTCCGTATCCACAGATGATGGCGAGTCTGTATGGACGTCAACCACGATAACGTCGCTCTTGCCGGAGTCTTCACGGCTTTCAAAAAACAGTCTCGGGTACCACCCCACGTATTTTGATCCACCACTTCCAAATCGCTCTTCCATGACTGTCTTCAAGAAATCCACTTGGGTCTCACATAACGGTTGATGGTGAGCCTGAAGACTTGCAATCTCTTCAATAAACTTCATCGTCTTCGCAAAAGATTTGAAGAATTTTCTACTTTTGCCCAGGAAGCGTTCACCGTCGGGCGTATTAAAGAGATTTATATCACACGAAAATTTTGGGCTCCAGACCATAAAGTACATCAGGGGTGTCAAAACCTTCTCAAGCATGTCACTCATTTGTTGGGCCAATTCCCCCATTCTCTGCCAGAAAGCAGGATACGGATCCACCATACCATCGGCATATTCGCAGCAAAGCTGGAACGAGCTGCCTTTCTTCGTGTAAAGCAAGGAATCATGTCGTAACTGAGTAAACGACCCCAACTGAGTAATCATCTGGCGCAAGCGCCAAGCCTTCGACTGAAATGTGGGTGACGCGTTCAGAGATGGTCGTGATAGCGCACGTAAAGCTCGTTGCCATAATATGCTGATACTTGAATTATCCTGAACAGGAAGGGGGTCCTTGGTAACGTCATCGTCAAATTCTTTATCCATTAGTTGATGCAATGCCACTAGATTCGACGAGAACGGGATGCCATCTCGAAACGGTACAAACTCCAGCGAATCACCATCTTTTGGTGGCTCTGCATTCATTCGATCAGCTAATATTTCAGCAGCACTGTCGTTTCCAAACAGAGTGAAGGCGACGTCAACTGCGCTCGGAATGCGTCGGTTTTGCTTTTTCATCCTCTGAGATAACGTGGTCGGATACTAAACGTGAGAAGATGAAAGAGCTCCAGATGAACTGCTGTCCAAGTACTGCAAGCGAGATCGAAGTACGTTCATTCTCGGTACGAGGTTGGCCGTCGATCAGTTGAGTTCCAACTGTTTTCTGGATAATTAATTCTTGAATACTCTCCAAGGGATGTTGATCACAAGATTCAGCTTCAACCGATAGTAATTGAGCCAGTCGAGTAGGTGAGAGTAAGTCGGATTCTGTTCTCTCATCACCCACCATGTTGGAAATCACTATATCAAGTGTCTCCACGATCTCCAGCATTTTCGACTCTTGTAGAAAATTGATCAACGTAATAGCACAGCGTAGTTGATGCAGATTCTGATCCGATTGTTCACCTCCAGCAATACGGAAGTCGATCGTCCCGAGCCAGACCAAGCAGCGAAAGTACCGCATCAGCCCCACGGAAACGGTGTAATGTCCACGCGGCTTAAACTCTGAGAAGTCGATGTCACGCTTGGCTGACAATATCTCCGTCTTGGCTGGTTCTTCTTTTCGGATCAAAGTCAGCAAACATTCCAGTTTGTTCGTGTTTTCACATAGACCATTCTCTCGTGTCCCTCGCAAGAGACTGATAGCTACTCGGAGGAACAACTCAACATCTACCATCGCTCTGCTCTTGTCATCGTCACTCATTGGAGCAGCAGAAATGGCATTGGCGCACTGGTCAAGGGTTGCCATCAGCACTCTGCACAGTGTGGGCGACAGTACCTGCCCCTCCACCTTCACTAGAAAAGTATCAAAGCTGCGGTGCCACGCATGAAGAACTGAGTCAGCAGTCACAAAGACCGGCATATCATCTGTGTAGAGCCGATAGTAGATTTCTGCAAAGCTCTCCGCAGGCATACGCTCCACCACAACGAAGCCATTCGATGCAAGTTTCGCCTTCTCATCTGGCTTGAGACGGTAATCGGCTGGCGTCCTCTTCAGTGGGCGGAGCTTCTTTGACGACATCATTAGATTCAATGTGAAATCCATAAGGTGCTGCCTCGCTTGTTCGCGTATGCGCTCGTTTTCCTTGCCGACCTCCACAGGATCCGCATCAAAGAGATCGAAGAACTTACAATCTTCCAATACAAGCGGTGTATTGATTTCTTTCTCGCTCCACGCAGTCGGAGTCGGGTAGAGTCTTGTGAGATCATCAGATGTCAATTTCGTACCGACTCGCTTTAACGTCGCTTCAAACGCGGCTCCAACACCACCCCCACCCATACTCGTATCTTCTTCTGGTCCTTGGGCTTTCAACCGTAAAATACAACGGTGGACTTCAGATTGGTAGCTGTATTTTCCTGGAAAGTGTTTCAATTGTCAGGAAGAATACTAAGAATCTCCTAACGGTTGCAAAGCATCCTTACCGGGATTGCTGGTCCCACTTGGCCGATTTTCTTCGCTTTATGCCTTTCTTCTCGTCCTGGGAAGTATTTAACGCTGAGGCGACCAACGCAGCGTACCTGATCGAATCGAGAGCCTTTCGCAAGTGGATTTTGGTCGCCAACACGTTCGTGATCATGATAGTGGACGAGGGATTGTCCGTCTCCAGATAACACTTGAGCAGCATTGTGAGCTTGGAATTCCTGTAGGGAATGTGTCCTGTTCCCCGTCGAGCTTGCACTCTGATGCATTCCTTAAGAGCAAGCAGGCTCGAGTTGATCTCACGAGCTTCCTTCTGCTCTTTGGAACTGCGAGCTAAGCCCTCGCCCGTGTACTCTGCACCAGCGAGATCAACCAGCACAAATATCCCACCAGGACACTTCGCCTTCTCAGCATCAACACGGGCTTTCATAGCTGTCACCACAGCCTCTGCGGCATCCACTTGACTCTGCAACGTCTGCAGTCGATCTTCGTCCTCTTTAGGTGGCTGGAAACCGGAAAGAATGGGTTTTCCGTCTACGATAGTGTACATCTGTGACTGCATCGCAATGTACAAGTCGTCACGAGCTTTCCCCAGAGGAACCACTCGGGACTGAGCTAATGCGACTTCCTGTCGAGCTTCTGCGAGTGCCGTAGTGACAATCTCGAGCTCTAGAACTGCATGAGACCTGCTGCTTTGTTGATGCAGCTCCGACGTCCCCTCTGCTCGAAGACTCCTTCCTTGACGAATGATTTCCAGCACTGTTTCAGCAGAATCGCCATAATCAGCTTTCAGAGACTGAGTCAGTACTTCACCTTTGGGTCCCATGGTCGTGGCACTGCGAACGTGAATCATTCCATCCGCATCTTCACGGACAAACCCAGGCTGCCGTTTGTTCAGCAAGTCGAACACTTGGCCGTTGTACAGCTCGTAGAAGCGGACTTGGACGAGTAAGTCTCCCTCGCTCTCTGCAAACAGATCTTGAACTAATCGCTGGCACATACCAAGTTCAGCACCGTACCCGAAGATCGTGTGTGTCTTCCCACTGCTCGTGTGGCCATACGCGAAGCAACACGACGTTGTACCCCTCAGCATTTCCGGCACCATAGGGTGAATCGCTTGGTCATACGCTTCGCTGTTTTCAGATGATAGAATGCCAGCAAAGTGCGGGAACTTCTTGTCAGCAGTCACCACATGGATGTTTCCGCTCTCGTCTGCGACGTACTCGATGACTTCTTCATCTTTCTCAGAAGAAGCGAGCGGACGCGGACGGATACAAACCTTGGTCATTGGAGAATACCTGAGCGAAAGAAAGTTGGCAAGTGAACTTTCTGTTAGTACAAGTTGCAGCTCTCAAAACAAACGCTAGTTCTGAATGTATGTGCAAATTTCCGTAGCACGAAACCGTCCCGCATGATTACAATCAGCATTTGTTGACGCCAGCTCACGCTCTGCAGCAACTTGTTCTATTCTATCCACGTTATCATCTGTCGGAACGATCCAACGACTACAGTGTCGACTCGAGAGCACCAGACATCAATTGCTGCTGCGTGTATTCCCACAGCATCAACGCTCCACTCACATGCACGTTCAGCGACCGTACCAAGCCAAATTGGGGGATTTCCACACACACGTCAACAAGCTGCAGAACATCCACGGGGATCCCCTCTTTCTCGCGACCTAGGACAAGCACCATCTTGCGTGGTAGTGTATAGTTCGCAAGACTCACACTGGAAGCTGTTTGTTCAACTGCCACGATGGTGTAACCCTCCTCCTTCCAGCGAAGAAGAGCTTCACGGAGATCATCTCCTTGAGGTCGGACTTCTTCTAACGGCATCCACTTGTGGGCTGTAGCGCTCACTGTTGCAAACGTGGCGTCCTTCTCGGCTGTACGAAGATTTGGCACGATCAACTTCTGAGCGTTGAAGATCTCACAAGTACGCGCGAGTCCTGCTAGGTTCGGGATCTTGTCCACCAAGCTCGCACACATGATCAGAGGTTGTCGAGGTCGTTGACGAGCGTTGAGTGTGTCGCCACGACGTGCAGCATCAAAATGAACGCGCATAGCTGCAGGCAATGCACTGTCTTCCAGAAGCAGCGCCGTTGTGTCGATCTTGCGCTGTACAGTGAGAGTTCCGCTTGCAGGCTCCTTCTCTGCAGGCGATACGGCATCACTCTTCTCTTGTGCCAGAGAAGGCGGAAAGTTCTCGAGCTGGTACTGGGCGTAGAGCTCGTTCATCGCATTCTTGAGCTGCTCACTGAAACGCAGAGCCTCGTCGCGTGGTAGAAGTTCCCCAAATTCGCTAATAAAGCCGGAGGAAAGCATACCGAACAAAGAGCTCTCGTAGTCCGGGTGGAACTCCTCCAGCTGACGAGCTTGGCGCCGCAGCATTCGCTTACACTCCTTGTTGTTATTCAGGTAACGCGCTGTACCTTCTAAAAAGCGGAGTCCGGGCGTGTCATTTGAGCTGAGTTGCAGCTGGTGGACATGACGAGGAAGAACCTTCGCCAGTAGGAACTGGGCCAGCACGCGTGTATACCCGTGTGACGTGTTCAGCCACGGCAGCATCGTTTCCAGTAGCTCTCCGCAGTCGATGTCAATACTTTTGTCATCCAACTTCGAGTTCGCGAGATAAGCGGACACAAGAAGCATCGAGGCCCCTACCTGTGGCATTAAGTTGGCATCACGAAGCATGGGAAGTAGAACACCCGAACAGATCTCGCGGGGGAATTTAGTAGCCATTCGCATCCCAAACAGCTCCATGTAGTATCGGACACTTGGCAGTTGAGGTACTGCAAACGCAATCTGCAGTGTGGGGAGAAGATCTGTCAGCTGTGGCTTGGTGACATGAGCACTGACGATGCAAAGTGCTTGCCAAGACCGCAACTTCTTGCCAAATCCATCGCTATTCAGCATATGCTGCTTCTGCCAGTCTGGAGTGACGTTAAGCGCAAGTAGACGGTCCAATAGCGCATTCATCAGCTCTTGAGTGTCTGTTGTCGACGCACTGGTATCAACCGCAGCATCATCCAGGAAGCTCAGCATAACCAGCCGCACGAATCTGTCCTTGGCGTGGCTGGTGATAGCAGGTGCTTGATTGTTGTTGATAGGTGAAAAGCCCTGGAATCCCTGGAATGGAGCACTGGTATCCATTGTCAGCTGCTCCTTTTCGTCGATCAGCGGCTCCTTGTAAAGCAACAGCTCAATCAGTTCGTCAACAAATGACAAAGCCGCTGCTGGATGAGCACGCCAAGTCTGGCACAAGCGGCAAGTCAAGTGGAAAATGACATTGGGTCTGTGTTGAGAGCCAAAGCGGATAAAGTCTGCAATCAAGCGCTTCATCGTCGCATTCAGCTCAGCACGCAGCAGAAAAACCGGCTGAAACATGCACACAACAACGGCTCGGGTAAGTGCATCTGGCTTGGCCTTGCTATCGCAGTAAGCGGTCCAGACTTCTTCAAGCAAGTCTTCAAATTGCTCCAGGCCATTGGCAGATTTTGCCAAGCCACCAGCAAGTTGTGACAGTGTGAGTGACAACACATTCACCATATTAATCAGTGCCGAAGGATCCATGCCTGCAGTGGGCAAGGCCTCAACGCAAGCATCATATGTGGCTCGCAGAAGTTTCGTGTCAATGAAAGATGAAGATCCAACAACATGGTGGAGCAACACCCACTTGCTAGCTGCCAGATTGATAGCACATCGAGCATCCAGTTTTCCACTGTACCGGCGGCTCGTGTCGAGGCCAAGAAGAAGCGGCAGGATACGTTCACTCTCAAAAGCACGCAGGGAGTCTAATGCAGCCGCATCGGCTCCAACAACGGACAGACATTTGGCTGCTAAAGCCAAGTCGAAAACCGACTGATCCGCAGTTTTAGTCAGAACATTCTTCAGCTCGTCACAAAGAGCATCAAGCTCGTTCATTTGAACCAGCTCGCCAGTCGTATTCATTGTCTGTGTGCTCATTTGTGACAGCACAAACACAGCTGACGGTACGAGCTCCATGAGGTTTTCCTTTTCATGCTCATCGGACCCCACGCCGCCACCTTCGACAGAAACCTTGTCCAGCCAGCGTCGCACAACTGTCGTGGCACACGCGAACAGATATGAACAACTGACTTGGCTATCGTAAAAGGTCTCTCGCTGGAACGAAAACGTGAAGCTTTGCGATGACGAACTACCTACGAGCGTCTGGACTTGTTCTTCAATATTGGCAACAAGAAGCACGACCCGTGCATTCTCCAGTCCTCCCTCTGAAAACGTACATAGGAGATTGCCCAACGAAGAACGCAGCACCACTTCAATCTTGGCCCTATGTCCTGGCATCTCTTCGAGATCATGAGGATCGGAATCCCTTGCCATTTCTGCGGTAAAAAGCAACAACCTTGCCAGCTGACTCGGATTCAAAACATTCTCAGACGTTCCTTCCCCTTGTGGCTTCAGATATTCTTCAAGGGCGGTCGAAAGAGACACCAATACGCTAGACGAGCTAGGGCCCTTCATCCACTCCAGAAATTGCACGAAAGTCTCACCATCATTAGCCAGCAACGTACCAGCGGGAAAAACACAAAGCACACGTGACAATAGTGACAGCGAAAGCGTCGACACGTTAACAAAGCCGCCAGTAAGAGCATGACTCAAGGCTCGAAGCATTTTCATGCGCATTGCTTGGGAGAACGATTGCATTGCATGCACATCCAGTAAAAACCGGAGTCGGTCCACAGCCGACGCACTCAATAACAGTTTGGCCGATGCGGAGGAGGCAGCGCGTTTCAAACTTGGTGACTGGAATACTTGTAGCATACTCAGCAGAGCCTCAGGCGAGTGGTTATCTGCGCCTTCTCCAAAAATCGCTTCTTCCATCGCACCAACAAACGCATCAAGCACGTGATCCTGATCACTTTCTGCAAGCTGGAAAGATAAGAAGGAGGACAGGAAATCTGCCACGTGGGCCTGGAAGCGAGCACGATGAGCATGCTTGTAAAGCACCGGGTCATTACAGGCACGCAGCAAATGCTGGAACACAAAGTGCTGGAAAGCAGGGTCACACGCAAAGGAAGCATCACGTTCGATGCCATTGCTAGCACTGCGCTGCTTTTCCCACTTCTGCCATGCTCCAACACAAGATTCCATGAAATTCGAGATAAACAAACGTTTTACGACGGGGTTATCGTGTGCGAATAACCGCACCAGAAGACTCTGCATCCAGTCAAACGTCAGCTGCACTGGCCACTGCTCATTCTTCTGGCCAACCTTGGAGTTCGTATCGACAATCAAGTAGCTCGCCAACAGACCCTCAACCTGTGGCCAGACTTGTTCAATCAGGTGCTGTTCATGATGCATCTGGATCACTTCTGAGGCCGTAAGGAAGTTCTGCCACGTATCCACCCACGAAAACCCATCCTTGGTCGTTGATTTCTGAGGTTGAGCCAGCAGTGCACAATGAGAGAATGCGACTTTCAGGATATGTAGCCCTTGTTTCCTCAGCAACGAGTCATCGTGTCGTAATGCATAGTACACCAGCTTCTGCAGCTTCACATCAGCAATAAGCTCCTGTGGAGCCTTTGGCATAATGATGCACACCAGGTACAGCAGCTCCTGAGGAAAAGTTGATCCGTTCAACGGTTCTGCAGCATTCGTCACCATACCCAGAAGTTTCTCATACATTTCCATCTCGTCCTTCTCCAGTAAAGCTGGAACAATGTGCAGAACCACCGCTCTGAGGAACTTTGGCTGCTGTTTGCAGACTCTCGTGGCTTGTTCACAGATCTCCATCGAATTTCCCACCAGTTCTCCATCTTGTCTTAACAAAACCTCCAGTAATTTGCACAATGAGTCGTAGCTCACAGTATCTTCCGTCTCCATTGCCAGCAACATCTTCACTTGAATAAAAAGCTGTTTAATGATCTCTTGACAACCTCCACGTTTCATCATAAGCTGTAGTAGTCTTTGGATCATACTTAACGCTGCGTGATGCAGCGCAGCATGACGATCTAGTTGTAACACCGGCAGCAGAATGTTGGTCGTTAAGTTGCTCTTGAGTAGCTGCTCTGCTTGCTCCTCTAACGCTTCATTTGACTGCAGAAACTGGTCCAACAGCACTCCGACAGCTACAAGGGCGAAATGGTAGCGTCTACAGGTCACTCCGTCGCTCTCGAGCGTTGGTAGCGGAGTTAACAGGGAAACCGCATCCAGTGCGTCACTTTCAAAGAGTTTCTGGACCTGTTCATCGGACAGGACGAGGCCTGTAGCCACGAGTTCAAACTGCGCTTCTGCCTCAGCTATCCCCAGCTCTAAGTGGCCTTGATGCTGCACGTGAAGTCGCTGCCAGCGCGTCCAAGCTGCATCTACAGCACGGCTGACCACCATCAGTTCGAGAGTGATTGTCGTATTTTGATAAGTTCGTCTTAGGTTCGCAGTGATTAAGACAGTCAGCAATATGAGAGCGGTGGTGTCGCGCCCGCGCGGAAGGAAAACTGGCGGCTCCTTCGTGCCTATTGACGCCCATTTCCAGGCAGCAGCACGTCCGCAAGCTCCAGTAGAAGCGATTGACTTGACGGTGGACGGAAATTTTGATGACGAGCCGTTGAGTTTGTCTGTCCAACGGCAGAAGCGGAGTCGCTCTTTCTACGAGGATTCAGACGACGACACGGAGAACAGAGAGCCCAACACGGCATTAGACTTGATGCGACAGAGTAGACGGCGTCCAGCGTCGTCTAATGACCCCCCGCAAGCGAAGAAGCGAGCGGTAGAACCTCCAGCACACAACTTCTTTGACATGACCGCTAAAGAACCACAAGACATTCTAACCAGAGCTAATAAGACGGTGTTCGGCAATGACAGCTTCAGACAGAACCAGCGGAAGGTGATAGAAGCTACGATGCGTGGACAGGACTGCTTCGTGCTAATGCCTACGGGAGGAGGCAAGAGTCTCTGCTACCAGTTACCAGCAGTACTGAGCAAGGGAGTGACCATTGTGGTGTCACCTTTGTTGTCGTTAATCCAGGACCAAGTGACGGCGCTGATTCAAAACCCTGGTTGTGGCATTCCAGCTGCCTTTTTGACGAGTCAGACGTCGCTAACGCTCAAGAGATCGATCACGGCGGAGCTGAGACGACCGATACCGAGTATTAAGTTGCTCTACTTGACGCCTGAGAAGATCTGCAAGTCCGAGGAGATGATGAGTTTGCTGGAGATTCTGCACCAGAACAAGATGCTCGCGCGGTTCGTCATTGATGAAGCTCACTGTGTCAGCCAGTGGGGACACGACTTCCGACCGGAGTACAGCAAGCTCGGGTTGCTGAAGAAGACATTCCCTGACATTCCACTCATGGCCTTGACGGCTACTGCACCACCCAAGGTGATTAACAACGTGAAGAGGTCTCTGAAGATCTCGAAGGGGCTTGTCTTCTCCATGAGCTTTAACAGACAGAACCTCACGTTTGAGGTGCGGGATAAACCGCGCGGCAGTGACACGGTGGCCATGGCGGAGCTCTACAAGCTCATTTCGACAACATATCCACGCGACGCAGTGGGCATCGTGTACTGCATGACGAAGCAGGACTGTGAAGATGTGGCTAATTACCTCTTTGACCATGGACTCAGCGCTGATTTCTACCACGCTGGACAGTCAGCGACAGACCGGCACATGGTGCAAGAAGCCTGGCAGAATGGCCAGCTCAGCATCGTGTGTGCCACCATCGCGTACGGCATGGGCATTAACAAGCCGGATGTGCGCTACGTGATCCACTTCTCGATAGCCAAGTCCATCGAAGGCTACTATCAAGAAGCTGGTCGTGCTGGCCGAGACGGGAAGCCATCGCAGTGTATCCTGTTCTACAGCCCACGAGACGTGTCCAGGATGCGCAACATTCTGTCCATGCCTCAAAAGGGAATGACCAAGGAAACTCGCGCTCGACACATGGACAAGCTCCGATCCATGGCTGAATTCTGCGAGGACGACACGACATGTCGTCGACAACTACTGCTCTCGTACTTCGGCCAAGAGTTCCAGCGTGCAGGCTGCAACCGGAGTTGTGACAACTGCCGACGCACGCAACGTGCAGCCCGGATGAACCGCTGATACCTTTTCTACCTGAGAATCTGTAATTGTAGACTCGAATTCTTCTCGATGAAGCAGAATAAAAGAGTGCCAAAGGATTTCTATGTTTCAAATGATGCAGAGCTCCAACCTTAGTCGTTCCACTGCTTCTTACACTGCACACACTTGTAGAAAGTAGTGGACGGCTCATCAGCTGACCGGATCTGGATCTGCATGAAGTACGCCTTGTTGTATTCACAATGAGGGCAACGCGCTACAAGAAATCAACAAAAGTTTAGTCAAATCTTCCCACTCTTAAGCAAAAACCTTGTGACTTACTCTCCGTCTGATCAACATTCTCCCATGCTTCTTCCCCGCCCAATACGTCGTCCACCTGCTTGCGCTGCAGCGGCACCTTCTTCTCCACTTTGTCATTAATCTGGAACAGGTACGGACACGTCTGGCAGAAGAAGCGCATGCCGTCAGACTGCAAGAATTACAGAATAGATCAGTAACAACGTAACAGTACTATATCAACAGTCTACGTGCACGTACGTCGGGCTCCACGAGCAGGATGTTGCCACAGGACGGACAGAAGTGCATGGTTGATCGACTGGATGGAAGACTGGTGCTTGAATTAATTGGATTGTCGAAAATGACCAGTTGGTCAATTTGTGTGGACTATTTTATACTTGATCTTAGTAAGTCATGTCGAATTGTCAAAAAACAAGCATTGTCGAAAATGGCAGCTACGTACGACAGTTGGGGCAGTGCTGCCGAGCGCTTCGCTGATGGCTCTATCTGTCTAGGCATCGATCTAGGCACTACGAACTCATGTAGGTTATGTACTTTTACCTCTGCTCTCCCTTGTATCCTCACTTTCTGCTGTAGGTGTGGGGATGTGGCACGTGGACCGCCACCATGTCAAAATCCTCAAGAACCGCCTGGATCGGGGTCGTACGACGCCTTCCGTCGTGCGATTTAACCCTCAGAGTCAAAGTGTTGATGTGGGCAATGTAGCCATCGGACTGGAGATTTCGGAGCCTGTGGGAAACACGATTCGTTCGGTTAAAAGACTCATGGGGCAGAAATTCGACAGTAAAGCAACGGACGTGGCCAGGATCTACGCTTCCTATGAAGTAGCACCTACAGCTCAGGGAAATGTGGCTGTCCAAGTGGTGAGAGGTCAGAAGAAGGTGCAAGTGCAGCCGGAAGAGGCCTCGGCCTGTATTTTGACAGAGCTTAAAGCTTCTGCTGAAGGTTATTTCGACGGTCAAGTGAAATTGGACAACGTGGTGATCACTGTGCCGGCGTATTTCAGTGATTCGCAGAGGAAAGCTACCATTACGGCAGCTTCTATGGCTGGTTTTAAGGCTGTGAGGCTGCTGAATGAACCTACAGCAGCTGCAATGGCTTACGGGCTCTTCCTGTCCGGAACGAAAATGGTGACAGTCTTTGACTTTGGAGGAGGAACTTTAGACGTGTCTCTGTTGAGTATTCAGGATGGCAAGTTCGAGGTGTTGGGTATTGGAGGAGATACGAATCTCGGAGGAGAAGATATCAACAATGTCCTGGTGGATCACTTGTTGGAAGTGCTGTACAAACATCATGCTGTGACTCGTGCGCAAGTGGGTGAAGCAGACATGGTGAGGCTGAAGAGAGCAGTGGAGAAGGCCAAAATTGAGCTGTCAGAAGAGGAAGACGTGGAGATTGCGGTTCATGACATCGCTGGCGTCGAGAAGTTCTCGTTTACCCTGACACGACGCAAATTTGAGCAACTATGCGACCCGATCTGGAAGAAGTAAGTGGTTATTCGTGTTGTGATGATTATTGTTTTACTTACATTTTGCCCCCATTGTAGATGTCTTCGGATTGTGTCGAACGTGCTGAAAGAGGCACAAGTAGAGGCTGCTGACATCGACGAAGTAATTCTTGTCGGTGGCTCCACAAGGATCCCGATCTTACGGGCGAAAATCTCCGACGCGTTCAATGGAAAAGTAAGTACGTTACTGTCGACTTGTTGCCTCAAATATTAACTAACAAACCTTTCTTTACAGGAACTTTGCTTGTCCGTGAATGCAGATGAAGTGGTGTGTGAGGGAGCCGCCATCCAGGCTGCAATCCTGAGTGGAATTGATCAGCGTGTGTTTCGTGACGTTCTCATGATGGACGTTCTCCCGCTTCCCATTGGGCTTGAGACTGCGGATGGAACCATGGAAGTGATTCTCCCCAGAAATGCTCGCATCCCGACGACAGTGACGAAGCACTTCCAGACGTATGAGGATGGACAACGTGGACTGACAGTGGAGGTTTACGAAGGCGAAAAGGAAATTGCCAAGGAGAACGACCACATCTGCTACTTCAACTTTGCACTACCTCGAGACAAGATCGGTAAGGCTGGTGAGTTCGCCCACCCAGTCACATTCACCATGAATGCGAGTGGAATCCTTCAGGTTCAGGCAGGTGTTCATCACGATTCGGAGGAATCGCCCATGTCCAAGACTGCCATCTTCATCATGGGAGCCTACATCTTCGCACTCTTCGGCTTCTACGTGTTCTTCCGCATCTACTTCGCTGATGAGAGAGACGTCACAGAATAATCAAGAGAAATGGAGCATTCTCCACCATTTAGATAGGCGTTTAGCTATTCTACCGTAACACTCGGAATCGTTCAAGATGCGACGACTTTGAAGACGCCAAGTACTTGTCAATCAATTCCCAGCGGTTGTCACTTACCTCTTCATCTGACTTCGTAGTTTGAGGTGGGGCTTCTGACGGATGGTACTCATAGTACAGCTCCAGTGCATTCAAAGCAGCTTCCATCCGCTTACCCTCCAACCTGCAGACATATTCAGGACATCAGCAACATTGACACTGCAACCCACAGCACAAGTACAGTAGACTTACAGCAGTGACAGGAGAAAATCGATGTCGCCAGTAGCTGCGAGATATTCAATGAACCCTGACTCGAACGGAGTGCTCAGTATGGATGCGTGATCTTCTCGTTTAGCTGCTTCTGCGAAACTGACTTGGATCAAGCGGTAGTTGTCCGCAAGCTCTCCGCTTTCCTCACATTCACCGTCAAGGAAGCATGAGATGTCCAACAACTCTTGCAGCACTGCACTGTGTGCTCCAGACTGAATGATCCTCATCAATGCCTCGAACCGCGCAAGAGGCTTGGGGATTACCATAGCACACTTGACTGCAAACTCGTGCAGACCCATTTCCCTAGCGATTTCCAATCCGTGTGATTCCTGAGCTATCGCAGCCAGATCCCGTAGGTGAACCACGAACGCAGGCACGTCGATTTGATCCAGAAAAGGGCATCTTTCAAGTAGAAGAACCATTCTCTCCATCACTGAGCGTGCGAGAACAATAGGAACTCCGGCAAAGCATAACTCCTCTGTTTCATGCGGCTGGTGTCTGTTCTTCAGATCGATCAGTGGCAAGGTCAACACGTCTTCCCACACTTGTCGAGCGCAAGCGAGTGATCGTACAAACGACTTCCTGCTAAGTGGGCCCAAGATACCAGCCAGAGATCGAAGCATACCCAGTTCCAGCATACTTGTCAGAATATCTTCCCACAGGTCTGGCGCATCAATATCAAAGTCCAGCATGAGTTGGCTGGTACATCGCAACACCCACGGTCGTTTGAGTGAGAATCGACGCAGAAAACTACGCGTCAGGACCTCTTTGTCACTTTTCAGCACAAAAGTCATGTCGTACGGGACCCGATGCTCTTCAAACGTTACCAGGTGAGTACAGTGCTTCGTATACTCCAGTAGTTCCTTGAAAAACGGATCGGAGTTTTCAATACCGTACTTGGTAGCTACGAATCGCTCGAGAGCTCCATGGTCCAGCTGTCCCAGCCGTAAAATCACCCGCAACGCCCTCATCTTTGCTCGATACGTAACACCAGCTAGCGGTCTGGAATCTTTGGCAAAATCGACCAGATATCTCAAAACTTGCTCGCCAAACTCATCACCAGCCTTCACACTCGAGGTCACCACATACAAAATTCTCTTGCCGAAATCATCGTCTGCTTGCTGCAACTTTTCGGCCTCCAGAAGCTCAAATGGGTCTTCTTTCGCCTCGTTTGAATCCCCTTTGCCTATTTGAACAGCGTCTTTAACTAGCCATCCACGAACTAGTTCAAGACGAAGTTGCGCTTGAGGTAATCGAAGCAACTCGCCGATGCTACCAGCCACTTCATGGAGCATGTCACTACTGCCAGTGTAAAACCGCAGAGCGTATCGTCTGTACAGCTCCAGATAAAGTTTCTTGGGTTCTGCCACAAGAACTAGCAGCTGATTCGTTTGTTCCTTGTCATTGATGATTTCCGCCAAACTTGATGTTTTCGTAGTGGCATTTCGAAGCAGCATCTCCACTTTGACTCGCAAGATCTTGTTCTCCAGCCTAGTTAGCGCTTCATGCCCAGTAAATGAAGTATTCGCAGGGTCTCCAGCACCATTTTGTCCCGATACAGCGGATTTAAGAGCGAACTCGAGAGCTTTCAGTTTATCGTCACCTAGTGGGAAGTTCTTCGCAAGCCACTCAGCAGCTGTAACGCGGTTTTCAGTGTCACTCAAACACGTCAAGATACCTTCGAACGCACTAAATTGGAGGCTCGTAGTCCCTTCACGCTTGAGGTCCGACGTCATATTTTTCAGTAGCAGCATATGCAGCTGATCTGGTTCCAGTCGAAGAGGATCCACGAACCCGATCAAAGCACTGAAGTTTTCTTTTGTCACCACCCGAGCCAAGACCTCTGCAGGCTCTGCAAGTAGTTCATGAAACGAAATTTTGTCTCTGTTTTCACCATTTTTCGAGCCTGAGATTTGATGTGCAAAGGCTTTCAGACTCTTCAAAACTTCCATCCTTCTCTCCACTTCTTTTCGTTCTCGATACGAGGTGTTCTCAAGCAACAGCCGGAAAATAAATAAGAGTCGATCATAGTCTTCACCCGAAGCTTTCGTGACACTTTTGAGCAACAGTTTCATCAAGTGCTGCTCGTGGATCTCATCTATCACGCCTGCGATCTTGTCTTGGTAGCCAGGAAAGTCTCCTAGCAATAGAGCCTCAGTATAAACGAGTGATGGGAAGCTGTCTTCGATCTGGTAGTGTCGAGTAAACTCCAAAACAGTGTAAAAGTCGTAGTTGCTCCGAGTCAGTAGCGTTGGCACAAGGTGGCGGATATACTGCAAGTCGCGACGTTCGTTTTGGAAGGCTTTATGGTCGCACTCGATCCCAAGTAGATTGAGGTAGTGCCACCACCTTGCGTTCCCTTCCAACTCGACGCATTGGTGTAAAAACGCAATCTGTTGCCAGGCCCGAGCAGCATCAGCACCAATAAACGCCAGCTGTTGGAACCGGTTGAAGTCTTTTGCCACATTTTCACGAGAAATCTGTTTTCGAAAAGCGTGGAAAGCATCCTCTTGCTTCATAGACAACATGAGCCCCAGAGCCAAATAGTTGTCGATCTCTTGGGACTGGAAGACAGTGGACAAAAGCTTTCCCATCTGTGTGTTAACCACACTCGCAGCGTCATCAGGGAGCTCCTGCATTGCCATCAACGCCTGTAAGCTAAGAAGATCTGCTCGTTGCTCCACCAGGAACGAAACGTAACGCTTGGACGCAATTGTATCTCTGTCTTCCACTTCCCTTCGCAGATTCTTGTGCTCAGCAATCGCAAATCGGGTCACAAGCTTCATAGCTTCATAACTATCCAAGGCACAGGCATCTCCTCGATACCATCGGGGATACAGTTCCCACTGTCCTTGTTCACTCTTCGCCAAACTATTGTGCTGGGTAAATTGAAGTATCTCGTTGACCAGCATCGTATTTTTGAGAAGAATCAGCAGTTCATCAAAGGATTCCTCCTCACACATGCACAGCGCGTGCCTCAACAGCTCCAAAGTATATATCGGAGCTTGTACACGTGCCACTTGAGCTGGCAAAAGCTTCTGATTCCGAGTAAACGCCACATCGTAGATGTCTTTCACGTGACTGGATGTGTACAACGAGAACGATATCGCAATTTTCTTGAGAGCTTCTGCAGGGTGGCGTGCAGACCCAATCGGCACGTTGAAGCTTCGTCGAGAGTACAAATCGCGCGAGAAACGAATTGCTTGAAGGATGGAACCGCTTGTTGCAGCGCTCTGTGCGATGAAAGACTGGTAAACCTTGGCGTCGATACCTACGACCGATGCAAACCGGTTTAAATTAAAGAGGAGTCGAGTCCGCTCGTCATTTTGCTGAGATTCACTAGACCGTGACTGAAGGCCAATGTCTTGGCCCGTCCGTTGGCGTTTTGTAGCTAGCGAACCTTGGCCATTCGAAGCTACGGCCCGCTTCTTGCCTTTGCCTCTTCCAGCATAGATAACGGGAATGCCAAGGGGTTCCTGGTCTTCATCGTCTTCGAACAGGATCTTTGGGTTTATCAGCTGCTTGAACTTCTTCTCACACTCCTCTGGATCGCGCAAAAGTTTAATGGAAAGCAACACTCGGTAGTCTGACTCAATCTGACAAATCCGTTGGAGGTCGGAAAGAAGCTTATCAGACAGTAAATAGTCTGAGCTCTCGACGTAAGTGACGACAGAGTCTGGGGCAGTGTCCATTATCTCCAATATCGTCTTTAGCTCGTCTAGGTACGCTGTAACAAGCGCCTTCAGCATACAGAGAACAAATGATTGCCCATTCTCATGACCTTGCTCGTTGACTTCCATCTCTTCTGCCTCCATCTCTAACAACGTCACGCCAAACTCGATCGTCTCTTCCAATAGAGCCACGTACAATTCAAGGTGTGCCTTAAGCTCCTTTCGCTTTTTCACTTCTGTTAGCGCATCCATTGCCTTCACCACCCTATCAGGAACCTCCTCACATGTTGCATCCAGATCTGATAATAAGTTCTCTGTGTATCGAGCTACCGCACGATCGCAATGTAAGTCACTGTAGGCATCGACCAACAGCATCGCATCCGTCAAAGCTGTGGGCTTCGACACTTGGTTTAAAATATGTGAGACCAATCGAGATGCGCTCTTGGTATCAGCAACGTCGAATTGTTTGATGCCGTACTTCGTCAACATATCTTGGATTTCCATCAGACGTACGTGCTCTTCGATCTCTTCCAGGCGCTCTGTCTTCCATTGGCTGCAGCTGTTTGCGTAGTTTTTCAAAGTTGGCGAATACGGCGGAAGTACGGACCTTAGTAAGGCTAAAGTGGCATTAGCACGGACGTCTGGGTTCCGAATTTCATCCAAAAGCACCAGGATTCTAGCCTCAACAGCGGATTCAGGACTTTGAATGGACTCTGCTAATTCTGTGACGTAGTCGTGAAGAACTGGATCGACAGCAATGCCAGAAAACTCGAGGTATGTCCGGACATGATCCTCAATTTCCTTCTGAAGTGACTCGGGGTCCAATACACGGTCAAGCATACTCATCGCGATAGTCGCTGGAGTTTCATCCTCGAAAACAGACAGCGAAATGATAAATTGATGCTCCACCGCAAGACGTTTGACGTGCCGTAACTTTTCCGCCAAACGCTCTATCCGCTCAAATGCACCGCGCCCATGTTCACCAGCGTAATTCATTGAGTTTTCCAGCTTAAACTCGTAAAAAGACAATTCTCCACCATCCATTGAGCCTCTAGTATCATCAATTTTGAGCAAGTCGCAAATCCTGATCGCAGTGTCCAAATCTCCTTTGGATGCTGCAGCTTCGGACCTCTCAATAAGCCACAGAACTACTTCAATCAGCACGGGTGGGTCGTTAGTCTCTGTAGATGATACCTCAGCTTGCTCGTGACGAATAAGAGTTGGTATCAGTTCACTCTGGATCCAACTAGCGAATGCTGAGACAGGAAGCGACGTGGGGAGGTATTGTAGCAGTTTGCCAATACTACCAACAGCAGTAGAATCATAGTGGCGACCCCACAATATCCTGACGGCTCTCATCGAGCCCAACTTGATGTACTTTTCCAGCATTTCCACCATAGAATCCGATCGAAATGATTGCCACTTTTCACGAAGAGAGTCTCCGTTTGCTTCAGCTGATGAGGAGCTGCGTAGTAGCTGGAACGTCGTCCATCTGTACGATAACGTGCTTACTTCGTCGCACTTGCACAACACATCTTTCAGGTGTGACGATGTTCTTGGTGGACGCAACTGGGACATCCACAAGAGCTTCAGCAATCGCAACTCGATCCATGTCAAAAGAAGCCTCACTGCTTTCACTGTAAAAACTCTGGTTGGCTTCATTTTCCAAGGTGTCGTCACTTGTAAGCAAAAGTATGTCAACACCCTCATCAGTTCGACATGCAGCAAGCGCCTGTGAGCTGCCAGTATCACTGGCACTCGCAAAAAGTGCAACATCTGTACACGAATGGCCCTCTGACTCCTCCGATGGGTCTACCTTTGAGAGTACACGAGCTGCTCCAGCATGATCTGATTCTGGGTGCGGAAAAAATATTATCTCAAGCGTTCTCCTCTCACTCTCGGTAGAACGAGCAACAGCAATCAGCGATCCAGACTGCTCGTCACCACAGTCTCTAATTACTGCGAAGCTCATTATCCCACACGTGTCTGCTTCAACCATCTCGGTCATATCGCGCCAGTTCCACCTGCCAACGACGCACCCACGTGAGTGAAACCTTGCTACCAACGTAGTGCGTTAACTTCACATTCGTACCAAGTTAATATTCCCTTTGACAGAATCACGAGCAAGTTGCAGTTTGCATCAAACGCCATGGCTTCGACAGGATCTTGTCTGGAGTCGCATGACGACACTTTCTGGGCAATAACTCTCGTTAATCTCCCATCTTTTAGCAACCTCGCTCCACTAGCACACGTACCTCAATCCCAGTACGTTCATCACCCTCTAACGTTTTCCATACACTCAGAAAGGCCGCATGGTTCCCTAAAATAATAGTCTCCTCTGCCTCAAACCGATGCACCTACAGAAAATGAAAGCAATTCAGTCACAAAATCAGATACACATACACAGGAGGCTCCACACTGCTTCTGACCAGTAAGCACGACGTCGTATCTTCCTTCAGACCGCCAACATTCGTCCGCTTGAACCCAATCGTCCCCAGAATGACATTTAGAGCGCCCTTAGGCTTGTCAAGTAGTACTTGTTCCACTTCTACCAATCTCAAGTTCCCCAATTGTAGTAATACTCCGAGCTTAGTCACCACCACCAGGGTTTGAGTCTCCTGGGAGCTCGTTTTGCGCTCGGAAGATGCAAATTTGACGGCGACGACTTTGTCTGAGCCATTTGCAGCCACAATTCGGTGTCCAAAGACCAACGTCCCGTTGCTCCTGTATAGAGACAGTGTCCCTGCGTCATCTGCAACTGCTACGAACTCTCCGCAGTTACTGAAAGCCATCGCCAGCACTTTATTCTGCGTCTGGATGATTTTTTTGGGTCTATTTCTCGCTTCAGAAGCATCGGACAGGTCCACTAGCTCCACACAAATGTCGTCACTCACTGCTATCGTACTTTTAGACCCGTGAGCAGTGATCCAAGGCGTTGTTTGTGTCGAAATGGAGTCTGGAGAGGGGTCTTGGCCATTGTTTTTTGCTCTTTTGCGGGGTATTGTGTAGAGCAAACATGAGGTCAGCGCAGGAGGTTGGAGCGTGGTTTTACCGCGGAGTCCTCCGTCCTCATCCTAACGATGTATAGGAACGAGTTAGTGGCCTGAGTACACAGCAAGAGGCTTCGATATTGATGCGTTCCTTACCGCCATGTTGCCCACGATAGACTAGTGAAGCTTGCGTAATCGCGACGCTGCTTTTCAGCCAATCAGGTGCGTGCTTAACTTAATTTAAGCACGAGCTTAATTTAAAACGAGCAGATTCATAATCACTGCCATTTTCAGCCAATCAGCGACCAGCAAGGGGTGATGACGTAGGCGACCGTTGGGGACACCCTCTCTACGTGGCGCCCCCTGTCCGTTTATATCGCGCTTTATCGCAATGTTGCACTCGCTGCAAGCTCGTCTCCGCTGTGAGGCGAGGCAGGTATGTTCACGAAGATGCCTTCTAATTGTATGCCAAGTTTCGCCGCTGATTTCGCTGTATTGGGCGCGCTGTGTAGTTGGGGCACTTGCCCCAACTATCACAACTGTCAAATGTTATCATCGACAATTGCAGTGAATCTCCCTACCTTTGTTGACCATCAACAAAGGAGGTTTCCCTCGGATTTCTAGCCACGGTCCTTATCGCGTAGGTGCGCAGTTAAGATGCACACGATAGAGGCCCATCATTTGATCTTGTGTGAATTAGAGAGGTTAACCTTCTGTAGACTATACTGTAGAGCACTACCTGCCATACAACCCATGTACGCCATCCACCCACCATCCCGGCTCCGCTGGCTGCCTCGCACTTCGCTTCGATGCCTTCCTCTCACTTCAATCTGCCAAGCGATGCCCACTTCCACGTTAAAGCAGCAGCGTAAGGAGAAGGTGCTAGAGTGGACAAGGCGTCCCCACCAGATGCCTCGGGACGTGACCGGGAGGTTGATCTCGCACCGTTATCTCCGGCACTTTGAGAAAGGTTCCCCCAAACGGGTTTACTTTGAAGGCGTTCTATTCGTCCCTTGGAGAGATTTACAAGTGAGGGTTGGCAAACCACGTGGTTGGGATCGGTTTCGAGATCATTTCGGCGGCGAACATCTCATCGTTGGCGCCAACGATGAGAGGACTATGTCGAACGAGGACATATATGGTGAGGGCGACCGCACCTTCCTGAAACTCAAGGACGTTCTGCAGGAAGGTCGCTTGTACCGCGCCACCAGTAGCCTTCGCACCGACTGGGAGAATGGGACCCTCCGTGAAGATGTCACGAGCAACCCAGACCGACACTACGCGGTGCATCACAGGCCGCATGTGACTGGGGTATTCTACGATGCTCCAGTTCGTCATGGAGCAGGAGGGATCTACGTTCTCCACTGTGGATCAACGTCAGCATTCAACCACAACACGTCTGATGGCCTCAATTTCATCCTGAAGGTTGGGCATTCCAAGGACATCCTCCGTCGACTTCACGAGCACCAACAGACTAGCTCAAATCTACGCACCCACGGCGAGGTGGTATTCCTGTTTGGCATGGAGATAGACACGTGCGATCGAATCCCTTCTGAGTCTCTGCTCAAGGTCATGCTGACGGAGTTCGGCTTTTCTCGCATTACAGTTTATAACAATGAAGGGCGATCGACGGAGACCTTCTCCTTCAATGAGAAGACTCTTCCGTTGATTCACGACGTAGTCTGCGGGATACGCTACGTCTATGACCCGCCGATCGACAGACTAGTCCCCGACCACGAGAACTCCGTGGAGAATCCGTTGTACGAGCAGGGCCTTCCTCGCCAGCTACGGACTCCAATTCATCCGTACCCTCAAAAGCTGATGAAATTTCTGTCAGCGGTACCAGGCTGGAACACTTCGTCGGAGTGGAGGAGGGGGGGGGGGGGGGGGGGGGGGGGGGGGGTTAGGAAAGGAGTAGAGTTAGGGGAAGAGTGTAAGGGTGGTGGAGGGTAATTTATCGCGTGTACTATGGCGTCTTGAACAGGGGTTCCCTGCGCACTTATCTCACCAACCAAACTCCACCGTGGATTCCTTCGCTTCGAAGTGGATTGCATCGAAGTTTTATCGCCACCTTAGACTGGAAGGCGTGCCAGGAGTGTCACTCCCAGCCTGACCTCAATCTTCAATCTGCCAAGAGATGCCCACGTCCGCAGACAAGCGTTTCGTGTAGTGGCAACACGCTACCACCGGGATCCCCCGCACCTCAGCGTCAAGCTCTCACCACCGGGATCCCCCGCACCTCAGCGTCAAGCTCTCACCACCGGTTTTTCGCGATGCCGGAGCGTTTGCCATCAGCACTCAGTCTTCAAAAAGCGACGAATCTAGCAGTGCAAACTCACTATGCGGACATGAGCGCCAGGTTCAGTGTGGAACATGTTCTAAGTCACGGCGAAATTTTCTTCCATGAACCTCTTCTCCCCGACGAACGTCTTCTGGATCGGGATGCGCGTCGCAACTTGGCGAGTGAGATCATACTCAGTAGACCTCAGGCGCACCTAAGGAGACTTAATGGAGCAACGATTCGCCAGACTGATCGACCCAAGTTGAGAAGGTATAACCTAATTTATCTCGTCCGTCTCGCCCCACTCATGCATCAAACCGGTCGAGGTGAGTGGGAGCTGACCGCCACAGGCAATTTCTTTTCGACATTGCGCGTGCCAAACGTTGGCTTGAAACCATACCACGGCAAAGTTGTCGCCAAGTTCGGGCTTACAACTCAAGAAGTTGGGTCTCGTTTCCTTGAGTTGATTCCGCACCTACGGCGGCAAGGATTTCCACAAGAAGATTTGAACCCATTCTACGCGCTTTACATCACCGGAATGTCAACCGACTCGGTTCTACTGCGGAGGATTGAGAGTGGTGTCAGGAACCTATTCGACAATCTTGGGTTTCGCCTACGACAACACGCGGAAGGAGTTCAACACCCTGACAACCGATCGATGCTCTCCGAGATGGTTGAAACGGTCTACACAGACTGGCAATGTGACACAGCGTACACCCTGCTCGTCACTCAAGATGCTATCGAAATGTGATTCTAACATGACATGGCTGCAATATCATATCCTCCCGATTGTCGAGGTATTTCACTGCACCCGGAGTTTAGCAGCCCACCAGTGTTGTGCATGTACTTCCTGAAATGCTCACGTCTATTGTACTAGGGATCGTTCGGTGTTGCTCGTAAGAAAAAAAAAAGATTCCAGTGAGGTGACACCTTGGACGACTCCTACAGCTACAGAAAAAAAAAGCCAGCGGGTAAAGGTGGGAAGAAGGAGTCGAGCAAGGACTTCCGAGTGGCGCAAGACGAGCTTCGTCACTGGTTTGTCTAAGAAGCAGCCCATCGTATGCTACATCCCTGCCTCTTGTTACAGTCGAGCGACGGATATCTCGGCCAAGAAGAAGGTCTTCCGTATGCACTCTGTCATGCTTGCAGATGATGGAGAACATGGCACGCAAAAAAGCTGAGGAATACTGAAGTCGCAGGTATCAACAATATGGTTTTCCTAACCTTTTCATGGAGCTCGCTATGGTCTGCAACACGAACGCCAACGGAGTGATAAGTGGGTCTGACATTGGGTTATTGGTACATGTGACACACAATAGAATATAACCTATTGAAGCACACTTTGAAGTACTACATGTATAACAACCTACAGGCCACAAGCCACCATCTTGCGCATGACATTTACTCGAGTTGCGCCCGAGCTACGCAATACAAACCGCGAACAACATTCGCAGTCTTGCAGAAATGGTTTTTAAACAGTCGATTCACTGCATCTTCGACGCTTGAAAATCGGCCTCTTTCCCTCTCTGCTAGAATTCTAGCGGCCAATTGAGCACCCAGTCCTTCCACCCGACATAATTCCCTGTACGATACGACATTGATATCGGGTGGGACCAAAAAGCGTCGATACGCACGACTAGCGAAGGGATCAAAATACTGCTGGAACTCGGCGATGGAAACGAGTCCGCACCGTGGAGAGAGACCAAACTTATTTGTTCCGCCAGATGTAATGAGCAGGAACACGTCCGAGTTCAAATTCACGGCTTTGTCTCGCTCTTTAGCATAGTCGCTTTCGCGTAGCTTCTTTTTCGTTTGCAGCAACTTGCACTGAAGTACTTCATTGCACAAAACTTGTCGGCATCCAGTCGTTAATTCGATGCTCATAAACAAGTCACCAGCTGTAGCACTTGGGCCGTTGAGGATGATGGTATTCATATCAGAAAGTTTCTTGTTGCTATCGCGGTGTGTGGTGCACTCGTAAATTCCGGAGCCGGATTTTGTTTCGTACTGGCACACTGCTTCTAGTACTTTGCGTGACTTCGGTTCGTTTATTTCAACACCATCAATTGGACCGAAAAGTGTGCCTGCATGAAATGCGGACAGCGTCATGGGGACATTGTGGTATGCAAACGATTTCACTCCACGGTAAAACCCCACAAAATGTTCAAATCGCTGCCAAACCGAAACGGAATCGGTAATATGGTCGTCAAAATTATCTACTTCACCTTCGATCTTGGGGATTCTCCGCATCAATATCACAAGGAAAATGAAGGCACATTCTAAGTATCCTTCACGAGTCCGTTGGAACAAACCCAAACTTTGCAAGTCATCCATTGTTAAGCTCGTACCACCAATGTTGCCCCCCCCCCCCCCCCCCCCCCCCCCCCCCCCCCCCCCCCCCCCCCCCCCCCCCCCCCCACTTCATACCGACGCTGAGATATGATTGCAGCCAACACTTCTTGGCAGGTTGCGGCGTCGAACAATAGATAGGCAAAAAGATTCCCATATTTGGCCGTCAGCAGTTCGATAACCTGCTCAACAATGTAAATCGGATTAATAGTCTCCAAAGATTTTGAGTGACTTTGCTGCACAGTTTTTAATATCTCCAACGCTCGACCATGACCGCCCATGACTGAGTATTGATCCGTGTTCCGGTCGGCAGAACGTTTTCACCATGTAACGTAGGCGGGGCCAGATACAGGCACTTCTGACGGCAGTCTAGCAACACTTCTCTGACAGTCATTCTTATTGTTGCCGAGCAGACAGAAACAGCAAATGTCTTGGATGAATTCACAAATTTACACAGGGAATCCATTAAGCGATAGAATTCACAGGTTTCAGTTCCATCGTTCCCAAGGTTGTGAAGGTCATCCACGCACAAGATCACCGTCATGTCCTCCACTTTGTCAACTTTTTCCAAGTCGGCCAGGATGTCCATCACCGACTCAATCCACAACTGGCCCCGACAGGTTTTTTCCACTTTGGCAGCAAAACTCGATCACTGCTCTCCTTCCGTGGAGAACTGGTACAGCATCCGATAACTGATGTGAAACTCGGCGTAGTCATGATTGAGAAGAGTACCCGTTGTGGAATCGGTCTCGAACGTCACCTTGAACACGTACGCGTTCTTCATTCTCTTAATGAGCGTTTGACCCTTGGACCGTTCAGCGGCTCGTATCAACAGACCCTTCATTTCGTCCAGCAAACGGGACTTCCCCGTTCCAGGCCCACTCACGACGAGGTTTAGTACATGGTTCTGCTTGTCTCAGAGATCCTTTCGCCACGCATCGTAATGATCGACCAGTGGCTTCTCAATCTTTTTTTATCAGCTTCGGTGCTCCTTGATATGGCAACTTGCAACCAGAACTGGAGCACAGCTTGTTTGGATCCTTCCACTAAAGAGTGGGCAACAGCCTGTTCCATCGCAAATTCTCTAAGGCTTCCTTCGGAAGCTCCACCAGAATGTTCACTGGTCCTCCATCTTCTTTGGCTTTCTCTATCTCCTCAACGGTAAGAGCCACTTCCAACGCGGACAGGCCTGAATACAACAGTTTAGCCCCAGCATACAATAGCATGAAGCCATCGATACCCACGTCTCCGACCTCCACTTGGTTTTTTGTCAACAGCCATACCTTGTCGTCCATATTCTTCTTCGTCAAATAGAGCGTCAGATCTCTGGCATCACACGTAAATGTCGGCGAGTGCTTCGTCTTAATCATTTCTTTCAATTCTCCCACCAGTTTCTCCTCATCAATTTCCACAGGAAACACGCTTCCTTCCACACCAGCGATAGCTTCACCATCTTCGATCGTGCCAGCGGATTTTAAAATGCAGAGTGGACCGAGTGGACAGCTAGTTTCTCAGATGGATGGATCCGGATCCTCTAGAAAAGTGAAACAAGTAGATGAATGAGGTCAACCGACCTCTTGCTTCATTTACAACATGAGCCCCAGAGCCAAATTGTTGTCGATCTCTTGGGCCTGAATGACAATGGACAGAAGTTTTCCCATTTGCGTGTTAACCACACTCGCAGCATCATGTAGCGCAGCCAAAGCATACAGCCAGCCCGTACCAGCTACAGCTCTGTAACGGAATCAATGTTGGCAGCAATTCCTGTAAGATCTGTGTATCGACAACATCGATGACGAACAGTGACCGTAACGGCAACAATGATGACACTCACCGTGTCCAACCGTTAGCCATAATGTCTCCGGCACCGGGTAGATGTAGAATAGCACTAGACCTCACTTGTCAATTTACCAAATAGACTTCGGCTACAGTTCCAGGGAGTTCGCCAACTCCCCTCCAGTGTCTTCAATCCCTGCAGACACTTCAATCATCAGGGAGCTCCTGCATAGCCATCAGTGCCTGTAAACTAATAATGTAACGACGCACCAGCGTCATGCTGGTACGTCAGCTTGGCCAATGCGCAGCCAGGCAGCCACGTGCCTGGCTGGGAGCAAACATGTTTGCTCCCGAGGTTGTAGTTGATCTTCAACTACAACGATCATCACTCTTTTTATATTGCGTTTATTATACTTAACGGTTCGGCTCCCGGTCCGGTTCACCTAAACCGCTAATGGTTCCTAACCTATCCATACTCAAGATTCGCTAAAAGGACGATCAAGAATCTTCAATAGTTAGTTTAAGAACTGGACTAGCTAGTCAAGAGAGTAGTGAACCAGGATTCTTAGACCTCTTACCAATTCAATCTCACTTTCCATTTTACCTACTTCGGAGTAAGCTACTACTACTCCTCAAGCATCGCCTCGGGTTTCATCCCTCGCCTCCCTCAAGACCTTCGCACCACAAGGCTCAGGCTGTTCTTCCTCTGCGCTCTCGCCAGTCGTAACTTTCGCTAGTCGATCGTTACATCTGGTAGCACTAGTTTTCGTCCAGGAGGGACCTTCTTTACGCACGACACCTGGAAAGGCGCTCGCAGAGCGTGTGTCGTCTCTACCCAGTCGTCTCTACCCGACTGTTTCGTCGCTGTTCGACGTCATCGCTGATTGCGTGAGCCTGAGTCTAGCGTCTGGTCTATTAATTTAGCGCCGGATCTGCTCAGCGCCTGCACCCCTCGTCGCTGCCCGTGTATGCCCAAGCGAAAGGAGCGTGAATACCCGTTCCACCACTCCATTTCGGAGCTTTTCGATAAATCCGAGCATCAGCAATCTGCCACATCTCTCCGCAACAACTTCGGCTTCGGAATTGACCGACTTTTCCGCTTTGTCAAGGCGCTCAGAAATCTGATTCCTGACGCTTCTGACCACCGTGCACGGAACATACTGCACCGTCTTTCGGAACGTTTGGTCGACCCACTTCTGAGTGTGACAGACCTTGTTGGCATCTATTTAGATAGCAAGATCCTGCGCTACGACACTGATCGCACAGAGCGTGCCCAGAAACGTCGCCGCCTGGAATAATTGTATGGTCAAACGCTCTTTTGACTTGCCTTTCTCGACGACGAAGACGCGCACATCCTCGCGGAGGATCAAGTCAACAACCTTTGCCGCATCTTTCGTGCTAATCTACGAGAATTGGAGAACGCGCAAATCAATTTTTTACCCCGTTCTGAACGCACTCAGGGAATCAAGTTTAAGACATCAGCTTGACACTATCGATCATGCTCTTAGTGAGCTATTGACTGCTGTCAAGCAAGAAGTCTTAAGACTTAAGGAGACTGACATTTCGACTAAAAAACGCCGATTTGAATAACTGAACCTTTTCTTTACCACTAATGACTTCTTTAAATCCTCAAGGGTGGTCCTCTGAGACCATCACTCGGAAACTTATGGAAACGGTCGATAAGCAACAACAGCTGCTTGAAGCCATGTCCAAACGTGAAGTCAAAGTGGAAGGAATTCGCTTGCCGCAATTCTATGGCAAGATGAATGAATCTGTGGATTTGTACTTCGAACAACTTGCTCAGTACTTTGAAGCAAAGAATATTGATTGGAAGAATGATGACCAAAGTTCCCGAATTTTGGCAATTACAACTGCAAATTTCAATGGAAGTGCTGCCGCTTGGTACAAGCTGAACAAGCGTGATATCAACGACATGCAAGACCTTATCGTCAAACTGACTGATGAGTTTGTGCCTCCAGATTTGCAAGAGCGTCTGCGTGATCAACTGTACGCGCTCAAGCAGAAGAATTGTCCCAACCTGGAGGAATATATATATCGTTTCCGTGAAGCAATTATGCAGGTCACAGAGATGAGTGAGTTGGACAAGATCACGTACTTTACGCGTGGACTTGTTAGTCCAACACGTGAAGAAGTTCAATACCGCCACTGTTCTACCGTGTCACAGGCAATGAAAATTGCTTTGGAATATGATCGATCGCATCACATACGTGGGAAGAACTATCGTCCACCGTAACCATCTCACGACCGATCCCATTCCTCTTCCAACGGTAATCAGCATCAACAACAGTCTACACCAACACGAGGACAAGACAATGAGCCAGAACCAATCGATTCTGGGAGTACTCGAAGTCGCCGTCAATCTTCGTCATCCTCTTCTAGCAAGAGATATCGCTATTGCAAGAAGCCTGGCCATGTCATTGAGCAGTGTTTTAAGCTCAAGAACAAAGAGAAGCATGCTCGTCGCAATCGCCACGAGCAGTCTTCTGCTAACTTCAGCGCCGGCTCGACTGCTGTTACTTCAGATGATGAGGTTACGGTTGTTGAAGTGGAAGAAATTTCCACGTCCACCTTGTCACCGGTGTACCGCGAGAACGAACTCATTCGTAAACAAGGAACATGTGAAGGAAAACCAGTCGTCATAATGTTCGACAGTGGTGCCACATGCAATGTCGTTCGTCCAGGGCTAGTGGATAACATGTCTGCCTCTGGTGTATCGCAAGTTACCCGTTTCGATGGTACTTCTACGAGAGCTCGTTCGGTGAAGAAAGGAATAGCGAACATTGGATTTGGTCGCTTCCGTTTCCGCAAATTGCAAGTTATGGAATGGCCACTTGGATCGGCACATGATGTCATCCTTGGATAACCTTGGTTTACCAAGTTCCAACCAACAATTGATTGGCGTTCACATGATATTTCTTTTCCGTCCATACGGAGCCAACGACCTATGCAATCAGTAGCCACTCAGGAAGCTGTGGAAATTGCTGCTTCTGATTTCAAACGCAAGGTCAAGAAGAATGCGTACGATGAAGTATATCGTGAGAAGATTTGTGCCGCTTCTCCAATGAGTGATTCGGTTCCAGAACCAATCATTAAAGTGTTGAATGAATTCAAGGATGTCTTCCCAAAGACACTTCCGGATGGGCTTCCGCCGTCTCGTCAGGTGAATTTCGAACTCAACATGAAAACTGATGCGGTGCCCAGCAATCGAGGTCCGTTCCGCTTGTCTAAAGTGGAGCAGGAGCACTAGATCTCTTCGTGGCTGAAAAGCTGAAGAAAGGTTGGATCGAAGTTTCTGATTCTCCTTGGGTGTCCAATATTTTTGGTATTCCCAAAAAGGATCCTACATCTGGTCGTCAGACCTCTCGTTCAGAGTGGGTACGCTCTGGAAACGCAACGTTACCAATTCGATGGGTCATTGACTACCGCTACGTGAACTCACAGTCGATTGTTCCAAAGATTCCACTTCCTCGCATCGACGAACTCTTCGACCAGATGAATGGTTGTGTTATCTTCTCTGTTCTCGATTTGGCTCAAGGATACCACCAAATGCGTATTGCCCATCAGAGTCGCAAGTACACCGCCTTTCGAATGCACGCTGAAACTTATCAGTGGTGTGTGGCCGCTATGGGATTGGCCGGTATGCCTGGTGTGTGGTCTCGCCTAATGCGAGTACTTTTCGCGAAGTATACGTTCGTTGTTGTTTACCTTGACGACATCTGTGTATTCTCCGCAAATATGGAAGAATATGTGGAACATCTACGCATAGTGTTTGAAGTTCTCCGTCGTGAAAAACTGTACTGTCATCTGTCCAAGTGTCATTTTGGTCAACCGGAAGTCAAGTTCCTTGGTCATACGATTTCGGCTGAAAAACTCGCCGTGACTCTCGAAAGACAGAAGTCATTGCAAATTGGCCTGCACCAACGAACCAAAAACAGTTGCAAAGTTTTCTAGGTTTGGCAGGGTATTCTCGTCACTTTATCCGTGACTACGCTACTCTTGCGTTACCACTCGGTCCTCTTTTGAAGAAAGAACACGTCTGGACCTGGGATTCCGAACAGACTCGTGCCTTCGAAGAAATCAAGTTCGCCCTTCAACAAGCTCCTCTACTGAAGTTGCCTGACCACGAGAAACATTTCATCGTAACCACCGATGTCTCTGGCTATTGTGTGGGTGGCGTGCTCTACCAAGTTCATTCTGGTCAAGATCACCCGATCGCTTTCTCCTCTAAAAAGCTTGGACCTCATGAAGTAAATAGGCCGACGCATGAGAAGGAACTCCTCGCAATCCGATTAGCGCTGGAGAAATGGCGCCATTACCTATATGGTCGCGAATTTGACATCTACACGGACAACACGGCATGTAATTGGTTTCTGCACCACCCGAAGGTCTCGCCAAATTTGGCTCGATTTTTGACATTTTTTGCGCAGTTCACTTTCAAGCTGCATCATGTCAAAGGCCAGTTGAATGTGGTCGCCGACGCGTTGCCTCGACCACCTATGGAATCAATGAGCAATGTGTCCTTCCATCACTGCACAACTCGTTGCCAACGTCGTGCTGCTCGACACACACAAAACCGACGTCCGCCCCGTTCGTGTTCATCATGCCGCCCTCTTCTGCACGACTTTCACAATGTTAATCGTGCTATAGCTCAACCTTCCTCTCTCGTCCAATTTCGAGGGGATGATGTTGCTGCTAGTATGACAGCAGATTCTGTCAATGGACAATACATTCGTTCAAACCCAAGCGTGGCTCAAGCTTACCACCAGGTTGAACATCGCCAAACGCGTACAGTAGCCGCAGTGGAAGATGTTGTGTCCGATAATGTGACGCAGCAGTCTCAAAATTCGAGCTCGCTCGGTTGGTCGGAATCGGTTCGCAAGGAATTCAATACTGGATTTCGCAACTTCCAGACTACAGTGAACATTTTAAGCAACCTGAAGAACCATTCGTCAAACAGAACGGTTTGCTCTTTCGAAAATCGCAGGCGATGATGTGTTTGTGCGTTCCACACACTCGAGATAACCGTCTTCGAACGGCCATCATCGAATGCTTCCACGACTCCAACATTGCTGCTCATCCTGGGGCTCATCGAACATACCTTCGCATTACGCAATGGTATCATTGGCCCACTCTGGATCAAGATGTTCGAGACTACGTGCAAAGTTGCGAAACTTTCACTCGCTGGAAACACAGCAATGCTCGCAAGAATGGTAAGATGATCCCAATCCCCATTCCAGATGAATGTTGGTCTGTCGTATCAATGGATTTTGTAACGGGATTACCAGACTCCAACAGTTATGATGCAATCATGACTGTTGTCGACAAGTTGTCCAAACGCCCTAAGTACTGTGCATGCAATCGTACCGACGACGCTAAGGATGTTGCGCACAAATTTTTCGATTGTGTTGTTCGCCATCACGGTTTACCATCATCGATCATCATCATCGATCGAGATCCAAAATTCATCTCCAAGTTTTGGTCGTCTTTGGCTAAGCTGATGGGAGTTCGACTGCACATGACAACCTCCTATCGTGCTCAAGCCGATGGACAAACCCAACGCCAGAATCTGATTCTGGAAGATGCTCTACGCTGTATGATTTCGTACCACGGACGTGACTGGTCGCATCATTTAGGAACGATTGAGTATGCTCATTCTACTCTGGTCAGCGCTTCAACTGGGTTGTCACCCTTTGAAGTTGACACAGGACGCAAGGAACGGAATCCACTGGATCCTTTGAGAAATCCCAACACCATGGCACAGGTACAGCATGGTATCGCAGATTATGCGAAACAGTTCCAAGATCGTCGACAAGAAATCATTGAAGTAGCTAAAAAGCATCTTCTCCAAGCCCAAGAACGTCAAAAGAAGTACAACGACAAGAAGAGATCATCCATCACGTTCAAGGAAGGAGATATGGTCATGCTGGACACTCGACGTATTCCTGCAGCTCATGTCACCCGAGACATTGAAGGAAAACGTGCTAAGTTAGCTGCTCGCAAAGTTGGACCCTTTGAGGTTCTGAAAATGGTCAACCCTAACGTCGCCAAGCTGAAGCTTCCACGAAGTATGAGTCGCTTTAACCTAACGTTCAATGTGGATGTGCTGAGTCATTACGTTGAAAATCCATCACGTTTCAAGACTCGTCCCATTCCCAAGGCTTCCAGACTGATCATTGATGAAGAAACCGGTGACACGATGCACATCATCGAAACGCTACTTAAGAAACGTCAGTTCAATCGCAAACCCGAATGGCTTGTTAAATGGCACGGTTTACCCGACCATGAAGCTACTTGGGAACGCGAAAAAGATATCAGACACGTGTCGTACTGGAACGTTCTCGTAGACGACTTTAAGAAGCGTCAACGAGAAGTCAAGTCTGGGAGGATGTAACGACGCACCAGCGTCATGCTGGTACGTCAGCTTGGCCAATGCGCAGCCAGGCAGCCACGTGCCTGGCTGGGAGCAAACATGTTTGCTCCCGAGGTTGTAGTTGATCTTCAACTACAACGATCATCACTCTTTTTATATTGCGTTTATTATACTTAACGGTTCGGCTCCCGGTCCGGTTCACCTAAACCGCTAATGGTTCCTAACCTATCCATACTCAAGATTCGCTAAAAGGACGATCAAGAATCTTCAATAGTTAGTTTAAGAACTGGACTAGCTAGTCAAGAGAGTAGTGAACCAGGATTCTTAGACCTCTTACCAATTCAATCTCACTTTCCATTTTACCTACTTCGGAGTAAGCTACTACTACTCCTCAAGCATCGCCTCGGGTTTCATCCCTCGCCTCCCTCAAGACCTTCGCACCACAAGGCTCAGGCTGTTCTTCCTCTGCGCTCTCGCCAGTCGTAACTTTCGCTAGTCGATCGTTACAAAGAAGATCTGCTCGTTGCTCCACCAGGAACGAAACGTAACGCTTGGACGCAATTGTATCTCTGTCTTCCACTTCCCTTCGCAGATTCTTGTGCTCAGCAATCGCAAATCGGGTCACAAGCTTCATAGCTTCATAACTATCCAAGGCACAGGCATCTCCTCGATACCATCGGGGATACAGTTCCCACTGTCCTTGTTCACTCTTCGCCAAACTATTGTGCTGGGTAAATTGAAGTATCTCGTTGACCAGCATCGTATTTTTGAGAAGAATCAGCAGTTCATCAAAGGATTCCTCCTCACACATGCACAGCGCGTGCCTCAACAGCTCCAAAGTATATATCGGAGCTTGTACACGTGCCACTTGAGCTGGCAAAAGCTTCTGATTCCGAGTAAACGCCACGTCGTAGATGTCTTTCACGTGACTGGATGTGTACAACGAGAACGATATCGCAATTTTCTTGAGAGCTTCTGCAGGGTGGCGTGCAGACCCAATCGGCACGTTGAAGCTTCGTACAGAGTACAAATCGCGCGAGAAACGAATTGCTTGAAGGATGGAACCGCTTGTTGTAGCGCTCTGTGCGTTGAGCCGAGTGTCGTACTCAATGGCATGAGGAACTCCAGTCTCCCAAGCTTGATTTCTACAGCCAGAGGTTCTGGAGACGATGATACAGATTTCGATTCTCAGATATCATGGAACCTCGCATGGATGTGCCGATGCTGCAAGCTGCTCGTCTCGTGACTCGCTATTGTCTTCCTGAAGGCAGCGGGGATCTCCCCTACGTCACTCAACAACTCGATGCTTATCTGGATATCTTCTCCTCCAATTGGACCATCGTCAAGGCTTACCAACGTACTAGAAACCTTCGTTGTGTTCAATTCGTTGCAACTCGAGAATCAGCAGAGACCCTGGACCTGTTCTTCAAGCGTTGGCTACTCAACCGGACCGCGGAGTCTGTAGCCAGTTGTAAAGATCTACCGACAGTCCGTTGGTTGATGGAGAAATATCTTCCAGAGGTGACTGTGGATAACGTGGCGGAGATTGCAGGTACACTTGGATACTTGGAGATACTGCAGTGGCTGTACGACCACCAGAGAGACCGTGTTACCTTTGAAGGTGCTCTGTGTGGTGCATTGAAGAATTGTCACGAACATGTAGTAAGTTGGTTACGTGAACATGTTGACATTCGAGTCGAGATCAGGGAAGATGTTTTGCGCTCTGCTGTTGAAGCGGGAAACCTGGATATGATCCGGTGGCTGTGTAATACTTATGGTTTAAGTGCAGCCGATATGCTGAGCGATGCAATTAATCACTGTCAAACGGAAACTGTGCGCTGGATAATTGAGAAATACGACATCTCGAATCAAACTGTGGGCTGGTATTCCCTGGCACGAGACGGCAAATTGTCGTTTTTAAATTGTTTGGTCTCTCGAAACATTGGGATGCCTGGAACTGCCTTAGCAACTTTCGTTATTGAAAAGAAGTTGCTTCCTGCCGCTGCGGGAAACGGACATCTTGATGTCGTCAAGTGACTACATTATCAACTAGGCTATAATCTGACGGTGGGTGCGATGAAAGAGGCAGCCCGGCACGGACAATTAGCTGTCGTACAGTGGCTCTTTCAAAAGAGCAGGAGTCTCTGTAATTACTCAGTGTTGGACTTTGCCGCACGGAATGGTCAACTGGAGGTGCTTCAGTGGCTTCAAACCCGATGGACTGGCAGTTGTGGCACGCTGGTCATGGAAACAGCGGCTGGAATTGGTCGGCTTGACGTACGCCCATCATGAAGGAGGGTTCTCGACATTGGCCGTGAGTAAGGCTGCTTCCTCGGATCACCTGGAGATTGTAAAGTGGTTGAGCGAACGCCAGATGAATTGTTCAAATTCCGCTATGGATGGAGCTGCTATCTACGGTCATTTAGAGATCGTCAAGTGGCTGCATGAGCATCGGAGGGAAGGCTGTTCCACAAAGGCGATGGATGAAGCGGCCGGTAATGGACACCTCCGTATCGTAAAGTGGTTGCATGCTAACCGTAACGAAGGTTGCACGACAGAGGCGATGGATACGGCAGCTGGAAAAGGTCACTTTAACATTGTCAAGTGGCTGCACGACCATCGAGCGGAAGGCTGCACGTCGAACGCGATGGATTTTGCAGCTGTAAACGGCCATCTGCACGTCGTCAAGTGGCTTTACACTCATCGAAGTGCAGGTTGCTCCTATAGGGCCCTGGAGGGTGCACTCAGAAGTGGGCATTTTCATGTGGTTCTGTTCTTGCATCAATGCAAGATGAAATTGGGCCGAAAGCACTGGGGATTGCGTGCCAGTGGCTGCTTGCAAGCTACACCGATGAAATGAGTGATTCCAATATGTATGTGTCAAACCCAACAGACAAATGGTAACCCACGAGCATATTGGCCCATTTGGATCAGCTTTGAACAATATTTCAGTCGTTGATTGTCAGGAACAATGTAAAAAATATACCCCCCCCCACTACTTCAGTTTTATTTTGATGTGTTGTGTATTTTTACTTCAGAATGATCAGCCCAGCAGGTCTTACTGCGAAGCCTCAGACAGAGTTTGTGGCTCTCTCCTATCGTGGATTCGCGCTCTGGTGGGTTGCCATTTTCCTTATTCATCTCGTGACATGCCTCTTCAATGCCTGCTACGCCAAGTTTTATTGGATTTTTGGTTCTACCCAATTGAGTTTTTCACTGGACAAATACGACGTCGGGATATCTCGCGAATATTTCCAAACAATCTCTTACGTTCACATCGCTCTAGCTTGTTTAGACGGCGGACTTTTACTTCTCATGGTCGTTGGATCGTTACGTAAACGCACTTTAGTGTTCTCTCCATGGTCGGAATCAGCAATAAAGCGGAAACAAGCAAGAAATCGGAAAAATGTAGTGGTTCGGGACCAAATTGGACCATTATATCACGTTACCAAAAGGAAAACAAGCATTCCAATGCTTCGAAGGGCAAGTGCGACTTATGCTAACATTGCAAATCGACGAGGTGCACTCGGCGTCAATGGACGGTATTTCTACGTGATTCTCGTCTGTCGAGAGGTTGTTGAGACAGCATTTCAAACTGAACAAGCCTTCCGAATGAGCAGATACTTGTCCCGTTTCGTGTTGAATCGGTTTTACGTGAGTCTCTTAGTGATCAATTGCTGGTCACCTGTGCTTATCCATACCCGAGTACTCGAAAAGGATGAGGCTCGTCGAAGACTCGCTGCAATTGTCCTTGACTGTGCACTGGATCTGATGTCTGCAATGGGGGTGTCAATTATGATCGTAATAAATTACGTTAACGAATTCGATCAGGAATTAATGGGGTTTAGTTACGAGTTGCTTGATAACGATAACTGGTTCGCTCAGATGCTGGACGAAGCGAGAATTGTGCTGGTTTCGTCGTGGCTGGATTTAATTTCTCGCGCTGTATTTGGACTTGGTATTATCATTACTACAGCAAGTATGAAGCAATTACTACGCTGGAAACCGATTCATAAAATAGACCCACGTGGCCCTAGTACTGCTGAGCTCAAGCAACGTGAATCCATGATACCATTGGATACCCGTGAATCAATACAAACGTCTGGAAAGAATTATGAACATTCTGGAGGTTACAGTTGCTTAATTCCACGCATTTTTTGGTGCAACAACGTCCATTTCAAGAACCGCGCGAGGTATGTGCTGTTTCAAACTGTTCGTCTTGTTTTCTTCGCATGGGGGGTTGTCATTTTAACGCTACATATTCAAGCTACACGACAAATTCCATTATTGGAATGCAGTCCAAAGGTCTACCCGATGGCTGGATTTCGCCCTGCATGTTTCGCAGTAGAGTTTGACTGCAACAGGATGAAGATATCTGGAGGTAGAGCAGAGGTAGCGACTCAATTACAACGATTTGATCATACCACCGTTGTAAAGCTTCACATTCTGCACTGCTCTAACCTCGAAATTCCAGATATGTTCCAAGAATTCAAACGATTACATGAAATTTGGATCTACAATTCAACTATTCGAGAATGGGGGCCGGAAGCTGCTGTTACGAACTCTTGCCACCCAAATTTGACGGTGTTATCCATGATACGAACAAATATGACGGATGGGCGCCTTCCTGTCGGGTTGCAGTCGGTGGATTTTCCAATTAACCTGACCGAATTTTATTTTTGCGAAACGAATTTACGAACTTTACCGGATGATATTGACGATATCTGGAATCTCAATACGAGCATTAGCATCGAGAATAGCCAACTCTCTGTGGTCCCGCTATCACTCGTACGTCTACAGCCGCATTCTCTGTCTCTTGCTGGAAATCCTATAAGAGAACTACCTCCTGACATATTTGAGACTCCAGCTATCCAGAATATCATTCTTCACTTTACCAATGTTGCTGAATTGCCGCAAAATGTGCTAAATCCACCATTACCTCCAACATTTATCGATTTAACTGGTACTAATGTCGCGTTCTTCTGGTCCTGGATTGATCCATTCATCGAGCGAATGATAAAAACTTCCCCTAGAATTGTAGCTGGTGGTACACCGTACTGTTCAGATTGGGACGCAATTTTTAGAGAAACGAAATCCGATTTCAGCGTACCTTTCCGACAAGGATACTCGAATTATTTGATGAACGCGTCCAAGGCTAACCGGAACATTCTCCAACACGCAATCGACTGTACGACTAATCTAAAGCCAACACAATTCAATATCGAGTGGTGGGACTCTACTTACGGGTTAGAAGCTTAAATTTCTGGAACAATATTCACAAAATCAATTCATATTTTTACGTTACCGGTAGCTAAACCTGCGTTTACGTGGCTTTAGCTGCAGCCAGTGCCATTTACGTGACATAATTGAGGTAGGCAATCGCAATTCTGTCCCATTTGGCAGCAGTATACTTACCAGGCAGAGCAAAGGCATTGAAAACAAGTTGAGGGTCAAGTTTCGCTTGGTGCCATGCGGCAAAAACCGCGTTCTTGACCTCGGGGTCTTTCAGAATCTTCTGCACTGTAGCGTCATCCAGTTGTTCTGAAATCGCCGCGATTTTCTGGGCTTTGGCAGCTTTCGCCGCGGCTTCAGCAGCAGCTTTCACTTCGATTTTCGCTAGTGCCAACGCCTCTTCAATCTCCTTGATTCGCTCGACTTTCCTTAGGTTCTTGAGCTTCTCCAGCGTTGGGAACTTCTTGATTCCTCTCTCTTCTTCGGAGTCGTCATTGTCTGGACCTTCTTCTAGACTATCCAGGCCACGGAGGAACGTTCGACCACCCTCAGCGATCTCATCGATTGCTTTAGAATTGGCACACGTGCATGTATGGACTGAGAGAGCAAAGGAGGCCGCTAGTAGCACAACAACCGATAGACGCATCTTTGATACTGGCTCGTGCTGGGGGAGTTTTGCGAAATGAGGAGCTTCCAGAGCCACTGAAAGGGGGTTGTGCGAAGACCGGTGCGTTGCCGGTTCTACAGGTTGCACAGGTTGGCGCGTGCGGAGCCTTGTACACTTTAAACTTTTTGTACTTCGGACGAAGATACGACTTCTTGTGTACTTGTTTTATAGCGGTAGCGACCGAGGGAGGGGTGACGAGACGTCAAGCCCATTTCCTGCGCGCTACAAATCTTGGCGTATTTTGCTACACAATCAGCTGTTGAAACATTATCACAGTTTCTATTAGAAGATCACAAGATACGTACGGTTAAACTTAATGGACATCGTCCATGAACGTGAGAAAATGAAATGACGGTTTTGTTGATCTGAGTCGAGTAGCATAAATTCTACGTGTATTCCGGATTAAATAGCGCTTGTGACGATGATATTCATGTCGCGCTGCGTGGGAATTTTCGGTGTTGTGAATCGTGTGTGCGTAGCTACAGGTATTGCTCCTGCGTCCTTACTTCTTCGCCTGCTCACTGAGCGAGTCACTACATGTAGTAGTAACTACAGATGTCAGTTTGATACTTTTTCGTTAAATAAGTAGTAAAGAGAGTAATACGCACTTGAAGTAAAACGCGTTAAGGTTAACTCCTTTAGCGTTTCCCGTTTTTGATCTATCATTTCCAACTGTAGCCCTGAGTTGTTTTTTTACAACAAGAGTATTGGTCGTTTGCGATACAGCGAAAAGTTCGTCCGGATAAGGATCTGACTATCAAATGCTATCCGGATACTAGGCGCGTAAAGTTGTGAAGCTGCTCGGATTGCGATCCTTGCTGGAACGGATGTGAACAGTGGCTGGCTGTTTGGATACATTAAATGCTTACCGGGTCTTGTTCGAAGAAACCTACTCTCGGAAAAAGCGCTGGACGATGCGCTGCGTCACACTTTTTTTGAAGCTTCGCTTTGAATTGGGTCTTTTTGACCCTATTGGGGATCAACCGTACTGGAAAGTCAAGCCGTCTGATGTCAACACAGTCGAGGCCAAGCAGTTAAGTCTCGATCTCGCTAGGAAATCCATCGTTCTACTGCAGAATAACAACTCGGTGTTGCCGTTGCAAAAGGGGACGAAACTCGCAGTCTTGGGTCCACACGCTCAAGCCAAATGGGGACTGATCGGTAACTACCTGGGTCAAATGTGTCATGGAGATTACAATGAAGTAGGGTGTATCCAGACTCCGCTCGAGGCTGTCACAGCTACAAACGGTGCTGCTAGTACATCGTTTGCTTTGGGCTGTAACATCTCTGGCAACTCAACTGCTGGCTTTGATGAAGCAGTGAAAGTAACTCAAGAGGCAGATGCGGCCGTATTGTTCCTCGGCATCGACGAGACGATCGAGGCGGAAGTGAATGATCGCAATCATATCAACCTACCAGCCATTCAGATGCAACTCCTGCAGCGTATCCGAGCGGTAGGTAAACCAGTGTTTGTGGTGCTCATTAACGGTGGCTGGTGCTCATTAACGGTGGCGTATTGGGGGCCGAAGACATCGTCTTGCAGACAGAAGCACTCATGGAGGCTTTCTACCCCGGTTTCTTTGGCGCTCAAGCTATGGCTGATGTGCTGTTTGGTGATACCAACCCTGGTGGGAAACTTCCAGTAACGATGTACCGTTCGGACTACGTTACCAGCATCGATATGAAGAGTATGAACATGACTGCAGCGCCTGGTCGTTCATATCGATACTTCGAGGGAGAACCAGTGTTCCCGTTCGGCTGGGGACTCAGCTACACTACCTTCTCACTGGCCAGCTCCGGTTCTTAATGCTGATGTTGTGAAATCGAAGACTTCAAATGCGACGATCTCTGTGGAGCTTACCAATACAGGTTCTGTATCTGGTGATGAAGTTGTATTCGCGTACTTCCGTCCCGTTACTACGGGAGCTACAGGACCTGCCACGTTACTGAACCAGCAGTTGTTCGACTACCGCCGAGTGGGTTTGAAGCCCACAGAGAAAAATCAAGTGAGTTTTACAGCTCAACGCAGTACACTGGCGCTAGTTGACGAGCAAGGGAACTTGGTGAGTTTCCCTGGGTCGTACGAAATTATCGTCACGAACGGCGTCCACGAGCGCCAGACGTTCCGAGTTCAAGTTGACGGCGAACCAGAAATCATTCGAGCCCACGTTTAGTCGATACGGAACGGGTGGATGTTAACGAATCGAGGAAGTAAGCAGGAAGGAAATTGAAGTTGATTATTCCTGGTTGCTACTACTTCGAGGAAGTAAGCAGGATACCATCCACCCACAATGGGGTGGTTCTTCGAACAGCAAAATCATTTCGTCCGGATAAGGATCTGACTATCTTCGTTTATCCGGATACTAGACACTTCAAGTTAAGATCTTCAACATCCGAAACGTGAGGCCGACTCTTCTTCTCCAATGTTAGCAGATCAATAAATCTTGCGGAATTTCAAATGGACCCTTTGATGACGCGGATGGTGTGTCAAGAGTACACTTCGATCTTCAATTCCACCTTGCTCATTCTCGAAGTTGCCTTCTACATCGAACTACCAACACCTTCCTTCGCTATGAAAACTTCCTTCTCTATCCTCGCTATCATGGCTATGCTCGTTGTAGCTTCTCTCAGCGTCCCCGGCACACTGGCTGACCAAATGTCCGTGAATTCTGTCGACGAGGATCTGTCATGGGCTCCGAGACGTGTTCTGGGCCAAGCTCCAGCAGCGACCCCAGCGTCCACTACGACGAGCAGCTCGACGGCGACACCTTCCCCCACCAAGACCAACCAACCGAAACCTACGCCTGCCTCTACGACCACGAGCAGTTCCAACGTGACTCCAGTACCAGTGAAACCAAAGGCAACACCAGCGGCGACCAAACCGAAGCCCACTCTAGCTGCAACCAAGGGGAAGACGGCATCATCCAGCAACTCGCACAAACAGAAGGATACGCCGACTAAGCCCAAGCCCAAGCCGACGCCTGCGTCGACTACCAACAAGGGCAAACCGAAAGCGACCCCAAGTGCCACGAAACCCACCAGTCCAAAGACAACACCGACGCCGACGGTTGCGAACAAGGGGTCGAGTCCAGTCCAGCAGAAGCACCGAAACCTGCGAGTGAAGATGCCAGGGGCTAGTTCTGCCACCGTTCAGCAACAGCAACAGCAACAGCAACAGCAGAAGCCTCCCCATCACCCCAAGAAGACGCCGAAGACTGGGGACAAACACTACTAGACTGGTTGGTGCTCCAAGATACCCACTCTGCTGCAATCAAGTACTGGCGACACATCGGAATGACAACGGTAGACTTGGACGGTAGCTATTCTTCTTTCTTGTCTTTGACACTTTCTTCATGAGTTGCTGCATTGAATTCTTCCATGAACGTATTATCTTTGATCTCTTTATCGGTGGCGTTTCCTCATGACATGGCGGACTGTGTTTCCAACGAGTTTATAGAGTGTAGCATTAGACGCTAATGCAATGTATTATACATGTAGCAAAATTTGCTGAGAAACGAGATGGTGCGTAGAGAAGAAACGAAGTTGAAGATCATCCAAGGAAGATAAGAGTTTGAAGATCAAAAATGAAGAATTTCTGAACGTATTTAAAAATATACGTCAGGCACAGCATTTAACGAGAAAACACAATGAACACCTGCGTGCTTTTTTCCTTGTGACTGTTGTAGAGCTTGGCAATGTTGCGCGGTGGTTGAAGTGCGTCCATCGACACCATCTTGTCCTCGATGTCGCACACAAACCGGCATCCACTTGATCTATCGCACTGATCCAAGCAGCAGGTGGTGCGTCAAGCTCTGAAATTGGCGACTCACAGCAACCGCCTGGCTCCGCCGAAGTGTAGCAATGCGTCAACCCTGATCTCCTTCTGAAGTTGCAAAGCCAACGTTAACTCAAATCATTTTTGAGTCAAATGCACCAAGCAGCGCAAGGTTTCGAGCTTTGCCTGCCAATTTGTCAACACATGCAGCACGGGGGAAGGGGAATTACTGCAACCATGTGGAATGCCTACGAACTGCCTTCGACTGGAAACGGAGGCAAAGCAGAACAAACCAACGGAGACTTGACCAGGCTCACGCAATGTGCAGCCAGCATTACGGCCGTCAGAATCAGATGCTCTCGAGAGGTTGAAGGAGAGTCGCTGCATATTTCTGCGGACTGCCGTTCCACCACCAACAGCTCACAAGATTGATTTGGATAGGGGGCTGGTGGTGCTGCACCCACGCACCGCAGCTCCGTTCATTGTCCGTTTTACCTTTCGGTGCAACAACATCAACAGCAACAGCAACAACTGCAACTGCTACAGTCCGTGCCACCACCACTGTTGTAAGTGCTAAAGTCTTCCTCTCCAACCTAGCGACTGCTCTACCAAGTGACCATGGCTGACATCGCCAACTACGAAGTGGCCAACTCGCCCAACAAGACCGGCGCCGCCCCCGTCGGCGCCTTCGACGAGGCCAACAAGGCCGCTGCGCGCCTCATCAAGCCCAATGCCATCCTGTACACGAGCGCGTTGCTGTCGTGGATGCAGCCGTTCCAGAGCGGTTGGTCCACCTCGCAGATGAATCTATCGCAGTACAACGACACGGACCAGTGCAATGCTCGTCCCGTGGCGGAGGGTACGTGCCTCATGTTCCCGGGTCACTCGAAGCTCGAGTGGACGTTCGCCGTGAACGCATGGATCTTCGGCGCCATGGTGGGCTCGCTGTGCTGCGGCCACTTCAGTGACAAGTACGGCCGCAAGAAGACACTCATGGGGAACTGCATCTTCATGATCGTTGGTGGCGTCGTGCAGACCGTCGTCTCCAACGTTTGGCTCTTCTCCGTTGGCCGACTCATCGCCGGTTTGGCGTCGGGTACTGCGACGGCGACGATCGGGAGCTACGTGAACGAGCTGTCACCTCCGCACATGCGTAACACGTTGGGTCTGGGCCTGCAGATCTTCACGACGATCGGTATCTTGTTCCCGGCCATCGCCTTCTTCTTCGCCAACACGAGCTCCGGATGGCGTTACCTGGCCGCGTTCCCCGTTGTGCTGGGCGCCGCCTACTTGTTGCTCGCGCCGACCATGTGCGTGGAGAGTCCGGCGTGGCTGTTGACGCAGGGACGAACGGAGGAGGCCAAGGAGGTGATTGCGCGTCTCTACGGCGAACAGCACGTGCAGACTGCTCTGTCGTGGCTCGAGGTGACCAAGAAGCCCGAGAACGCCGAGGAGGGTTTCGCGGCCCCCGCGAAGGAGTCCATGTTCAACCCTCGCTACCGTCTCCAGCTTCTGACCGGCATCCTGCTGTCGTGCTCGCAGCAACTATCGGGTATCAACGCCGTGTTCTACTACTCGGGCAGTATCTTCTCGGACGCCGGCATCTCGGACTCACGTGTCGGCACGTTGGTCATCGACTTCATCAACATCTGGCCGGCCTTCTTCACGGGTGTGTTGGCGAACCGCTTCGGTGCGCGCAACATGATCCTGTGGGGATTGTCTGGCATGGTGATCATGTCTATCGGTATGACGGTGGCGTTCGTCGTGGACGTGTCTGCTCTGTCGATCGTCTTCACGGCGCTGTACGTGATCGTGTTCGGTGTGACACTGGGTCCGCTCGTGTGGGTGATGACTGCCGACATTTTCCCGGATTCGATCCGCGCCAGCGCGTCGTCGCTCTGCATCGGCATCAACTGGTTGTGCAACCTCATCGTGGGTGTGTCGTACCCGTACGTGTCGGACGCGCTGAACGACTACGCGTACGTTCCTTTCGTGGTGCTGCTGGCGATCTTCTACCTTCTTGCACTAAAGATGGTGCCGGAGACGTCTGGTAAGTCTGCCGAGGAGATCCAGGCCGAGTACGATTCGCGTCGTGAACAGTAGAGCTTCAGCCACGCTGCGTATACATAGATTGACGCTGAGATTGTGCAATAATTTTTTTGTTTTATCCTAAAAAGTCAAGAGGAGGTTCTGATTTCTTGAATAGTTTGATTTAGTTCTGTATTCCAAGAGTTTTGCAGTACCTACCTGTGCTTTTCGCGTATTTGCACATGTGAAAGTTCTTGAATTGGGAAGTGATCTTACGAAGACAATCGCTGATATACAACTTGTGGATGACGGTTTAGCTGCTGGTACAGCAACATTCACTTGAAGGAGTACTCAACATTGGATGAAATCGTTCTATGGCAAGGTATACAGATAGCAATCACTGCCCAAAACGAGAAGTTCACATGAACCAAGATTCTGGGTTTGGAATTGATTAAGATCCCAGGCACCTGCGGACTCGTGAGCAAATTATGGGTTGGGTACCAAATGCAGTGATCACTTCCCAATTCAAGAACTTTCACATGTGCAAATACGCGAAAAGCACAGGTAGGTACTGCAAAACTCTTGGAATACAGAACTAAATCAAACTATTCAAGAAATCAGAACCTCCTCTTGACTTTTTAGGATAAAACAAAAAAATTATTGCACAATCTCAGCGTCAATCTATGTATACGCAGCGTGGCTGAAGCTCTACTGTTCACGACGCGAATCGTACTCGGCCTGGATCTCCTCGGCAGACTTACCAGACGTCTCCGGCACCATCTTTAGTGCAAGAAGGTAGAAGATCGCCAGCAGCACCACGAAAGGAACGTACGCGTAGTCGTTCAGCGCGTCCGACACGTACGGGTACGACACACCCACGATGAGGTTGCACAACCAGTTGATGCCGATGCAGAGCGACGACGCGCTGGCGCGGATCGAATCCGGGAAAATGTCGGCAGTCATCACCCACACGAGCGGACCCAGTGTCACACCGAACACGATCACGTACAGCGCCGTGAAGACGATCGACAGAGCAGACACGTCCACGACGAACGCCACCGTCATACCGATAGACATGATCACCATGCCAGACAATCCCCACAGGATCATGTTGCGCGCACCGAAGCGGTTCGCCAACACACCCGTGAAGAAGGCCGGCCAGATGTTGATGAAGTCGATGACCAACGTGCCGACACGTGAGTCCGAGATGCCGGCGTCCGAGAAGATACTGCCCGAGTAGTAGAACACGGCGTTGATACCCGATAGTTGCTGCGAGCACGACAGCAGGATGCCGGTCAGAAGCTGGAGACGGTAGCGAGGGTTGAACATGGACTCCTTCGCGGGGGCCGCGAAACCCTCCTCGGCGTTCTCGGGCTTCTTGGTCACCTCGAGCCACGACAGAGCAGTCTGCACGTGCTGTTCGCCGTAGAGACGCGCAATCACCTCCTTGGCCTCCTCCGTTCGTCCCTGCGTCAACAGCCACGCCGGACTCTCCACGCACATGGTCGGCGCGAGCAACAAGTAGGCGGCGCCCAGCACAACGGGGAACGCGGCCAGGTAACGCCATCCGGAGCTCGTGTTGGCGAAGAAGAAGGCGATGGCCGGGAACAAGATACCGATCGTCGTGAAGATCTGCAGGCCCAGACCCAACGTGTTACGCATGTGCGGAGGTGACAGCTCGTTCACGTAGCTCCCGATCGTCGCCGTCGCAGTACCCGACGCCAAACCGGCGATGAGTCGGCCAACGGAGAAGAGCCAAACGTTGGAGACGACGGTCTGCACGACGCCACCAACGATCATGAAGATGCAGTTCCCCATGAGTGTCTTCTTGCGGCCGTACTTGTCACTGAAGTGGCCGCAGCACAGCGAGCCCACCATGGCGCCGAAGATCCATGCGTTCACGGCGAACGTCCACTCGAGCTTCGAGTGACCCGGGAACATGAGGCACGTACCCTCCGCCACGGGACGAGCATTGCACTGGTCCGTGTCGTTGTACTGCGATAGATTCATCTGCGAGGTGGACCAACCGCTCTGGAACGGCTGCATCCACGACAGCAACGCGCTCGTGTACAGGATGGCATTGGGCTTGATGAGGCGCGCAGCGGCCTTGTTGGCCTCGTCGAAGGCGCCGACGGGGGCGGCGCCGGTCTTGTTGGGCGAGTTGGCCACTTCGTAGTTGGCGATGTCAGCCATGGTCACTTGGTAGAGCAGTCGCTAGGTTGGAGAGGAAGACTTTAGCACTTACAACAGTGGTGGTGGCACGGACTGTAGCAGTTGCAGTTGTTGCTGTTGCTGTTGATGTTGTTGCACCGAAAGGTAAAACGGACAATGAACGGAGCTGCGGTGCGTGGGTGCAGCACCACCAGCCCCCTATCCAAATCAATCTTGTGAGCTGTTGGTGGTGGAACGGCAGTCCGCAGAAATATGCAGCGACTCTCCTTCAACCTCTCGAGAGCATCTGATTCTGACGGCCGTAATGCTGGCTGCACATTGCGTGAGCCTGGTCAAGTCTCCGTTGGTTTGTTCTGCTTTGCCTCCGTTTCCAGTCGAAGGCAGTTCGTAGGCATTCCACATGGTTGCAGTAATTCCCCTTCCCCCGTGCTGCATGTGTTGACAAATTGGCAGGCAAAGCTCGAAACCTTGCGCTGCTTGGTGCATTTGACTCAAAAATGATTTGAGTTAACGTTGGCTTTGCAACTTCAGAAGGAGATCAGGGTTGACGCATTGCTACACTTCGGCGGAGCCAGGCGGTTGCTGTGAGTCGCCAATTTCAGAGCTTGACGCACCACCTGCTGCTTGGATCAGTGCGATAGATCAAGTGGATGCCGGTTTGTGTGCGACATCGAGGACAAGATGGTGTCGATGGACGCACTTCAACCACCGCGCAACATTGCCAAGCTCTACAACAGTCACAAGGAAAAAAGCACGTAGGTGTTCATTGTGTTAAATGCTGTGCCTGACGTATATTTTTAAATACGTTCAGAAATTCTTCATTTTTGATCTTCAAACTCTTATCTTCCTTGGATGATCTTCAACTTCGTTTCTTCTCTACGCACCATCTCGTTTCTCAGCAAATTTTGCTACATGTATAATACATTGCATTAGCGTCTAATGCTACACTCTATAAACTCGTTGGAAACACAGTCCGCCATGTCATGAGGAAACGCCACCGATAAAGAGATCAAAGATAATACGTTCATGGAAGAATTCAATGCAGCAACTCATGAAGAAAGTGTCAAAGACAAGAAAGAAGAATAGCTACCGTCCAAGTCTACCGTTGTCATTCCGGTGTGTCGCCAGTACTTGATTGCAGCAGAGTGGGTATCTTGGAACACCAACCAGTCTAGTAGTGTTTGTCCCCAGTCTTCGGCGTCTTCTTGGGGTGATGGGGAGGCTTCTGCTGTTGCTGTTGCTGTTGCTGAACGGTGGCAGAACTAGCCCCTGGCATCTTCACTCGCAGGTTTCGGTGCTTCTGCTGGACTGGACTCGACCCCTTGTTCGCAACCGTCGGCGTCGGTGTTGTCTTTGGACTGGTGGGTTTCGTGGCACTTGGGGTCGCTTTCGGTTTGCCCTTGTTGGTAGTCGACGCAGGCGTCGGCTTGGGCTTGGGCTTAGTCGGCGTATCCTTCTGTTTGTGCGAGTTGCTGGATGATGCCGTCTTCCCCTTGGTTGCAGCTAGAGTGGGCTTCGGTTTGGTCGCCGCTGGTGTTGCCTTTGGTTTCACTGGTACTGGAGTCACGTTGGAACTGCTCGTGGTCGTAGAGGCAGGCGTAGGTTTCGGTTGGTTGGTCTTGGTGGGGGAAGGTGTCGCCGTCGAGCTGCTCGTCGTAGTGGACGCTGGGGTCGCTGCTGGAGCTTGGCCCAGAACACGTCTCGGAGCCCATGACAGATCCTCGTCGACAGAATTCACGGACATTTGGTCAGCCAGTGTGCCGGGGACGCTGAGAGAAGCTACAACGAGCATAGCCATGATAGCGAGGATAGAGAAGGAAGTTTTCATAGCGAAGGTGTTGGTAGTTCGATGTAGAAGGCAACTTCGAGAATGAGCAAGGTGGAATTGAAGATCGAAGTGTACTCTTGACACACCATCCGCGTCATCAAAGGGTCCATTTGAAATTCCGCAAGATTTATTGATCTGCTAACATTGGAGAAGAAGAGTCGGCCTCACGTTTCGGATGTTGAAGATCTTAACTTGAAGTGTCTAGTATCCGGATAAACGAAGATAGTCAGATCCTTATCCGGACGAAATGATTTTGCTGTTCGAAGAACCACCCCATTGTGGGTGGATGGTATCCTGCTTACTTCCTCGAAGTAGTAGCAACCAGGAATAATCAACTTCAATTTCCTTCCTGCTTACTTCCTCAATTCGTTAACATCCACCCGTTCCGTATCGACTAAACGTGGGCTCGAATGATTTCTGGTTCGCCGTCAACTTGAACTCGGAACGTCTGGCGCTCGTGGACGCCGTTCGTGACGATAATTTCGTACGACCCAGGGAAACTCACCAAGTTCCCTTGCTCGTCAACTAGCGCCAGTGTACTGCGTTGAGCTGTAAAACTCACTTGATTTTTCTCTGTGGGCTTCAAACCCACTCGGCGGTAGTCGAACAACTGCTGGTTCAGTAACGTGGCAGGTCCTGTAGCTCCCGTAGTAACGGGACGGAAGTACGCGAATACAACTTCATCACCAGATACAGAACCTGTATTGGTAAGCTCCACAGAGATCGTCGCATTTGAAGTCTTCGATTTCACAACATCAGCATTAAGAACCGGAGCTGGCCAGTGAGAAGGTAGTGTAGCTGAGTCCCCAGCCGAACGGGAACACTGGTTCTCCCTCGAAGTATCGATATGAACGACCAGGCGCTGCAGTCATGTTCATACTCTTCATATCGATGCTGGTAACGTAGTCCGAACGGTACATCGTTACTGGAAGTTTCCCACCAGGGTTGGTATCACCAAACAGCACATCAGCCATAGCTTGAGCGCCAAAGAAACCGGGGTAGAAAGCCTCCATGAGTGCTTCTGTCTGCAAGACGATGTCTTCGGCCCCCAATACGCCACCGTTAATGAGCACCAGCCACCGTTAATGAGCACCACAAACACTGGTTTACCTACCGCTCGGATACGCTGCAGGAGTTGCATCTGAATGGCTGGTAGGTTGATATGATTGCGATCATTCACTTCCGCCTCGATCGTCTCGTCGATGCCGAGGAACAATACGGCCGCATCTGCCTCTTGAGTTACTTTCACTGCTTCATCAAAGCCAGCAGTTGAGTTGCCAGAGATGTTACAGCCCAAAGCAAACGATGTACTAGCAGCACCGTTTGTAGCTGTGACAGCCTCGAGCGGAGTCTGGATACACCCTACTTCATTGTAATCTCCATGACACATTTGACCCAGGTAGTTACCGATCAGTCCCCATTTGGCTTGAGCGTGTGGACCCAAGACTGCGAGTTTCGTCCCCTTTTGCAACGGCAACACCGAGTTGTTATTCTGCAGTAGAACGATGGATTTCCTAGCGAGATCGAGACTTAATTGCTTGGCCTCGACTGTGTTGACATCAGACGGCTTGACTTTCCAGTACGGTTGATCCCCAATAGGGTCAAAAAGACCCAATTCAAAGCGAAGCTTCAAAAAAAGTGTGACGCAGCGCATCGTCCAGCGCTTTTTCCGAGAGTAGGTTTCTTCGAACAAGACCCGGTAAGCATTTAATGTATCCAAACAGCCAGCCACTGTTCACATCCGTTCCAGCAAGGATCGCAATCCGAGCAGCTTCGCAGCGAGTGGCAACGTAGTGGTGTCTGTCGGATATGGCTTCAATAGCTCCTGAGTCACTGGTGATGTAGCCGTCAAAGCCCAGTTTGTTCCATAGTAGGTCATTCTCCGAAGCGTTGTTGGCACACGTCGGGACGCCATTGATACTGTTGTACGAGCACAAGACTCCCTTGGCCTTACCGTCGACGATAGACGATCGAAAAGCGGGGAAATAAGTGTCTGCGAAGTCGTACGGCGACACGATGGCATCGAATTCCTTACGGTTGCCACCTCCGTAGTTCTCGTACGAATAAGCGATGTAGTGTTTGGGGAGAGTGATCGTGGGGGCGAGCGGAAGAAATGATAATGATCGAATAACTAACTTGGTTACCAGCCTATATCCCTTCTTTTGGAATTATGAGCCACAATATGACTTGTTTTGCAGACAAAAGTTGAAGTTGATTGACCAATCACATTACTTCCGCTGTAGAAGTTGCACAACATAAAGTTGCGCAACATAACATATCCATGCCACGTCAGTCCAAAATGAGCTCTGCAACTGGAGTTCTGTCTCGAGCTGTGCGTGGCGGTTCCTACCGCTTCCTTCAGCGCCTGTTAACCTTCGCTGCCAACTCCTTTGTGCTGCGTAAGTTGCACCTCAATGTGACAGGCGCCGTGACTGTACGGTTGGAATTGGCTTTGGCCTCCATCTTCCTTTTACGTGACGGTTTCCGTTTGGCATTCTTACGGATGCCTTCGCTCGACTCCCGACTCTCTGCCAATGGTAAAGTACACATACAGCAGTTAGTAAACGTTGCGTGGTTGTCCACAGCAATTAGCTGGGCTGTGGCTGGACTGGTGCTCGTGTATTCAGCGAATTGGAATTCATCAAAAGACGAGCCACTAACGGGATACTCAACTGTTCTAACCATGTACTGCGGAGCTGCAATGGTCGAAGCATTGGCGGAGCCTATGTTCGTATTGGCTCATGCCAGTGTACTGGTGAGTTGGCAAGTGGCGGCTCAAAGTGCCGCCTTCTTGGTTCGAGCAGCGGTGCAGTATATCGGTGTCGTTGTGTTCGACTTGAGCTTGACGGCGTACGGAATCGCAGAGTTGTCGTATGCTCTAACGTTGCTGGTGATGTTCGTGGGCTTCTTCTGGCGAAGGATTAATGTAAATTTGAGTGGAGAGGGGAATTTCGCGTTAACAAGTATGATGCAGTTACTACCTGCTAAACCGGAGGGAGATGCAGATTGGTGTCATCAAGAGCTCATGACGCTTCTAATCCCGCTAAGTGTGCAGAGTGGAGTGAAGTATCTGCTGGCAGAAGGAGACAAATGGGTGCTAACGGGTTTTGCGTCACTGGAGCACATGGGAGTTTACGGACTGGTGTCGAATTTGGGCTCTCTCGTTCCTAGAATTGTCTTCCTGCCAATTGAAGAAGCCACCAAGACCATCTTCAGCAAGCTTGCACTTGCTCAGAAGCAGAAGAATGATGATAAAGACGATACGGAGAGCAAGAAGAAGAGCTTAGCCGATGGACAGACATTGTTGCTGGTGTTGCTGAAGCTCATGAATCTGGTGGGACTCGTGTTCGTCTGCTTTGGAACCAGCTACGCCAACACATTGGTGCTTCTTTTGTACGGAGCTGAGAAGGCTCGTCAAGGTGTGGGCGCTGCGTTAGCTGTCTACTGCGCTTACATACCATTCCTAGGTGTGAATGGAGTCACTGAAGCTGTGGTACATGCTATTGGAGATGACCAGGAGTTGATGCGGCTGAACAAGTTGCTTGGCGTATTTTTCGCTATTTATGCGACAACTGCACTTGTGTTCATGCAAGTACTCGACTGGGGAACACTCGGTCTCATTCTGGCCAACTGTGTCAATATGGCTTGCCGTATTGTGTACTGCTTGACGTTCCTGGCTTCGTATTTTCGTCCTGTGGCCCCACAAGCCCAAAGCAGCAATGGATTCCTCAATGGTCTTGCGTTTTGGCGTCGATCACTACCCGATCGACTGGTTTTGCTCGCATTTTTCGGTTCTCTGGCAGTGACTGCAACTTCTGAACGAGTATTGTTGACTACTGAGGCAATTTCTTTGGTGAAACATGCTTTACACATTGCAGTGGGGGCACTTTGCTTTGGTGGAACAGCTCTCACACTTTACATTAAGGAACGTCATCTTCTAGGGGCCCAACTGGCAGCTCTGCGAGGTCAAAGCAAGGCTCATGACGACTAGACAGTTAGAACTAAAGCAGTAACAAGCTTTATGCGTTTCCTACTTTGGAAGTGACTTTGAACCGTCGTTAAACTTGAGAAATGAGCAAGCACCAAGGCTTCGGAGGGACTTTACGTGCCAAGCTGGAGGCAAATGAGATTGAGCAGCCAACTAACAAGACAGAGAGGCCACCGCTAGGATTTCTAGCTCCACTTTCTGCTGAGGAAGAACGCAAACAGGTTCGAGAAGAACTGAAACAGGTGAGGATATGATACTCCCCCACATGAATCAAATTGTATCAGTGCTTACAGATTTTCTTTAGATGCCTCTGCTGTCGCCTTGGACCAGTTACCAAGCGTACGAACCCTCCTTCAGTGACGAACTCAACCGGTACAGCAGTAAATCTCTGTAAAATCTGGTATGCAACTTGGTAATAACTCTTGTAGTGAGCTTGCCCAGCGTGTTGAAGATCAAGTCCTTGATAAGCTGGTAGCTCTCCAAGAACGACTAGAAAAACTTCAAGCCCAACGAGAAAACTCCGGTGTGCTACCAATATCCACACTGGAGACATTACTACAGAGTCGCTTGATCGTTGAGGCTAAGCGCAAAGTGATCCCAGCACAAATCACTGAATACGTACGCGGTCTTCTGCTCTTGAACTGGTAATACTGCTTTCTAACGATCTCACTGATCAGACGGTGGCAGCAATGAGAGCTGCTGCCTTGCACTTGACATCACAAAACACTTCGCCTCCTCCTACTGCGATGGCTGTAAGCAAACGTCGTTCGATCTCTGTCTTCGCCCCAAACACCAGCCGAAGACGCTCCCGAGTCAAAGCTAGCAGCGTCATCTCCCCTCGGATGCGCACTGTTGTCGACGAAATGGACATTTCACGACGACAACGAAAGAGCTCAGCAAATGATTACTATCTTGACAACGACACCACTGATCAAGATACGGACAATAGACGACCTTCTCAACCGCCAAAAGACATCCAGTTTCCGAAGCACAGCGAGATCAGTAATGACACTGACGCCAAAGCTGGGGAAGATGAAGAGCACAAGGCCATCCACTTTCGATTACGGCCAGTAGCCTCCACAGCTATCCAAGATATCGCCACGGTCGCTACGAAACGTGAACCGCATGAACCTCGCGTGCGCTACATCATGTCGACTCGTCTCGGAACTCTACCGCCTACAAAGGCCATTCTGGACGAGTATCCAATCCCCAAGGAGGTTTTAGACGCGCTGGAACGACATCGACACTTCCACGTAGATGATTCGTCACCTTTGACTGCATTTGAGCCGATTCGACTACCTCCTGCTCCAACTGAAAGCGACAAAGCCGAATGGGAGTGCTTCTACAGGCGATCAGTGCCGCTAGAGCGATCACCAGTGTCCTTTGTGCTAGCATCTCTTGCAGTATCCCCCGAAAAACCATTGCCGGCCCCCAGCGATCTTTTCCATCAACAGCAACTTGTTGCGGCTGCAGCAGACGAAACTCTCTTATTGCACGAAGTACGTCGACTGTACGACAGCACCTACGACGCACACCGGGACTTCCGAGGGGAGCTACACCGACACTTGGATCTCCAGTATCTAGTGGACTTGTCTTTCCGTAGCTCTCTTACCTCCGCAAGTTATTTTGTCGATGATGAAGACAGTGAAGAACCAGGAGCGACCACCGTTGGGCCGACCGTACAAATTCCGACGCACTTGCATCGTCAAAGAGTCATCAGCACTGCCGAGAGTGAGGCAGCTGGGGCTTCAGCTAAGTGGAAATCCCTCCTCAACGGTGTACACCGCATGGCCAACCGACGAGGAGCGATCTCTATGGTCTCCAAAAGTGAAGCGGCCGTCCAAGCTCAGCGTAGCGATCTCCTTGCTCAATTATGCACGCTAACTCCACAGGATGTTGAATTCCTGACGTTGTGGTACAGCTACAGTCCAGACGCTGAAGCTGAGGCGATCATCACTGCTAACACTGACGATGGAGAAGGAATCATCCGCTTGGATCCGGTACCGATGAGTCCGCAATGGAGTATTCGCTTCGAGCTTGCGTGGAAACAATTAGCACTGCCGACCACCGAGAGACTTGATCTCGCTATCAAATACTCATCGATCGGGTGTTCAACGCGTCTACCGGATGCAGTGACTCTCTGGGAAACGGCAGGAGCTCTCATTATCGAACACGAAGACTTGTTGCGACTGATGCGGTCGACTCTCACCACTTCAAAACGAAATACTGCTACCAGTCTTGCTGAAGATACTGCCATGCTTCAAGCACTGATCGCTAGTGCCGCTCACGTCCGCGAAATTCTGTTGCTTACATACGTCGAAGTAGGTGACTTCGTCACGTATCAAGGCAACTTCTACTTGGCCAAAATGGAGCGTGACGCAAATGAGATCCGACGGCTAATGGAAGAAGGCAATGACGTTAAATCCAACCAGCTCCAACCTCCTACAGCGACAAAATAACCTCTTCAACTGCATATCCAGACATCTCCAAGCTGCTAAAAGAAAAAAAGATAAAGTAACATTCAATTAGGCAAATGAGTAGACATCTATCATACCTCCTCAGTCTTCTTCTTCTCCTTCTTGGCCTTTTTCTTGAGCTTCTTAGCCTCTTTCTTGGCTTTCTTCCTCTGTTTCTCCTCCTCTTCATCCTCATTAGTATCACTACTCGTCGTAACGGCTTCTTCACTATTCTTCTCTTGTTTCTTGGTCTTCTTCATCTGCAACTCGTCTCGTTTCAGCTTGCCCTTGCACGATCCGTACGCTCTACGGCCAAAGAGTTTGCCTCCAGTAGCAGCAAAGAGCTCTTCATCCGTAGGGATACGGAACTTCTCTTCTCTTTTTCTCTTTTTATCCTTTTTCTCTTTTTTCTTCTTTTTCTTTTCATCTTTCTCTTCATCCGAAGCATCCACCACAATTTTACTAGCCATTCGGTCGTATACATTGTACCACCACTGGTTGCCTTGCTCTTTCACCTCTTGTTTCTCCGCTCCGACGCCCTGCAGCTCCTCACGCCTCTTCACTTTAACGTGCGACTTCATCCCCTGCTCGTTCTTGCCCAATCCTTTGCCTGCCGACCAGCCCATCTTCTCCATCTGACGACGCGCAAAGTCCGACACCTCAGCTGCCGCACTCTCATTGGCCATTCCACCCAGTTTACTCATCAGTTTCTTCCCTACGAGGGGCACAGCAGCAGAGGAAGCGTCACCTGCCATGGTCGAGAGCAAAAGACAAAGTGATTGGTTAAGGATCAAGCGAGATTGAATTGTACAGTAATTTGTGTGGTTGGTGGCAGATTAGTTTTATTCAAACTATTGTCACCGATTGACGTTAAAACATTCGAAAAACTTGTGAATATACATAACCTTGCGTAATGAGTACTGTGATTTTGGGAATTTAATATTATTCTACCTGTATCTAATGATATCAAACGATTAGTGAAAAGTTGAAGTGATTGCGAAGTCTGTCGGAAGTGTTTGAGGCTCAAATTGTGTGTGGCATTAGAGATTCCTCCCCCTTGGTGCAATGCTGTCGGTATCCCAGCTCCAGTACAGCAAAGGCAGTTCTATTCTGCTTGGTCTTTTGACTGCAGCTGCTGTCTCCACTGTTGTCTACTCGATTCGCGTTTGGAAATCTACCAACAATGTGTCAGACAGGAATATCGTTCGAGTGCCGTTCCTGCCTTCAACTCCTCTACTAGGTAATACACTGGAGGTGGCAGCGAATGGCCCTCGTATGTTGGACTGGGAACTTGAGCGTATCAAAGAGCGCAATGGGAAGCCGTTCGCAGTGGCTGTTATGGGAAAAAGCGACCTCATCTTCACTGCTAATCCGGAGCATTTTGAACAGATATTGAAAGTTCAATCCAGTAACTTCGACAGAGGAGCTTCGTCGCACGATATGTATGCGGACTTTATGGGAGAGAGCATCTTGATCGTCAATGGGGATCGGTGGAAGTACCACCGGAAAGTGATTGTAAATCTCTTTAGTGCTCGAGCACTACGAGATGTCATGACACCAATCATCCAGAAGAATATCGGGGTGGTGGTGGATATCTTGACAAAAGCCAGTGAGAAGGGGGAAGCTCTCGATTTCCACAAGTTGGTGAACAAGTTCACGCTCGAGACGTTTGCGGAGATCGGATTTGGCAGGAAACTAGGCAACTTGGCTTCACCCGAAGACCATCCGTTCGAGAAAGCGTTCGATGAGGCTCACCACATTAGTGCCATGCGGTTGATGTCTCCAACGTGGCTTTGGAAGCTCAAACGGTGGCTCAACGTTGGCACGGAACGTCACCTACGAGAGTCCATGGTGGTCATCAACGAGTTCCTCATGGAGACGATCACCAGTATGATGGAACGTCGCGCTTCAAAGGAAGAAACGAACAATAAGGACATTTTGTCGATCATTTTCGACACCATGGAGTCCAGTGGACAAACGATCACACCGACTGACATCCGTGATATCGTCTTCACTGGGATGATCGCGGGTCGAGACACAACAGCGGACGCTTTGGCCTGGTTGATGCACGTGCTGCACCTCAACCCACGCGTTGTGAAGAAGTTACGTGAGGAAATCTTGACCAAGTTGCCGAAATTTGCAGAGTCTGAAAGCTACGTGCCATCGATGGAAGATGTGCAGAGTCTGGTGTACTTGGAGGCTACGATCCGTGAACTCCTTCGTCTGTACCCAACCGCACCTCATATCGGTTACCACTGTATCCGAGACACTGTGTTCCCCGATGGCACATTCATCCCAGCCGACACGAACGTAATGATGTCTCTCTACGTTGCAGCACGACTCGAGGGTGTTTGGGGTGCTGACGCGGCGTCATTTGTCCCCGAACGATTCATCGACAAGGAAACAGGTGGGGTGTTGCAGATATCTTCATTGAAGTTCGCCACCTTCAGTGCTGGTCCGCGCGTGTGTGTTGGTCGTAACTTAGCGATGCTGGAGTTGAAACTGGTGACGGCTTGTCTCGTGAGTCGCTTCAAATTGGAGGAAGTGAGTGGCCAGCACGTCACTTACACCAGAGGAGTCACCATTGGTATGAAGAACCCGCTCATGATGAAGGTTGAGAAGGTTTTAGCAGTGGAATCGTACTAAAACCCCTTCCAAAGATGCAATTCTTGAAATGGAATAGTTAGTTTGGATGGTACGACATCTAAGCTTTTTAATGGAAAGTGTGTGTTCAGTAAATGGACGCCCGGATTTAAAGTATGAACAGATATCTCGGAGTAAAAACGCAAAAGTCATGACTAGGTCATGACCTTGTGACCTGTTATCTGGAGATACCAGCTGGAATTCGGTCTGTTACCTCAATATACCAACCGCTGGGTCATGACTCAAATACTACGATTTGATTGGCAGGTTTAGTGTCAAATTCGTGGTAACTCACATGTCCTTTGGACCGCACTTGGCCCCACGAGTTCGAGCCGTGTGTGTTTAACAGAGAATGTCAGACGTAGCTCTACCTCTAGCAAACGACACTAGCACGTACAAGTGAGTCTCCTGCCGTGGCGAGTGTCTGCTGAGCAGTCGTATTTGGCACAGCGCGGCACGGAGGTCACTATGACACGAAGTCCAAGGGATGTGACGCTCGACTGGAAGGAACAGGTGCGTTGTTGTACAGCTCGAGGAGAATTACTCGGTTCACGCAGAAGATATGGACCTTTAACGTTATTGCTTCGGCCGCTTACATGTACTGGTGCTGCTGTTTCAGGATGCGTAGGACGCGTAGCATGGCAATGGTGAAAATGCTGGCCCCAGTCTCAATTTCCTACCCGGCCTTTCATTAGAGGTAAGCTGTTGTAGTGATACTCTTCTAATCATGCAACGATGACGATATTGATTTTGTTATTTTGAAGAAGCTATGAATCCGATCACCAGGTTTGCCGAAGTACTGAAGTAAGCATTGAACTAAGACGATTGATTGCTGCGTAGCCATTTTGAAAAACTGTCTATGCTTTTGTTTCCCCTCAGGAAGTCAGCCTTGTCAATTGCGTCTTCAATTGATAGGCCTTCGCTTACAAGACTGCGTACGTGATCAATGACATATCGACGTCTGGAAAAGAATTTTGCTTCTTTTGCTGACGCTCTCCATTTCGTACCAAATGTTTCCTCCAGGTATTCAATTGAAGGTTGATTAGCAATACCGGAGTGCCATTCAGTCCAAAGCTCCCGCACGGAAGAAACAGCGCGGCTCATGGTGTACTGAGGGACTGGTATTCGTTCTAACCGTTGTGGGTGCTGCTGTAACGTCGTGTTAGGTGCGATTGACACATTAGAGCTGTTGTCTAGAGGAGTCTGAATTGAACTGCTGTCAATTGTATTGGTAGACACGGGAAGGAGTCGGCAAAGAACTTCACCTTGGAGAAATGAAGCAAGCTGAGCTTGGGATTGTGTAATCATATCAACAAGAGTCAAATGTTGACATTCTAATCGCTGCATTGTGGCTGCGTGTTGCGTGTGGATTTGTTGCGATAAGACTGGCATGGCCAACTGCAGCTGCATTTCAACTGGGTGTTGTGTCGTTTGAACACTCATAAGGGCTTGTGCACGGTATTGTTGAAACGTTTCTCCAAATACATAATGACTTTGAAGGCGGTCAGGTAGGATGTCAAACAAGAAAGCAGCATCTTGAAGCAAAACAGTGCGTAAAAATTCCAACAAGTCGATAAATCCTCGTGCTGCAAGATTGCATTCCCACTCACCAACAAGAATCTTCTGTTTGAAACTTTCAATGCCTGGAAAAATGAGTTGTTTTAGGTCATTGGGTGGTTCCACAATAGCGCGATCCAGATAGTACAGCCTGGAGCGGGGAGGATGCCCCGAAAGCGCTCGAATTGCTTCTCGCGCAAGTGGAGCCGAGTATACTGCCTCAACTGTGTCCAGCCCCCACCGCCCGTGTCTTCGTGTTTGAGATACGTCCACGTCGGCGCTTTCCAGCTGCCGAACACCTTGCTGGCGATTGATATGAGTCTTTTTATTGAAGGTAAGCCCTAGATGCTTGAATACAGCCTCGTAACGTTTCTTGTGATTGGTGTAGGAAATGGGATTCTTTGCATCTTTGCCACGAAGAAACTTAATGTCATACCAATCCTGGGATTTCCTGAAAGACGGAAAAGGTTCACCATTGAGATGAAAACGCTCAGAGAGATAGAACGCTACCGCTCCCACTGGGCACAAATGAACGTCCTTGTTGCGCATGAAGCCTACGTGTTGCAATTTCCCAAATGTATTCGTTTTCCCGTGTTGAATAAGTAGAACCAACGCAATACACCGTTGAAATCCTTCTTTATCAAGTTCTTGGCAGAACATATCAGCTAACTCGAGATCGCGAATGTTTTCACCCCGTAGCAATCCAAAATGCGATACCAAAAACGCTGCTCTTCCCATAAAATCATTCAAAACGAAAAATGCATCACAAATCTGCACGAATTGAGACTCAGATTGATAGCCGTCTAGTAGGGAGCCCACTCCACGATCGGTGTAGTTTTTTTTTCGTGTAGCTGTTGTTTCTGCTTGGACTGTTGAAAGTAGCTGCTTCACCTTGTATGTGCGAGGATGTTCGTTAGCGTTCATCTTGTTTGAGACTTGCTGATTGTATAGATCCACAACAGCGTTGACGTATCCGTAGACGGTTGAAGCGCCAATGATTTTACCATTCTTCTTCTTTGATTCTCTTCCTACTACCTGGGTGTCCAAAAAGAGATGAAGCTTGCTACCAGTGACAGTGACGCCATCGCTAAATCCCATCGATTGACTCCATTCTACGAACTCCTTTTGATAGCCCTCGTATTTTCGTTTTGTATTGATTGGCCGGGCATCGATAGCCTTTTGAAGAGTTGACCTCTCTCGCTCATCCATGAGCATCTGAAGCACGCTATCATTTTCATTTTGCCGCGGCAGGCGTGCTTCCGGCGGAACGAGGGACTGTGATTCACGTGCCGTCGCTGAAGTAGCCGCAGCATAGTGGCGAATAGAGATGCCTGACTTCCTCTTCTTCGCCATGGTGCTCTTCGCAAAATGACGTTTCAATACCAAAAATAAAGTATTGTATTTAGGTCACAATTGTGATAGTGACTTGGGTCCGGACCCATACAATCCAACACATGATACTCATTAAGTAATTTGAATGTGGTGCCTGAACTGTGCCAATGCACCCATGACGTTGCTGTACTGATCGAGCCGAAGTCATTCTTCAATTTGCAGCCCAGACTTAAGAAAAATGGAGCTGTCATCGCCTTCAGTGGAGGGTCCGGATATTTGGGAAAGTTCGGGCTACGGGTTAACAACGAACACTACTCAAGGTAACAAACGAGCGTGAGAGAGCTGCCAAGTCTCATGCGCCGCATCTGTGGGGTGGTGAACCGTTGGATTCGCATTGATGAAGCTGACATGGCAATCAAAGAATTGATCCTATTCGAAAAAACCCTCATTAAATCGGTGCTAAGGGACATCAAGCGGGTTTTAGTGCAACCTCAAATGACTTTGGCTGATCGACAACGCCTGCACCACTACCAGAAAAGCAAGCAGAGAGCTCTGGACAAGTTGTTTGAGCGTGAAGATTACAGGGCGGATTTTGTTTTTAAAGTATTTGTCGTTGACAAAAAGCAACAGATCTGGAGTCTAGGTTCGTCGTACAATACGCCTCGGATCGTATCCCGTACGACCAGGTCATGGCGATCACCTATGCGTGGCACGAGAGTGACAGCAAGAAAAAATACAGAGTGACTCGCCAAGACGGGGAGCCCAGCATCACGTTTACGTTAGGAGTGGAATGGGACGTGAACGCAGTTCTTGACACGTTAGCTGAACTCTCCAAAGACAAATGGATCTGGATGGACCAGTTCTCGCTTATCCAGGAAAATGTGACGACCGAGGCTTTAGCTTCCGACATCCCCACCATTTATCGCAACGCTCGTGTGGTGGCTTTCCTGCCGTACAGAGTTTGTAGCAAACTATTGAGTCGCATCATTAAATTTCGAGATGATCAGGATCGTGACGTGTCCGCTGCACTCGCAGAGGTGATGTTCCATGGTTTGGTTTGCAAATGCACTGATGGGCTTTATGGTTGGCTCAGTCGGTTGTGGACTTGGCAAGAATTAATGCTCGCATCGTCGTTGCGATTTGTTTGGGGGCTAGGTGAAACCAAGTGGGCTAGACAGGGGATGTTTGGCGATGTGGAACCATCACAAGACCATGAAGAGAAGGAGGAAAAACAGCACTCGCTGTCCCGGTTGTGGACTCCTGCAAAATCCGTAGGGAGGCTGTTTGTGGATTCTTTCAAAGATTTAGTGTCTACGTTGTCTGTTTCTGACCAGCCAATTACCAAACTCATGAAGGAACGGACTCAGCGCAATACAGAGAGCGTGTTCGTCCCTAAAGAAGAATCAGCAACTCTCTCGATGGGATATTATTTCTGTATGCGATTATTGTGTGAGGCTGAGGTTTATATGCCAAGTGCTTCACGAACTGCACCTATCAACTGCTTAAAAGTTCTCCAGCAAATTGCGAGCACTGGGCGGAAAGGAGGTCGCGTGTACGACTGTTACTATGCGGCTTCGGCATTTATTGATTACGTCGGATTTCTCCCCAAGAAGAAGAAATCAATTGCAGAACAAAACCAACAAGACAATAAGGATGACCTAAACGACGAGATAGCTCTTCGAGAAGCATATATTCAGCTCTATGAGCATGAGCATGCCCGTCTGCGTCTACCACTGCAGTACCAAAACATTCTGGAAGACCCGAAAGCTGTTCTACAAGAGTACACCAAGCTTTACATCAAGCAGAACAACCGATATCCCGATACAAATGGCGAAGACAACGCTGAGGTTCGACAAGCCTTTATTGATCTCTACCACGAAGTTCATAACAGTGTTTTGGTCAAGTACACTGGGGCTCCTGTGTCGACTGAATACTACGTTGAGACAGAATGTCAGTGCTCCTTCATGGACCCGTATCGTGTCCCGATACAAAAGGAGTCCTACGTAGCTGATTTTCATTCGATAGTGTGGCAAACGCAGTTTCAGTATCGGCTCAATCTCGAAAAATTAATCTCATCGCTTCCACACACACAAGTGGGAGGTGGATTGCCTAACGCGTTTGTTCTGTCTGGAATGAACGAAGAGATGTTTTGCGAAACCAAAAACGGTGGAGAATATTTTTCCGGGAACGCGTACGATATTCTCTCGATCAAACGTATCAAAGTTGGCCGGAAAAGTGATCTTTGTTTCAATTCCATCCGCAAGATTGCTAAACACTTGCACCCTTCTCAATTGACTCGCGTGAAGAACTTCAACACGACCCCGAGTGGCTTGAGGTTGAAACTATTCCCACTCGCCCATGCAACTCTCCATGCGGCGTATTTCGAAATTGATCCGTACCCCTCCCATTTCCTTAAGCTTTTTTCGGTGTTCTTTCAATCGCGGACCACGAAAGACTACGTTGATGCGGTGACCATGCTTCTATGCGAGAACTTTGACTTCCTCTACGAAAGGGATAAACGCAAGACGAACAAATTTGAATTGGCAAAATCACTTTTGCCAATGGAATGTGCTGTCTTGGTGTCATTTCGCAGATTCAGCCATCGTTTCATTTACGCGCTTAACGTTCACCATCAGTGGGTCTTTCATTGTCAAAGACAGCGCCAACTTGTACCGAACCGTTTGGCCAGGCACCTCCTCCAAATGATAGCGACTCACAATGCAAGCGATCAGCAGCTTCATCTCCATCGTAGCAAGGCGGCGGCCAACGCAAATACGGGGCCCAGCACCAAACGCAGCGGAAGCAGCAGCTGGTAGATCGAGAACGTCGCCAGTTTTAGAGTCTAGGAAGCGTTCAGGGACGAATTCTGCCGCATTGTTACCCCACACGCTTTTCAGCCGAGCCATCACATAGTGAGGCAGACCGATAACCGATCCAGCAGGGATAAAAGTGCCGTCTGGAAAGACCGTATCTCTGATGCATTGGCGGCTCGTGTACGGGAAAATCGGGAGCAAACGAAGGTTCTCGTTGATCACAGCGTCAAGGTACGGGAGATCCTGCAGTTCCTCCAGTGATGGCGTGTACTCGACCGACGCCAGCTTGGGCAGTTTTTGCAGCAGTTCAGCTCTCAGCTTCTCTTCGACACGTGGATGTTCATGCAGCATATGAAGGATCCAGCACACAGCGTTTGCAGTTGTGTCTCGACCAGCAATTAAGGCCAAGAGAGCAATACTACGGACTTCGCTTATATCAACAACTTGTCCATCAGCATTCATGCGGTCAAGAATGATTGATACAATGTCACGCCCAGTACGCTCCTCTTCATGCTTGTGTTGCTTCATCGCAGTGGAGATAACCCCCATCACAAGAGCGTCCATCACTTCCACAGACTCTTGGAGCTTCCGTTCACTCCCCACATTGAGCCAACGCTTGATTTTCCACAGCCATTTCGGCACCATTCGTCTAGCTGCAGCAATATGCAGTGCGTCATCCAGAGCTTTTCCGAATGGATGTTCTTGGCCAGACTGGAGACTGCCAAGGTTACTTCCAAAGCCGATTTCAGCGAACGAGTCCAGTGTGAACCGGTGCAGGAGTTCGTTGATCTCGAGCGGTTTCTGCTGTACTGCAGCGTTCTCAACGATATCCAACAAGACCTGCGTGTGTTTCTGAACGATCGGCATCATGTGTTCCCTCAATACTCGCGCACTGAAGAGACTCACAAGTACCTTCCGCTGGTATTTCCAGCGTTCCCCTTCAATGATAACCACATTAGGTCCAGCGACGTCCACCAACATATCGTAGAACTGGTCTCCCTTAATGAAATTGTCGAATTGCGTCTTCAAAATCTGCTCGTGGTGTTCTGGTACAGCGTCGATCAGTAGATCACTCCGACCTAGCAATTTCAGCAGGAACGGTTTGCCGTCTTGATCCTCAGAGAGTTCTAACAGCCAATCCAAGAATCTGTCGGCGTTGCGGACCATGTCCAGTGTGTGGCCAAGAATCGGTAGTCCATTCGGGATGTAGGAGACAGGAACAGGAGCTTCGCCGCCGGACAACTTCTTCTTGTCACTTAGACGCTTGGCATTGGAAGCGTAGATGGCTGCAACTACTGCAGCAGTGAGTAGACCCGACACGAAGAGCGAAGGCTGGTGGCGAGTCAACAGCGGAAGCATGGAGGTCGAGGTTTTGGATGTGGAGGAGTTTGGCGGTCCAGTTTTCATGCCCTGGCGATGTTGAGGGTGGGACCCATGAAGCTACTGGAACTCCTCTGGCCTTGACTTAGGCCTGCTTGTTCTCGTACTTTTGGTCGGGAAGATTCAGAGTGCAAACTTCTCGTTGGCAACAGAAACAATAGAATTCTTGAAAGTTTTGTTTCTTGAAAAATAATCTTCTTGTACCTTGGGGCAAACAAGTATATCGCACATGGCACAGCACCTTGACCAATCTCTAGCACTTAAATCTGCTGCTTGGTGCTAAACACGCACGTTGAAGCAGAAAAATGGTCCTAAGCGCAGTTGTTTGCGCGGGAGGCTTTCAAACTCGACATCTTGGCAGCAGGTTACGCGCCAAAAGCCTTCAAATTCTCCAGTTGAGCTCGAAAGCGCGCCATATTTCCGGTGGGCTGCGCCGTAATGCTCTGCATATCCGACACCCCGCGTAAAGAAGTCTCAGCTCATGACTTGGCGACTAACCACGCCCTCCTTGAATGGCTCTCGTCGCCAGAATCCTCACGTTCATCGTGTACTGCTGTCAACCTCACTTTCCATTCAGCCTAGTGTCTCCAACACCCATTTCACCCAGTTAACCATGGCTCCGTCCCGTTCCACCGTCGAAGACGTCTACACCGAGGTGAACCCCGCCAACGAAGTGAAAACCGCTGGCCTGCCCACTCTCAACACTTCCACGGCGCTCGCCACAGCGTCCTCTCCGATCATTGACGAATACCTCGACAAGATCACGTGGAAAGCTGCGGAGAACTCGAACGTGACGTTCTCGCTGCAGGGTTTGAGTCAGCACATCGCCACTAGTATCGTCGAAGAGTACTGGCTGCACAAGCTGTACTCGGAAAAGATTCGTGAGTACGTCAAGGAGAACCGCTTCCACATCCACGATCTGGGCTATCTGAGTGCCTATTGCTCAGGTTGGAGCACGGAGGATATCTTGATCCACGGCTTTGGCGGTGTGCCCAACAAATTGCAATGTCGTCCTCCTAAGCACTTCAACACGGCGCTCAACCAGATCGTCAACTTCCTGTTCACGCTTCAGGGTGAAATGGCTGGTGCTCAAGCACTGTCAAACCTGGACACGTACATCGCCCCGTTCATCCGAGTGGATGAATTGAGCTACACCGACGTGTTCAAGTTCATCCAGTCCTTCGTATACTCGTTGAACGTACCCACCCGTAGCGGCTTCCAGGCTCCTTTCACGAATGTTTCGCTCGACTTGGTTTGTTCAAGTGTTCTCGCAGAGCAGCCTGTTATCATCGGTGGAAAGCAACATCCAACATGGGTGTACGGCGACTTCCAAGAGGAGATCGACATGTTCAACAGGGCGTTCGCCGAAGTCATGATCCAGGGCGACGGCAACGGATCGATCTTCAGCTTCCCCATTCCGACTTACAATCTCTCGAAAGAGTTCGACTGGGAGTCTCCACGTTTCAAACCCATGTGGGAGATGACAGCCAAGTATGGCGTGCCTTACTTTGCTAACTTCATCAACTCGGACTTGAACCCTGCGGATTTCCGATCCATGTGCTGTCGTCTCCGTCTCGACACCCGCAAGCTCCACACTCGTGCAGGTGGGATCTTCGGAGCTACGCCTTTGACTGGTTCCCTGGGTGTTGTGACGCTCAATTTGCCAAACCTTGCTATGCGTTCAAAGTCCGTGCCCAAGTTCTTCGACATCGTGAAAGAAACGATTGCTGTCGCGAAGGAATCGTTGGAGATCAAGCGGAAGGTGATCGAGGCCAACATGGAGCTGTACCCGTACACGCGCTTCTACTTGAAGAGCGTCTACCAGCGCGCCAAAAGCTACTGGGCCAATCACTTCTCCACGATCGGTGTCATCGGTATGAACGAAGCCTGCTCCATCCTGTTGGGTCGTGGCATCTACCACAATAAGGATTTCGCTGGCAGTGTGTTGCAATTCATCAAGGACGAACTGCAGGAGATCCAACTCGAGACCAACCACCTGTACAACCTGGAAGCTACTCCTGCTGAATCAACATGTTACAAGCTTGCCAAGATCGATCACGAATTGTTCCCGGATATTAAACTGCCGGAGTTCTACACGAACTCGACAATGCTGCCAGTCGACTCGACTGACGATCTGTTCGAAGCTCTGACACACCAGGAGTCACTCCAGACCGAGTACACTGGTGGAACTGTGTTCCACGCGTTCCTCGGCGAACGTTTGTCGAGCTGGACCCAAGCTCGCGACCTTGTCAAGTCGATCACCACCACGTACCGGATCCCGTATGTGACGTTGACTCCGACGTTCAGTATCTGCCTGTGACGGAGTGCTGTCGATAGCATTCCGTTGGCATTGAAGTGCAAGTTGATGCACTGTAGTGCAATCTACATATCTCTACATGTACCCACTTTGTGATTGGCTAAAACTAGATTTTGGTAATATGCCAATGTGGTTTACGCCATTCAGCTGAGACATTGAGACAATCTCATTGGCTGAAATTCGAGAAGGTTCTCGAAGCTTGATTAGGGGACGCCCGGAGTCAAGTCAACATTGCTACGTGGAAGTTTATAGGAAAATCATTGGTAGATAGCCAAATCAGAAGATAGGAAAAGATAGGCTCTAGGATACACTTTACTGGATATTTGAGAGAGCTCTGTGAGCCACCAGTAGCTTAGGACCGTAAGAGCCTTCCTCATTTCAATTCACTTTTCAATTTACCAACAACCTCTCAGTGGTCCCTCAACTGGCTACGCCTCCCTGGGTCTTCGCTCCGCCGTCCAAGTCCGGCCTCAGCTTCCTCGCCCCCGCGCGCACGCTGTGTTACATAGTAGCGCTTGTCGGGTCAAGCTTCGTTCCATCGTCCAAGGTCGGGTCTCTCGTGGGCGGCATAGCCAGAAGCGAGTAGATCCTTGGCTATTAGCACCAGCCAATTGCTGGGGAAGTGCTAGGCCTAAAGGGGTCTCTTTGGGTTGTCTTTGGGAGAGTTCGTGCCCATCACAGGTCAGGGAATCAACTTGGAAAGGTTGGTATATCTCTGCCTAGTGCACGTAACTCTTTGGTCGCTACTAGAAGCCGGTTCAGTGCTTGGAACGCTCTTAAGTGCAGCTTTTATTTCCATCGCTCCCCGGTAGCTTCCAATTTACCCTTTCTTTTGGTGTATGGGTCGGTACAAACCGAACCACAACAAGAGTCGTAAAAGGAAGAGTCGTGAGCTCAACTTGACAGACAGTTCGAAACCACCTGTTGTCAAGGTTGTGAGACGGGCTCCTCTTCCTGATACGAGTCTTTTCGACTACCCTTACGACGCTGAGAAGTTCTCAAAGCTTCAACAGGATCTGCTTAAGCATCTCAAGAAGTCTCGTCGCATTACCTGTCGTTTCAAGAAACTGACAAATCGAATTGAGGACGACGCGGTCGCAGAGAGAGTCAAGGGCCTACTTAACGAGGTTTTTGTCGAGCTCGGACATCTTGAAGACATCACTACGATCAAGCTAGATCGCGAAGTAAGCAGTAGTCGTAACTAAAGAAAGGTTTTCTCCTTCTTTTCATTGGGTTTTTGGGTTTTATTGGATTGAGTTCGTGCTACGAAAAGTCCACTCGAAATGTCATCTACACGTGGTAGATCGAGTGAGCGCGACTCTCCAAACCCGCGTCCGCGTAGAACGCCTCGAACGACGGCTAGGACGGCTCCTTTTCCACAGAGCCAACCGCAAGCAACGGCTAGGACGGCTCCTTTTCCACAGAGCCAACCGCAAGCAACGGCTAGGACGGCTCCTAACCCACAGGGCCAACCGCAACCAACGGCTAGGACGACTCCTGATCCACAGGGTCCACCGCAAGCTACGAATATGTCGTCGGGACAAGCTGGCGCAGCATCAGACACGATGTCGATGCAACAGCTGTTAGTTTACTTAACGCAGCAGCAACAGTCATACCAAGCCCAGATGCAAACCCAGCTGCAAGCACAGATGCAGCAGGCCAACGCAAGATTCGAATATCTAGTTGCGTCCAGGGGTGAGCAGAGAAAGAAGGATCCGCCTATGTATGAAGGCAAATACGGCGAAGACATTGAGTTATGGATCTTCGCCACCGAGCAGTATTACGCAAGCAGACGCGAGTTGATGGAGGCAGATACATCGGATTTTGTGACGATGATCTCCAGCAACTTGGGCAAGTCAGTGCTGAATTGGTATCGCGCGTTTATCGCAGAGTGTGAGGGTACGAACGTACAGCCCACATGGTCGCTCTTCAAGGGAAGACTTCGCACTCGTTTCAGGCCGAAGGACTTCGAATATGATCTTCGCGAGAGGATGTTTCGTCTCAAACAGAATGAGACCATCCATGATTACGTCTCCAAGTTTCAAGACTTGCTATCACAGACAGAGTTGTCTATCAGCGAGTTGGAGAAGCGTTTCTTCTTTCAGAACGGTTTGCGAGAAGAGACAGCGAGGAAGATCAAGGAGGAGAGTCCTTCAACACTGCAAGATGCCATTGAGATTGCGTCGAATTTTGAGTTTGCGCACTACTCGGGAAAACCCCCAAGAGCTCCTGCGAAGGGTTCGCAAGGATCATCAAGCTCGGGGCATCGTGCGTCTAAGTCGAAGCAGAATTCAAAGAGCTCCGACAAAAAGAAAGGCAAGAGCGATGATTGGAAAAAGACAGCTACGTGCAGAAACTGTGGCAAGTTTGGCCACATTTCTCCAGATTGTACTCAGCCAAAACGTACTGAAGCGAATCGGTACATGCAGGGCGCAGTGTATGCGATCCTAGAGGCTGAAGCTCAAGCATTCAAGACGGATGACCAAAAGAGGCCCGTCACGATATTCATCGACAACGGCAGTAGCCTGAATGGCGTAACTGAGGAGTTGGTGAAGAAGCTTGAGTTAGATGTCACTGAAGGTGACATGATGCAAGTTGATCTCGGTTATGATCAAGTTGTGCATCGTCCACGTCGGACTGTAGAGATGTCTCTGCAGTTACCAGGGTTTCCTTTGACAACGGGAACATTCCAAGTCATGCCTGTTCCTGAAGGAAAGGATATTGTTTTGGGCATGATGTGGCTGCGGGAGCAGAACCCTGATATCGACTGGAATACTGGACAGATTGCACCTCGCATCAAGGTGGAGAACACGCAGACTGTGAAGTTGAGACTGCCGAAGACTCGTCCAGCCCGTTGGGTGGCAGGACAACGCCGCGCCAGAGTTGCGCAGGGCCGTGAGATCTTCAACTACTATCGGCAGCATGGCCACAACGGCCAGTTTGGGCGAACGAAGATTATTTCGTCCAAACAGTTCCAGCAGATGTTGCGTAGGGACAAGGATATTGAGGCAGTGTTTGTCATCAATCCGCATGATTCGGGGAAGTCTGAACGCTTCAAGAGTCAAGGATGGGATGCTCTCAAGGATAATCCGGCGTATGAGACGTTACTGAAGTATGCGGATACGGTTTTCCGTACGGAACTTCCGAATGAGACACCGCCAGTACGGGAAGGAATTGAGCACGAGATTTTGCTCAAACCCGGTACTCAACCGATTTCGGTCAAACAATGGCGCCAAAGTCCTGATCAGAGGAAAACGATTCAGGAATGGACCAAAGAGATGGTTCAGGCTGGCATCATTCGACCGAGTACGTCAGCATTTTGTGCACCGACTTTTTGTGTGAAGAAACCAGTCGGATGGCGTATTGTGCACGATTATCGTCTGTTGAATTTGGCGACGATTTTACCAGCTATTCCTATGCCTCGCAAGGAAGATACCTTTGATGCGATGGCCGGTAGCTATTGGTATTCGTGCATGGACTTACTTTGGGGTTATTACCAAGTGAAGTTACGAGAAGCAGATATACCTTTCACTGCTTTCTCGACCCCAGATGGTCTATTTGAATATCTCGTCACACCCATGGGGCTCAGTGGTAGCCCAGGAACCTTTAATCGACTGCTTCAAAAGGTTTTCAGGGATTTGAGTGACGTGGCGCGAATTTACTTCGATGATATCTACGTATACACGAAGGGTAAAGATGTGAACGACCACATCGCCGCGCTGGACAGGGTATTGAAGAGATGTGAAGAGCAGAAGCTCTACATCAAACTGTCCAAATGCCAATTTTGCGTGGATGAGATTCCATGTTTAGGCGACTTTGTCGGACGCAAGGGCGTTCGTATGGACCCAGATAAGGTGAAGATTATCGCCGAGTGGCCAGTCCCCAAGACCAAGAAGCAAATTGAGAGCTTCCTGGGGACAACGGTTTACGTTTCGAGGTTTTGCAAGGATTTCGCGCAGTTTGCAGGTCCTTTGCATGAATGTATCAAGGGAAAACGTTCTCGTGATCCTATCGAACTCGATGAGAACCAGTTACGCTGTTTTGACGAGCTTAAGAAGCGCTTGTCATCACCGCCGGTTCTCAGTCTTCCTGATTTCTCCAAACCTTTCGGTATTCGGATGGACGCCTCAAATTTCGCAATTGGGGGAGTCTTATTTCAAAAGGAGGGAGAGTTGGAACATCCAATAGCCTATACGGGCAGGAAGATGAAGCCAGCAGAACTGAATTATCCAGTTCGGGAGCAGGAACTACTCGCTATTATGCATGCGTTGAAGACATGGCGCGTGTATCTTCTCGACAAACCATTCCTGGTGGAAACAGATCACAAGAGCATTGAGATGATTCTCACGCAGAAGACGACGAATCGACGCATTGCGCGGTGGTTCAACGAACTTGCGGAGTTTCAGCCTCTGTTCAAGTGGATTCCAGGGGAGACGAATGTAGTCGCAGATGCGATGTCGAGAAATCCTGAGTTCGAGCATAAGGCAGCGCAAGTGAGCCTGAAGGAACTTCTTGATACGGCTCAAAACCGTGAAATTGTGGCTACCATGGTCGAGAACAATTTGACCGTGGCACAGTCCGCAGTGAAGATGTACTCGTGGAACAAGGACTGGCAAGGACTTGTCAAGAAGCTACAGCTTGGAGACAAGGTTACTCGCTAAATCATGGCGTGCTGTATTATCAGACGCGTGAAGATGAGAGTCCTAGATTGTACATTCCCGATGACGAAGATCTGAAGAATCGAGTCATTTGTGAGAACCACGATGCAGTTACGGCAGGCCACCCAGGATATTACAAGACCTATGTCGCAGTACGTGAGAAGTACTATTGGCCGAAGATGATGAAGTATATCCAGCGCTATGTGAACACTTGTGAAATGTGTCAGCGCAACAAAGCGAGGCAGGTGAAGCCTCCGGGATTACTTCAACCGCTGGAGATACCACGAGGTAGATGGGTCGACATTTCGATGGATTTCGTTGTGTCTCTACCTCCCAGCAAGGATGGCTTGAATGCCATCATGGTCATTGTGGATCGATTGACCAAGCGTGCAAAGTTAATTGCTACGCAGACGACAGACAGCGCAGAGGATATTGCGAATGTTTTCATGAAGAGTTATGTAAGAGATCATGGCCTTCCGAAGACGATTGTGTCTGATCGTGACTCCAAATTTACGTCTAAGTTTTGGCAGGCTGTTATCACTGCTATGGGAACGCAGCATAACCTGTCATCGGCATTTAGGCCGCAGACGGATGGACAAACGGAACGTACAAACCGTTTTATCGGAGATTATCTCCGAGGTGTTATCAACCCAGCCCAGAATGATTGGGATGAGTTTCTTCATTTGGCAGAGTTCGCCTATAATCGGCGATTGCATGCTACGATTGGCATGTCACCATTTGAAGCGGATCTAGGATATATTCCATATATGCCCGACGATATCGCGGCAGATCCGGGGTTTAAGAAGTTGGAGAAAGCAGCAAAAGAGTTCTTACTCCGACAGGAAGTCTTCCTCAAGGTCGCGCAAGACCGTATGAGTGAAGCACAGGAGCGCATGAAGCATTATTACGACAGGAACAGACTTGTCCAAGACTTCAAAATTGGCGACATGGTGCTACTAGATGGAAAGAATTTGGATATCCGTCATAAGGGGTACGCACAGTCGAAGAAGTTAGCTCCGAGGTTCATTGGACCATTCCCGGTCCAGAAGAAGATATCTCATGACTCGTATGAGTTAGGATTATCGAAGAACCTGAAGTTGCATCCAGTTTTCCATACTTCACTGTTGAAGCCGTACCGCAAAGATCCGAAGCGCAGGCAAAAGGTGAACAAGGTTGTGTTAGCCGATGGAACTGAAGGGCAACTGGTCGAAGCCGTGATTAACCACCGTAAGTACAAGGGGAAGCCGCAGTACAAGGTTTGGTGGTTAGGCGAGACCAAGAAGGAGGCCACATGGGAACCTGTTGAGAATCTGAAACAGATCCCTGGTCTCATTGACCGCTATTGGAAGTCCAAGAAGAGAGAGAACCCTTTTTAGGGGAGGGTCTTTCTCGAAGGGAGGTCATGTGACGGAGTGCTGTCGATAGCATTCCGTCGGCATTGAAGTGCAAGTTGATGCACTGTAGTGCAATCTACATATCTCTACATGTACCCACTTTGTGATTGGCTAAAACTAGATTTTGGTAATATGCCAATGTGGTTTACGCCATTCAGCTGAGACATTGAGACAATCTCATTGGCTGAAATTCGAGAAGGTTCTCGAAGCTTGATTAGGGGACGCCCGGAGTCAAGTCAACATTGCTACGTGGAAGTTTATAGGAAAATCATTGGTAGATAGCCAAATCAGAAGATAGGAAAAGATAGGCTCTAGGATACACTTTACTGGATATTTGAGAGAGCTCTGTGAGCCACCAGTAGCTTAGGACCGTAAGAGCCTTCCTCATTTCAATTCACTTTTCAATTTACCAACAACCTCTCAGTGGTCCCTCAACTGGCTACGCCTCCCTGGGTCTTCGCTCCGCCGTCCAAGTCCGGCCTCAGCTTCCTCGCCCCCGCGCGCACGCTGTGTTACACTGCCGTACACACGGTTACCTTGCTGGCGAGCATTTTGAGTGTCCTCAGTGTCGTATCGTCGGCTACTTCCGCCCTGTGTCCGACTGGAATGCTGGTAAGAAGGTCGAGTTCAGCATGCGCAAGATCTACACAGCCATCGAGAACGAACCCATCGACTTCCAGATCGGAGGCTTCACCAAGTCCACGTACACGGATTTCCCGGGGAAACCTATTGCCTCGATTCTATTCACTAAGGGCTGCAACCTTCGATGTGGTTGGTGCCACAACAGCGACCTCGTGAACGAGAAGCCTGAGGATTTGGACCCTCACGCGATTCTGGACTACGTCGCATCCACTGAGCACAGGAGTTTGGTGATCTGTGGGGGTGAACCCACCATTCAATCCGGCCTGATGCCGTTCCTCCGCCGCGCGAAGGAGCTTGGAATCACCGTCAAGCTGGACTCGAACGGAAGCAACCCGAACGTGCTCCAGATGGTTTTTGACGAGCAACTCGTTCAATTTGTCGCTATGGATGTAAAGGCGAACCCTGAGCGCTACGCTGAGGTCGCCGGCAAATCTCTTCGTCCTAAACTTCTGAAAAAATCAATCGACATCATCAAGAAGTCTGGCGTCAAGCACGAATTCCGTACGACGGTGGTACCGGGTCTCGTCGATATCGAAGACATCGCGGTGATCAAGGGTCTCATTGGTGAAACGCCCAAGTTGCAGCGTTTCCGCGCTTCGGAAACTTGCATCGACGCCAAGTTCCGTACACACCAGGAGCACAGCGAAGACGAGTTCAAGGAGATCGTTGACACTGTTAACAACCTGTAGTGCAAGAATGATTGTTCTTTTTCTTTTGAGTATTTTTTAAAATGTTTTATACCGTTTAAAACAATCTATGGTCGAAAGCAACTTGACGTTAATTCACATCTTAAGCGCACTACCGCGATCTCGATGGCATTGCAGCACTCGTCTCTGAACGCGAACGCGTTGATCGTAGTCATGGCTTGGCCATTTAGTGTGTAGTACGTGTAGCTCACATCAGAATTGTCTGAGCAGCCCCAAGATCTCCTAACGAATACAGCATGTTGCAGTCGTTCTTCAGCGACAAGTTGAGTCAATTTAATCCAGGACTGCCTGGTCTCGTTGCTGTGGCTGTCGTTGTCGCTTTCTACTACACCAATGGAATAGCAGAATCAACCGTCGAAGCTGAAGAGGAACAGGATGGAAAAGTTGTTTCCAAGCACGTCCGCTACCTGCCGTCGAAAATCCCCGTACTCGGTAACGCTATGGAGTTGTTGGCCAATTCGGAACGGATGTACGACTGGATCACTGATCAAATGGTGCCTTTCGACGGTGAACCGTTCAGATTAAGTCTACCAGGCAAGGAGGATATGATGTTCATCGCCAAACCGGAACATATCGAGCAGGTACTGAAGACGCAGTTTGACAACTTCCCAAAGAGCCAACACATCCACGACGTGTTTTTCGATCTGCTTGGAGACGGTATTGTTATCACTAATGGTGACACGTGGAAGCGGCAGCGTCGGGTGCTCGTGAACCTCTTCAGTGCCCGAGCGCTACGTGAGAATATGACGCCAATCTCTCAAAAGTATGCGGTGCAGTTACGCAAGATTTTCGAGAAAGCTGTGGAGTCGAAGGAGGCTGTAGATGCATTCGGCCTCATGCATCGGTACACGCTTGATGTGTTCGGCGAGATCGGCTTCGGCACGGAGATGAAGTTGCTTGACGGACGCTATCAACCACTTGCTGAAGCGATTGAGGAGTCCCAGTACATCGTATCGGCTCGTTTCAAGCAGCCTGATGCACTATGGAAGATGAAACGCTGGTTGAATGTCGGCAGTGAGAAGAAACTACGTCATGCTATCCAAGTCATTGACGAACACGTTATGGGGATCATATCCGGCGCTATCCAGCGTCGTCAAGAGCGAAACGAAGCGATTCGAGCCGGAAAAGAAGTCACTCACGTCGACAAGGACATCGTGTCGATCATCCTGGACTCCATGGAGTCCAACAACCAGATCGTGGACCCCGTTGAGGTGCGCAACATTGCTACTGCCGCGTTGATCGCTGGTCGAGACACAACTGCTGATGCCTTGGGATGGCTCTTCCACGTATTGAGCGATAACCCAAGCGTCGAGGCCAAGCTTCGCTCCGAATTGCTGAAACACTTACCCAAGTTCGCCACCGACGCCGATTACGCCCCTACCGCTGAAGAGCTGAACGAAGTCCACTACCTCGAGGCGACGATCCGTGAACTGCTACGGATCCTTCCGGCTGGTCCATTGATCGCTATGCAGTGTGTTCGTGACACTGTGTTCCCTGACGGCACTTTCGTGCCGAAAAACACAGATATGGTCGTCGCATTCTACACGACTGGCCGTCTCACGGATGTATGGGGCGAGGACGCGTTGGAGTTCAAGCCTGAGCGCTTCTTGGACCCCGAGACTGGCGAGGTTATCAAAGTATCATCGTCCAAGTTCTGCGCATTCAGCGCCGGCCCTCGTATTTGTGTGGGGCGTAACTTGGCGTTCCTCGAGATGAAGGTCGTGATCGCCAACATTGTGAGTCGCTTCCATCTCGTGCCAGTGCCTGGCCAACCGAAGCCAGCTTACACACAGGGTATTACGCTGGGCATGCAGGCGCCTCTCATGATGCGCGTTGAAGCCATTGCATCGCTAGACCCCAGCATTGATACAACAGCGAACCATGCATAAGTATACGTTGGAATGTGACCGCAGACATCGACGTTGAGCCCAAAACAAAAATTACAACGGCAGGTTCCGCTGGTGCTGTCACCAAGTTGCACGGCGCTGCGCCATCGGAGCAAATCGAATGGCGAACGTCGTTGGCCTTACAACGTCACGAGGAAACTTCCCATTGCAATTCGATTGAGATGTCCTCGCATTGCTCTGGATCGGATCGCGGCCACATTGCAATCAAGCGATTCCGTTGCAACCGCCCCCAGTTTCAAGCATGCTGCAGTCGATGTTCAAGTCTCCCGTAGTGCCAAGTCTCGTCACGGCGGCGCTGCTTGTTACGCTCTACTGGACCAAGGCTACCAAGGTCGCTGATAAGTCCAAGGGTGATAAGGTAAAGCACGCTGTCATTCTGCCGGGGACATTGCCTGTGCTGGGCAATGCGTTGGAGTTGGCGGCCAATGCACCACGCATGCACGACTGGTTGGCCGACCAGTTCGCAGCCACAGACGGCGAAGCGTTCATTGTGCGTCTTCCTGGGAAGGACGACATGATGTTCATCGCTAAGCCCGAGCACCTGGAAGCTGTGCTCAAGACCCAGTTCGACATCTTCCCGAAGAGCGAGTATATCCACGACGTGTTCTGTGATATGTTGGGCGACGGCATCGTGGTAACCAACGGCGAGACCTGGAAACGTCAACGCAACGTCGTTGTCGGTCTTTTCAGTGCACGTGCACTGCGTGAACACATGACGCCGCTTGTTCAGAAGTACACAGTGCAGCTTTGCGATATCCTGGGTGACGCGGCGGCCAAGAACGCACCACTGGACGTGTTTGACCTGCTGCATCGCTACACGTTCGACGTGTTCGGTGAAATCGGCTTCGGGGCCAAGATGGGGTCCATGGGCGGCGCTTTCCAGCCATTCGCTGAAGCTATGGATGAAGCGCAGTTCCTGGCTGGCAAACGCTTCAAGCAGCCCATGTGGTACTGGAAGCTGCGTCATTGGCTGAACGTTGGTGACGAGAAGAAGCTCAAGGAGAATGTGCGTGTGATCGACGAGCACCTGATGGGTATCATCGCCGATGCCATTGAGAGACGTCGTCACCGCGTCGAAGAGAAGAAAGCTGGTCGTCCTGCTGCTCTTGCTGACAAAGACATTGTCTCCATTGTGCTGGACACCATGGAGTCCCGTGGTTTACCGGTGAACCCGGTTGAAGTGCGCAATATCGCTGTCGCGTCTATCATTGCTGGTCGTGACACTACTGCCGACTGCATGGGTTGGCTGCTCCATATGCTCAGCGAGAATCCGGGCGCCGAGGCAAAGCTGCGTGGTAAGCTGTTGGCTAAGATCCCTCAGCTCATTACCGACAAACACTACACACCAACAGTGGAAGATGTCAACAAGGTCCCTTACCTTGAAGCGTGCATCCGAGAGCTACTGCGTTTGTATCCGCCTGGACCGTTGATCACCACGCACTGCATCAAGGACACCGTTTTACCGGACGGCACGTTTGTTCCGGCGAATACGGATATTGGTATTGCTCTCTTCTCTTGCGGTCGTCTCACAAGCGTCTGGGGCGACGACGCTCTTGAATTCAAGCCCGAGCGCTTCATCGACAGTGAAACAGGTGAGGTCATCCCGATGACTGCGACTAAGTTCGCTGCGTTCAGTGCCGGTCCGCGGATCTGCGTTGGTCAGAATTTGGCGTTTGTCGAGACCAAGATTGTGATTGCCAGCATTGTTGCCCGCTTCGAGATGAAACCAGAGCCGAACCAGAACGTGGCCTATACGCAGGGCATTTCACTCGGTATGATGGACCCTCTTATGATGCGTCTTAAGGCGGTTGATGCTGCTACATCACGGTAAAAAGTCATGATTATGCTGGAAACATGAAGTAGGTTTAAAAGTACGAATCAAAGAAAACCATTTTCCCTCATTATGCTAGAATAAATGTACTACACGAAATACACAGCCCTCAATTTTTGACTGTACGATCGTTCGCACTCATTCCACCAAGATTCTTTTGATATCATCAACATCACGATGAGAAGCAGGGCCCAACGCAGCCTCGTTCGCATCAGCGTCGAACCCAGGGATATAGCCGACAATGCTCCATTTGGATAATTCTCCACCGCAAAGCAACAGCCTGTGGTGAGACTTCACCACCTTGACAGCACATGCTTCCATCGAATGTCGGACGGGTGTCGCCAATGTCTTGATCAGAAACTTCCCAAATGTCGAGTCTGTCTGACACGAAACTTGTTCAACTAAGAAATCTTTCATCAAACTCGAGACGACTCCAACACAGCGCGTTCCATCCAAAAACTTGATTTTCGCCAGTTGAAACTTGTTCTTCTGCAATCGTGGGGTGTCTCCATGGTTGTTCGAGAGGAAGTTGAAGCCCTCACCGAGAATCATCGTGACCGCATCAACGTAGTCTTGAGTGGTCCGGGAACCAAGCAGAGCCGAGAGAGTGTTCGCTAAATGAGCTGGATACGCTTCAATCTTGAAACTTGCAGCATTAATAATGGCGTGTGCAAGGGGGAAAAGCGTTGACCTCATACTAGTCGGGATAGTATTGAAGTTTTTCACACGGGCCAACTGGGACGGATGCAAGTTCCAAACGATCTTATAGATCGAATTGATCCAAGCGTCGTGGATGCGGCCAACTTTAATGCGGTCAATCGACATAATGTTGTATGCCGTTCCACAGAAAGTTCCGTCTTCTCTCGTTTCCCAAAATGCCTCTTCCTGCATTCCAGACAGGACACATGCGTTAAGAAATCCACCTCGAATATCCTTGTTCAGGAGGTACGTCAACACTGTGTGATCCGCTTCGTACTGATCACCCAACGACTCCAACTTGGCGAGATTGCGTCGCGATTGAGTGTTCCTTTCCCAAGCAATCGGGTAATACTCACCATTACTGTCATTGCAATAGACATTTGGCACAGGAGCCCCAGTGTACTTGACCAGAGTAGTGCCTTTGACTTTGTGGTAGAGGTCAACAAAGGCGTGTTGAAGTGCTGATATGTCTTTACCCGTTAAATCTGGATGTCGGTAGTAACTTTCGGTGTAAAGCTTGGTATACGCCTGTAGGAGCCTATCCGGGTCGTAAAGCACATTTCGGACATTATCAGGTAGCTGCAACCGGGCATGTTCACACTCATAGAGACGAACGTACGCCTGTCGGAGATTCGTCTCATCTTCTAAGTCATCATACTTCTCTTGTTTGCTTTGGTCATCAATCGTTTTCTTCTTCGGAAGGAAGGAAACTCGGGTGGTCAATAAAGGCCGCTGCGGCGTAGTAGCAGTCATACACTCGACCTCCTCTCCTTCCGGTGTTGGCAATTTGCTGGAGAACTTTCAAACAGTTGATGGGAGAAGTTTGAGACGCCCATGGCATGTAAATCTCAGCTCCACACAGCAAACGCATACATAAATAATACCCCATCGAGAGCGATGCAGCGTCACCTTTAGCGATAACCACACTCTCGGTGTTGCGCTGGGTTAATTCTTTAAGCAGTTTGACCAGCGGTTGCTCGAAAACGAATAGGTCGGTAAGCGAGTGATTGATGATCGTCTGAATTTTTCTCACCTTTTTCTTAGCTTTTGCTAAGAGGTGAGATATTAAAGACTCTTCTTCTTCTTCCGGTTCTTCTTTTGGTGCCACTTGTTCGTTGAAAAGCTCGCGTCTCGACCACTTACTTTCACCAAGGCCCCAAACAAACTGCAACGATGTCGCAAGCATCAACTCCTGTCACGTCCATAGGCGACTCAGCCATCCGTAAATCCCATCGGTGCACTCGCAGGCCAAATCGTGGAGTAAAATTGAAGAAAGCGCATCGGATACATTGGGTTCGTCTACCCGAAAATTATCGATGGTTTCGAGAAGTGTGTTACAGACTTTGTACGGCAAAAAAGCCACTACACGAACGCTCCGATAGATTGTTGGGATACTGTACGACAGCGTCTCGGTGAGGTCATCCTCCTGCATCAGTGAAAATTGGTCCATCCAGATCCAATACGTTTTGGAAAGCTCCGCAAGCGTGTCTAGAACTGCTTCCACATCCCATTCCACACCCAACTCCATAGGTTTTCCACATTTGCCAGCCACTGGAACCTCTTTCTTCTCCTCCGTTTCGTGCCACGCATATGTGATCGCGATTATTTCGTTGTACTGGATGGAGTCGGAAGCGTAGAACGCACGGTAAGGGCACTTGGGATCGCCTTTATCGTTGCAAACAAGTTTGAAAAGATGAACCTTTTCAGGAGAGAACATCGAAATCTGAGGACGTTGAGCCTCGGTTTTGTTGCGGTGCAATGTTCTTTATCCTTCGAAGTCATCGCTGGCTGCATTGCAACCTGCATCATCTGCATCAACACCGGTTTGATCGCCGGGTTCACAAGTTGGATCACCTCATTGGCCCTTACGTCGTCATTGTCACGCAATTCAAAATACCTTCCCAAGGACTCACCGACGCGAGACAGCAGACTCGTCGATTCTGTGGTGGTAGTTTTCCGCATAGCAGGTAATAGCGGTGGCCAGTCGAATAACCCAACAGTCCCACTTTCTTCTGAAGACGGTTCTAACTCATTCAAGTTCTCATCTGCGACTGCGAACATGCGTTCCTCTGGTGACGGCGTCTCCATGGTGGCTTGAACTGTTGGAGGAAAAATGAGGAATGACTTGGATTCGACCGGTGAGGAGTTGCAGGTTCTTGCCAAGAACCCATCGGCGATCATCTTTTGTGATATTCTTCAGACAAGTCGTCTGGATAGGACAAGAGAGCACCGTTCATGATGTTAAATGTGCAACTCACTGAAAATTTTCAGTGTGTAGCTCACTCATACATGTACTCAGAGGCGAGTTGAAGGGTACTGTTGAGTTATCACTGCTGACTCAGTATATGTTCTGGAATACTCTGGTCCCCAATTCAGCACGTTTCTGCATCGTTCAGGAGCCTTTTTTAGTCAACAGCCGACTAGAGATCAAGGGGCTCTTGGCAAGAGTCCCTTGCTCTCTGTCAACACCTTCAATCATATCTTGCCTCATCTGTAATGTTGGAAGAATAGATAGCAGTGAAAGATGGTGTGCACCACATCATCGTCTTCTACATGTAGCTTTTGACAAGTGGCTGGACAAATGATTAAGAGCGAGCTGAAACAAGAAGAGGATGAAAACATCCCAAACTCAATACATGTTTATTTACTTCATCGGCAATTCACGCACTACACGCGGCGGGAGACACATCAGAGCTGTCACCTCCCACCGTGTTGAGCTTGATATGAACGCCAGAATGGGAAATCGGACCGAGAACAGCTTTGTTCGCCTCAGCATCGAATCCAGGGATGTACCCCACAACACTCCAATCCGATACATCAGTATCTCTACCAGCGCAAAGTAGCAGTCGGTGGTGAGTCTTGACCACCTTGATCGAAGCCCTCGCAAGAGAAGGCGCAACCGCCGTCAGTAGTTTCTCAGTTGCATACTGTTTCGTCGGCTCCGCCACGCTCTCCTTGACGAACTGTCGAGTTGCAGCAACTACTTCAGATGCCGTTGCTTTCTCCCGTATTAACTTTTTCCCCGTCGCGAAGAAGTTCTTCACTGCCGCTCGCTTTCTACCAGTCTTTCTTACTTCAAGATCTGAAGTGGACACCGATTTCACCAATGTATTCGCCATGGAATTTTTCAGCAGCTTCGAGACGATCCCAACACATCGTGTTCCGTCTGAAAAAGAAATTTTCACCAATTCAAACTGGTTTTCCCGATTTTTATCCTCGTCCAAGATGAAATCGAACCCCTCACCAACCAACAAGGCTACCGCATTGACATAGTCTTCCGGAGTGGTTCTTTTGGCGTGTAGAGCAGAAACAATGTGAGCCAAATGAGCTGGATACTCCTGATTCGAGTAACAAGACGCGTGGATAATGGCATGAGCGATGGGATACAACGACAAGTTCATCTCCGTCGGGATTGTGTTGAAGTTTCTCGCTCTAGTCAATTGCGACGGATGCATGTTGGTAATGATCTTGTAGATGGAAGCGAAGCATACGTCCACCATTCCACCAACTTGAATCGGTTTAAACGACTTGATGTCGTAAGCTGTTCCCAGACACACGTCACCTCCAAGTTTGCAGCGATGAGTTTCGTAAAATGCCTCCTCGTTCATGCCGGACAGGACAAAGGCATTGAGAAACCCAGCTTCGCTGTCTTTCTTCTCGTCAGAAGCAACTTTTTGGCGTATCTTCAGTAGATTCCAACATCTCTTCTTCCCTTTCTGGTCTTCCGAGGACGAGTTCAATCGTTTGAGGATATCGCGAGAAATGGTTGTTCGATTCCAAGATAGTGGGTGGAAGTCTTCCACGCAGTCTGAGGCTTTTGGAACTGTTGCATTGGGCACTGGAACACCGGAATGCTTCACCAACACAGTATTGTGAACTTGGTGGTAGAGATCAGCAAAAGCTTGTCGAAGATCCTCGTTGTCTCCTCCCTTTAATTCCGGACTTTTATTGTTGTACTTGGTGTAAAGATCGGTATACTCTTGGTAAAGAGCTTTACGGTCGTCCAGTACGTGCTGGTACCGCATAGGCAGTCTCAGGAAAGCATGTTCACGTTCATACAGTCTGAAAAATGCCGCTCGAAGGGCCAATTCTTCTTCAATTTCAGGTTCTTCAATTCTGGTAGCCTTGACTTCCTTGTCATCTTGCTTAGCGCTAGACTTTTCAGCCACGTTACTGTCTTTCCCTTGCTGGTTTCCAGTCTTCTTGACCTTCTTTTTATCCGGGAGAAACGTAGCGTCCTTAAAAAACGCCCCAGCAGCGTAATAGCAATCGTAAAGTCGACCTCCTTTCCTTCCAGTGCTCGCAATTTGTTGGAGAACCTTTAAGCAGTTGATAGGTAGAACTTGAGACGCGCTGGGCATGTAAACTTCTGCCCCACACAACAGCCGCATGCAGAAGTAATAGCCCATCGAGAGCGATGCCGTTTCCGCTTCATGGATGATCACACTCTTAGTGTTGCGCTTAATTAATTCGTTCAACAGTCTGGTAATCGGCTGTTCACAGATTGAGATGCTCGTAAAGCGATTGACGATGCGTTTGACCTCCTTCCCTGAGCTTTTGATACGACTCAACGCTCGAGACAGCACGTTTGTTCCTTCTTCTCCTTCTTTCTCGGCCTCAAGCCGCTGATGTCTTTTCCAAAACCGAGGAAACAAATGTTCTTCTCCATTCGATGGACGCTGCTCTTCGTTGAAAACCTCGCGTTTACTCCACTGACTTTCGCCAAGGCCCCATACTAAACGCAACGACGACGCAAGCATAAACTCTTGCCACGTCCACAAGCGACTGAGCCAACCATACAAGCCATCGGTGCATTCACAGACCAAATCATGCAGCATCACTTCAGCGAGTGCAGCTGATACGTTTGGAGTTTCTTGCTTTCGAAACGCGTCGATGCGTGTGAATAGATGACTGCAGACTTTGTACGGCAGGAAAGCTACCACACGTGCGTTACGGTAAATGTTAGGAATATCTCTACACAAAGCCGTGGTAGTCACTGTGTCTTGAACGAGCGAAAACTGGTCCATCCAGATCCAATTGTCTTTGGAAAGCTCTGTAAGTGTCTCAAGAACTGCTTTCCCGTCCCATTCAACACCCAACTCCAACTCGAAAGGTTCTCCGATTTCACGAAGCACTTCGAAGTGTTGTTTCTCCTGGGTTTCATGCCACGCGTACGTGATCGCGATGACCTTCTTGTATGGTACCTGTTCGGAGGAGTAGCGCACACGATAACTGTTCAGGTTCTCATTGTAATCAAGTTTGAAAACTTTGTCGTCAACATTCGTCATGTTGTCAGGGTTTTCGCGAGCGTACAGCTCATACTTAGCCTTGTAATAGCGCAAGCGGAATCGATCTGCGGATGTCACTGCTGGTTGCATGAGGACCCGCTTGATGGCCTTTAGTTCGGGCAGGATGGTGGGGTTCAGAAATTGACTAAACTCCTTCAGCTCAATAATGTTCTTGCCAGGTCGCAATTTATCGAGAATGCTGCCTGCTTTTGACAGGAGGTTCGGTGAAGCCGGGTTGATCGTTGTAAGCTGTGCAGGTAAGAGCTCCATCCAGTCGAACAGTTTTACCTTGTCAATTTCATCACGAGTTAGTGACGGATCCAGAGCGGACGTCGATGTATCATCGCCCTTCTCTTCGCTCCATTCACATGGGCTCATCGTCGGAAAGTAGTTGCTGGGATTGGATGATATCAACTCGTGAGTGCAAATAGAGGAATGATCTCAGTTCCGCCGGCAGCCGATTCTTCTGCGGACGTTAGGGCAGTATTGAAATGCAAAGTATCTTCCAATTCTTCTGCAGAATATCCTTGGCGCGATGGCGGCGTGATCCCAAAATTATTTACCCAATGACACAAGGATTTCTTGAAGCGAACGACTCGTTCGGAACGAGGGGTGGTTCCTATTTCGTTGAGCTAGAATTTTGAACGACAGGCGCAAATGTTTGACGTCACAAAACTCGGATAGCTCTGGATAAACCTACTGGATGGCGTCCAGTGGACGTACATCCTCTTGCAATATAAAATGTGGCAACGATCCAGAGCCCAAGGTTTAGCTCAAACGTAACGAACAGGTTGTTACTCGAATTTGCTGGCGTTGTGTCACACACTTTGACCTCATTCGACCCTTGTTGGTCCTTCTGCCTGTATCCGTTGTACCCATCGATGTTCAGCACCTGAGCCAACCTCTTGTGGTCCCGATTCTAACTCGCTAACCCACATTTTGCTGCAACTTAGCTGACGCATCTCGTTAAATGAGCCATTACACTGTCAAATGTGAGCTGCAACTTGTAGCCATAGTTACACCGATCCGCCTGCCTTTTAGTTTGCCACACGAACTCGATCCAACTTCTGAACGTCGATAGGTACACATGAACAGAAGGGTCAAATTGACCCTTCTGTTTTTACGTTTGAGCGACTCAATTTAGTCAGTGAATACGTTCATACAGGATACTTCCAAGCGGCGTCCGCCACGATTTCGCATTCTCTAACACTCAACACTGTAGTTTATTGCGCGGAATCGTGTGCGCTTTTAGGCGGGTTTGCGACTTGTGCGCTGCTCTACAATGGTATACGGAAATCCAATCCCTACGCGAGCACTGTTCTGCAGATAGTCTAGCGAATCCCAGCCTCTTCAATGTGAGGCTTTCAGCAAGAAGATCGTACTCTCTAATGTGTCCTATATAGCCTGGAGTTCAGACTTCGAGCAAGTAACTTCGTCAGCTTCAAATTGCGGGCTACATGAATACTGTTGGTCTTGTGAGTCTAGATGTCTGCAGAAATTCTAGCTGAACTTTGTAACTGGAGGGCAGATCGGAATTGACAGTGTGACGTAGGCACCAGTCCCATTTAATGAGATGCATCATTGTATACCTCTTGTACATTTTTCTAGCGTAGAAGACAATGATGTGGTGCTCAATGAAATCTAGAAAGATATACCTTGCTGGTCGACTGAGCTCACCGCAGCTAGATCCCCGCAGTTCAAACTGAAGTCGAGACGCACAAGACGAATGGTATATCCCGCAATTATCAGATAGTTGAAGCTGACGAAGTTACTTGCTCGAAGCCTGAACGTTGACACGGATCTGTTTTCATCCGACATATTGAGTACGATATAAACGCATTGGAGACGACAATTTTCTTGCTGAGATTCATTAGATAAGATAAGATTATACCTCACTGATCAGCGGTTGTGTAGGGAGCGGGTTTACGTATGTTGGCAAAGTCTTTGTAGAATAACTCGCGAGGTGCAAACTGGTAAGTAGCGCAAGGTTTGTTTCGAGGTTATCCAAATATGACATAGATTGAAGCAAGTTGGCGCACTGGACAAAAATTCTACCCTTGAAAGGTAATTGTGGAATGACCTCAAATCGATCGGCACGGAACCGCTGTGACGTCCATAACATACTTCAAGAATTTAATGTACATATTAGGCCTGTTGGAAAGGTTGGTATCCGTCTACACGTAACAAACTACAGTTGATTTTAATGTTAAAAACTAAGAGTACAGATGATAACTTGTTACATGCTTTACCTATCACGTCTAAGGAAACGAGGTTAGATTTGTATCCTTCAACGGCATCCTGGAGCGACACTTAAAGCACTTCAGAGTTTCGTCGTATTTTCTGCGTCATTGGACTTTACACAAATTTTAATGACTTGTGAAGAGCTCCCGTAACCAATTCGTCAGACAGTGAAGTAATTGATGCTGATTGGCTAAAAGAAAGCACTTCGGGAGGAGACACTTGGTGCGGCACTACAAACATAATGTCGCCACAATACGCCTAGGATCAACGGTACAAACAGCAAAGTGAAAGTCGTGATCTTTTGGTTGAGTGTGAACACTAACTGTTTACCCCTTTTTGGCTCGCTTTCTGTCGTGAAAAGGAACAGATTGAGCCTGTGGGTTAGCATCATGCAATCCTTGGCGGATTCGACTCAAGGTGGTAACAGCTCGCTCCGGTCGCTACTTGTGCGGATGGCTGGATGGCTTCAGTAGAACGTTTGACATTCCGAGTTTGTATAGGGAATCAGCCTCCTCTTGCGTCTTTGGGCGCTGCATCTTGGTGCCTGTGCTGGTCCCGATGGCAGTCGTTACATGCCTTACCAGCGCGGACCACTCGGAAAACATCTTGCGGCTACTAGAAACAAAGTCTGAGCTGTGCAAACTTCGAAACGGAGGAAAGCCCGACGCTTGATTACCCAGCCACCACAACCGCCATACTCCTAGCGCATCAAGTAGGAGAAACTCGAAGCCTTCAGGCATTCTATGGAATCGACCATCGAAAGACCAGTGATAAGCAATATTGCCTGAAAGATGAGGTGGAGTGTCTTGACTATTTGTATTGGGCGAACGCAGTAACCCTGCCTCTTCCAACAATGCATGTATCGTCACTCCCAATGATTCCCGTGTAATACGCTGATCCATGCACCGCTCCTCCAGTACCTTTGAGACTCCATCTAGCAGTACTTCTGGTAGCTGCTGCAATGCAGCACGAGTTTCAATATGATGCTGAAAGAGCTCCACATGAGGAGGAATCCCGGTCGCTCGCGTCCATGAGTTCTCACTTGTGCTTAGCATACCCTGAAGTTTTACCATAACGTCCGGACAGCGGAAAATGTAAGAAGACAGAAGTGGATGCTTTTGCGAGACATTTCTGCGTAAATACTCAGCATGTTGTGCAAAGGAAGCCAGACAGAGATGCAATACTGGAACGATATGTGCGTCACCAACCATAGAAGGAAACATTTGAGCGGCACAATCCAAAATGAAATCATCCCTGTTATCAGCAAAGTGAGGTGGCAATGTAGCAAACTTCGAATTGTTCTGTGGCAGTCCAGCCACAACACGACCCAAATATTGATCCCCTGCAGCTTCATAACGGAAATGACGGTCCTGAACACCACCCAAAGACCATCTGCACCTCAATCACACACTCACAAACGATGGACCACCAGTACTTCCGCTGCTAGCGAAAGTTGCGACGCCTTTTCGAATCGAATGTGTCCCGTATATTTTCTGCCCAGTGATGTCCTCCAACATTTTACCAATTACCTTGCCAAAACGTGACTTCTGGTTAGAGCCCGGGAAAAGCTTTCCAGGAGGTAGTAATGGGTTTGACGCAAAGTATACTCCAAGACCAAGCACCCAGCAGCAAGATGGATGCTCGGTGTTGGCGTTAATGTGGCGGGGGTCCTTGGGCCCACTTCCTTCTTGATTCGTCTTTGTCTTATGCAGCACGCATCCAACACTATCATCAGCGCAATGTAGATGTGAAATGTGAAGAATTTCCACCGAAACTGACCGGCACATCAAGTTCCACTGGGACAAAAGAAAGAGATGAGCAAACCCATTGTCCTGGAGGGCAAGCGTTCGTTCTGCAAGTTGCATGTACACTGAAAACGTCAATGGCTCCTCGCCTGGCCTACGTTCACGTCCCGCTTGATCATTTTCAGCCTCCACTCTCTTTAACCCTGTGAAAGTCGTCTTGAGATCATTGTTATACTCAGCCGGAAGGTCAATTAGCTTCTGCCTGTATAAATCTTTGACAGCGCTCCGATACCCACTACGTGTTGAGACCTTAATGGTACCAGCGTTCATCTTATCCATCAGAAACTCCTCGAAATGGGATGGCAAAAAGGTGAACAGATCCAGGCTACCGTCCTCCTCGAAAAAATTATCTGGGGGGTCTTGCGTTACGCGAATCCATTGCGAGAGACCCTTGATAAAACTTTTGAATGCTTTCTTCGTGTTGGGAGCTGTACAAGCGTTTCGCACTTGGTCGATGCTGAGATTGCCTGGCACTGGTGTAGCGAAGACTATCGTAGACTGCTGATGACCCTGCAATTGTCCACCAAGCGAATGAGCGCCTTTGTTGGTCATATTGCGGCGGCGGCAGAGCGAGGGAGGATAATTAGTTTTGTTTATTCCAGGGGTGTGAATTCGAGCCAATAAAAACAATGAAAAGGTTGTAACCAGTGCGTACTACAGATTCCTCAACACCATCGTTGATGAAACCCGCCTGTCTCGTGTGTGGACACTGGCTGTCGACAAAACCTCATTGATGGAACGTGTAAGGTATTCCGGTTACACTGGCATACAATTTTCTATTGTGGTGTTACTATTGTTGGAGAATGCTCCATTTGGATAATTCTCCACCGCAAAGCAACAGCCTGTGGTGAGACTTCACCACCTTGACAGCACATGCTTCCATCGAATGTCGGACGGGTGTCGCCAATGTCTTGATCAGAAACTTCCCAAATGTCGAGTCTGTCTGACACGAAACTTGTTCAACTAAGAAATCTTTCATCAAACTCGAGACGACTCCAACACAGCGCGTTCCATCCAAAAACTTGATTTTCGCCAGTTGAAACTTGTTCTTCTGCAATCGTGGGGTGTCTCCATGGTTGTTCGAGAGGAAGTTGAAGCCCTCACCGAGAATCATCGTGACCGCATCAACGTAGTCTTGAGTGGTCCGGGAACCAAGCAGAGCCGAGAGAGTGTTCGCTAAATGAGCTGGATACGCTTCAATCTTGAAACTTGCAGCATTAATAATGGCGTGTGCAAGGGGGAAAAGCGTTGACCTCATACTAGTCGGGATAGTATTGAAGTTTTTCACACGGGCCAACTGGGACGGATGCAAGTTCCAAACGATCTTATAGATCGAATTGATCCAAGCGTCGTGGATGCGGCCAACTTTAATGCGGTCAATCGACATAATGTTGTATGCCGTTCCACAGAAAGTTCCGTCTTCTCTCGTTTCCCAAAATGCCTCTTCCTGCATTCCAGACAGGACACATGCGTTAAGAAATCCACCTCGAATATCCTTGTTCAGGAGGTACGTCAACACTGTGTGATCCGCTTCGTACTGATCACCCAACGACTCCAACTTGGCGAGATTGCGTCGCGATTGAGTGTTCCTTTCCCAAGCAATCGGGTAATACTCACCATTACTGTCATTGCAATAGACATTTGGCACAGGAGCCCCAGTGTACTTGACCAGAGTAGTGCCTTTGACTTTGTGGTAGAGGTCAACAAAGGCGTGTTGAAGTGCTGATATGTCTTTACCCGTTAAATCTGGATGTCGGTAGTAACTTTCGGTGTAAAGCTTGGTATACGCCTGTAGGAGCCTATCCGGGTCGTAAAGCACATTTCGGACATTATCAGGTAGCTGCAACCGGGCATGTTCACACTCATAGAGACGAACGTACGCCTGTCGGAGATTCGTCTCATCTTCTAAGTCATCATACTTCTCTTGTTTGCTTTGGTCATCAATCGTTTTCTTCTTCGGAAGGAAGGAAACTCGGGTGGTCAATAAAGGCCGCTGCGGCGTAGTAGCAGTCATACACTCGACCTCCTCTCCTTCCGGTGTTGGCAATTTGCTGGAGAACTTTCAAACAGTTGATGGGAGAAGTTTGAGACGCCCGTGGCATGTAAATCTCAGCTCCACACAGCAAACGCATACATAAATAATACCCCATCGAGAGCGATGCAGCGTCACCTTTAGCGATAACCACACTCTCGGTGTTGCGCTGGGTTAATTCTTTAAGCAGTTTGACCAGCGGTTGCTCGAAAACGAATAGGTCGGTAAGCGAGTGATTGATGATCGTCTGAATTTTTCTCACCTTTTTCTTAGCTTTTGCTAAGAGGTGAGATATTAAAGACTCTTCTTCTTCTTCCGGTTCTTCTTTTGGTGCCACTTGTTCGTTGAAAAGCTCGCGTCTCGACCACTTACTTTCACCAAGGCCCCAAACAAACTGCAACGATGTCGCAAGCATCAACTCCTGTCACGTCCATAGGCGACTCAGCCATCCGTAAATCCCATCGGTGCACTCGCAGGCCAAATCGTGGAGTAAAATTGAAGAAAGCGCATCGGATACATTGGGTTCGTCTACCCGAAAATTATCGATGGTTTCGAGAAGTGTGTTACAGACTTTGTACGGCAAAAAAGCCACTACACGAACGCTCCGATAGATTGTTGGGATACTGTACGACAGCGTCTCGGTGAGGTCATCCTCCTGCATCAGTGAAAATTGGTCCATCCAGATCCAATACGTTTTGGAAAGCTCCGCAAGCGTGTCTAGAACTGCTTCCACATCCCATTCCACACCCAACTCCATAGGTTTTCCACATTTGCCAGCCACTGGAACCTCTTTCTTCTCCTCCGTTTCGTGCCACGCATATGTGATCGCGATTATTTCGTTGTACTGGATGGAGTCGGAAGCGTAGAACGCACGGTAAGGGCACTTGGGATCGCCTTTATCGTTGCAAACAAGTTTGAAAAGATGAACCTTTTCAGGAGAGAACATCGAAATCTGAGGACGTTGAGCCTCGGTTTTGTTGCGGTGCAATGTTCTTTATCCTTCGAAGTCATCGCTGGCTGCATTGCAACCTGCATCATCTGCATCAACACCGGTTTGATCGCCGGGTTCACAAGTTGGATCACCTCATTGGCCCTTACGTCGTCATTGTCACGCAATTCAAAATACCTTCCCAAGGACTCACCGACGCGAGACAGCAGACTCGTCGATTCTGTGGTGGTAGTTTTCCGCATAGCAGGTAATAGCGGTGGCCAGTCGAATAACCCAACAGTCCCACTTTCTTCTGAAGACGGTTCTAACTCATTCAAGTTCTCATCTGCGACTGCGAACATGCGTTCCTCTGGTGACGGCGTCTCCATGGTGGCTTGAACTGTTGGAGGAAAAATGAGGAATGACTTGGATTCGACCGGTGAGGAGTTGCAGGTTCTTGCCAAGAACCCATCGGCGATCATCTTTTGTGATATTCTTCAGACAAGTCGTCTGGATAGGACAAGAGAGCACCGTTCATGATGTTAAATGTGCAACTCACTGAAAATTTTCAGTGTGTAGCTCACTCATACATGTACTCAGAGGCGAGTTGAAGGGTACTGTTGAGTTATCACTGCTGACTCAGTATATGTTCTGGAATACTCTGGTCCCCAATTCAGCACGTTTCTGCATCGTTCAGGAGCCTTTTTTAGTCAACAGCCGACTAGAGATCAAGGGGCTCTTGGCAAGAGTCCCTTGCTCTCTGTCAACACCTTCAATCATATCTTGCCTCATCTGTAATGTTGGAAGAATAGATAGCAGTGAAAGATGGTGTGCACCACATCATCGTCTTCTACATGTAGCTTTTGACAAGTGGCTGGACAAATGATTAAGAGCGAGCTGAAACAAGAAGAGGATGAAAACATCCCAAACTCAATACATATTTATTTACTTCATCGGCAATTCACGCACTACACGCGGCGGGAGACACATCAGAGCTGTCATCTCCCACCGTGTTGAGCTTGATTTGAACGCCAGAATGGGAAATCGGACCGAGAACAGCTTTGTTCGCTTCAGCATCGAATCCAGGGATGTACCCCACAACACTCCAATCCGATACATCAGTATCTCCACCAGCGCAAAGTAGCAGTCGGTGGTGAGACTTGACCACCTTGATCGAAGCCCTCGCAAGAGAAGATGCAACCGCCGTCAGTAGTTTCTCAGTTGCATACTGTTTCGTCGGCTCCACCACGCTCTCCTTGACGAACTGTCGAGTTGCAGCAACTACTTCAGATGCCGTTGCTTTCTCCCGTATTAACTTTTTCCCCGTCGCGAAGAAGTTCTTCACTGCCGCTCGCTTTCTACCAGTCTTTCTTACTTCAGGATCTGAAGTGGACACCGATTTCACCAATGTATTCGCCATGGGATTTTTCAGAATCTTCGAGACGATCCCAACACAGCGCGTTCCGTCTGAAAAAGAAATTTTCACCAATTCAAACTGGTTTTCCCGATTCTTATCCTCGTCCAAGATGAAATCGAACCCCTCACCAACCAACAAGGCTACCGCATTGACATAGTCTTCCGCAGTGATTCTTTTGGCGTGTAGAGCAGAAACAATGTGAGCCAAATGGGCTGGATACTCCTGATTCGAGTAACAAGACGCGTGGATAATGGCATGAGCGATGGGATACAACGACAAGTTCATCTCCGTCGGGATTGTGTTGAAGTTTCTCGCTCTAGTCAATTGCGACGGATGCATGTTGGTAATGATCTTGTAGATGGAAGCGAAGCATACGTCCACCATTCCACCAACTTGAATCGGTTTAAACGACTTGATGTCGTAAGCTGTTCCCAGACACACGTCACCTCCAATTTCGCAATGTTTAGATTCGTAAAATGCCTCTTCATTCATGCCGGACAGGACAAAGGCATTGAGAAACCCGGCTTCGCTGTCTTTCTTCTCGTCAGAAGCAACTTTTTGGCGTATCTTCAGTAGATTCCAACATCTCTTCTTCCCTTTCTGGTCTTCCGAGGACGAGTTCAATCGTTTGAGGATATCGCGAGAAATGGTTGTTCGATTCCAAGATAGTGGGTGGAAGTCTTCCACGCAGTCTGAGGCTTTTGGAACTGTTGCATTGGGCACTGGAACACCGGAATGCTTCACCAACACAGTATTGTGAACTTGGTGGTAGAGATCAGCAAAAGCTTGTCGAAGATCCTCGTTGTCTCCTCCCTTTAATTCCGGACTTTTATTGTTGTACTTGGTGTAAAGATCGGTATACTCTTGGTAAAGAGCTTTACGGTCGTCCAGTACGTGCTGGTACCGCATAGGCAGTCTCAGGAAAGCATGTTCACGTTCATACAGTCTGAAAAATGCCGCTCGAAGGGCCAATTCTTCTTCAATTTCAGGTTCTTCAATTCTGGTAGCCTTGACTTCCTTGTCATCTTGCTTAGCGCTAGACTTTTCAGCCACGTTACTGTCTTTCCCTTGCTGGTTTCCAGTCTTCTTGACCTTCTTTTTATCCGGGAGAAACGTAGCGTCCTTAAAAAACGCCCCAGCAGCGTAATAGCAATCGTAAAGGCGACCTCCTTTCCTTCCAGTGCTCGCAATTTGTTGGAGAACCTTCAAGCAGTTGATAGGTAGAACTTGAGACGCGCTGGGCATGTAAACTTCTGCCCCACACAACAGCCGCATGCAGAAGTAATAGCCCATCGAGAGCGATGCCGTTTCCGCTTCATGGATGATCACACTCTTAGTGTTGCGCTTAATTAATTCGTTCAACAGTCTGGTAATCGGCTGTTCACAGATTGAAATGCTCGTAAAGTGATTGACGATGCGTTTGACCTCCTTCCCTGAGCTTTTGATAAGACTCAACGCTCGAGACAGCACGTTTGTTCCTTCTTCTCCTTCTTTCTCGGCCTCAAGCCGCTGATGTCTTTTCCAAAACCGAGGAAACAAATGTTCTTCTCCATTCGATGGACGCTGCTCTTCGTTGAAAACCTCGCGTTTACTCCACTGACTTTCGCCAAGGCCCCATACTAAACGCAACGACGACGCAAGCATAAACTCTTGCCACGTCCACAAGCGACTGAGCCAACCATACAAGCCATCGGTGCATTCACAGACCAAATCATGCAGCATCACTTCAGCGAGTGCAGCTGATACGTTTGGAGTTTCTTGCTTTCGAAACGCGTCGATGCGTGTGAATAGATGACTGCAGACTTTGTACGGCAGGAAAGCTACCACACGTGCGTTACGGTAAATGTTAGGAATATCTCTACACAAAGCCGTGGTAGTCACTGTGTCTTGAACGAGCGAAAACTGGTCCATCCAGATCCAATTGTCTTTGGAAAGCTCTGCTAGCGTCTTGAGAACTTCTTTCACGTCCCATTCAACACCCAACTCCAACTCGAAAGGTTCTCCGACTTCACGAAGCACTTCGAAGTGTTGTTTCTCCTGGGTTTCATGCCACGCGTACGTGATCGCGATGACCTTCTTGTATGGTACCTGTTCGGAGGCGTAGCGCACACGATAACTGTTCAAGTTCTCATTGTAATCAAGTTTGAAAACTTTGTCGTCAACATTCGTCATGTTGTCAGGGTTTTCGCGAGCGTACAGCTCATACTTAGCCTTGTAATAGCGCAAGCGGAATCGATCTGCGGATGTCACTGCTGGTTGCATGAGGACCCGCTTGATGGCCTTTAGTTCGGGCAGGATGGTGGGGTTCAGAAATTGACTAAACTCCTTCAGCTCAATAATGTTCTTGCCAGGTCGCAATTTATCGAGAATGCTGCCTGCTTTTGACAGGAGGTTCGGTGAAGCCGGGTTGATCGTTGTAAGCTGTGCAGGTAAGAGCTCCATCCAGTCGAACAGTTTTACCTTGTCAATTTCATCACGAGTTAGTGACGGATCCAGAGCGGACGTCGATGTATCATCGCCCTTCTCTTCGCTCCATTCACATCGGCTCATCGTCGGAAAGTAGTTGCTGGGATTGGATGATATCAACTCGTGAGTGCAAATAGAGGAATGATCTCAGTTCCGCCGGCAGCCGATTCTTCTGCGGACGTTAGGGCAGTATTTAAATGCAAAGTATCTTCCAATTCTTCTGCAGAATATTCTTGGCGCGATGGTGGCGTGATCCCAAAATTATTTACCCAACGACACAAGGATTTCTTGAAGCGAACGACTCGTTCGGAACGAGGGGGCGGTTGCACTGAGGCCTGCAGCGTTGGTCATCGCTACATTGGTCACCAATTTGGTGGGCTTTGATCCGTTCTGGAAAGTTTGCGACGAATGATTCTTAAAAAGTTGTTGCTCGAATTCGCTTTGCCGTTACTGAATTGTTCCGTCAAAAGTTCTGTAACTCAACCGGAACACCGATCGACACAAAAGTTTTTTTGATATCTATATCGTACACGACAAGCTGTAGGTTGATTAGGTGTCTCGCTCGAGACGCTACTCGAAATGCTAAACTTGCTTCATCTAACTGTGCTGAATTAGTTAGTTCACTGCCCAAATATGCCTCTAGTTGAAGCAGAAGGTCATTTTCTCTGCCTGCATCATCGAATGCAGCTGTCTTGGGGAGGAGACGGAATCCACAGGACTCCTCGGCAACCATTTTTTTTTTTTACCAAATCAATAGAAAAGATGATGAGCACCACATCATCCTCTTAAAGGACAATATTTTCTCTCACAAAAAATAACCCAAATTGAACGGGATACGTATATACATGCTTAGACAAGCGTTTATACAGTATGCACTTCCAGAAAGCTCAACACATTCTGCTGACTAGTTATTCACGCGCTGGATGCCGCAGGCGACCGAACCTCTTCTTCCATCGTGTTGAGCTTGATTTGAACGCCAGAATGGGAAATCGGACCGAGAACAGCTTTGTTCGCCTCAGCATCGAATCCAGGGATGTACCCCACAACACTCCAATCCGATACATCAGTATCTCCACCAGTACAAAGCAGCAGTCGGTGGTGAGACTTGACCACCTTGATCGAAGCTCTCGAAAGAGAAGATGCGAATGCCGCCGCAGTCAGCTCCGTAGCCGCGTATTCTTTAGACTTGTTGACCACGGCTCCCAACAAGTCCTTCTCGTTCTCCTTCACAAAGGCCTCAGTCTGAGTAACCACTTTGGCCGCTGTCGCGCTCGCCCCCGCGATACCCTCGTTCAGTGCTGACTGAGTCTGAGAAACAGCTTTGGATGCAGTCGTACCTACTTCCACCACACTCTTCTTAACGAACATTCGAGTTGCAGCAACTACTTCAGATGCCGATGTGCCCTGCACGCTCTTATTTATGAACATTCGGGTTGCACCAGTAGCTTCGGATACCGTCGTGCCTTCCACGGATCCTTTACCCGTTTCATATTTGTTCTTGGTTTCTTCAGAGTCGGGCGTAGAAGACAGTTTCATCAAAATGCTCGGAATGGACTTTTTGGGCAGCTTCGAGACGATCCCAACACAGCGCGTTCCGTCTGAAAAATAAATTTTCACCAATTCAAACTGGTTTTCCCGAGTTTTATCCTCGTCCAAGATGAAATCGAACCCCTCACCAACCAACAAGGCTACCGCATTGACATAGTCTTCCGCAGTGATTTTTTTCGCACGAAGACCCGATACCACTTGAGCCAAATGAGCTGGATGCTCCTCACTCGAGTAAGAAGTTGCATGGATGATTGCATGGGCGATGGGGTACAACGACAGGTTCATCTCCGTCGGGATCGTGTTGAAGTTTCTCGCTCTAGTCAATTGCGACGGATGCATGTTGGCAACGATCTTGTAGATGGAAGCGAAGGAAAGGTCAAACGTTCCCCCAACTTTGATGGTTTTATACGATTGGATGTCGTAAGCCGTTCCGTATAACACTTCACCTCGACTTTCGCAGCGCTGAGTTTCGTAAAATGCCTCCTCGTTCATGCCGGACAGGACAAAAGCATTCAGTAAGCCATCCTTGCTGTCTTTCTTTTCTTCAGAAACTGCTTTCAAGCGCTTCGTCACTTGACTCACAATGCCCTTGTTGTTGTCCTGCTCCTTCGTTTTCGAATCCATCTTCACGAGATTCTTACGGGAAGTTGCCTTCTTGTTCCAAGCCAAAGGGTGAAAAGTGTCCATCGAGTTTTCACTTTTAGGGCCTGAGGAGCTGGGCACAGGAACACCGCAGTGCTTGACCATAGGGATGTTGTGAACTGTGTGGTAAAGGTCAGTAAGCGCTTTTTGAAGGTCTCGGATGTCTTCTTTGTTTATCTTGTTGGACTCCTTGGTGTAACGCCCGGTAAACCCTAGCAAAAGAGCGTCATACTCTTGTTGAAGCGCCGTCGAGTTGTCCTGTATGTTGCGATACTTCTCCAGCACTCTCCGATGAGACTGCTTGGATTGCTCACACTCGTAGAGCTCAAAATATGCTGCTCGAAGGGCCAGCTCTTCTTTAATTTCAAGCAAGGCTTTCACCTTGTGTGCCATCGTGAACCCATTTTCAGCCGCATTGTTGTCTCCCTCGTCCAAATTGTTAATGCTCCTAAAGTTCTTTTTGTCCGGGAGAAACGTAGCGTCCTCCAAAAACGCCCCAGCAGCGTAATAGCAATCATACATGGATCCACCTTTCCTCCCTGTACTCGCAATTTGCTGGAGAACTTTCAAGCAGTTGATAGATGCAGTTTGTGACGCACTGGGCATGTAAACTTCTGCGCCACACAACAACCGCATGCAGAAGTAATACCCCATCGAGAGCGATGCCGTTTCCGATTCGGGGATGATCACACTCTCCGTGTTGCGCTTGGTTAGCTCGCTCAACAGTCTGGTAATCGGCTGTTCAAAGACTGAAACGTTCGTGATGGAGTGTTTGACGACGTGCTTGACACTCTTCCCGGCATCGCCAATAATACCCAGTGCTCGTGATACCACGCCGCTGCGTTCTTCTTGAGGCTTAAGATCTTCCTTGAAAATCTCACGTTTCGTCCACTGACTTTCGCCAAGGCCCCATACTAAACGCAGCGACGACGCGAGCATGAATTCTTGCCATGTCCACAGGCGACTAAGCCAACCATACAGCCCGTCAGTGCATTCACAGACCAAATCATGGAGCATCACCTCAGCGAGTGCAGCTGATACGTTTGGAGTTTCTTGCTTTCGAAACGCGTCGATGCGATTGAGTAGTGACCTGCAGATTTTGTATGGCAGAAAAGCCACCACACGAGAGTTGCGGTAAATTGTTGGAATGTCGCTACACAAAGCCTTGGTGGTCACTTTATCTTGAACGAGCGAAAACTGGTCCATCCAGATCCAAGTATCCTTGTCTTTGGAAAGCTCTGCTAGCGTCTTGAGAACTTCTTTCACGTCCCATTCCACACCCAACTGGATGGGTTTTTCTTCTTTTCTGCCGTACACGTGGAAGGATCTTTTCTTCTCCGTCTCATGCCACGCATAGGTGATTGCAATGACGTTCTTGAATGGGATGCGCTCGGAGGCATAACGTACACGATAATTCTTCGAGCTCTCATCAAAATCGAGTTTGAAAACGTTGTCTTCAACATTCGCCTTGCAGTCATCGTTGTCGAGAGCAACCTGTTGCTTCTCATGGTCTTTCTTATATCTGCGTAGGCGTTCTTGGTCAGCAGGTGTCACGGCTGGTTGCTTGTAAACCCTAATGATGGTCCTCAGCTCGGATTGAATGATAGGGTTCAGGAATTGGCTAACCTCCTTAAGTTCAAGGGTGGTAGAGCCATCCAGCAAGCCATCTAGACGGTCACCAACACCAGCTAGGAAGCCCGCCTTGGGCGAATCGATCGGTTTCCGCTGTGCCTCTGAAAGCTCAATAGGCCACTCGAAGAATTCCACCGGTGGGTTTTTACCACAAGTCGATGGCTGATCCAGAGCTGGGGTGGGTTTCTTCTCTGACACTTCCAATTGCTCTCGCTTGGGCGTTATGTCGGCCGTAGAACCACCCAACTGGGGCGCCATGGACATCCCACGAGATTTCATTTCGCTCCACCCAAATCCCTTCATCGTGTACAGATAGTAGTTGGTTCGCCCAGAAGATGTCGACTCTCGAGTGCAAATTGTAGAATGAACTCAGTTTCACTAGCGCTGCGAATTCATCTCGAGAATGCCACGATCATCCTCTGCACAGCGATGACATGGTCAAGATCTTATTGACCCATCGATCAAGGAGAAAATGTGTTGGTCATGGTATAAGTTCAACAAAGATGGTTCCTATTTCGTTGAGCTAGAATTTTGAACGACAGGCGCAAATGTTAGACGTCACAAAACTCGGATAGCTCTGGATAAACCTACTGGATGGCGTCCAGTGGACGTACATCCTCTTGCAATATAAAATGTGGCAACGATCCAGAGCCCAAGGTTTAGCTCAAACGTAACGAACAGGTTGTTACTCGAATTTGCTGGCGTTGTGTCATACACTTTGACCTCATTCGACCCATGTTGGTCCTTCTGCCTGCATCCGTTGTACCCATCGATGTTCAGCACCTGAGCCAACCTCTTGTGGTCCCGATTCTAACTCGCTAACCCACATTTTGCTGCAACTTAGCTGACACATCTCGTTAAATGAGCAATTACACTGTCAAATGTGAGCTGCAACTTGTAGCCATAGTTACACCGATCCGCCTGCCTTTTAGTTTGCCACACGAACTCGATCCAACTTCTGAACGTCGATAGGTACACATAAACAGAAGGGTCAATTTGACCCTTCTGTTTTTACGTTTGAGAGACTCAATTTAGTCAGTGAATACGTTCATACAGGAATACAGGATACCAAGTGGTGTCCGCTACGATTTCGCATTACAGGATACTTCCAAGTGGTGTCCGCCACGATTTCGCATTCTCTAACACTCAACACTGTAGTTTATTGCGCGGAATCGTGTGCGCTTTCAGGCGGGTTTGCGACTTGTGCGCTGCTCTACAATGGCATACGGAAATCCAATCCCTACGCGAGCACTGTTCTGCAGATAGTCTAGCGAATCCCAGCCTCTTCAATGTGAGGCTTTCAGCAAGAAGATCGTACTCTCTAATGTGTCCTATATAGCCTGGAGTTCAGACTTCGAGCAAGTAACTTCGTCAGCTTCAAATTGCGGGCTACATGAATACTGTTGGTCTTGTGAGTCTAGATGTCTGCAGAAATTCTAGCTGAACTTTGTAACTGGAGGGCAGATCGGAATTGACAGTGTGACGTAGGCACCAGTCCCATTTAATGAGATGCATCATTGTATACCTCTTGTACATTTTTCTAGCGTAGAAGACAATGATGTGGTGCTCAATGAAATCTAGAAAGATATACCTTGCTGGTCGACTGAGCTCACCGCAGCTAGATCCCCGCAGTTCAAACTGAAGTCGAGACGCACAAGACGAATGGTATATCCCGCAATTATCAGATAGTTGAAGCTGACGAAGTTACTTGCTTGAAGCCTGAACGTTGACACGGATCTGTTTTCATCCGACATATTGAGTTTGATATAAACGCATTGGAGACGACAATTTTCTTGCTGAGATTCATTAGATAAGATAAGATTATACCTCACTGATCAGCGGTTGTGTAGGGAGCGGGTTTACGTATGTTGGCAAAGTCTTTGTAGAATAACTCGCGAGGTGCAAACTGGTAAGTAGCGCAAGGTTTGTTTCGAGGTTATCCAAATATGACATAGATTGAAGCAAGTTGGCGCACTGGACAAAAATTCTACCCTTGAAAGGTAATTGTGGAATGACCTCAAATCGATCGGCACGGAACCGCTGTGACGTCCATAACATACTTCAAGAATTTAATGTACATATTAGGCCTGTTGGAAAGGTTGGTATCCGTCTACACGTAACAAACTACAGTTGATTTTAATGTTAAAAACTAAGAGTACAGATGATAACTTGTTACATGCTTTACCTATCACGTCTAAGGAAACGAGGTTAGATTTGTATCCTTCAACGGCATCCTGGAGCGACACTTAAAGCACTTCAGAGTTTCGTCGTATTTTCTGCGTCATTGGACTTTACACAAATTTTAATGACTTGTGAAGAGCTCCCGTAACCAATTCGTCAGACAGTGAAGTAATTGATGCTGATTGGCTAAAAGAAAGCACTTCGGGAGGAGACACTTGGTGCGGCACTACAAACATAATGTCGCCACAATACGCCTAGGATCAACGGTACAAACAGCAAAGTGAAAGTCGTGATCTTTTGGTTGAGTGTGAACACTAACTGTTTACCCCTTTTTGGCTCGCTTTCTGTCGTGAAAAGGAACAGATTGAGCCTGTGGGTTAGCATCATGCAATCCTTGGCGGATTCGACTCAAGGTGGTAACAGCTCGCTCCGGTCGCTACTTGTGCGGATGGCTGGATGGCTTCAGTAGAACGTTTGACATTCCGAGTTTGTATAGGGAATCAGCCTCCTCTTGCGTCTTTGGGCGCTGCATCTTGGTGCCTGTGCTGGTCCCGATGGCAGTCGTTACATGCCTTACCAGCGCGGACCACTCGGAAAACATCTTGCGGCTACTAGAAACAAAGTCTGAGCTGTGCAAACTTCGAAACGGAGGAAAGCCCGACGCTTGATTACCCAGCCACCACAACCGCCATACTCCTAGCGCATCAAGTAGGAGAAACTCGAAGCCTTCAGGCATTCTATGGAATCGACCATCGAAAGACCAGTGATAAGCAATATTGCCTGAAAGATGAGGTGGAGTGTCTTGACTATTTGTATTGGGCGAACGCAGTAACCCTGCCTCTTCCAACAATGCATGTATCGTCACTCCCAATGATTCCCGTGTAATACGCTGATCCATGCACCGCTCCTCCAGTACCTTTGAGACTCCATCTAGCAGTACTTCTGGTAGCTGCTGCAATGCAGCACGAGTTTCAATATGATGCTGAAAGAGCTCCACATGAGGAGGAATCCCGGTCGCTCGCGTCCATGAGTTCTCACTTGTGCTTAGCATACCCTGAAGTTTTACCATAACGTCCGGACAGCGGAAAATGTAAGAAGACAGAAGTGGATGCTTTTGCGAGACATTTCTGCGTAAATACTCAGCATGTTGTGCAAAGGAAGCCAGACAGAGATGCAATACTGGAACGATATGTGCGTCACCAACCATAGAAGGAAACATTTGAGCGGCACAATCCAAAATGAAATCATCCCTGTTATCAGCAAAGTGAGGTGGCAATGTAGCAAACTTCGAATTGTTCTGTGGCAGTCCAGCCACAACACGACCCAAATATTGATCCCCTGCAGCTTCATAACGGAAATGACGGTCCTGAACACCACCCAAAGACCATCTGCACCTCAATCACACACTCACAAACGATGGACCACCAGTACTTCCGCTGCTAGCGAAAGTTGCGACGCCTTTTCGAATCGAATGTGTCCCGTATATTTTCTGCCCAGTGATGTCCTCCAACATTTTACCAATTACCTTGCCAAAACGTGACTTCTGGTTAGAGCCCGGGAAAAGCTTTCCAGGAGGTAGTAATGGGTTTGACGCAAAGTATACTCCAAGACCAAGCACCCAGCAGCAAGATGGATGCTCGGTGTTGGCGTTAATGTGGCGGGGGTCCTTGGGCCCACTTCCTTCTTGATTCGTCTTTGTCTTATGCAGCACGCATCCAACACTATCATCAGCGCAATGTAGATGTGAAATGTGAAGAGTTTCCACCGAAACTGACCGGCACATCAAGTTCCACTGGGACAAAAGAAAGAGATGGGCAAACCCATTGTCCTGGAGGGCAAGCGTTCGTTCTGCAAGTTGCATGTACACTGAAAACGTCAATGGCTCCTCGCCTGGCCTACGTTCACGTCCCGCTTGATCATTTTCAGCCTCCACTCTCTTTAACCCTGTGAAAGTCGTCTTGAGATCATTGTTATACTCAGCCGGAAGGTCAATTAGCTTCTGCCTGTATAAATCTTTGACAGCGCTCCGATACCCACTACGTGTTGAGACCTTAATGGTACCAGCGTTCATCTTATCCATCAGAAACTCCTCGAAATGGGATGGCAAAAAGGTGAACAGATCCAGGCTACCGTCCTCCTCGAAAAAATTATCTGGGGGGTCTTGCGTTACGCGAATCCATTGCGAGAGACCCTTGATAAAACTTTTGAATGCTTTCTTCGTGTTGGGAGCTGTACAAGCGTTTCGCACTTGGTCGATGCTGAGATTGCCTGGCACTGGTGTAGCGAAGACTATCGTAGACTGCTGATGACCCTGCAATTGTCCACCAAGCGAATGAGCGCCTTTGTTGGTCATATTGCGGCGGCGGCAGAGCGAGGGAGGATAATTAGTTTTGTTTATTCCAGGGGTGTGAATTCGAGCCAATAAAAACAATGAAAAGGTTGTAACCAGTGCGTACTACAGATTCCTCAACACCATCGTTGATGAAACCCGCCTGTCTCGTGTGTGGACACTGGCTGTCGACAAAACCTCATTGATGGAACGTGTAAGGTATTCCGGTTACACTGGCATACAATTTTCTATTGTGGTGTTACTATTGTTGGAGAATGCTCCATTTGGATAATTCTCCACCGCAAAGCAACAGCCTGTGGTGAGACTTCACCACCTTGACAGCACATGCTTCCATCGAATGTCGGACGGGTGTCGCCAATGTCTTGATCAGAAACTTCCCAAATGTCGAGTCTGTCTGACACGAAACTTGTTCAACTAAGAAATCTTTCATCAAACTCGAGACGACTCCAACACAGCGCGTTCCATCCAAAAACTTGATTTTCGCCAGTTGAAACTTGTTCTTCTGCAATCGTGGGGTGTCTCCATGGTTGTTCGAGAGGAAGTTGAAGCCCTCACCGAGAATCATCGTGACCGCATCAACGTAGTCTTGAGTGGTCCGGGAACCAAGCAGAGCCGAGAGAGTGTTCGCTAAATGAGCTGGATACGCTTCAATCTTGAAACTTGCAGCATTAATAATGGCGTGTGCAAGGGGGAAAAGCGTTGACCTCATACTAGTCGGGATAGTATTGAAGTTTTTCACACGGGCCAACTGGGACGGATGCAAGTTCCAAACGATCTTATAGATCGAATTGATCCAAGCGTCGTGGATGCGGCCAACTTTAATGCGGTCAATCGACATAATGTTGTATGCCGTTCCACAGAAAGTTCCGTCTTCTCTCGTTTCCCAAAATGCCTCTTCCTGCATTCCAGACAGGACAAATGCGTTAAGAAATCCACCTCGAATATCCTTGTTCAGGAGGTACGTCAACACTGTGTGATCCGCTTCGTACTGATCACCCAACGACTCCAACTTGGCGAGATTGCGTCGCGATTGAGTGTTCCTTTCCCAAGCAATCGGGTAATACTCACCATTACTGTCATTGCAATAGACATTTGGCACAGGAGCCCCAGTGTACTTGACCAGAGTAGTGCCTTTGACTTTGTGGTAGAGGTCAACAAAGGCGTGTTGAAGTGCTGATATGTCTTTACCCGTTAAATCTGGATGTCGGTAGTAACTTTCGGTGTAAAGCTTGGTATACGCCTGTAGGAGCCTATCCGGGTCGTAAAGCACATTTCGGACATTATCAGGTAGCTGCAACCGGGCATGTTCACACTCATAGAGACGAACGTACGCCTGTCGGAGATTCGTCTCATCTTCTAAGTCATCATACTTCTCTTGTTTGCTTTGGTCATCAATCGTTTTCTTCGGAAGGAAGGAAGGAAACTCGGGTGGTCAATAAAGGCCGCTGCGGCGTAGTAGCAGTCATACACTCGACCTCCTCTCCTTCCGGTGTTGGCAATTTGCTGGAGAACTTTCAAACAGTTGATGGGAGAAGTTTGAGACGCCCATGGCATGTAAATCTCAGCTCCACACAGCAAACGCATACATAAATAATACCCCATCGAGAGCGATGCAGCGTCACCTTTAGCGATAACCACACTCTCGGTGTTGCGCTGGATTAATTCTTTAAGCAGTTTGACCAGCGGTTGCTCGAAAACGAATAGGTCGGTAAGCGAGTGATTGACGATCGTCTGAATTTTTCTCACCTTTTTCTTAGCTTTTGCTAAGAGGTGAGATATTAAAGACTCTTCTTCTTCTTCCGGTTCTTCTTTTGGTGCCACTTGTTCGTTGAAAAGCTCGCGTCTCGACCACTTACTTTCACCAAGGCCCCAAACAAACTGCAACGATGTCGCAAGCATCAACTCCTGTCACGTCCATAGGCGACTCAGCCATCCGTAAATCCCATCGGTGCACTCGCAGGCCAAATCGTGGAGTAAAATTGAAGAAAGCGCATCGGATACATTGGGTTCGTCTACCCGAAAATTATCGATGGTTTCGAGAAGTGTGTTACAGACTTTGTACGGCAAAAAAGCCACTACACGAACGCTCCGATAGATTGTTGGGATACTGTACGACAGCGTCTCGGTGAGGTCATCCTCCTGCATCAGTGAAAATTGGTCCATCCAGATCCAATACGTTTTGGAAAGCTCCGCAAGCGTGTCTAGAACTGCTTCCACATCCCATTCCACACCCAACTCCATAGGTTTTCCACATTTGCCAGCCACTGGAACCTCTTTCTTCTCCTCCGTTTCGTGCCACGCATATGTGATCGCGATTATTTCGTTGTACTGGATGGAGTCGGAAGCGTAGAACGCACGGTAAGGGCACTTGGGATCGCCTTTATCGTTGCAAACAAGTTTGAAAAGATGAACCTTTTCAGGAGAGAACATCGAAATCTGAGGACGTTGAGCCTCGGTTTTGTTGCGGTGCAATGTTCTTTATCCTTCGAAGTCATCGCTGGCTGCATTGCAACCTGCATCATCTGCATCAACACCGGTTTGATCGCCGGGTTCACAAGTTGGATCACCTCATTGGCCCTTACGTCGTCATTGTCACGCAATTCAAAATACCTTCCCAAGGACTCACCGACGCGAGACAGCAGACTCGTCGATTCTGTGGTGGTAGTTTTCCGCATAGCAGGTAATAGCGGTGGCCAGTCGAATAACCCAACAGTCCCACTTTCTTCTGAAGACGGTTCTAACTCATTCAAGTTCTCATCTGCGACTGCGAACATGCGTTCCTCTGGTGACGGCGTCTCCATGGTGGCTTGAACTGTTGGAGGAAAAATGAGGAATGACTTGGATTCGACCGGTGAGGAGTTGCAGGTTCTTGCCAAGAACCCATCGGCGATCATCTTTTGTGATATTCTTCAGACAAGTCGTCTGGATAGGACAAGAGAGCACCGTTCATGATGTTAAATGTGCAACTCACTGAAAATTTTCAGTGTGTAGCTCACTCATACATGTACTCAGAGGCGAGTTGAAGGGTACTGTTGAGTTATCACTGCTGACTCAGTATATGTTCTGGAATACTCTGGTCCCCAATTCAGCACGTTTCTGCATCGTTCAGGAGCCTTTTTTAGTCAACAGCCGACTAGAGATCAAGGGGCTCTTGGCAAGAGTCCCTTGCTCTCTGTCAACACCTTCAATCATATCTTGCCTCATCTGTAATGTTGGAAGAATAGATAGCAGTGAAAGATGGTGTGCACCACATCATCGTCTTCTACGTGTAGCTTTTGACAAGTGGCTGGACAAATGATTAAGAGCGAGCTGAAACAAGAAGAGGATGAAAACATCCCAAACTCAATACATATTTATTTACTTCATCGGCAATTCACGCACTACACGCGGCGGGAGACACATCAGAGCTGTCATCTCCCACCGTGTTGAGCTTGATATGAACGCCAGAATGGGAAATCGGACCGAGAACAGCTTTGTTCGCCTCAGCATCGAATCCAGGGATGTACCCCACAACACTCCAATCCGATACATCAGTATCTCCACCAGCGCAAAGTAGCAGTCGGTGGTGAGACTTGACCACCTTGATCGAAGCCCTCGCAAGAGAAGATGCAACCGCCGTCAGTAGTTTCTCAGTTGCATACTGTTTCGTCGGCTTCACCACGCTCTCCTTGACGAACTGTCGAGTTGCAGCAACTACTTCAGATGCCATTGCTTTCTCCCGTATTAACTTTTTTCCCGTCGCGAAGAAGTTCGTCACTGCCGCTCGCTTTCTACCAGTCTTTCTTACTTCAGGATCTGAAGTGGACACCGATTTCACCAATGTATTCGCCATGGGAGTTTTCAGAATCTTCGAGACGATCCCAACACATCGTGTTCCGTCTGAAAAAGAAATTTTCACCAATTCAAACTGGTTTTCCCGATTCTTATCCTCGTCCAAGATGAAATCGAACCCCTCACCAACCAACAAGGCTACCGCATTGACATAGTCTTCCGCAGTGATTCTTTTGGCGTGTAGAGCAGAAACAATGTGAGCCAAATGAGCTGGATACTCCTGATTCGAGTAACAAGACGCGTGGATAATGGCATGAGCGATGGGATACAACGACAGGTTCATCTCCGTCGGGATTGTGTTGAAGTTTCTCGCTCTAGTCAATTGCGACGGATGCATGTTGGTAATGATCTTGTAGATGGAAGCGAAACATACGTCCACCATTCCACCAACTTGAATCGGTTTAAACGACTTGATGTCGTAAGCTGTTCCCAGACACACGTCACCTCCAAGTTTGCAGCGATGAGTTTCGTAAAATGCCTCCTCGTTCATGCCGGACAGGACAAAGGCATTGAGAAACCCGGCTTCGCTGTCTTTCTTCTCGTCAGAAGCAACTTTTTGGCGTATCTTCAGTAGATTCCAACATCTCTTCTTCCCTTTCTGGTCTTCCGAGGACGAGTTCAATCGTTTGAGGATATCGCGAGAAATGGTTGTTCGATTCCAAGATAGTGGGTGGAAGTCTTCCACGCAGTCTGAGGCTTTTGGAACTGTTGCATTGGGCACTGGAACACCGGAATGCTTCACCAACACAGTATTGTGAACTTGGTGGTAGAGATCAGCAAAAGCTTGTCGAAGATCCTCGTCGTCTCCTCCCTTTAATTCCGGACTTTTATTGTTGTACTTGGTGTAAAGATCGGTATACTCTTGGTAAAGAGCTTTACGGTCGTCCAGTACGTGCTGGTACCGCATAGGCAGTCTCAGGAAAGCATGTTCACGTTCATACAGTCTGAAAAATGCCGCTCGAAGGGCCAATTCTTCTTCAATTTCAGGTTCTTCAATTCTGGTAGCCTTGACTTCCTTGTCATCTTGCTTAGCGCTAGACTTTTCAGCCACGTTACTGTCTTTCCCTTGCTGGTTTCCAGTCTTCTTGACCTTCTTTTTATCCGGGAGAAACGTAGCGTCCTTAAAAAACGCCCCAGCAGCGTAATAGCAATCGTAAAGGCGACCTCCTTTCCTTCCAGTGCTCGCAATTTGTTGGAGAACCTTCAAGCAGTTGATAGGTAGAACTTGAGACGCGCTGGGCATGTAAACTTCTGCCCCACACAACAGCCGCATGCAGAAGTAATAGCCCATCGAGAGCGATGCCGTTTCCGCTTCATGGATGATCACACTCTTAGTGTTGCGCTTAATTAATTCGTTCAACAGTCTGGTAATCGGCTGTTCACAGATTGGAATGCTCGTAAAGTGATTGACGATGCGTTTGACCTCCTTCCCTGAGTTTTTGATACGACTCAACGCTCGAGACAGCACGTTTGTTCCTTCTTCTCCTTCTTTCTCGGCCTCAAGCCGCTGATGTCTTTTCCAAAACCGAGGAAACAAATGTTCTTCTCCATTCGATGGACGCTGCTCTTCGTTGAAAACCTCGCGTTTACTCCACTGACTTTCGCCAAGGCCCCATACTAAACGCAACGACGACGCAAGCATAAACTCTTGCCATGTCCACAAGCGACTGAGCCAACCATACAAGCCATCGGTGCATTCACAGACCAAATCATGCAGCATCACTTCAGCGAGTGCAGCTGATACGTTTGGAGTTTCTTGCTTTCGAAACGCGTCGATGCGTGTGAATAGATGACTGCAGACTTTGTACGGCAGGAAAGCTACCACACGTGCGTTACGGTAAATGTTAGGAATATCTCTACACAAAGCCGTGGTAGTCACTGTGTCTTGAACGAGCGAAAACTGGTCCATCCAGATCCAATTGTCTTTGGAAAGCTCTGTAAGTGTCTCAAGAACTGCTTTCCCGTCCCATTCAACACCCAACTCCAACTCGAAAGGTTCTCCGATTTCACGAAGCACTTCGAAGTGTTGTTTCTCCTGGGTTTCATGCCACGCGTACGTGATCGCGATGACCTTCTTGTATGGTACCTGTTCGGAGGAGTAGCGCACACGATAACTGTTCAGGTTCTCATTGTAATCAAGTTTGAAAACTTTGTCGTCAACATTCGTCATGTTGTCAGGGTTTTCGCGAGCGTACAGCTCATACTTAGCCTTGTAATAGCGCAAGCGGAATCGATCTGCGGATGTCACTGCTGGTTGCATGAGGACCCGCTTGATGGCCTTTAGTTCGGGCAGGATGGTGGGGTTCAGAAATTGACTAAACTCCTTCAGCTCAATAATGTTCTTGCCAGGTCGCAATTTATCGAGAATGCTGCCTGCTTTTGACAGGAGGTTCGGTGAAGCCGGGTTGATCGTTGTAAGCTGTGCAGGTAAGAGCTCCATCCAGTCGAACAGTTTTACCTTGTCAATTTCATCACGAGTTAGTGACGGATCCAGAGCGGACGTCGATGTATCATCGCCCTTCTCTTCGCTCCATTCACATCGGCTCATCGTCGGAAAGTAGTTGCTGGGATTGGATGATATCAACTCGTGAGTGCAAATAGAGGAATGATCTCAGTTCCGCCGGCAGCCGATTCTTCTGCGGACGTTAGGGCAGTATTTAAATGCAAAGTATCTTCCAATTCTTCTGCAGAATATTCTTGGCGCGATGGTGGCGTGATCCCAAAATTATTTACCCAACGACACAAGGATTTCTTGAAGCGAACGACTCGTTCGGAACGAGGGGGCGGTTGCACTGAGGCCTGCAGCGTTGGTCATCGCTACATTGGTCACCAATTTGGTGGGCTTTGATCCGTTCTGGAAAGTTTGCGACGAATGATTCTTAAAAAGTTGTTGCTCGAATTCGCTTTGCCGTTACTGAATTGTTCCGTCAAAAGTTCTGTAACTCAACCGGAACACCGATCGACACAAAAGTTTTTTTGATATCTATATCGTACACGACAAGCTGTAGGTTGATTAGGTGTCTCGCTCGAGACGCTACTCGAAATGCTAAACTTGCTTCATCTAACTGTGCTGAATTAGTTAGTTCACTGCCCAAATATGCCTCTAGTTGAAGCAGAAGGTCATTTTCTCTGCCTGCATCATCGAATGCAGCTGTCTTGGGGAGGAGACGGAATCCACAGGACTCCTCGGCAACCATTTTTTTTTTTTACCAAATCAATAGAAAAGATGATGAGCACCACATCATCCTCTTAAAGGACAATATTTTCTCTCACAAAAAATAACCCAAATTGAACGGGATACGTATATACATGCTTAGACAAGCGTTTATACAGTATGCACTTCCAGAAAGCTCAACACATTCTGCTGACTAGTTATTCACGCGCTGGATGCCGCAGGCGACCGAACCTCTTCTTCCATCGTGTTGAGCTTGATTTGAACGCCAGAATGGGAAATCGGACCGAGAACAGCTTTGTTCGCCTCAGCATCGAATCCAGGGATGTACCCCACAACACTCCAATCCGATACATCAGTATCTCCACCAGTACAAAGCAGCAGTCGGTGGTGAGACTTGACCACCTTGATCGAAGCTCTCGAAAGAGAAGATGCGAATGCCGCCGCAGTCAGCTTCGTAGCCGTGTATTCTTTAGACTTGTTGACCATGGTTCCCAACAAGTCCTTCTCGTTCTCCTTCACAAAGGCCTCAGTCTGAGTAACCACTTTGGCCGCTGTCGCGCTCGCCCCCGCGATACCCTCGTTCAGTGCTGACTGAGTCTGAGAAACAGCTTTGGATGCAGTCGTACCTACTTCCACCACACTCTTCTTAACGAACATTCGAGTTGCAGCTACTACTTCAGATGCCGATGTGCCCTGCACGCTCTTATTTATGAACATTCGGGTTGCACCAGTAGCTTCGGATACCGTCGTGCCTTCCACGGATCCTTTACCCGTTTCATATTTGTTCTTGGTTTCTTCAGAGTCGGGCGTAGAAGACAGTTTCATCAAAATGCTCGGAATGGACTTTTTGGGCAGCTTCGAGACGATCCCAACACAGCGCGTTCCGTCTGAAAAATAAATTTTCACCAATTCAAACTGGTTTTCCCGAGTTTTATCCTCGTCCAAGATGAAATCGAACCCCTCACCAACCAACAAGGCTACCGCATTGACATAGTCTTCCGCAGTGATTTTTTTCGCACGAAGACCCGATACCACTTGAGCCAAATGAGCTGGATGCTCCTCACTCGAGTAAGAAGTTGCATGGATGATTGCATGGGCGATGGGGTACAACGACAGGTTCATCTCCGTCGGGATCGTGTTGAAGTTTCTCGCTCTAGTCAATTGCGACGGATGCATGTTGGCAACGATCTTGTAGATGGAAGCGAAGCAAAGGTCAAACGTTCCCCCAACTTTGATGGTTTTATACGATTGGATGTCGTAAGCCGTTCCGTATAACACTTCACCTCGACTTTCGCAGCGCTGAGTTTCGTAAAATGCCTCCTCATTCATGCCGGACAGGACAAAAGCATTCAGTAAGCCATCCTTGCTGTCTTTCTTTTCTTCAGAAACTGCATTGAAGCGCTTCGTCACTTGACTCACAATGCCCTTGTTGTTGTCCTGCTCCTTCGTTTTCGAATCCATCTTCACGAGATTCTTACGGGAAGTTGCCTTCTTGTTCCAAGCCAAAGGGTGAAAAGTGTCCATCGAGTTTTCACTTTTAGGGCCTGAGGAGCTGGGCACAGGAACACCGCAGTGCTTGACCATAGGGATGTTGTGAACTGTGTGGTAAAGGTCAGTAAGCGCTTTTTGAAGGTCTCGGATGTCTTCTTTGTTTATCTTGTTGGACTCCTTGGTGTAACGCCCGGTAAACCCTAGCAAAAGAGCGTCATACTCTTGTTGAAGCGCCGTCGAGTTGTCCTGTATGTTGCGATACTTCTCCAGCACTCTCCGATGAGACTGCTTGGATTGCTCACACTCGTAGAGCTCAAAATATGCTGCTCGAAGGGCCAGCTCTTCTTTAATTTCAAGCAAGGCTTTCACCTTGTGTGCCATCGTGAACCCATTTTCAGCCGCATTGTTGTCTCCCTCGTCCAAATTGTTAATGCTCCTAAAGTTCTTTTTGTCCGGGAGAAACGTAGCGTCCTCCAAAAACGCCCCAGCAGCGTAATAGCAATCATACATGGATCCACCTTTCCTCCCTGTACTCGCAATTTGCTGGAGAACTTTCAAGCAGTTGATAGATGCAGTTTGTGACGCACTGGGCATGTAAACTTCTGCGCCGCACAACAACCGCATGCAGAAGTAATACCCCATCGAGAGCGTTGCCATGTCCGATTCGGGGATGATCACACTCTCCGTGTTGCGCTTGGCTAGCTCGCTCAACAGTCTGGTAATCGGCTGTTCAAAGACTGAAACGTTCGTGATGGAGTGTTTGACGACGTGCTTGACACTCTTCCCGGCATCGCCAATAATACCCAGTGCTCGTGATACCACGCCGCTGCGTTCTTCTTGAGGCTTAAGATCTTCCTTGAAAATCTCACGTTTCGTCCACTGACTTTCGCCAAGGCCCCATACTAAACGCAGCGACGACGCGAGCATGAATTCTTGCCATGTCCACAGGCGACTAAGCCAACCATACAGCCCGTCAGTGCATTCACAGACCAAATCATGGAGCATCACCTCAGCGAGTGCAGCTGATACGTTTGGAGTTTCTTGCTTTCGAAACGCGTCGATGCGATTGAGTAGTGACCTGCAGATTTTGTATGGCAGAAAAGCCACCACACGAGAGTTGCGGTAAATTGTTGGAATGTCGCTACACAAAGCCTTGGTGGTCACTTTATCTTGAACGAGCGAAAACTGGTCCATCCAGATCCAAGTATCCTTGTCTTTGGAAAGCTCTGCTAGCGTCTTGAGAACTTCTTTCACGTCTCATTCCACACCCAACTGGATGGGTTTTTCTTCTTTTCTGCCGTACACGTGGAAGGATCTTTTCTTCTCCGTCTCATGCCACGCATAGGTGATTGCAATGACGTTCTTGAATGGGATGCGCTCGGAGGCATAACGTACACGATAATTCTTCGAGCTCTCATCAAAATCGAGTTTGAAAACGTTGTCTTCAACATTCGCCTTGCAGTCATCGTTGTCGAGAGCAACCTGTTGCTTCTCATGGTCTTTCTTATATCTGCGTAGGCGTTCTTGGTCAGCAGGTGTCACGGCTGGTTGCTTGTAAACCCTAATGATGGTCCTCAGCTCGGATTGAATGATAGGGTTCAGGAATTGGCTAACCTCCTTAAGTTCAAGGGTGGTAGAGCCATCCAGCAAGCCATCTAGACGGTCACCAACACCAGCTAGGAAGCCCGCCTTGGGCGAATCGATCGGTTTCCGCTGTGCCTCTGAAAGCTCAATAGGCCACTCGAAGAATTCCACCGGTGGGTTTTTACCACAAGTCGATGGCTGATCCAGAGCTGGGGTGGGTTTCTTCTCTGACACTTCCAATTGCTCTCGCTTGGGCGTTATGTCGGCCGTAGGAGCAACCAACTGGGACGCCATGGTCATCCCACGAGATTTCATTTCGCTCCACCCAAATCCCTTCATCGCGTACAGATAGTAGTTGGTTCGCCCAGAAGATGTCGACTCTCGAGTGCAAATTGTAGAATGGCCTCAGTTTCACTAGAGCTGCGAATTCATCTCGAGAATGCCACGATCATCCTCTGCACAGCGATGGCATGGTCAAGATCTTATTGACCCATCGATCAAGGAGGCGACAGGCGAAAATGTGTTGGTCATGGGGTTGACGCACTTCAAGCCGTGCTGTAAGAATTATACGAAGAAATACTCCGTGACAGTGCTCACGGCGTGAGCATTGTCGGGGTATAAGTTCAACAAAGATGGTTCCTATTTCGTTGAGCTAGAATTTTGAACGACAGGCGCAAATGTTTGACGTCACAAAACTCGGATAGCTCTGGATAAACCTACTGGATGGCGTCCAGTGGACGTACATCCTCTTGCAATATAAAATGTGGCAACGATCCAGAGCCCAAGGTTTAGCTCAAACGTAACGAACAGGTTGTTACTCGAATTTGCTGGCGTTGTGTCACACACTTTGACCTCATTCGGCCCTTGTTGGTCCTTCTGCCTGCATCCGTTGTACCCATCGATGTTCAGCACCTGAGCCAACCTCTTGTGGTCCCGATTCTAACTCGCTAACCCACATTTTGCTGCAACTTAGCTGACGCATCTCGTTAAATGAGCAATTACACTGTCAAGTGTGAGCTGCAACTTGTAGCCATAGTTACACCGACCCGCCTGCCTTTTAGTTTGCCACACGAACTCGATCCAACTTCCAATCATATCTTGCCTCATCTGTAATGATGGAAGAATAGATAGCAGTGAAAGATGGTGTGCACCACATCATCGTCTTCTACGTGTAGCATTTGACAAGTGGCTAGACAAATGATTAAGAGTGAGCCGAAACAAGAGGATGAAAACATCCCAAACTCAATACATGTTTATCGGCAATTCACGCACTACACGCGGCGGGAGACACATCAGAGCTGTCACCTCCCACCGTGTTGAGCTTGATATGAACGCCAGAATGGGAAACCGGACCGAGAACAGCTTTGTTCACTTCAGCATCGAATCCAGGGATGTACCCCACAACTCTCCAATCCAATACATTATTACCTCTACCAGCGCAAAGTAGCAGTCGGTGGTGAGTCTTGACCACCTTGATCGAAGCCCTCACAAGAGAAGGCGCAACCGCCGTCAGTAGTTTCTCAGTTGCATACTGTTTCGTCGGCTTCACCACGCTCTCCTTGACGAACTGTCGAGTTGCAGCAACTACTTCAGATGCCATTGCTTTCTCCCGTATTAACTTTTTTCCCGTCGCGAAGAAGTTCGTCACTGCCGCTCGCTTTCTACCAGTCTTTCTTACTTCAGGATCTGAAGTGGACACCGATTTCACCAATGTATTCGCCATGGGAGTTTTCAGAATCTTCGAGACGATCCCAACACATCGTGTTCCGTCTGAAAAAGAAATTTTCACCAATTCAAACTGGTTTTCCCGATTCTTATCCTCGTCCAAGATGAAATCGAACCCCTCACCAACCAACAAGGCTACCGCATTGACATAGTCTTCCGCAGTGATTCTTTTGGCGTGTAGAGCAGAAACAATGTGAGCCAAATGAGCTGGATACTCCTGATTCGAGTAACAAGACGCGTGGATAATGGCATGAGCGATGGGATACAACGACAGGTTCATCTCCGTCGGGATTGTGTTGAAGTTTCTCGCTCTAGTCAATTGCGACGGATGCATGTTGGTAATGATCTTGTAGATGGAAGCGAAGCATACGTCCACCATTCCACCAACTTGAATCGGTTTAAGCGATTTGATGTCGTAAGCCGTTCCGCATAACACGTCACGTTCAATGTAGCAGCGGTGAGTTTCGTAAAATGCCTCCTCGTTCATGCCGGACAGGACAAAGGCATTGAGAAACCCGGCTTCGCTGTCTTTCTTCTCGTCAGAAGCAACTTTTTGGCGTATCTTCAGTAGATTCCAACATCTCTTCTTCCCTTTCTGGTCTTCCGAGGACGAGTTCAATCGTTTGAGGATATCGCGAGAAATGGTTGTTCGATTCCAAGATAGTGGGTGGAAGTCTTCCACGCAGTCTGAGGCTTTTGGAACTGTTGCATTGGGCACTGGAACACCGGAATGCTTCACCAACACAGTATTGTGAACTTGGTGGTAGAGATCAGCAAAAGCTTGTCGAAGATCCTCGTCGTCTCCTCCCTTTAATTCCGGACTTTTATTGTTGTACTTGGTGTAAAGATCGGTATACTCTTGGTAAAGAGCTTTACGGTCGTCCAGTACGTGCTGGTACCGCATAGGCAGTCTCAGGAAAGCATGTTCACGTTCATACAGTCTGAAAAATGCCGCTCGAAGGGCCAATTCTTCTTCAATTTCAGGTTCTTCAATTCTGGTAGCCTTGACTTCCTTGTCATCTTGCTTAGCGCTAGACTTTTCAGCCACGTTACTGTCTTTCCCTTGCTGGTTTCCAGTCTTCTTGACCTTCTTTTTATCCGGGAGAAACGTAGCGTCCTTAAAAAACGCCCCAGCAGCGTAATAGCAATCGTAAAGGCGACCTCCTTTCCTTCCAGTGCTCGCAATTTGTTGGAGAACCTTCAAGCAGTTGATAGGTAGAACTTGAGACGCGCTGGGCATGTAAACTTCTGCCCCACACAACAGCCGCATGCAGAAGTAATAGCCCATCGAGAGCGATGCCGTTTCCGCTTCATGGATGATCACACTCTTAGTGTTGCGCTTAATTAATTCGTTCAACAGTCTGGTAATCGGCTGTTCACAGATTGGAATGCTCGTAAAGTGATTGACGATGCGTTTGACCTCCTTCCCTGAGTTTTTGATACGACTCAACGCTCGAGACAGCACGTTTGTTCCTTCTTCTCCTTCTTTCTCGGCCTCAAGCCGCTGATGTCTTTTCCAAAACCGAGGAAACAAATGTTCTTCTCCATTCGATGGACGCTGCTCTTCGTTGAAAACCTCGCGTTTACTCCACTGACTTTCGCCAAGGCCCCATACTAAACGCAACGACGACGCAAGCATAAACTCTTGCCATGTCCACAAGCGACTGAGCCAACCATACAAGCCATCGGTGCATTCACAGACCAAATCATGCAGCATCACTTCAGCGAGTGCAGCTGATACGTTTGGAGTTTCTTGCTTTCGAAACGCGTCGATGCGTGTGAATAGATGACTGCAGACTTTGTACGGCAGGAAAGCTACCACACGTGCGTTACGGTAAATGTTAGGAATATCTCTACACAAAGCCGTGGTAGTCACTGTGTCTTGAACGAGCGAAAACTGGTCCATCCAGATCCAATTGTCTTTGGAAAGCTCTGTAAGTGTCTTGAGAACTGCTTTCCCGTCCCATTCAACACCCAACTCCAACTCGAAAGGTTCTCCGATTTCACGAAGCACTTGGAAGGGACTTTTCTTCTCCGTCTCATGCCACGCATAGGTGATTGCAATGACGTTCTTGAATGGTACCTGTTCGGAGGAGTAGCGCACACGATAACTGTTCAGGTTCTCATTGTAATCAAGTTTGAAAACTTTGTCGTCAACATTCGTCATGTTGTCAGGGTTTTCGCGAGCGTACAGCTCATACTTAGCCTTGTAATAGCGCAAGCGGAATCGATCTGCGGATGTCACTGCTGGTTGCATGAGGACCCGCTTGATGGCCTTTAGTTCGGGCAGGATGGTGGGGTTCAGAAATTGACTAAACTCCTTCAGCTCAATAATGTTCTTGCCAGGTCGCAATTTATCGAGAATGCTGCCTGCTTTTGACAGGAGGCCCAGTGAAGCCGGGTTGATCGTTGTAAGCTGTGCAGGTAAGAGCTCCATCCAGTCGAACAGTTTTACCTTGTCAATTTCATCACGAGTTAGTGACGGATCCAGAGCGGACGTCGATGTATCATCGCCCTTCTCTTCGCTGCATTCACATCGGCTCATCGTCGGAAAGTAGTTGCTGGGATTGGATGATATCAACTCGTGAGTGCAAATAGAGGAATGATCTCAGTTCCGCCGGCAGCCGATTCTTCTGCGGACGTTAGGGCAGTATTTAAATGCAAAGTATCTTCCAATTCTTCTGCAGAATATCCTTGGCGCGATGGCGGCGTGATCACAAAATTGTTTACCCAACGACACAAGGATTTCTTGAAGCGAATGACTCGTTCGGAACGAGGGGTGGTTCCTATTTCGTTGAGCTAGAATTTTGAACGACAGGCGCAAATGTTTGACGTCACAAAACTCGGATAGCTCTGGATAAACCTACTGGATGGCGTCCAGTGGACGTACATCCTCTTGCAATATAAAATGTGGCAACGATCCAGAGCCCAAGGTTTAGCTCAAACGTAACGAACAGGTTGTTACTCGAATTTGCTGGCGTTGTGTCACACACTTTGACCTCATTCGGCCCTTGTTGGTCCTTCTGCCTGCATCCGTTGTACCCATCGATGTTCAGCACCTGAGCCAACCTCTTGTGGTTCCGATTCTAACTCGCTAACCCACATTTTGCTGCAACTTAGCTGACGCATCTCGTTAAATGAGCAATTACACTGTCAAATGTGAGCTGCAACTTGTAGCCATAGTTACACCGATCCGCCTGCCTTTTAGTTTGCCACACGAACTCGATCCAACTTCTGAACGTCGATAGGTACACATAAACAGAAGGGTCAATTTGACCCTTCTGTTTTTACGTTTGAGCGACTCAATTTAGTCAGTGAATACGTTCATACAGGAATACAGGATACCAAGTGGTGTCCGCTACGATTTCGCATTCTCTAACACTCAACACTGTAGTTTATTGCGCGGAATCGTGTGAGCTTTCAGGCGGGTTTGCGACTTGTGCGCTGCTCTACAATGGCATACGGAAATCCAATCCCTACGCGAGCACTGTTCTGCAGATAGTCTAGCGAATCCCAGCCTCTTCAATGTGAGGCTTTCAGCAAGAAGATCGTACTCTCTAATGTGTCCTATATAGCCTGGAGTTCAGACTTCGAGCAAGTAACTTCGTCAGCTTCAAATTGCGGGCTACATGAATACTGTTGGTCTTGTGAGTCTAGAAATTCTAGCTGAACTTTGTAACTGGAGGGCAGATCGGAATTGACAGTGTGACGTAGGCACCAGTCCCATTTAATGAGATGCATCATTGTATACCTCTTGTACATTTTTCTAGCGTAGAAGACAATGATGTGGTGCTCAATAAAATCTAGAAAGATATACCTTGCTGGTCGATTGAGCTCACCGCAGCTAGATCTCCGCAGTTCAAACTGAAGTCGAGACGCACAAGACGAATGGTATATCCCGCAATTATCAGATAGTTGAAGCTGACGAAGTTACTTGCTCGAAGCCTGAACGTTGACACGGATCTGTTTTCATCCGACATATTGAGTACGATATAAACGCATTGGAGACGACAATTTTCTTGCTGAGATTCATTAGATAAGATAAGATTATACCTCACTGACCAGCGCTTGTGTAGGGAGCGGATTTACGTATGTTGGTAAAGTCTTTGTAGAATAACTCGCGAGGTGCAAACTGGTAAGTAGCGCAAGGTTTGTTTCGAGGTTATCCAAATATGACATAGATTGAGGCAAGTTGGCACACTGGGCAAAAATTCTACACTTGAAAGGTTAATTGTGGAATGACCTCAAATCGATCGGCACGGAACCGCTGTGACGTCCATAACATACTTCAAGAATTTAATGTACATATTAGGCCTGTTGGAAAGGTTGGTATCCGTCTACACGTAACAAACTACAGTTGATTTTAATGTTAAAAACAAAGAGTACAGATGATAACTTGTTACATGCTTTACCTATCACGTCTAAGGAAACGAGGTTAGATTTGTATCCTTCAACGGCATCCTGGAGCGACACTTAAAGCACTGCAGAGTTTCGTCGTATTTTCTGCGTCATTGGACTTTACACAAATTTTAATGTCTTTTGGACATCATCAACCACATTTCCAGAACCGAAATATAGTAAAGAATCATGAGGAGGAATTAAAACTACTGTTTCGTTAGCTATTGTCACCTATTCGAATTCAAAACCATACAAACATTGTGTGTAGCCCAAACAACTCCAACGTAAAGGGTTGCTTGAGGTATCATTGCATTTTATCTTTGCGAAGTCAGACTAACCTTAGCAGGAATCCATAATATTCTAGTACTACATTCATGGAGTTCTGCCGTAGGCTAATTAGTTATCCACATTTTAAATTTTCGTCATTAGGTACAAATGATGTTCGCAGATAGACGAACATCCAAAGCGTTCAGTGAATTTGTGCGGGCTAAGCCCACGATGGAAGTGATTTCGCCTCGATCTCAGCAAAATGACACACCGGTAGGCGGCAGCGTAAAACTTGGCGAAGATCCGGATCGCGAAACTACTCTACAGACTCCCGAAGATAAGGCCGACGAAGAAGCAAAACTTATTTGACTGGATCCCGGAGCTTTTACCAGCAATGACGAAATATACTCCTCCAAAGTCACCAAACCTCCTGTTTCGCGCCGGTAGTGCTGTCAATGGTTTGACTGGTAGTTTGGATTCGGTGAGTTGTTTCAACTTGTGAATCCACTCGCAAAATCGATGCTAAGGAAAATCAAGCAGATCGCGTTCCAACCCGAAATGACAGCTGACGACAAGAAACAATTGCGAAGCTACAAACAAAGTCACCAGAGTCGCCTTAAGTACAGAATATCTGTTGACGATGGGGTTTTGCTTTCAAATTAGTTGTCATCGATGATAAAACTGGTGATTTGGAAGCCTCGTGTGATGCTTCATGACTTGGCATGCGAATGTACCGATGGGCTGTATGGATGGCTCAGCCGGTTGTGGACGTGGCAGGAATTGATGCTTGCTTCGTCATGACGTTTTGTGTGGGGGCTGGGTGCAAGCAAATGGATGAGACGCGAAAATTTGAACGAGAAGATAACGCGCAAAGAGCGACTCGAAAGCACGATTTCTGGGCCAACTCAATCCGAAAGATCACGAACAATTTGCACCCATCTCAATTGGACCGAGTACAAAGCGATGCTGACGGATGTGAAGGTGGGATTCTCTCCACTCGCCTATGCAATTATCCACGCAGCTTGTTTCAAAGCAGACCCCCTGCCCATTTGGGAAAAAATTGCTCGGCCCTTCTTGGAGAACGAAGCACTAAAAGCTACGTTCAAGCGATTACCACCCTTCTAGGTGAGAACCTCGTCCTTTCTGGTGGAGATCAAGAAAACAGATTTGAATTGGCGAAAATCACGTTTTCGAATGGTACACACTGTATTGGGATCATCTCGAATAAGCTGAAAAAAATAGGTGCGGGCGACTTCATTTCGATGAATACTAAATCGAGAGCTGGAAAAATCGCGCTCGGCGTCGCGGTTGCCCCTGTTGCGGAGTTCATGGTCCACTCAACTGTGAAGATTGTGTAGACACATCACAGACTGCTGCTTTGTACTTCCCTTACGTTTTACAACTGGACAGTTGTAGGCTACATTCCTGGGTTTGATGCTGACACCAACGAAATTGGGTTAGGCTCAAATTCTCATGCCAACGTTCCAATCCCTCGAGTTCCGGTGGAAGGTGACCCAGTTGAAGGTGACAGATAAGTGAAAGTAGGGCTTAACTCGTTGAACTAATAAGATTTTCTTTGAAAAACGCATGGGGGTTGACACTACTCACTTCGCTTCCTGTGGATGTTGCCATTTCCTATGGGCTACTAGCAGCACGCCAACCATGCTCGGAATATTCATATTTTCTTTGTTCAACTTTCACGACGACGTGATCGGATGAGGAAATAAGATCAACCGCCGACCAAATAGAGCAAATGATATCAAGCACTCAGGGCATTGGTCGTTGAATTGTTTAGCCTTAATTCCATTATTGCAGGCCTTCGTCTGTGTTTACACACATTGTTGTTTTATCTTCAAAAGCCAAGACTTAAACAATTTCATCGTTGGCTTTGAGATGATTATTTTAGTCTTGGACATTGTACCCGAGTTGAGTATCGGCTACTACCAGGAACAAATTCCATGGCTTTGGATTACTCAAGCGTCATTCTTGTAGGTGTCCGCTAATCAAGGTATCAAAGGAATATTGTACGTACTGACGATTTCTATAGATAAATACACTACTAGCTCAAATTCAAAGCCAAGTTAACCACGGGACCATAGTCTCAACACACACTGCAACCACATTGCGACTGCAGTTGAAACGCTGTCTCTCTTTCGCCCCTTCGGTTTGTGCACTCGCTCAGAGTTATCCAAAGATTCTATAAGCAGGTTAAATTGTTGCTAAAGAAAGCAATTCTCTGGAGTAAAACTGCAACCGAACAAAATGTTACAATGTCCTATGTCCTATCTACAACTGCAGTTGTTGAGCTGGCCATGCAAGCAAGATAATACATGTAGTACGATAAGGACTGAAGGCCCTGTTGCCGTCGGCACAAGACGCCAATAAGTGCAACAACCTAAAAGAATTATTTCTTGTGATATTTTTCCCAACAGTTCAAATTATTCCACACATCTCATTCGCCGAAAATTCTTTACCGTACCACGAAATCGGCACCTGATCTCTTCAAGCTCCACACAATTCGATCAGGCCTGAACCTCGTCAATATGCTTCCCACTATGCATCGCCTGGACGGAGGCCGCAGTGCCGTCTCCAACTCACCACTCGACCTCAGTGCATCGCTCTCTCGTAAGGAAAAACGTAGCAAAAAACGCGGTGAAAAGCGCTCCAAACGGCCTTCCAAGTCAACTTCCGCCGCTGATTCCCTCGAAGCTTCATCCACCACCCCTAAAGCTCCCGTTATCATTGCAACTTCGCAGCAAAGTCGATTCCACACTGTGACGTTCGACGAGTTCGGCAAGAATGTTTTACTCAACCAATTCACTTTGGCTATCGGAACTCCATCCTCTGTTGAAAATTCAGATCCTACTGGAGTAGTGGAATTGCTGAGAGATACTCAATTGAAGCTCAACTACGGAACTCGTTATGGGTTGGTGGGACCCAATGGTATTGGCAAGTCGACACTGCTCACTGCCCTAGGGGATGGACTGATAGAAGGTCTTCCGGCTTCTCTCAAGGTTTTGTACGTGAACCAATTGGACACGTCGTCATTGACAGCAGAAACTGCACAGCAATCTGTACTGCGTACAGTTTTGAGTGCCGATACGAGGGTTAGTGAGTTGCAGTTCAAAATTAATTTCCTGCAAAAAGTGCTGTTGGGACCTTCAAATGACGGAGACAAGAAGTTTGCGTCGTACAAGGCCGAATTACTGCATGCGCTACTTACGATTCAAGTGATGGAGGCAGAACAAGTTCAAGAAACGGCTAATAAAATAGCTATCAAGAGAAGTGGAATGAGAGGAAAAGATGCGAGGCTGAGACTGTTGGAAGCCGAACACAAGACGGCAGAATTACGTCAGAAGCTGGAATTTACGCTGTCGGGTGATGAGGAGCACGAAAGTGTGACTATTGCGAAGGAGACGGAGATTTTGCATGAGATTCACCAGAAGATGGAGCAATTCCAGCAGGAGTTGAAGATACTGGACGAAGTGTCAATGGAAGCTCGAGCTCGAAGGATTCTGGCGAGTATGGGGGTTAATTCAGACAAGCAAGACGCTTCCTTGTCGTCGTTGAGTGGTGGTTGGCAAGTACGAATTCTGTTGGCTCGAGTGCTGTTTATGGAACCAGACTTCTTGCTGCTGGATGAACCGACGAATCACTTGGATATGCCGTCAATTCTGTGGCTGAAGAACTACCTTCTCACTCTCGACGATGTTCTTGGGACTCCAGTAACGCTAATAGTTGTATCGCACGACCGGTTCTTCTTGAATGCAGTGACGGAAGAGACCATCTTCTTTCGTGGATACGACAAAACGCTAGCTTACTATGAAGGCACGTACGATTCATTCGAGTTGGTTATGGCTCGGAAACGGCAGTACAACGCTCGCTTGCAGACGAAACTGGATAAAAAGACGGAGCAAATGACTGCGATGGTGTCCAAGATCAACCAGCAAGCATCCCGGTCGAAGGATGATAAAAAGATGCAAGTTGCAGCTTCAAAGAAGAAGAAAATGGATCGAATCGGCAACGAACGGAGTGCGAAAGGCACTCGCTTCAAATTGAATCGAGATCGTGCTGGATATTTTCTTACGGAACGAGATCAGGCTGAAGACCAAGCAAAGTACGACGTCACCGAAGGAGGCAGTTCAGCATGGCGGATCTTCTCTAACAGTCCTCCTCAGATCCGAAATCTCACCAAGCTTGACGACACGACTATGATTTCGATGGAGAACGTGTCTTTCCGGTACGCTTCTTCTTCCAATGGCACTGACAAACCAAAGATGCCTCTGGTACTGGACAAGCTCAATCTCACCATCAATTACGGAGACAAGGTGGTGCTTGTGGGGCGTAACGGTGCTGGTAAAACGACGTTCATGAAGCTGTTAAACAAAGGGTTGGAGCCAAAACAAGGGAAGGTGGACTACTTCCACGGGGCAAGAATCGCGTCACTAATGCAGCATAACGTGGAGGACCTTAAACGTCAGGAATGGTCTCAAAACCTTACGCCAATTGAACTACTAGAGACACGACTACAAACGGATGAAGGAGCACAATCCGCGGACTTTGAAGTTGGACCATTAGCGGCCAACCATGGGAAGATGAGGGCTCACCTAAGCAGTTTTGGAATTACTGGTGATACTGCCGTAGCAGTCCCGTTAAATGCTCTATCGGGTGGACAATTGGTGCGTGTGGGACTGGCTTTAGCCACTTTCCCGTATCCCCCGCACGTGTTGCTGCTTGATGAACCGACGAACCACTTGGACATGAACACAATTCAGTTACTGGGTGAGGCGCTGCGAAGATATCAAGGAGCAGTCGTGTTGATTTCCCACGATCTGCATTTTCTGGGTATTCTCACCAATGGAAGCCAGCGCGGTAGTGAAGACGAGGGTGATGATGAAGAGGATCAAGTTTATGGGCGTGTTCGGGTCTTTGAGGTGAGTAAGAAGAAAGGAGTGGTATCTCTCTTGCCACTTGACGGAGTGGAGGCTTATCAAAACAAGGAAGAAAGCCTCATGGCGTCTCTGGGACGCATCTAGTCATATCAACCGGCCAATGTGACAATAGTGTTGTGGATAGAGTAAAATATCCATTTGATTCTGAAGAGTTTAACGCGAGAATCAGAAGAAGAGGCAATGTCTACAGTTGTTGATCGTTTTTTAAAAGTATATTTTCCAAAAGAAGAGCTTGAAACTTGAGAGACTCTTTACAAGGCGCCTCTACTAAAAAGTACAATAGGTAAACTTGTCATTTCTTAAGCTTCCACTACCGAAACTTCGTTTGAAGAAGAAGAAAATCATCAATCCAAAGTACTTTTGCTACATGAAGAAATCCTTTGGGATTTTGCTGATCCAATTCGGATATTTTTCCGTCCAGGCATCCGTTAGCTTTTTCCACAGCTTATATTCGCCCGAGGTAAACCCATCGATTTTCCTGTTGCTTGCCTTGTGTAGCTGGAGTAGAGTGAAAACTCGGTCAGGATCGATGCCTTTTTCCATGAGTTTCTGCACCGAATTATCCAGGTTCACTGGCAACGCCTTAAGTTTCAGTTTAGTCGCGAGTATGTTGTCCTTGAGCAAGCTTGTCGCTCCACTGGTCGGCTTCTTTAAAAAAAATCGTCAGTGGTGCTCTCTCCTCTACGCCACCAGAAATCTTATCAACTGCGCTTGGATCTTCTCGCAATAGCCGCTCGCTGTTAACACCCCTATCGGTTCCGTCAACCTCTTCAGTACCAGTTGCAGTGTGTTAAATGCCGAAGTATCATCAGCACTAACAAGCAGGATGAGAACAGTCAGCAAAAGGAGTGTGGAGGCACGCATGCTCTTGTGGTTGTCCTTGAACGAATTAGAGCGCAAGATAACTTCAAGGATCCAGCTGTGAAAGGGCAGAGCTCGTACACTACTTGGACGGAGACTAATTGCACAGGCCATCGTTTTCTCGGTGATCTGGTATTTTACGGCGACAGTAGCGATCCCGGTACGGTTTTTTGAATCGTTGGCAGAGGATACTCAATCGTTATGTTTTGTACAACAAGATTGGCAGCAAACTTGGTAAAGAGAGAGCTTGCAATAAGACTACAAGATACTGACGGTCTTGGAGTGCCAGTAATTTGGAATACCATCAGACGCCAACAATTTCAATTGCTACAACAAGTCGTACAAGCATTTGAGGGTCATACTCGGAGTGCAGGAGAAACAGTGTGGTATCGTCCGTTGATGGTCGTGCTGGGAAAACGATATGGGCCATTCTGGAGGCCAGGATCAAGTGATTTCTTGTTTCAGGACCCTCCAAGACCATCAAGGTGGAGGGCAACGATGTTACCTGTCTGGTGGCGCTAACTATTGCTAGAATGGAACCGATTACAATGGCCAGACCGAAGATCCCTTTCAACTAGTCGACTTCAAGTCGTGCAATACGCTCTTTACAGTCCAATTTGGTGGAACAAGTACCAAGTGGCAACGTCAATGCCACTGGGAACAGGGTCTGTTAAGTTTCGAAATCTGTGTCAAGCTCTAGCTACGGCAAACAAGTATTGTATCGCGGATTTTCTGGATAATGATCGTCAGTGGCTAAGCTGAAGTCTATATTCCAGAAGAACCCCGATGCTACACTATCGTTGGGGAAGAATTCTGGACTGGGGAAAGCTCAAGCTGGAAACACCAACTCCGCGTACATCCGTGCCAACAGCCAAGTTCGTTCGTACTTTAAAGTGAACCCGACCATGACACGCGGTCTTTCACTCTACCAGCTCGACTACATGATCGCTAGTGTCACTTTTCGTTAGCATGGGTGCACTCGGTGTTATTATCTCCATTATTGTGCAGCGACGCAATATCACCGGTCTTAGGCCAAGACTTTTGGGTGCACTTCGTACCTTCGTATGTGGATCCGAAGTCGGTAACGCTAGCGGTGCTGTGTCTTGCAAAAGTGCACTATGACAATTATTTTTTACTGAAGTTCTTGACGTCGGATAAGCATTATCAATCAATAGTTCTCAAAACCCAATCCCATAAATACGCACTTCTTCTTCTCCTCATTGAAGAAAGCCACTTGCATGACACTTGACCTCCTGGATCCTTCTTCTCTCATTCTACCCCCTAAGGGCGACCGCCATGATAAGCGACTGCTACAGACCCCCAAAGCTCGATTGCAACGTATCGGCCGCTCAATTTCGGACTCCACCGGTACGGGATTCGCCTACGGCACCATGTTCGGATCAGTTCTGGCTCTAGTGGAAGGGATGCGAGCAGCTCCGAAGCAACAGCGACTATTCGGCGCGTTGCATCACGCTAAGGTTCTCGTGCCAGAGACGGCAGGTCGAATCGCATTGGTTACGTGTTTTTTTCGAGTGGCGGCGTTCGGAATGGAAGAAATTCGAGACAAGAGAGATATGTGGAATACACTGGCGGCTGCACCTGTAGCAGGAGCGATTGTGAAGGTTCGATACGGCCCCAAGGCAGCAATAAACAGTGCCTTTGTGTTCGGAAGCTTTGCAGCAGTGGTGGTAGCGTGTAATTGGGTCGAAGCAAAGGTGGTGCACGAGAAGTCTTCACCTGATGAAGTCCTGGAGGAAATCGCATTTGCAGAGGAATTCGAGTGAAAGGGATTAAAAATATTGTGCAATTTTGAGGCGTACAATTCTATAACAGTGGGTCCAACCTCCGAAGACGACTGTCTACCTTGATTTAGTGTCTGAGGACAGCTTGATCGCATTTAAAACGCGTCAAAAATACCAACACGTTGACTTCTATCTTCTACCATCTCCGGATGGCAGCAACTCAACGCAGCAAAGGTATTTGGCCGATGAGGGATTCCAAACGTGCCATTATCTCTGCTGGTGATCATCGTTATTCCAGCAGTTCCGCCACAAAGATTCCCTCGGGAGACAATGCCACAGCAACTCACCGACCGTTTATTCGGAAAACGTCATTCCGTTCGAGCAAAGCAAGTTTACGCCGTCGATACTACGAGTGGAAGAACGAGCACATGTATTTGGGAAGATACTCCATCGAGAAACTGCTTGCGTTCGAAGAATACCAGCGGAAAGTCACTCTTCTCCGGGTATTCACTGTTATAGCGTTGACTCCATTGCCAGCTTTGATCATCGTGTTGATTCTGGCTGCTATTCCCCTTGAAAGTCCTTTATTACCTGCTACTTCGAACATTGCTTACTTCATCCAGTCATGGCTCTCTTTCAGTGTGGTAACGTTTGGAATGCTGCTGTATATCAGGTGTGCGTTGGCATTACCAGAAAATATTTACTCCCACAAAGAATGTGCACTAATTGCCCTGTTGATTTCCGGTGCGAATGAGCTGATAATGTTCATTTTGTCCGTCCTATGGCGCTTTCCTGTCCCTCTTCGAGATATGCTGGGGACTCCTACATACCTGATCTTCTTCGTTTTTTTCCACGTGGTAATTCTTCGCACGAAACTCCGACATTATTACGATAGAATCCGGAGTTATTCACCTCTGTACATCACACAACTCGGAATCTTCTTCATTTTCGAGGGAATTGCGATCTTGTTCAAGCTTTCACCCATTTGGACAAAAGTTGGAATAGTCGTCGCTTTTCCTTTGGTCCGAACCATCCTGAAACATGCAATTATCAAGTTTTCACACTCTTTGGAAGACATCAGCACCGAAGTTTCTCTTTGCGTAGTGGAAGTATTTGGTTCCCTTTTCCAGAACGTGTGCTTGCAAACCTCAGGCTCTCTATTAATTGCTGGTCTTATTATGCTTCTCGACATTATCCAGGCCATCGTGGAGGTACAAATGTACATGGATCATCGATTTGTACGAGTCGACGGGAAGCATTGCGTACAAACTGCGGTGAAAGTAATTAAAAGCGCTCTATTTCCAGGTGAAATGAATGCTGACCGGCGGAATCCGTGCAGTGATAGCAGCGACAAACACAGTTTTGCCAAATTACGCTGTCCAGGAGTTTCCCTCACGATAGCAGCCTCAGATATTTTCTCTCAACCTAAAAACGCTGCAAAATCAGCTCCAACACGCCACAGATCGTCAAAAATCGCGTGTTTGGCTTCAGGATCCAGTACATTAGACCTTGGTGTGATTCAACTTGGAGTTTTGGATCAGGAAGTACTGGACAGAGATCCTAAAATTTCTCAAAATCCTGAGAAAACCCCAGGAAAAACACGTCGCTCCTCGATTGATGACGTCGAAATAGCTCATCGCCATCATGTGAAACTATTGACACAGACTCTCCAGCTCATGTACGCATCGGAAGTGCTTGTTTTCGCGGAATATGCCGAGTTCGCGAGTGCATTTATCTACGGACTATACACACTTATCCTGTTTCACTATCCTTACGCCAAGTACAGTCTATGCTTTATTGGACTCTCCGAAAGTGAATTTTGGGGATCAGTTCTGAATTGCGTCGTCTACACGGTTTTAGAAAGCTTCACCTTAATCACCTTCTTCGTAAGTGTGCGAAGGAAATTTGGCATTTCACCCCTCTATCAGCTCGCATTCGTGCTGGAGAAGTACTGGATGAGTGTCCAAGGGAAAATTACCACTAGTCTGGTACTCGTATTCATTCTACACACCGTTCATGAAGGTATAGTCCAGATTCATTACACTTCATTTTATTGCCGTTCTCACTTTGATTTGGCGCAGGAACTGATCTTTCACTGCAATTCAACTGGAAACATCTTTTAGAGGGCCACAACCACTAAAACAGGGATTTAGATAACAAAACTTTACAAGATTTCTGGGTGTTGGATTTATTTTTGCGCTGCGTCTTCAGTACCTTAGTAAACGGATAGGGATGTTATCCAACTAAGCTCTTACTTCGAATTAGTGTGCTATTGTCAGAGTCATTCATCAATTTACGACTTCTAGCAACAATGTCGGATGGAGACAACGACTCGTGGACGTGCACCACTTGCACCTTGAAGAATGAGCTCATCGTCGAAGTCTGCGCTGCATGTGGAGCAACCAGTCCGTTAGTTCTTCAAAGTTACGAAGTCGAAGAACAAGCGCGTGCAGAAGGAGAAGGAAGATCGCAACGGTCAAGTATCGTGTCACACAGCTCCGATAACGCTACGCCCCGCGGTGAGGACGAAATGGATCCATGGACGCAAGCGGAATGTGAATGGGCTCACGTGGAAGCCCATCAAGATTCGCACCCGAGGAAGTAGCAGTTCATGCACTCGTTCTTGGGCTAACTTTTTAGGTGAAACGCTTATGAAGTCTATACGAAAAAACGTTTGCTGTGTTTTCCACTACACCAAATACTGTTTGTCTTCTTCCTCCTGTTGGAAACAGCCTGAAGTCGCCACATTCGAGTACCAAGCTCCAGCTGAACGTTGAATTCTTGCGAGTTCCGTAGGCAGAGCAGTGTACTCGTCGATATCTCCGGTTGTCTCAGTAAAATTCACAAAGTAAAGTCCACGACGTCCAGCGTAATTCGTCCACTCAAAGTCATCCATGAATCCCCAAACAGTATACCCGATAATCGGGATATTCTCTTCATAGATAGCCTTGTGAACCTGTTCCAGGTGTGTACGCAGGTACCACAATTGGTCCGGATTGTTGATCGTCTCATTACCGCACCACCCGTTCTCTGTCAGTAAAATCTCTGCACTGGTATCGTGTTTGTGCATGAACCGGATCAATTGAAGGTATCCTGGAGGGTAACCCGAGTCGGATTCGCAGCTATTCGGGTCCATAAGGCTTCCGTAAGCATGACGAGCTCCATCAGGGTTCCGTGAATCATCCACTCCAAGATCAGAAGCCCAACCAAGCGTCAAACTAGAACAATTCGTTTCCGATCGCTCCGAATCGCAGTCGGTAGTCGCGTACGAAGCGTAGTAATTGAGCATTAGTAGATCATATGAGCCATTCACTTGTTTGCTCTGTTCCTCCGTGAAATTGGGAAGTCGATCTCCAATCCGTTCACGCATGACTTGAGGGTAGTCTCCAGTCGTTAACGGGCTTAGGAACCAACCTAAGTGGAACTGGTTCTTACGTTCAGCAGCAGCGATATCTTCACTAAATGATTCGTTCAACGGTACTCCCCAGTCCGAGTTGATAACGATGCTGATACGTGCTGAGCTCTTGACAGTCCCAGCATCACGCAATTCGTGGAACTTTTCCACTGCTGCCGCATGTGAAAGCAACACATTGTGAGTCACTTCATACGCGTTGGTGGTAGAGTTTCCGAGCTTCGGAGGACCGTAGCCAAACGCAAACCCAGTCAAGATAAATGACGCTGGTTCATTGAACGTCGTCCAGTACTCCACGTCCTGTCCGAATTCTTGGAAGAGAAGTGTAGCGTAGTCCACAAAGTGGTCGACCATGGCTGAATTGAGCCATCCAGGAGGATCAAAAGCTGACTGGAGCGTAGCTGGGAGATCCCAATGATACAAAGTCATAACCGGTTGGATCCCGCTCGCCAGTAACTCGTCGATCAACGAATGATAGAAGGCTAAACCTTCCGGGTTGCCATGCATCCGCTGCGTCGTCTCGTTCCACGACATGGCACGTCCCCAAGAGATGGAGAAGCGGAACGTGTCGTAGCCGTCGGTTTTCATTAGAGCGACGTCGCTGGGGTATCGATTGATGAAATCGTCGGCCACGTTGGCACACGGAACGCCATTCGACGTATCCCGACAGAAGTTATCCCAGATACTCGGTTCCTTGTTGGTGGCGTTCCAACCGCCTTCGATTTGATAAGCGGACGACGCAGTGCCGAAGAGAAAGTTGGATGAAAAACACAACGTCGAGTTGTCGGTCTCCGTAGCCGACGAGGTCGACAGTGTAAATACCGCTGCTACAGCTAAGAAGCGCAACGACAGCATCGCTGGTGAGGGGTAGTGCGCAGTTGATGATAAATCGAAGAATGAATCGCTACCTTGCTTAAATTTGGTGCTTGGCAAATCTAGAGGAGCTGAAGTTGAAGATTTTGCTGCAAGCATAAACCAAAAGCATAAGCAGTGGGCTTGCAACGGAGGGATCCTTGATTTATCACTCCAGGTTGCAATGACAACCAATAGATCACGTCGAGTGTTCTACGAAATGGTTTCAAGTAATCAACGTGGCCACCAGTTCAAAGTGCGTGCAAGTTGGTGGATCAAAACTGTAGCGCTGGTTTCTATTGCCGTTTACCCTGACATTTCACCTCGTATTTTGAGATCTACGCGCGTTTAACCTTCGGGGTCAGCGACTTGGTGTACATGCGGATGAGCGATGCCAACATCGTAAAGCCCGACATGCCCAGAATGGCAGCAGTCTTCCACCAAGAGTGGTCATTCGCGCGCGTCACATCCTCGGCCGTGCAGCCCTCGGGCAAATCAATCCCATCGACCGGAATGTTATCACCAGCTACTGATGCACTTCCCTTGCACTTGGCAATCACCTCTGACGAGTTCAAAGACAAAAATCCATAGAGCAACAAGCAGATCGTAGCCAGAACGAAGGCAACACGTTTGCCAAACTGCGCTGAGTCCAAACTACGGTCCAAACTGGTACCCGCATGACGGTAGACCACTACACGCAATTTCGTCACCGTAAAGTCCGCGTGCGTACCCTCGTCCGCAATAGGCAGACAACAAAGCTCACGCGAGGAAGAAACTACCACTTGCCACGTTGTGCCGTACTTGAACGTAAGGGAGTGCTGCATCAAAATACAAGTGAGTTGATACACCAAAGTCTCTCAAAGTTAATAATCATCTACCGCACCTTCAATGCTTGGGCGATCTTGGTTTCATTGTCATCGACGCCTTCGTAGTAGTTGTAGAGCTTCTTGGCCTTATCGATCACAGCCTCCTTCATTGCATCCTCCATGTCACTCTCAAACACCACAATCTTCCTCTTCGTGTCCAGATCTTCACTGTCTTCAGTCAGAGCCTCATGTTCCTGCTTAGGACGGGGAGTTGCGGACGGTGTTGTACGGTACAACAGTGCCTTCATCTTGCTGGTCTTGCTGAATAGCAGCACACATGCATCCTTGCGCTGCGGAAATTTCATTAGGATTTCATAAATGATATACGTTATAAAATATGAGAAACCATGCACGTACGTAGCGTAGATCTACTGCAAAGTCACCCCCTACAAGTACGTGCCATCCCCCGCCCATCGACGGCTCCACTCGACGCTGTAGTTCGGCTGCAAACTCACGGATACTGGACGTTTTTTTGGCTGCATCATTTACGGCTTTCTTTGCGGCTACCTGGATGGCTACGGGGGCTACAGGCGCCTTGGACACTTGGAAGTCGGCACCGCAAAACACCATTGCGACGTGTCTTTAATAATTTGACACGTATGGACCTCTCCACCGAGTCATGTTAAAGTTAATACCTTGTTTCATTGGTCGAAAATGATACTTTAACGGGATAGCCAATCAAAGTTCAGCTGACTCTCATACTTGATGTTGAAGGGGTTTTGGACGATTTCGATGGGTTTCTCCAACTTCCCCATCGGCTTTAAGCTCTTCCAGAGTAGAGTGACTACGTTCATTTAGATCCATATGGCACGCAATTTTGGCGGACACCATGGTTGCCAACTGACGGCACTATGCTGGGAAGCAATGCTTTCTTGAATATCACGCTGTCTGGCATTAAAAACACTTTGTGCTGCTGTCTATCAATTTCACAACGTATTTACCTCTGTTGGCGAGTCACTGAGCAGTTGTGAGCCACCCACTTCATTGCCTCGTTGCTTTACAGCATTCACGGGATGCGGACGCATGCTCACATGGCTACAGCCAGCATGTGCTCCGAATGTAGATCAAATCGTTTCAAACGCTTTGCATGTTGCACGAGAGCGTGGCAGGCGCGCGCGGGTTTTGGCTACGTTTTCGGCTTTTTGGCGCGAAGTTCAAAGAAAGGGTTTGCTGCAAAGGGTGGACCATTTCACATATCCTATTCCCACCCCATTGTCAAAATTCAACTCCGCAAAACACACAAATCTGTCTGTACAATCTATCTAACCTCCTTAAATATAATTTACGCGCGCCCTTTTCAAAAAAGCATCAAGCGTCACAATTTAACTCGCCATCAACTGATATAACCCCTATGAAGCAGGACTCCAAGCTGGTCGTCGTCGCCCTGGAAGGCTGTCACGGCTGCGGTAAAACTGCCTTATGCGAGGAGTTTGAGGCTCAGGGCTACGACATCCTGGACGAAGCCTTCATGGACATGCCAGCCTACGCTTTGCACCCGCAGTCGCTCTTAATGGAGACGTCCTGGGTCTGTTCCTGGTTCGAACGCGTTCTACGTCTCGCAGACCGTGTTAAACCTGGTCGCAAGCAGGTTTTCATTGCCGATCGATCACCTTTCAGTGCTGTACTGTATTCGGCCAATGGCCATCTACTGGAGCCTGTGATTCGTGCTCAAATGAAGGAGGTGCAGGATTATGCTGGAGTGCAGTTCTACACTGTGCATGTGCTGGTAGAACGCGAACTACTGTGGCGTCGCATCTGTGCACGTCTAGAGCTCGAGCCGGAACGACTTCGGCTTAATGAACATAAGCGCGAGTGGATGGAGGAGACGCTGGCGTTCTACGAAAGCTTCAAGTGGGACTTGACAGTCACGAACGACGAACGCAGCGTTGCTACCATTGCGGAGAACATCAGTCGACTACTGAGAGAACGGGACGACACGTTCGAAGCTGTGTACAAGTGCACTCAGCCTCGAGCATCGTCGCCCCACTCGTCCTCGAACAGTATGCTCAGTACAGACAGTGAGTGTGAAAGTGCTGAGGAGGACCACAACATGCACGTGGACTCGGACTGGACAGAGAAGCAGCCGAGAAGCATCATCGCATTCAACAACTCTACAAGCTGTTAATGCTATGGGGGAACCACCTTCTATCAGCAAGTTTATTACGTGTAGTTTGGTAGATGCGAGTGTCGGGGGTAGCCAGCACTCGTCCTTATTAGGATAGTTTTAACGCTTACAAATATCTATGAATGCACCATCTTCTCCTAACTCGTTGATCCTTCACAGTCGCAGAAAGCGACGTGCATTAGCTCGAGTGATTTTGGCAACGTCTTGAGCCGAACGACCAAGTGCGTTAGCGACTGCTTGAGCCACTAACGGCATGGCGCTTGGCACGTTCGGGTACTGTTTCTTTGGATCATTGGCTTCAGCACGTCGACACTTGGGGAAGCCCATGTACGGTGCATCTGTTTCCAATACCAGACGCTCTAACGGTACATGCTTCACCATTTCCTTGAGAGCAGCTCCCTGTTTCTTGAGGATGAATCCTGTGACGCCAATGTACCAGTCGTCTCCACGGGCGGTGTAAGTCTTGAGTTCCTTTTCATTTCCAGTGAAACAGTGCACCACTGCAGGTGGGAAATATCCGTCTGCCTTCTTCTTAGCCTCATCGATCAACTGGATAAAATCTTCATGTGCCAGTCGTTCGTGCAGGAACAAAGGTTTCTTCAACGCACAGGCCATTGTGAGCTGTTCAGCGAACCACTTTTTCTGGAATTCCGCATCTGGGAAACTGGGGGAATAGTCTAATCCACACTCCCCCACTGCACGGACTTGTTCGATCTCCATGAGACCTCGTAACTTACTCAGCTCTTCTTCTTTTGGCATTGACCGTGCGTTGTAAGGATGCACTCCAGCCGTCGGGAAGAGCTTAGTGGGGTGCTGTCTGCAGAGCTCAATGGCTCTCTGGGATTCCTCAATTGTAGCCCCAGGCACCAGCATCTCCTTCACTCCGACCTTTGCAGCTTGTTGCATCAATACAGAGACATTGTCATGAAGATCTTCGTGCGTGAGATTGCAGTCGAAGTCGAAGAGCTCCAGATCCGCGTTTTGAGACGCTTCAGACTTGGGTTTGTGGCCCATTTTGGAGCGTTTAGAAGCAGATTTGTGGTGCGATTTCCTGTGGTGATACTTAGGTCGGGCTTCGGCACTGTGTACGTAATACCAGGCGTTGGTGGACAGCTCACTTTGCAGGAAGAGCATGAAGGACGAAGGTGAATCTGAGCTCCTCGTTGCGATTTCTAATGGGAAGATAATGCTATATTTCTAATAGATTATTTTTAAAACCATTCTATGAATTTTACCTTAGAAGAGACGCAACACTTGAGATCAAATGCAGGAGGATGATACTGATGACGTTCCTGGCTTCAGTGGCATGAGGTTGCACTATTTTCTATTCATTGTATCGTTTGGATATTCCTCCTAAGCTTTTTGTCATGTTTTATGTCAGAAATTCGTGGAGTTTTGAAGAAATCGAGGCGTCGGTGGACAAACAAGTGGCAAAGTTAATGTCAATTTCCACTGATGGAAGCAATTGGAGCATTGAAAACTACGAAGATGACGAGGAAGACACTGCAAACGACTTGGAGACAACAAGTGACGGGTTTGTGAGTCACCAACCTCAATATCGGCAGGTTTTGGTAGCTAAAAAGCTGAAACTTCTTGAAAAACAATTGCAACATCGAGATCGAATGGTGCAAAAGCTTCAAGCTGCTCAAACTCAAGCACAAAATACAATTACCAGGTTGCAAAATGAGTTACAGTTTGCTCAACAAGAGTTATCATCCGCACAAGAGGAGTGGGAAGAGCAAAAAGAAACGATTTTACGATTCCGAGGCACAAATGGAGGTGGTAACAGTGGCATGATGCAAATTAATCTCGGTCTAGCAAGTACTGGTGGAGGACGTTCTAAAATGACAGAGATGGAAGCTCAAAGACAGCGAGAAATGAGGCAACAAATGTTGAATGGAGCTGCTGACGCTCAAGAAATGTTGGAGGCAGATTTTGACGATGGAACAGATCGAGCAGCAGTGAGAGGTATTCGTTTGAAGTGGAAGAAATTCCGATTGTTCTTACGGAGGAGGTTGTATCCATTCACAACGGATATTAGGCAGATTGAGGCGCAGTTTGGGTCCTCGGTGGCTTCATACTTTCGTTTTTTTGGCTGGATTATCATGACGTTCATGGTTATGTCACTCCCGTGCTTCGTGTTTCTCGTGTTGCACATTTTGTATCTCTATCAACAGGTTGGAAGTATTACTCTTGAGTGGGTGTTTGTACTGCACTAATTGGATGGTTACTTTAGCGTTCAAATACTAACTGGCTAGCGTATTCTGGAGTCATTCCTACCTTCCTCCAGCTTCCAGGTTATTTTCCTGACGAAGCTTTCATGTACTCGGTCTGACAGTTCTTGCTCTGAATCTGATTATTTAATGCCTAGATCTGAAGGATTGTTCATTTTTCTAGGTTATTCTGCTTTCGATGGAAGTCTTGCTGTTAGTTTTCACTCTTCATAAATGGATAGTTGAGGATCGAATGTCCAAGGCTGTTCAAGCTGTTGAAAATGCCAGCGAGAAGGTAGTATTCATTCATTAGACTAATTTTCCCAGAATTCTAACACAGCTCGTTCCCAGCCTAAGTACAGCAGGATTCTGTTGAACGCCTGGGATTTCTCGCTAACGTCTCACGATGTAAGTAAAATCTCGCAACTTCTTAATAAAAAAAGATGCTACTGGTACTAATCTTTTTATTTCAAAATACCACTAGCAAGTAAGCGATCTCAGAAAAACTATTGCAGAACAGGTAAAACTCGTGATGGAGGAGGAGAAGCGTGCTGACACCATCAAATCAAGAACCAAGTACGTTGTTTTGGGGATTTTTGTCGTTGATATTTGTTCTTCTTACTTTCCTGTCATTAGGAAGCAAAACTATATCTTGTACACACGACGCCTCATAGCTTTTATATTCTACCTGGCTATCCAAGCTGCAAGTTGGTATCTGATCATCCTACTTACGACGCAGTCTTCTCAACTTCAGCTCCAAATTGCAGCAAAAGCCGCAATGTTCGCACCGTATGCTAGTAGCATTGTTCCTGCCGTGGTGACTGTGATCAACGCTATCCTGCCGAAACTGATCTCGATATTGACCGCTATTGAAAAATGGGATGATGTGGGTTTTGCCATCAAGGCAATGGTGACGCGACTGTATCTGGCCAAAATCCTGAATGTGCTCATCCAGTTGTTCTCCTTTGCTTTACTATTGGATCCACTACTGCTCACGTCCACTCAAAATATTCTCGAACTGTTCACTTTTGAAGGATCGACCGTCCGCAAGAACGTCATGTTGGAATTTAAACCCAAAACATTTGCTTGTCGTGCTGAGCAGACATCTGCAGGATTATTGACACTCGTAATGACGGATTTCAGTGTGAGCAAAGCTATGGCTATAGCATCTCCGTTGGTTGGCGTTGTGGTTAAACTTGTAAAAGGGGTATGGCAGCGACAAAAAGCTAAACACGCAAAGACGAAACTGAGCTCCAAGGTTGTTCCTGAAACTGAGGGAGTTGTGCTGAAGTTAAGTGGAGACGATGGCAGCTCGGAAGACGTACAAATCCCCACTCAAACGGAAGAAATGGTTGTGACAACAACTGAGAGTCTAGTGGCGAAGTCTGAATTTCTGGTTCCACAGAAAATGGTTGCATTGCTGTACTCTTGTACGATCGCATTGGTGGCTATACCTCTCGCTCCAACGACAGCTCTGCTTGCTCTATTGCTGCACGTTGCAAACTTCAAATTCGACAAATTCATTCTCATGGTAAGATTAGTAGCTAATCGTGAGATTCATTTCAACATTTTGATCGTTGTTATGTGTAGCATTTACAAAAGAAGCCTGCGAGTCCATGGGGAGCCAAAGATGCCGGCAGTTTCTTCATCAAGTTTTACTTCTGCACCGTGGTTATTTTCCTTGGGTTTACCCATTTCTTCTTGCTGAATACTCATCTCCCCAAGAACTGTGGTATTCAGGATTCCAGTAATGATGCGCTATGCGAAACAAACAGCTACGATGCCGTGCAAAAATTATGTACGATCGATCCGCAGAAATCATCGGTGCGTTTAAATTTTAACGTTTAGTTTTTTCGCTACGACTCACGTTACTTTTGCTTTAGAGCTCGTATTTTATCAATGACTCAGAGTGTTCTATTGGTTACCCTCTGTGTATCTGCGAGTATGCTTGTGGGCCATTCATTGAGGTGTCAAAGGGTTATACTCCTCTAGTGAACTACGTCACGTCTTCTGGTGTTGCATCAGCATTTTTCTCGCTATTTCTTGGCAACAATTTCGTGTTATATGTACTGCTGTTTGCGTTCTTGCTGGCTATCTTTTTCCTCCGGAACTCTCTCACAGTTTACATTGTACGTGGAAATATCTGCCCGTACAGAAGTAAAAGGTTAAAGCTGACACTTGTTTGCCATTTAGATGACCACTTTGCAGCGAGAACAAGACGTTGCACTTACATTCTCATCGTTGCGAAGGAAAGTGAAACAGCTCGAGAATCGTCTACGCCTTCAGAAGATGGGAGGAGAGAGAACAAATGAAGTTGAACACTAACGACATGAAAGAAATTCAGGTCATTTTACAAAGACCCTTACCGAAGAAAAACTGCCTTGATCATCCAGTTAACTTGAGCTCGAACCAGACGATGACTCCTCCACCTCAAAGCAGGGCATTGACCGAAGATTTGCTAGGTCATTCAAGGCAGTCATACCCTTGAGGAAATCGCTATTGGCCGTCAGCCAGTCGTCCTCCAGGATACCTTCCGTAAACGTACCGTAGGTATCTGCAGGGTTGTATTGGTACGCACTCTCCGGATTCAGAGACCACACGAAGCCACCAGCCCATCCGCTCTCCACGATCACCTCCATACTCAGATCAGTACATCGCTGCGTGGTGAGCTCCGGGTGAAGATCTTTCGAGTACAAGCCGCCAAATTCTCCCAGCAGCAGCGCAGATCCGTTGTCATCACCCAAAAAGCCAAACATGTCGGCCATTGTAGCTTTGATACGGGACTTGAGCGTTGAGTCATCGATTTCGACGTAGTCGGCAATGGCGCCGTTCGAACCCTGGGTACCACCATCGTAAAAGTACGACTGCGGATACACGGCAGGAGTGTAGTAGTGTGGGGCGTATACTACCTTGTTCTCCGTACCGAAGGTGAGAGGGTAGTCTGCTGCATCCTGGAGACCACCGCCATACCAGTCGTAGTAATCGTAGTCAGTACCATCAATTGTGACCGAATGATCGGCGTTAATGCCCTCCACGAAGCCCATCCAGTTAGAGCAGCCATCCAGCATGCGATCTGCGATCTTCTTGGCTCCAGCATGGAAATCCGTATCCGATCCGTCCCCCCACGTGGCTTTGGAAGGTTCATTCTTGACATCAATGCCCATGATGTTCCAGTACGTCTCACTGCAGAGGTTCTTGGTCAGCGTGTCAATAGCATCCAGGAAATCATCTTCCGAGATGGTATCGCTGTACCAGAGACTTCCGCTGTCTGTGGACGTCAGTGTGTGCATACTCAGCAACACCCCGATCTTGCGGTACGCTAAGACCTTGACAATACTTTTCAGCAGTGACATGTAGTTTTTAACCGAAATGGCTCGGTTCTCTGCCGTGTTGATCAGAGAAGTCTCCGGTTCCGGGTTCGTGAGAATCCAATTGACACACAGTGGCAGACGGACAGCATTGAACTTGTTGTCAGCCAAGAAGGACGCGATCTGGTACGCAGTGGTACCATTTTCAGCATTATACCAAAGGCCGAGAGGGATAGCTGTACCCGTCTCCATACCGAACCAATTGATACCCTTGATATCCACCGGAACTTCGGTTCCATTGGCCGACACAGCCATTATTCGACCATTCTTGCTCTGGTAGTCCGGCAGTTCGCAGCCCATGTCCGGATACGAATTAGGGTTGCCCACTACTCCATCATCAGAGACCAAGTCGCTGCCACTGCCACTAGCACCACCACTAATCTTCTCACTGTCAGCTTTACGTTGTTCATAGTCCTCTTCACGAGTCGTAGAGGCGTCGCTCGTATGCAGAGCAGAGAACGTAATACCGGCCACGGCACCTCCAATAATCACAAGCAGCAATAAAATACCAGGCCATATCTAATATAACAAACACTTTTTAGAATCTAAAGTAGCGAGTACTATACGACAATTTGAAACGTACCCGATATCGACCGTTGTATTTCTGCTGCGTCTTGGCAATGAACCCTGGTGCCAGTTCACTCACCGCTTCAATGTTGCGGTCCAGCAATGATCCACGCGTAAATACGCCTCCAGTCGCTGCTCCATTGCCAGAGCCGCTATTGGAATGACGTGGAGAGCCTGCATCCATTGTACTGAAGCGGTTGTTGTGAGTACCGAAACCTCCTGCTGCACCGTACGTTTGCGCCTCTGATGGCTCACGGAAGACTTCGCGAGCAGGTGCCTGCGGAATGTAGTCCTGCTCGGAGACGTCTCTAGAATCCTCACGGTTTAACATGGCGGAATAATTGTATGTGGGCGAGCCCAGCATTTCGGAAGACGTGATCAGCGAAGCCGATGCCGGCGAATCCACGGCGATCTCGGGTTCGTTTCGACGCATAATTTATCTATGGCAACTGCGCTGGCTTGCAGCGAAAGTGGAAGTGGAAGAAGAAGAAAGGTGTGCGTCGTGCAGTGCAGATCCTGTCCAGTACTTAGTAGAATCAAGTGCATGCTGCCAAGTCCGAAAAAATAGGTGCCTGAGCCAGGACTTACTTTGGATTAGTGAACATACATCAAATGGACTCAAGTGTTGCACTGCTGTGCACAATACAAAAAGACGTGTAAAGTTGGTATTTAGAGGCGTTCTTGTTTGGTGAGGTCAATAAATGAACCTGCAGTGAATGACAGAAAACAGCCAAACTGATGAGAATGATCAGGGATGGCAAAAATCAAGTTACAGGAAGGATGCAATTGGATTAATTCTCTACCGTTGGGGCATGGAGCTTGAATTCCCAAGCTGGAACGGCGATGGCAACGAGGAAACCCCGCAAACGTGCGCGGCACATTTTGATAGCGATGATATCGTACAAGGAGTGATATCTTGTCTGTAATGGTGTCCAACAGCGCCAGATGCCGTTTTCCAGCGTTTTCCATTTGGCGACGGCTTTATCCTGGTTCGGGCTGGCGTTTCGATAATAGTATTGCAATGTTGTAGCAATCATCAGAAATTAGATATTGTTTTAAGAACTAAAAAAAACAATGGATTAATTCCAATGTATTGACTCAGCTGTTAACCATAGCTTTCACCCTTTAACGAAGACTTAAAGCGGGTTTTACACTCTTTAAACTAGATTGGCAAAAATTAGATGTTGTCGCAATTCACAATTTCTCAAAAATAAGTTATTTACTTGAAAGTATTGTATTGTAAATCCAATACAATAATTATTTCGGAATGCCTGGTTTCGGGCGAAGTTTCTTGATCATCTAGAGAAATTGGTTGTCTTATTGTTCATTGTACTCGGCAAGACCTGTATAAGCGGAATTTCCTGAATGACAAAGGTGGAGAAAAGTTTTAGAAAGAGAAGTGTATTACATGCTGGAGATTTATCGCTCAAATTACTGCACTATGAGGATGATTCTTTTCAATCGTCTCCTTAGTCTGAGCAGGACAAACCCGCGTCCGAATCCTCTCTCTCAAAGCAGAGCATCATGCGCAAATGTTCCAGGTCATTCATGGCCTCCAGACCCGCTACGAATTCGCTATTGGCAGTCTGTCAGTCGTCTTCCAATACATCCTCTGAGTACGTGTCGGTCAGGTTGTATTTGTACGCACTCTCGGGATTCAGGGATCACACAAAATCACCAGTCCATCCATTCGCCACCATGATGTCGATCGAAAATTCCGTGCAACGCTTGGTTGTTAGCTCCGGGTGCAAATCTGTAGCATACAGACCGCCAAACTCTCCCAACACCAGCGCGGCCGACTTGTTATTTGCGATAAAGCCAAACATCTCGTCCATTGTGGACAAAATGCGCGTCTTCAGCGACGTGTTCCTCCACGTACCCTCGCACGGCTCGTTCTTGAGATCGAGGCCGATGACATTTCAGTACGTTTTGCTGCACAAGTCACCTGTTAGCATCTTGACCGCTTCCAGAAAGTCGCTCTGCGTGATGTTATCGTTGTACCAAAGACCGCCACTGCCGAGGATGTGAGAGTACGCAAACTGATCAGTACCCCAATTTGTCAATAAGCCAGCGCCTTGATTAGGCTCTTGAGGAGAGACATGTAGTTTAATCGAAATGGCTCGATTCTCGGCTGCGTTGATCAGTGTCGACTTAATCACTTTGATTGTGAGGGTCCAATTGATGCAAAGTTGCAGTCGCATTGCAGTAAACTTGTTCTTCTCAACAACAACAAAAATCACGCGATTTGGTACGCAGTCCATCCATTTTGAGAATTATCCCAAAGACCGAGAAGGATGGCTGTTCCTGTCTTCATACCAAACCAATTGATACCTTTGAAGTTCACTGCCACTTCTGTGCCGTTAGCTGCAACAGCGTAGACTTGTCCGTCCTTGCTCTGGTAGTCTGGTAACTCGCACCCCATGTCCGGGAATGATTTCTGGTTACTGATCTCTCCAATGTCCGATACGAGATCGCTGCCACTTCCACTAGCGCCTCCAGTGATGGCAAACGCACTAGCTTTCCGCTTCGCATAAGCTTAGTCATGTGCTGTACTTGCTGTCTGTGTGTGCAAACCTGCAAATGTGATTCCCACCACACCACCGATGACAATTTCCAAAAGCAACACCACACCTGGCCATCTCCATCATTTCAACTCGAATCGTTAGCAAAAACAACAATAATTGCTGTGGGTTCATCAATGCCCACTCAACCTGTAGCGGCCATTGTACTGCTGCGTATTGGCAGCGAACTCTACGCTTGTTGAGTCATCCACCGCCTCAAATTCCGGTCTAACATCGAAGACCAAGCAAATACCACGGGGGTAGCAGCAGCAACTCCGAGACTACTACCTGATCCACTGTTTTGAACACCATTTTTTAGCTGAATACGCGAATTATTCCCGATTGGGTGAGCTCGGCTCAGTCTCTGTTGGGCGGATACTATAGGAGAAGCCACCCCGGTCACTGATGGTCTGCGGTTGAGCTTCCGGCGGTGCACGGAAGACTTCACGAGCTGGAACCTTTAAAGTATAGTCCTGGTCTGAAATGTCGTCTGAGTTCCCGCGACTTAGCGTCGCGATGTAGTTGGAGGCGGCGTGGCCAGTATTTCGCTTGGAGAGACCATAAGTGCGCTGGTGTCCCGGTGCATTCTGCGAAGAGGCGGTTTAAATGTCCTCCGTTCCAGCTCGAGCCTAGGGAGAGAGTGCTGTTGCAAAGCGAAATGCTGGAGTGAACTGGCCGGTGCCACGCCACGCTAGTCACCGCCCCAGCTTTGGGCCGGGCGACCTCGCTGCCTGTCATACTCTGTCCTGGCCGGCCAACCGCACTTACAAAAACCAACATGTATTTCGCAGACTGGGTTCACTGTTGATCGGCAAGAAGCAGTCGAGGGCACACAGTGATACATTTTGGTCGGTGAGGATAAGAACGGCACCGCCTTCCTATTCAAGGTGTCCAAACATCCAGGCACAAAATTGTTCAGCACGCTGACAGAATCAACATGCGCCATACTCACCAGGCAAGATGTGCAAGACAACTTGTCTTGCCAGCTTCGTAGGGAATCGTCCTTGAACACAGCAGATTAGTGTCACCCTCGAAAACGAGATGTAACTGCTGATTGATCCGGATAGTACTTTTGAGAAATGTTTATGGAAACGTTGTACACGAATCAGTAGAACACAGCACTAGTAGAACGAAGCAAACAAACGTTAATACTTAAGAAATTAAAAAAAAAAAACTTGCGTTCCTGGTTCGAACGAACGTCACACCACTTGGAATCAACCTTGAGGTCCTTAAAAACCGCTGTCGATGAATAGACCTGCCGAGCCCTCTTCGTCTTTACGGCTACAAGCTTGACGCTCCGTGTCACCCCCGTCTTCCCACCAATCCAATGCTGCCGGATCAAAGATCACTTCAGGAATTTCGTCACTATTACGACTAGAGTTGATGAACATCAACTTCTGCACAGTCTCTGACAGGAGCTGATTCCGGAGCTTGTAGTGGATGGACTTGTACATGATCCAGCTCCTTTCCGCTGCGGCCGACGACGTAGGCATCGTAAACACTTTGCGGGCAATTACGAAAAGCGCTGGGTAATCATTCCGATTGGAACTCCACCATTCCAATGGTGCCAAGCCACAATGACGTGTCGATACAATTCCTCCACCTTTGCGTTAGGAACAAGCTTGAAGCACTGCTTGCATGTCACGTCTTTTGTTCCAGCAATTTTGTTAAAGTGCTTCCACTCGCCAAATCTTGGACGCCCACCCGCCATTGTAGCTACATCGCAGCAAGGTTGGCCCTACACCATTCCAACGCGCACAGCCGTACCTCTCGTAGCCTTCGAACCAGTTCAATGCAAGCACAATGCGGAGTGCGGAATGAAAGCTATATATACGCGCGCAAGGAATGCAGAAAAGAGTGATTGTCAAAAAAATTTGTTTAATATCAACCAATAATGTTTTGAGTAATTCGTAGGGATTTGACTCGTAAAACGAATAGGCTAGTTCTGTCAGATAGAGATCGAACATATCAAGCTCTATCTACCGGTAGTCTAGCTTTTTCAGGAAAGTTTTCCGGCATAAACAGCTCTACATTAGATACTGGTTCTTGTAGAATTATCTCTGCGGGGTCTCCAGTATCGCGACAATGCAGCGAGAAAGTGTCAAGCTTCACCGTTGCCGGTTTCATCAAACTGAAAAGCTCCATCAAGCTGTCGGTGATGACGTTCCGATAAGACCGTCTTGCGGACACGTGAGATTCCAGTATGAACCCCATCATCGCAACCAGAGCAACGGCAACCAAGGAGCGATGCGAGTCTTACACGCATCCTGTAACCTGCAACTTCTGTCCTCATCGGTGAGTCTTATTAATATCAGGAGTGGATCCTGGCGTTGCGCGTTGCAAGTCTTCGCAGCACGAGCATCAGCTGCCACAGTACTGGGGTCAACGGTGGACCTGATGCGACGAAGCGCATCTGAGTCTGCCACGCGTCTGATTCCAGAGCCTATGTTGACGTGCCGTACACGGCGCAATCGACCACCACTCTGCAGTGGATTCTGCTGTTGAAGCGCTCTTGCTCAGGCAAATCTTCTGCCGTCTCTACGGCCAGGAACATTGTTCCGAACGACTCCGAGTTCGGAACGAAGCTCGTACGTTTCACAAGGGTCCGCTTGGCACTTGGAACTTAAAAGCCACACAATTGACGTGGAGCGGTATACTACCCACAGAGGTCTGCTTCGTACCAAAACCCACGGAATCTTTCAAATTCAACGGAATCGGTTTGAGAAGGGTATGTGGGACTCAGACGCGATCCTTTTTATGGAAAGAGTGGGACGATATGGAGATGTGCGCCGTCCCGCGCGAGGAAAGGCTCGTTCATAATCCATGATCGATCCTTCGCCACCAACCCATTCAGCAATTCGCGCCACAACGTCAAGGCTGTAGGACCAGCTGCCCACCGTGATCCCAAGCCACTGGCACCTTCACTTCCGATCTTGCCACAACCATGGGTGTTGTGTTCCAGCCTATTGACCACCACGAGGCCATCCAACGGGAGGCCTCGCCCGAGCTTTCGCCCAGCGACGTCATGCAGCCCTGGGGCCGCAAGGTGCAGCCCACCACCACCACAACGTGCGTAGAGAGCGCCGTAGAACTGACCTCATTAAAGTTTGCAACGAGCTATCCGTCCTCACCGCATCATTTGCATCTGTGTGCTGGCTATTGCAGACTCGCACTCGCCCCGTGCCCTCTGTTATCACTTCAAGACAGCGTCGGCAACAGCTCAACCATGAGCTGGCTGCCGGAAACCGACAAGCACCTTCAGCTTCGTCTCTCCGTCGTGAAAAGTGTCCATGACCGCCGCCATCATTCACTCAAACGGTGTGCTAGTGTCGTAATCACATCACGTCGCGGCGTGAAACGCCAACGGGTTGCAGAAATCCAAACTGTCAAAAGGGACATGGACCAATTGGACAGAACCTCAGTAGGTTCTCCTCGATCGCTGCAGTACGCGATGCCAAATCTGACAAGTTACGACACTTTGCGCGTGCTGCACACTATGCACTCAATGCCTAGTGAACTGCGCCATCTTAATGGCAGTGCGAGTCGCTGCCACCTACGTCGGCGCTGCAAAGTGCGGCAGGTCTTTGGGTGGCGCCACCTGCTCTGCCAAGAAGAAGAAGACGAGAAATCAGCACGTCGCGTGGTGTGGAAAAGTGCTAAGGCGCTCGAATCTATGAGGATGCGTCCGTTGGCTCGCCAGATCTGGCGTGCAAGCACCCAAGTCGCTGGTGGGTTGCAGGGTGGTGAGTCGGGGGAAGTGTTGTACACAGTAAACAGCACTGCTCGGGTGGTGCGCTCCATGAAGAAGCAGTACGGTGGTCGCCGCCGTGCTTGCGATCAGGTCTGGCTGGAGTGTTACCTCGACGACGGGCAGCAGATCTTCGTGGCCCGCAAGGAGCTCCGCCAGTTCAGCGAGTACCGCGTGCCCGAGTCATCGGCCACTGAACTGCAAGGTTTCCTGGTGCGACCAGTGTATTCAAGGATGATCAAGTCACAGCTAGCAGGTTGCTCGTTACAATGCCTCCAAGCGGTCGATGCACGAGATTGTGGCGTGCGCTCTGCCCCAGCTCTGAAGCAGCGCCTGATTGACGATCTCCCGCGAGCCACACTGCAATTGGAAGAAGACTACCTGTACGACCTGGTGGAGACGCCACAGGTCCTACTGGACAGCGTCTTCAGCATCTAAGAAAGAAGGCAACCATGCATAGCGTCATTAACTTACCCGCCAACGATCAAGCAACACGTTGTTTACCTACCGTTTGCTTCATTTTTTTGTCGCACGTTTCATCTGATAATACTTCCAAACGTGATAAAAATAGCGATGCTTTTGTAGAGGATGTTGAACTGCTTTCATTTTGAAGTTGCCTTTTTGGACATTGACCATCATTCCCACTTTGGCTCTGCGACGAGGAATGCGCGCAACAGTAGCTGCTTCATTGCTCTACGCTCTATTTGCTGTGAGGTCAGACGCAACTGCAATGGCTACACTGTCTGCGGCTGAAGAAGCGAAGCTTTCCAGCGATCTGCTCAATGCCATCCAAGGCGAAGCGGGCGCGCGTGTGGACGTGCTGGTGCAGCTCGCTTCGCCCTCTCAAGCGCTGGAGGATAGCTGTGATCGTTCGGGCTCAGCAGATCTGGACCGTTCCCTACGAGTCGCGTGCGTGGCGGGGTCGCTGCAACGCTTTGCTGAGGCGGCGCAGCAGCCGGTGAAAGATCTGCTGGGTCAACATGAGGAGCAATTCGGCAGCTCCACGTTTCTGTGGATCAGCAACTCGGTGGCAGTCAAGGAGGCGTGCGTGGACCTAGTGGTGGCTCTCGCACAGCTGGATGGAGTCGAAAAGATCGAGTTGGAGCAGATGTTCGCGGTTCAAGCAGGAGGTGGGGAGGAGATACTCTTTACAACAGGATAGGTGTAAAAGATATCAAAATTGCCACCTACATCTTACCCAACAAGGAATTCAATCCCAACCAGACCTTCTGCGTCGTTGGTTAACACATTAAACTCGTCGTTGCTGAATTAGTCTCATGGTTCCTGCTATTTTTACGAAGAGCAAAACTTGCATTTGGTGCGAAGATGACTTCACGACCAGTGACGACACCCGTGCCGACGCGAGGGCCTGTAAGTGTCGACGTACGACCCGTTTCGGCCTCTACTTCTCGGAGCTCTGGAAGACCATACTCTGCGTCAAATCTACCTGCATCCATTGCAAACGCGCGTTTCAAGAGCTTTCAAGTTCAATACGACGTTTTGTGTCGAAACCCGATTCTCGCTGCAATTGCACAGGAGATCCCGTGGAAAAATTTATTCGACTTGTTTCTCTTAAAGTTCTTTGCTGTTGGCGATGAGCTGTGGGCGCAAGGGGAGCAACCGCACGAGTTAGCTTTTGTGCTCTGTGGTGGATTTGTTGCGAGGAACACTGAGGAAATCATCGAAACGACCACCACTACGGACATTTTCGAGACTGAAAAGCCGAAATCTCGAGTTCGAGCAGAGAAAATGATCAAAACTGGCGGGAGCATGGCAGCTTTCTCAGTGCTAAAAGGCACGCCACTTCCGTACGCTGTTGCCACGGTGCGATTTAAGTCCATCTTATTATCTCTATCAAGTCAACGCCTGAAATCTGTGATGCGCCAGCTAACTCCAGCTACCCAAGAAGCGGTGGAGCAGTTGATTTACGAGAACGAACAAAAGCTGATGGAGTCACTGTCGCTACCGTTTCGAGTACGCCGAGACCCTCGTGTTAGCACTGCTCCAGCAGGAAACAGGCATCACCCAACTACTCAAAAAACATTTTCGACCAGACGGAAGAAACGTGTTCCTTCATCAATTGTCGATCGCATCATGGGATCTTCTGAAAAGCGTGAGAAAAGTGCCATGAAACGCAGTGCATCAGCGTCGGCTGTTGCGGACGGAGCTCCATCGTGGGCATCACTTCAAGTACCAAAGCCTATGGAATATGAGGTGAACTCTTCGCTGCTCATTCTGCACCAGTCTAGTTCAACGGGCAAATTACACCTACCGTCTTCGAAAAATGCGGCGTTACGACCGACCAACCTCAGTGCCGTAGCCAGTCAGACTGCAAAGAAGCACACGCAAAGGCGTTTGGACAGCATCAAACTACCAACGCAGACGGAGGCATTTCCACCAAGAAGTTTAACCGACCAACGCGAACTCTTGGAGAAAAATGGCAGCGGTCCTTGTATGGAGATGGTTGAACAGCTCTTGGGTAAACAACTAGCAAAGCGGGCCGTTGCCGATGTGGTGCCTAAAGAGCGGGTGGGTCGATTGCTAAAACCCTTGAAAAAGCCAATGATGATACCAACAACAGCAAACAACAATTTACACCTTGAAGAGCGTCGACGTGGTCGTAGAGTGCTAGTAGCGAATCGCTGCGAGCATTTCCGAGACGCATCGCATGATATATTCGCCGATTAAATCTCAAATATGACCTTACTGCAGAGCTTGTGGGATGTCCAAGCGATTGTTTCCTCGATCACCCCAGCATTGGACACCTCCATCCTCAAAGCGAATGCCGCAACCATGATTCCAGCCCAACGTCAACTCGTCGAACTGAACATCCGTCGGCGCCGCTATCACGCCCGAGCGCATACCCCAACAGATCGCTTTTTTGTCAATCTACAAAGTGATCAATCAAGTGGGAGCTGTTAGTAAGCGGTTATCTACAAGTCAAGGACTACCCACCTTCAATGCGCATGCAGCAAGTCGACTTGTGCTTACAAGAATGAATTTTCCCTCAGTCGGTGGGCTTGCTTGGTTGCGATGATTGTCGCCCCAACACGAGAGTGAGTTGTCTTCAGTCACACCGCAGGCAAAATCCCCCGGCGATGCTGAAATTTGTCGGAAACGGGTCGTTGGGTCCACATTGAGTTGCCCCTAGATGAATCAAGTACACAACGTTATTGCACTTCTGGCTCGTAATCAAATATACATCACAGCTTCGTACATGCCCATTCTCACCCCAACACTTCACCGTGCCATCCGTTGCAATGGCGCACGAAAAGTCTTTGCCGCAACTGACCTGCACGAACTTGCCGCTCGGAGCGTCAGAGATACCCCCGGCTGCTGTGCCTGCTCATACACGTCTGTCAGAATGGGTCGTCTCCACATTGAGTGTCGCAATTACACACCCCAGCAATGCACGGTCTGGTCCTTCATGATGCCGCACGAGTGAAAGTCTCCGCTGCTGACCTGTTCGAACAGTCCCTCCGGTTGCGTCACCGGCGCGCCGACGCCCCAGCACTCAACCGTCTCATCGATTCGGATCCCGCATGAGTGCAACCGACCAGTACTGACTTGGATGAACTCACCCGGCGGCGGTGAACTTTGACCACCGTTGTCAACGCCCCAGCACATCACTCGACCTCCCACATCCTCGTACGACTGAGTGTGGATCGCACACGAGTGTTCGATGCCGGCCGCGATGCTGGTCTCGTCGATATCCAGCGGCACGACAATGTCTGGTACAATTGGGTCAATTGCTGCATCAGTGTCGGCGGCCGCAACAGCTCGTGCTGTTAGCGCTAGTTGCAGCAGCTTCCAGCATATCCGCATGGCCATCAATGGTCTTGGATCGTGTCCCTTCGCACGGACGTATATGATTGGATAATAATGCAACACTGTTTCGACCAATCGCAGGAACATTGACCTTGATTGCTCACCGCATGCTTGTAAACTCAGCTCGAGTCACATTGAAACGCTGCAAAGTTATGCCTCACGCTTCAGCTGTAGAGAACGATGGCAGCAATGGCTTTCCAAAGGATGTCATTCGCACTGCGACAGGAAGCACTTAGCCTGACGACAGCATGGATGCTGCTGGGTGGATTTAGGTCATGGATGTTACCCAGGCATTTCACACTAAGGCGATGTGCAATGTCGCGCGTAATCACTGCAGTTCTGCAGGAACACGCGTTGTTTGACGGCCTTCATTCATTCGCTTGCTCGAGTACATGCACACGTAACTCCACGCATGTTGCCTGTCGTCATCTTCATTCTGGCAGTTATTGGTGTTGTCTGGCCTGGGGCTACGTAGCTATCTGCCTGTCAGCTTGCTGGTGCTTGAAGCACATGGCAGCCATCTCACGATGCTGACTCGCACTGGCTTCTTTCCTTGCAAAAGCCAAGATATTTCCTCTTGCATACATTTTCCAAGATATAGTACTTGCTGGGTACGCTCGAGGTGTGGTGTGGTCCACACTTTACCGGACGAACGGGGCCATTCGTCGGGTAACGCGATCAGTTCATTACGCAATTTGCCACCAAGGTCGCACGTCAAGCACCGAAACGCTCCGGACACTCTCGAACACCGAGTTCCCCGCCCCCCATCGCTTTCCTCTCATCCATCGCCCGCTTTGGATGTCCGTGAAGAGCTCGTGGACTTTCAACAAGAAGTACCCAGTGTACTCCGCCAGCCACTAGACGCCCTCCCCCTTCCTCTTCGTCCCACCGAAACCAAGAAACTACTTTCCCTCCATTATGACACAACTTGAATTGCTCGCCCATTCTACCCTGACGCCCGCGCCATTCAGTGCGCCAGCCAAGGCCAATGCCAATTCCTCCATTCCTCGCCACCAACTCAATGGCAGCACGTTGCTCCGTCGTGCATCGTCGGCCACTGCTACGTACGACACGATCGAGTGTAAGGCACTGATCCTCGGCTGTGGGGTGGCTGGTAATGCCGCTGCACTGCGCCTTGCTAACCAAGGAGTTAAGGTGACGATGTTGGCTGCTGCAGAAGACCCGAACAACTGTGCCACGTATTACGCCCAGGGTGGTATCATCTACAAGAGTGACGATGACACGCCCGCTCTGTTGTCCTCTGACGTCCACCGTGCCGGTGCTGGTGTGTGTGATGACGTCGCTGTCCAGAAACTGGCAGTCGAAGGTCCCGGTCGTGTCGAGGAGCTACTTCTCGATGTTGCCAAGGTGCCGTTCACCCGCAAAGACGACGGGGAACTTGCTCTAACTCTGGAGGCTTCGCACAACAGAGCTCGCATCCTGTATAAGGCCGACCACACGGGCCGTGCCATCTCGATGAGTATGGTGCAAGCAGTCCGTGACCACCCGAACATTGTGCTACTCACTGGTCGAAGTGCCTTCGAACTGGTCACCAACGACGCTGGTGAATGTGTTGGAGCTCTCACGGTCTCGACCAAGGGTAAGGTAGAACACTACCGTGCTCCATTCACTCTACTTGCTACTGGAGGTGTTGGTGACGTGTACAAGAACACGTCGAACCCTGAAGGCGCCCGTGGTGAAGGCATCGCTCTCGCTGCCCGTGCTGGAGCCAAGCTGAAGAACATGCAGTACGTGCAGTTCCACCCGACCACTTTGTACATTCCGGACGAACGTCGCTTCCTTTTGACAGAGGCTCTACGTGGTGAAGGTGCCATTCTACGTAACAAGAGTGGCCGAGCTTTTGCCAAGGACTACCACCCGGACGGTGAACTTGCTCCACGTGATGTGGTTGCCCGCCTCATTCTAGCTGAGATGGAGAAGCAGGGCGAACCCTGCATGTTCCTGGACATCTCGCACGAAGATGCTGACTGGATCAAGAATCGTTTCCCTACTATTTACAAGCACTGCCTTGATCGTGGCATCGACATGACCAAGGAATCCATGCCAGTAGTCCCGGCAGCACACTACCACTGTGGTGGCGTTGAAGTGGATCTACAAGGCCGTACATCTGTGCCTGGTCTGTACGCTGCTGGTGAGGTGAGCTGCACGGGTCTTCACGGTGCAAACCGTTTGGCTTCTACCTCTCTACTTGAAGGCCTAGTGTGGGGATGCAGCTCTGCTGACGACTTCATGGAGCGTAGCAAGGCTTTTGACTCGGACAGTAAGGAGAGTGACCCTTTCGCCAACCTGAACGGCTTCCGTGATCCGTACCCGAACGAGATCGAGGAAGTGATGCTGGCTACACAACGCATCATGTGGGAGTCGGTGGGTCCCATTCGCACCGCTGCTGGCATGGATAGCGCCGTGGACAAACTCGCTCTGCTGGAAGTGAAGGCGGACAAGCTGCACCAGGAATGTCGCGTCACCCGTGAGACTGCAGGACTTCGCAACGCTGTCCGCACTGCTAAGGAGATCGCTCTGGCAGCTCTCAACAGCCCCGTGTCGGTGGGCACGCACTACATCGTGCAGGAATAAGCTCATGCGTTTACACTTTCCACCACTGGAAGTTTTGATCTGATGGCTAATTGGAATTGCTTTATCCTTTCTAGCGAGAAGCTACAGTAATCAATTCTTTCTTCATCATTGTTGAGTAGTTTGATTTCATTCTCTTCTTCTACGAGTACCGGTAAAGCAAAATTGATGTAGAATCGGAAACTGTAAGCCAGGTTTGATCAAACAAATGGGGGGTTTTTCGCACGGAATTAAAAACGATGAACTGCCACAAGGGCAGAAGCACCTAACTCATTTGATCATCCTCTCTTACTCGCATCTTTGCCTTTTGCCACCCGTGGTTTTAAGCAGGTCGTATTTTATCCCTACCTTCAGCACACGAATCGAGACATCAGTAGGGGCTTCATAGAAGCTCGACATTGTACCGGGAACGCCTTTCAATCTGGTCACAGGGACTACTACGTCTGTACGAAAGTCTCTTTCATCCACGGGGATAGAAAACGCTATCACATTTTTTATTGGGACCACAAAACACACCTCCACATCCGAAATCCAAAGCGATTTCTCCATTGACGTCCTCAAGCGAAGCAGAAACTTTGTCAACAATTCTGCCTTGAACGAATATGTCTCTGATCGTGCCACCTGAACGAATCGAACGTGTAACCCTAAACCTAAACCTTAAACCCTTCAATTTGCAGGCAAACGCATAAGTCTTGACGACAGAAGCATTCCTCTTCCACTCCTTTCCGCAGGTACTACATCAATTCATCTTCCTTGATATATAGTCCAAGCTGCCGGAATGCTCGTTAGGGTGCTGTCTTGATCTAGGACGAGGGGTGGGAATTGATTGGGAGCTAAATCCCATGACGGGAATGGGGCTGGTAAGTCTTTCACCTTCACCAGCACATGAACCACATCTTCTCCAAGCGACACATTTGACCCAAACAACTGCGGATTTTCGTTTGGACCCAACGCCTGCAGTTTTGAAGTATCAAGGCGGTTCTGAAGCAGCATCTTGCTCAGGTCATCGTCATATGACAACCAACCGTCCTCTGTCTTCGCCAGGAAGAGCTGTAGCAGGTCGGGCCGTCCGTCGTACCTCATCGCAGCCGCGATAGCTACCTTCAAATCCCCGACCGACTGACACTCATCGATTTCCACCTCGAACACGCTCCATTGCGCACCAACAATCGCACAGAACAGCTTGATCATATTTCCACGATTCTGGAATGAAGACAGAAAGAAACCACAACTAACCATTGCTGGACTGATGGTATCGGACTGATTGATCTGGTCACATCGTTCCTCTGAAAGCAGTGGCGCAAACATGTATTTCTAAGACGTCATGTTTGTTGCAGCGTTCTTGCGCTTGTAAATCGCATAAGCTGCGTACTCCACGTATTGCGGTGTTAGGAACGGGATGTAGAACGACCGATAGGGTGATTTCGATCGTTCTGCATCTAGGAACGGCTCCGAGTACACCATTTCCCACATTGTAGGCTCTTCCCAGAACTTAATTTCCTGCTGACCAGGTAGATTCAAGTCCACCACATAGTCGCAAGCTTCGAGAGGCACATACCGACTAGGTTCTTCGCGGTTTTGATCGTTCATATCACTAGGAATGATTGACGTGCCGTTCTCATGCTGCTCAAACGCCTTTGGCAGCAAACCGGAGAACGAAGACTTGACAAACTGAACCAGGGTGTTGTTGGTCGGGATGAAGAAGCTCGTGGGGAAACGATACCATTCTTTGAGCAGACACAGGTTCACTGTGGCATTTGGAGCGTCAAGAAGCATACCAGTCTCAGGGTTCGGCAGCACTTTGGCGTACAAATGTTGGTAGACACGAAGTGGAGCACTGAAGTTAACAACGTTGCTCACCACACGAGAAATCGACAGCAATACGTAGACTCCCAGTACTCCAACAACGATAAGCTTCGTCAGTCCATTTCCCACTACACGTGCGTGACTGAAGAAGCGTCCAACTCGATATACTATTGCACTCAGCGTAATAGCAGCAGCCAGGCAGAATAGCGGATAAACCGGAGACAGAAACCTCTCTTCCTTGTGAGCTTGAGTGAACATGATCGCCACCCACATGTACATGGGTCCCAAGTACGCCAATAACTGCACCTTGCTTGTTTCATAGTGACCAGGTAACGCGAACATGAATAACGCAGCTGGTGCTGCCAAAAGAGCCACAACATTGAAATTCAACGCCAGATTCAGCAGGTAGAAGCTTAGTGGTTCCGTTCCGTAGAGCGTAGAGTCCGTCTCGTTGCTCAGCACGTTGTACACCACGATATTCCACGCCGGCAACACCCATCGCTGGTAGTAGTGGAAATTAACCACCAACTCTACTGCCAGCACTACTCCAAAACAGTAGAATGATCAGCAGGTAGCGTGCAGTTCGACGGCCGAAATGACGACTGGTAGAACGGTAGAACAAAGCCTCCGAATAAGCTGAGAGTAGTCCCAACGCCGCACGTAAACCGTAGAACAATAGTAGCTTCTGATCCGCCAGTAGTCCCAAGGTAGAACCGAATGCCGTAAGCTTCACCACCACATAGTGTAATAGCAAATAAACGTAAGAACGTAGAGCGTAGACTGGAGAATACTCCCACGTCTGGAAACCAAAGCGGTAGAGCAGGTAGTGCAGCGGTTCCCAATAGTTAAAAGTCTCGTCACAGTCTGCTATCGGGTTCAGGAGAGCAGAAGCGGCGCGAGGTAGAACGAGAAGGGAGAGTGCAGTCTCTAGAGACGGCAACCACAGCTGACGTTCGTCCAGTTGCTCACTCTGCTCTATTGCAGCTGCAATGGCCGAAGCCTTCGCCTCCGACTTGGTGACGCGTCGAGGCATGGTAGTTTTGGGTAGTTTGAGGATTGGGGGTATTTTATTTGCTAGTCCTAAATAACGGTCCTAACGATCGTTATTACGAGTACTGGAAGCCAATTTAGCTTAGAGTGTTGAAAATGTCAACACGACCGTATCCGTACTGGTTGTTAGGGAATTTTCGGTCTTGAGTATTGCCGCATGTGTATCCAGTCGGAGTAGTTAGTGCCGTGGTGACAGCTCTTGACTGTAATAATTCCTTGATCTTGTCGTACGACGTCCCGGGATTCGCACTCAAGTACAGAGCAATTGCACCTGCAACGTGAGGGGCCGCCATACTTGACCCAGACTTGAAACAGTAAGAGGAGTCATCTGTCCAACAAGATGACAGAATCAGAGCACCTGGGGCAGTCACATCAGGTTTCCGTAGCCCTCGTACTGTCGGTCCCTTACTACTGAAAGATGCGAGGCCGTCGTTGATGTCGGTAGCTCCTACAGTGATAACACTCGCTGAATCACCTGGAGATGCGATCGTACCGCAATTTGGTCCAGTGTTTCCAGCAGCAACAACAGGAATAATTCCAGCAGCTCTCCAGGCATTGATGACCCCATCGAACATCGTGAGACCTTGACCTCCATGTGACGGAGTGCTGTCGATAGCATTCCGTCGGCATTGAAGTGCAAGTTGATGCACTGTAGTGCAATCTACATATCTCTACATGTACCCACTTTGTGATTGGCTAAAACTAGATTTTGGTAATATGCCAATGTGGTTTACGCCATTCAGCTGAGACATTGAGACAATCTCATTGGCTGAAATTCGAGAAGGTTCTCGAAGCTTGATTAGGGGACGCCCGGAGTCAAGTCAACATTGCTACGTGGAAGTTTATAGGAAAATCATTGGTAGATAGCCAAATCAGAAGATAGGAAAAGATAGGCTCTAGGATACACTTTACTGGATATTTGAGAGAGCTCTGTGAGCCACCAGTAGCTTAGGACCGTAAGAGCCTTCCTCATTTCAATTCACTTTTCAATTTACCAACAACCTCTCAGTGGTCCCTCAACTGGCTACGCCTCCCTGGGTCTTCGCTCCGCCGTCCAAGTCCGGCCTCAGCTTCCTCGCCCCCGCGCGCACGCTGTGTTACATAGTAGCGCTTGTCGGGTCAAGCTTCGTTCCATCGTCCAAGGTCGGGTCTCTCGTGGGCGGCATAGCCAGAAGCGAGTAGATCCTTGGCTATTAGCACCAGCCAATTGCTGGGGAAGTGCTAGGCCTAAAGGGGTCTCTTTGGGTTGTCTTTGGGAGAGTTCGTGCCCATCACAGGTCAGGGAATCAACTTGGAAAGGTTGGTATATCTCTGCCTAGTGCACGTAACTCTTTGGTCGCTACTAGAAGCCGGTTCAGTGCTTGGAACGCTCTTAAGTGCAGCTTTTATTTCCATCGCTCCCCGGTAGCTTCCAATTTACCCTTTCTTTTGGTGTATGGGTCGGTACAAACCGAACCACAACAAGAGTCGTAAAAGGAAGAGTCGTGAGCTCAACTTGACAGACAGTTCGAAACCACCTGTTGTCAAGGTTGTGAGACGGGCTCCTCTTCCTGATACGAGTCTTTTCGACTACCCTTACGACGCTGAGAAGTTCTCAAAGCTTCAACAGGATCTGCTTAAGCATCTCAAGAAGTCTCGTCGCATTACCTGTCGTTTCAAGAAACTGACAAATCGAATTGAGGACGACGCGGTCGCAGAGAGAGTCAAGGGCCTACTTAACGAGGTTTTTGTCGAGCTCGGACATCTTGAAGACATCACTACGATCAAGCTAGATCGCGAAGTAAGCAGTAGTCGTAACTAAAGAAAGGTTTTCTCCTTCTTTTCATTGGGTTTTTGGGTTTTATTGGATTGAGTTCGTGCTACGAAAAGTCCACTCGAAATGTCATCTACACGTGGTAGATCGAGTGAGCGCGACTCTCCAAACCCGCGTCCGCGTAGAACGCCTCGAACGACGGCTAGGACGGCTCCTATTCCACAGAGCCAACCGCAAGCAACGGCTAGGACGGCTCCTTTTCCACAGAGCCAACCGCAAGCAACGGCTAGGACGGCTCCTAACCCACAGGGCCAACCGCAACCAACGGCTAGGACGACTCCTGATCCACAGGGTCCACCGCAAGCTACGAATATGTCGTCGGGACAAGCTGGCGCAGCATCAGACACGATGTCGATGCAACAGCTGTTAGTTTACTTAACGCAGCAGCAACAGTCATACCAAGCCCAGATGCAAACCCAGCTGCAAGCACAGATGCAGCAGGCCAACGCAAGATTCGAATATCTAGTTGCGTCCAGGGGTGAGCAGAGAAAGAAGGATCCGCCTATGTATGAAGGCAAATACGGCGAAGACATTGAGTTATGGATCTTCGCCACCGAGCAGTATTACGCAAGCAGACGCGAGTTGATGGAGGCAGATACATCGGATTTTGTGACGATGATCTCCAGCAACTTGGGCAAGTCAGTGCTGAATTGGTATCGCGCGTTTATCGCAGAGTGTGAGGGTACGAACGTACAGCCCACATGGTCGCTCTTCAAGGGAAGACTTCGCACTCGTTTCAGGCCGAAGGACTTCGAATATGATCTTCGCGAGAGGATGTTTCGTCTCAAACAGAATGAGACCATCCATGATTACGTCTCCAAGTTTCAAGACTTGCTATCACAGACAGAGTTGTCTATCAGCGAGTTGGAGAAGCGTTTCTTCTTTCAGAACGGTTTGCGAGAAGAGACAGCGAGGAAGATCAAGGAGGAGAGTCCTTCAACACTGCAAGATGCCATTGAGATTGCGTCGAATTTTGAGTTTGCGCACTACTCGGGAAAACCCCCAAGAGCTCCTGCGAAGGGTTCGCAAGGATCATCAAGCTCGGGGCATCGTGCGTCTAAGTCGAAGCAGAATTCAAAGAGCTCCGACAAAAAGAAAGGCAAGAGCGATGATTGGAAAAAGACAGCTACGTGCAGAAACTGTGGCAAGTTTGGCCACATTTCTCCAGATTGCACTCAGCCAAAACGTACTGAAGCGAATCGGTACATGCAGGGCGCAGTGTATGCGATCCTAGAGGCTGAAGCTCAAGCATTCAAGACGGATGACCAAAAGAGGCCCGTCACGATATTCATCGACAACGGCAGTAGCCTGAATGGCGTAACTGAGGAGTTGGTGAAGAAGCTTGAGTTAGATGTCACTGAAGGTGACATGATGCAAGTTGATCTCGGTTATGATCAAGTTGTGCATCGTCCACGTCGGACTGTAGAGATGTCTCTGCAGTTACCAGGGTTTCCTTTGACAACGGGAACATTCCAAGTCATGCCTGTTCCTGAAGGAAAGGATATTGTTTTGGGCATGATGTGGCTGCGGGAGCAGAACCCTGATATCGACTGGAATACTGGACAGATTGCACCTCGCATCAAGGTGGAGAACACGCAGACTGTGAAGTTGAGACTGCCGAAGACTCGTCCAGCCCGTTGGGTGGCAGGACAACGCCGCGCCAGAGTTGCGCAGGGCCGTGAGATCTTCAACTACTATCGGCAGCATGGCCACAACGGCCAGTTTGGGCGAACGAAGATTATTTCGTCCAAACAGTTCCAGCAGATGTTGCGTAGGGACAAGGATATTGAGGCAGTGTTTGTCATCAATCCGCATGATTCGGGGAAGGCTGAACGCTTCAAGAGTCAAGGATGGGATGCTCTCAAGGATAATCCGGCGTATGAGACGTTACTGAAGTATGCGGATACGGTTTTCCGTACGGAACTTCCGAATGAGACACCGCCAGTACGGGAAGGAATTGAGCACGAGATTTTGCTCAAACCCGTTACTCAACCGATTTCGGTCAAACAATGGCGCCAAAGTCCTGATCAGAGGAAAACGATTCAGGAATGGACCAAAGAGATGGTTCAGGCTGGCATCATTCGACCGAGTACGTCAGCATTTTGTGCACCGACTTTTTGTGTGAAGAAACCAGTCGGATGGCGTATTGTGCACGATTATCGTCTGTTGAATTTGGCGACGATTTTACCAGCTATTCCTATGCCTCGCAAGGAAGATACCTTTGATGCGATGGCCGGTAGCTATTGGTATTCGTGCATGGACTTACTTTGGGGTTATTACCAAGTGAAGTTACGAGAAGCAGATATACCTTTCACTGCTTTCTCGACCCCAGATGGTCTATTTGAATATCTCGTCACACCCATGGGGCTCAGTGGTAGCCCAGGAACCTTTAATCGACTGCTTCAAAAGGTTTTCAGGGATTTGAGTGACGTGGCGCGAATTTACTTCGATGATATCTACGTATACACGAAGGGTAAAGATGTGAACGACCACATCGCCGCGCTGGACAGGGTATTGAAGAGATGTGAAGAGCAGAAGCTCTACATCAAACTGTCCAAATGCCAATTTTGCGTGGATGAGATTCCATGTTTAGGCGACTTTGTCGGACGCAAGGGCGTTCGTATGGACCCAGATAAGGTGAAGATTATCGCCGAGTGGCCAGTCCCCAAGACCAAGAAGCAAATTGAGAGCTTCCTGGGGACAACGGTTTACGTTTCGAGGTTTTGCAAGGATTTCGCGCAGTTTGCAGGTCCTTTGCATGAATGTATCAAGGGAAAACGTTCTCGTGATCCTATCGAACTCGATGAGAACCAGTTACGCTGTTTTGACGAGCTTAAGAAGCGCTTGTCATCACCGCCGGTTCTCAGTCTTCCTGATTTCTCCAAACCTTTCGGTATTCGGATGGACGCCTCAAATTTCGCAATTGGGGGAGTCTTATTTCAAAAGGAGGGAGAGTTGGAACATCCAATAGCCTATACGGGCAGGAAGATGAAGCCAGCAGAACTGAATTATCCAGTTCGGGAGCAGGAACTACTCGCTATTATGCATGCGTTGAAGACATGGCGCGTGTATCTTCTCGACAAACCATTCCTGGTGGAAACAGATCACAAGAGCATTGAGATGATTCTCACGCAGAAGACGACGAATCGACGCATTGCGCGGTGGTTCAACGAACTTGCGGAGTTTCAGCCTCTGTTCAAGTGGATTCCAGGGGAGACGAATGTAGTCGCAGATGCGATGTCGAGAAATCCTGAGTTCGAGCATAAGGCAGCGCAAGTGAGCCTGAAGGAACTTCTTGATACGGCTCAAAACCGTGAAATTGTGGCTACCATGGTCGAGAACAATTTGACCGTGGCACAGTCCGCAGTGAAGATGTACTCGTGGAACAAGGACTGGCAAGGACTTGTCAAGAAGCTACAGCTTGGAGACAAGGTTCCGCATTACTCGCTAAATCATGGCGTGCTGTATTATCAGACGCGTGAAGATGAGAGTCCTAGATTGTACATTCCCGATGACGAAGATCTGAAGAATCGAGTCATTTGTGAGAACCACGATGCAGTTACGGCAGGCCACCCAGGATATTACAAGACCTATGTCGCAGTACGTGAGAAGTACTATTGGCCGAAGATGATGAAGTATATCCAGCGCTATGTGAACACTTGTGAAATGTGTCAGCGCAACAAAGCGAGGCAGGTGAAGCCTCCGGGATTACTTCAACCGCTGGAGATACCACGAGGTAGATGGGTCGACATTTCGATGGATTTCGTTGTGTCTCTACCTCCCAGCAAGGATGGCTTGAATGCCATCATGGTCATTGTGGATCGATTGACCAAGCGTGCAAAGTTAATTGCTACGCAGACGACAGACAGCGCAGAGGATATTGCGAATGTTTTCATGAAGAGTTATGTAAGAGATCATGGCCTTCCGAAGACGATTGTGTCTGATCGTGACTCCAAATTTACGTCTAAGTTTTGGCAGGCTGTTATCACTGCTATGGGAACGCAGCATAACCTGTCATCGGCATTTAGGCCGCAGACGGATGGACAAACGGAACGTACAAACCGTTTTATCGGAGATTATCTCCGAGGTGTTATCAACCCAGCCCAGAATGATTGGGATGAGTTTCTTCATTTGGCAGAGTTCGCCTATAATCGGCGATTGCATGCTACGATTGGCATGTCACCATTTGAAGCGGATCTAGGATATATTCCATATATGCCCGACGATATCGCGGCAGATCCGGGGTTTAAGAAGTTGGAGAAAGCAGCAAAAGAGTTCTTACTCCGACAGGAAGTCTTCCTCAAGGTCGCGCAAGACCGTATGAGTGAAGCACAGGAGCGCATGAAGCATTATTACGACAGGAACAGACTTGTCCAAGACTTCAAAATTGGCGACATGGTGCTACTAGATGGAAAGAATTTGGATATCCGTCATAAGGGGTACGCACAGTCGAAGAAGTTAGCTCCGAGGTTCATTGGACCATTCCCGGTCCAGAAGAAGATATCTCATGACTCGTATGAGTTAGGATTATCGAAGAACCTGAAGTTGCATCCAGTTTTCCATACTTCACTGTTGAAGCCGTACCGCAAAGATCCGAAGCGCAGGCAAAAGGTGAACAAGGTTGTGTTAGCCGATGGAACTGAAGGGCAACTGGTCGAAGCCGTGATTAACCACCGTAAGTACAAGGGGAAGCCGCAGTACAAGGTTTGGTGGTTAGGCGAGACCAAGAAGGAGGCCACATGGGAACCTGTTGAGAATCTGAAACAGATCCCTGGTCTCATTGACCGCTATTGGAAGTCCAAGAAGAGAGAGAACCCTTTTTAGGGGAGGGTCTTTCTCGAAGGGAGGTCATGTGACGGAGTGCTGTCGATAGCATTCCGTCGGCATTGAAGTGCAAGTTGATGCACTGTAGTGCAATCTACATATCTCTACATGTACCCACTTTGTGATTGGCTAAAACTAGATTTTGGTAATATGCCAATGTGGTTTACGCCATTCAGCTGAGACATTGAGACAATCTCATTGGCTGAAATTCGAGAAGGTTCTCGAAGCTTGATTAGGGGACGCCCGGAGTCAAGTCAACATTGCTACGTGGAAGTTTATAGGAAAATCATTGGTAGATAGCCAAATCAGAAGATAGGAAAAGATAGGCTCTAGGATACACTTTACTGGATATTTGAGAGAGCTCTGTGAGCCACCAGTAGCTTAGGACCGTAAGAGCCTTCCTCATTTCAATTCACTTTTCAATTTACCAACAACCTCTCAGTGGTCCCTCAACTGGCTACGCCTCCCTGGGTCTTCGCTCCGCCGTCCAAGTCCGGCCTCAGCTTCCTCGCCCCCGCGCGCACGCTGTGTTACACTCCACCCCAACTGTTGTTAACAATGTGTGGTGCTTTCGAACAGTCTTTGCCGGTGCCACTGGGTGTCGTCGGACACAACATGAACTGGAAACATGCCAATAGATCCGATCCATAGCAACCTTGAGCTCGACAGCCTTTGCACGCCATCCAAGTAGCACCCGGTGCCACTCCAAACCCATATTGCCCTGCTAGAACTCCCATAACGTGTGTACCATGCCCTGTTGAATCGTATGGAGTACTCGATTTGGTTTCAGGGTCGTACCAGCCATGACTTTGTCGGTAATTACTCGACAACGCCTCGTGAGTTCCACGTACACCCGTGTATCTTGCTTACGTCGGGCGCGTTGATCTTGCTTACACCCCATTGCGCTGCTGAAGTTGAACTGGACATGGACTGCGTCGACAAAACTGGCATCGAAGCTGGGAAGATCATCTCGTAGTCGACAGATTGCACCCCTGGTAGTTTTTCAAGCTGCTTGATGAGATCGGGTGTCGCTTGTTGCACGTAAACTTGATTGGTGATCCAGAAGCTTTCGGAACGCGCGTACGAGTCGCTCACTTTTCCTAGCAGATCGTTAACTCCACGTTGCGACTCCATCGCAATATTCTCCAGTCCGTCCTTCAAAGCAGTCACACGATGCCCTCTGGAGTTGAATTTCTGCCCTTTTATCTTGGTCAACACGTCACCACCCGTAGGCTGCATAGTAACCAGAATATTGGCACGCTTGTGTTGCCGCTGACTTGCTCTAGACTTTGTCGATTGACCGACACCTGCGGCCATTGACATAGTTGACGCTTGTGTGAACCCCAGTGTTGCAATGGCCAGTGAGGTTAACCATGTGAAAACTCGTGTCATCTTGTCAACGGCTTAGTAGTGAACGGGTTGGGATGGCAGCAATACCTAGACGATGGCCAGAAGCGTTATCCCTGTTGGTAACAAGCACACGCATCGTTGTTGTGAAAATGCTATCTACGTTGAGGACGTGACGCTATTCTTGTCTTTGAGCAATATGGCCATTCCCAATGTTCTGGGAACTTGCATCAAACACGACCTGAAAACGCCTCATTAGACTTGCAGGGCTATAACTGTAAACTACCAACGAACGCAATGGAAGGAAGTCAAAAAGGGTTTCACAATAATGTACCGCTGTGCGGTGAAACTTGATTGCAAATTCGCACATTTGATGCTTCATCCGCACCATCGTCCTCGAATTAACCCCCAAAGTTTGGAAATGTACAAACCTGATCTTCACATCTGCCAGAACTCGTTGAACGTCTGCGCTTCATCCATGGCAGCTTGCATTGCTGCGCGGTCGATCCTGTCCCTGATTGTTCTGTATCTATCGTTTCTCCCTGTCGGTGATGCTGAAGTAGTTCTGGTTCGACGTAGTTGACTGCGTGCTGTCATCGTCTGTCTCGGTGTTCCATCTCCTCGACTTTTAATGCTTGAAAAGGTCTTTGTTGCTGCACGCTGCTCCTCTTGAGACTCGTTGTGGTATATCTGCGAGTCGAAAAAGTCGCGCCAGCCTCGTTCATCTACAAGAAATAAACATTTGTCAGATTAAACTTCACAGTTTACACATAAACGTATCTCTCACCATTGAAATCGGGTAGTTTTGCTAACAGGAGCTCTGATCCAGTCTCCGACACCACACTTCCGGTGATTTCTTGGTGTCGGGGTTTCTTCTCACGAAGTCCATCGCGATAAGCTCCTGCAGGTTCAATACTGTCGTCATCTAGACTCCCCCACATCCTCCGACTAGCTCTATTCGGAGTCGTCGGTGTAGTAGGAACGTCTAGCTGATCATTTTCCCAGCTTAACCTGTCCTTGTTCGACTGTGAGTGCGTCCTTGAGCGACTCCGGCGTCTTTTCCTGTTCCTCGCTCTCACGTACGGCAGCAGCGAATACACCAGCAACGCAGCTGCTAAAGTCCCACTGAACATTGCAGCAGCTTGACTTGCACTTGTAGAGACTGGTGCCTGCTCTTCAGCTGGACACTGCAATTGGTCTGGATTAAGTACAAACGCCCCAACTTCTGGTGGACACAAATCCCCTTCTTCACTGGAACTGGGACTGGGTAGTGCTGGGACTTCCAGATAGAATGGGAAAGCTGCAGACTCTGAAGCTGCTCGGAGAGAAAGACGATAAGCTAAAGCAAATAAAATCCCATCAGTTCTTGAAAATGGAGTGAAATATTGATAAAAAGCGTACCGTATTGCGCTCGGTTGAGTTGCGAGACAATATTCACGTCTTTGAGCGTCATAACTTCCTCTCGAACTCGCTGCCAATTGTCATTTAAAGTGTCTATCAAACATTTTCGTTCCGTTAGTGCACAGCTGATGTTCATATTGACAGTCTCCACACAGTTTTCTACCTATTCGTTTGCTCTCAAGACGGACATTGAGCATAGATTCATTACGTGGCGAAAGCGCGTCCACGGTGAACGCCACCGCGGCGCTCGCCATGCTGGAAGGACTGGCTAGAGGTTCCAGCAGCTACGATGTAACAGCGCTTCTGACTCCAGCGTCACTGAAGTGGAGATAAAAGACACTGAAGCGAGGGTGCTTGAATTCCAGATTAACTAAAATAGTCCGTAGCAATGAAAGCGTTGGTGTGTGTGTGGTGGTTGAAGATGGGAGCATCTTCGTTGTGGATATCGAAGAGCGCAAAAAAGTCGGACATTTGAAGGATATAATCAAATACAAGAACGGTTATTCGTTTCCGGCTAAGGATCTCACGCTCTACCTTGCGAAGAAAGGCGACAACTGGCTCAAGTCGGATGAACCCTGATATGACGATGTTGGAGGATGGTAAGGTTTCCGAAGCAATTCATGGTATCATGAATTGCAAGAAGAAAAAAAATGGATACATCCTGTCCGCAACACGGCGTTCGAGTTCCCTGATGAAGACGCTGCTGAAGATGGTGAAATTCACGTTCTGGTGGGACTCCCACCGTCAGCTAGCGTGGCATCAAGTCAGCAAACTGCGTTATGGCTAGTTCGTGGATCGATTGCGGATGCTCTTAGCACAAAAAGAGTTCGATGCAGGCTCTACCGCTTGGCTGGAACGTATCTTGGATACTATGCTCCTGCTCGTCGCACTGGTGGCAAGAATGTCGCGCTCTGGTATGAAGACAAGACCTTGTGCGTCCAAATCCTGTTTACAACAGGTACGCTGACTTCGTTGCTATCTTGCAGTGTGCTTGTGTTGACACAAGTGTTACTGTTGCAGAAGAAAATGCGTTGCACTTCGACAATGCTTTACAGGAAGAGCCAGTAACACTGGGCTCTCCACTACATGGCCAAGAAGTTACGACAAGCGTCGCGCAAGTTGAAGTCGTGTCAATTGAGCTAAAACGCATCTACTTCGTTCATTATGACCCACAGGAGTCGGAGTTGCCGCAAGACACAATGTCGTCCATATCGTTGACTTCAAGCGTCTCAATTTTGGACGCCACGAGTGACGAGTTTCGTTATCAACGTATTGAGCATGAAGGGCATTTCTTGCCATACGGCAACGCCGAAAGCTGTCATTTGGTTTCAAAAAAGCAAAGCAGAGACCACAAACGAGAGTTCGCCAAGTACGATCGCGACCCGAACAACCGGCTTGCGCTTTCTCGCGATATGTATGGTTGGTTCGATGGTATGAGCAGTGAGGTTCCGATCGTCAAAATGCTTGCCGGATCTGTCGAGGAGAGGCCATCAATTGGCAGCAGATACAAGGTACTGTGCGTAGTTCTGTGTGTGTAAGTTACTGACATTTGCATTTAGGTCGAGGTCTTCGTGAAGGTTCTGGATGCGCAGTGCACAGATCGCGTTTTCAGTCGTCTGAAAGCAAAATCAACGAAGACGGACGATCCGCTCATGATGAAGACGTTTGTTCACGTGGAAAATCCAGAGACGTTTTGTTTCTGCATGAAGTGGAAGCATGACGAGACCGACGAGCTTTGGAGAAGCTTTCTTGACATGACCCCAGCGGTCGATTGATTCTGCCAGCTGATGAGTCATTTTTTCTTCAAGCGGTTCTATCCGGATACGATCGCAGTCATTTGTTTTGTTTTTTTTTCACCAGAAAGTTTCTGGCAGAAAACCAACTTCGTACCATTCACACAACGAGTTTCAGTAGCGGGTGCCCTTTATGTTCTGTAAAGGGAACGCCTTTAGCAGTGCATTTTGCGTTGATCGCGCTTTTTCGTTGGCGATTGATTTTTTCACGTACAGCCAGCACCTTTCCGACCTACTTCATTGAGTACAAGTCAAAGGCGACGATGGTTCAAGGTTGACATGTACGTTGAAACTCCTTGCATGAGGATTTCTTGATGCTCGAACGAGGCCATGTTCCGACGTTCGACTTACGAAAGGGGATGGATAGCAGTGGAGTCTGCCTTGGCCACTTTTTTGAGTCGAGACCCACACAAGATCGGGCTTCCGTGCCTTCCTCGCCAGCCATGACCGTCGTCGTTACTGGGAATTCATCTGCACAGCCCCCGTTCCTGGCCATCAATAATCCGCCCAACTGTCCAGCTGGACTCAAGTTGTAAAATACTGGGATGGCGCACCAAAACCATTTTCAATGCATTCTATCAGTTAATACGATTTCAAAGGTGTTTTAAGTCTATATTTCCTTGTGGCTTCTATAAGTAATGGAAGGTTATTTTAATTATCTAGGCCGCACAAAATCTGCGGCAATCCATGGCGTGCTTCTGTCGTTCCTGGCTTCCAGCGAACAGTCCCCGACGAAACCTAGATGGAAACTCATTGAAGCTAAGCTGCTAACCATTCCTCAATCAGCAGCCTCCAACGCACATCTATCTACTCAGTCACTAAAATGCAGCACACCCGCCAACCCGTCCGCGCCGTCTCCGCTGGAGTACGAGCCCGAGCCCGCAAATACAACACAGTCACCACCACCAGCTACTCGTCAATCACCGTTGAAAACCCCACCTCGATCGTAGAGGTTGTCTCCACCGCAGAACTCCCACCAGTATACGAGCCATCGTGGCGCCGCACTGGTCGTAGCTCTATGGCCGCTGATGTGCGTATCCCCAGCTTCCTCATCCCCTGCTCAGCTGGCCAACTCATGGACGCGCGATACAAGTCGCACAAGTTGTCTCGTCCGGCTGTGGACGCCAAGGCGATCAGCCCTGCAGCGTAAATGTCGCCATTCAAGTGCCGTACCAAACCCTCTGTACACAATACCTTCTTTCACCGTGGATCAAGACCACCAGCCTTGCAGCAGTTAGCGAAGTACTTGTCCAACCTGTACACAATACACAAATAAAAAAATACTTGCACCAATATTGCAAGCCACGTCAGGAAGTCTTTGCTGTGTGATTTGCTGTTCAAGTTCCAAACAAAGAACGGCCATGTTGCCTTCCAGTCAGTTGGCATCACAGACTCCGCAGCCAATATGCATCCTTCGAATGGAAGCAGGTCGAGTTGACTGTCGAGTGCACCACCGGTTCATTTCCTCCTCTACAAGCTCAGGGCTTGAGGTCGACGCTATCTTTGTCCTAAAGTTGAGTGATTGTCCTGCGTCCTTCGTCCTCGCCCTGCTATTTCGGAAGCGTTCGTGCCTAACCCGCTGACCCACAAAAATATAAGTGAAGAACCTTCGACGTCACGTGACCAGAAACGAGATATTTTAGGCCAAAGCTCCAAGCCCCTTGACATCCAAAGTCAGTCTGAGTAGTGCAAAGACCGAAGGAGACGAAGCACTAAAGGCAACACAGGCAGCTGCTTCCAAGACTTTTCAGCGGTCCATTTAGGCCGCACAGCAGCGTTTAAGTCAAAAGTTAAAACCATGGACGAGCTGCACGATGCCATCCAGGACGCGCAGTACATCGGTGCAGTGACCAACGCACAACGAGGACCCAGTGCTGCCTTTTACAATCCGTCGGCTAACGAGTTGACGCAGTTCGTTGACCGTCAGGAACGTGCACTAGGGAGTGATTGGCTTGGACTCGAGAATTTGCTAGATATGCCACTGGGTTTCTATTTCTTCCGTCGATTCTGTGAGGCGGAGCAGCACGGAAGCAGGAAATTGGACTTCCTCGTTGAAGTGACCAAGTACCGTACACTACAGACACCTGAGCAACGAGCTGTGAAGGCCAGGGAGATCTGGGATCTCTTCTTCGGTAATGCAACACCGGAGAGCGACCCCAACACAAGAAGAGAGAGCGGAGTCACAGTCTGGTCTCCAGTTACAAGAGGAGAAGCGAGATTGCACCAGACATCACCGGTATCACCGGCTACAGCTCGGTCGACATCACCAGGAACAGATTATTCGTCAACTGGCACCAATTTGCACAGTCCTCCAGTAGGGAGACCCAGTCCGACTAGAATGTCACTTGGTTGTCTTGAAGAGTTGAATGTGGCCTCGATGACGACGAATGGGATTGTGTTTTGGCGCAAGAACGAGTCTTCAGTGACACGGGCAGACGTACGCAGCTTATTTAATACTGTCGCGACAGAGGCGAGTCCTCTGGGCGTTGGTGGAGAAGTGGTGCAGCGGCTAACCGCTGTGTTCAAGCGGAACCAATCTGAATCCGAGCGTGGGGATTCCATGAACTGTGTACGAGATGGAAGTCCCACAACAGGTGCAAGCACCACCGCTAGTACGATTTCAACGAGTGAGCTGAATGATCTGGGCATGGATACACGCTCAGAAAGCTCACTGACGAAGAAACGTACCAATTCGGACTCGAAGATCAGTGCGTTGACACTCTTTGACGAACTAGAAGCTTGCGTACTATGCAGTCTGGAGCATTACCACATGAAGGACTTCCGTTCTTCTGCCTTCCACAAGCGGCTGATTGCCTTCCTGTTCCTGCAGAAGCGACGGGTAAGTGAGGATGATTTCACAGTGCTTCGTGTCCTTGGACGTGGTGGATTTGGTATGGTGAACGGATGCATCAAGCGCACTTCAGCGTCCCTTTACGCGATGAAGGTGATGAACAAGAAGATGATCAAGAAGAAACACGCGGAGAAGCTGTGTCTTGCCGAGCGGAAGATCTTGACGATGATCTCGTCCCCATTCATTGTGTGCCTGAAATATTCTTTCCAGACCCCCGAAGAGCTGTTCCTGGTTCTGGATCTTCGGACTGGTGGTGATCTGTCATTCCATCTCAACCGCGCAAGATTTTCAGAGACACAAGTGCGTTTCTGGGCTGCACAGATTCTGCTGGGTATTCAACACTTGCACGATAAAAACATCGTGTATCGAGATCTCAAGCCGGAAAATATTTTGCTGGATGAAAAGGGAAATTGTAGTATTTCAGACTTGGGTTTAGCCGTGGAAGTGACGCCAACACTGACGGGTAGATGTGGAACGCGAGGATACTGGGCGCCAGAGATGCTGCTTCGAGATGAAAGTGGCAATCGGTTGGTGTACAATCAGTCGGTGGACTGGTGGAGTTACGGGTGCTTGGTGTATGAACTTCTGTATGGCAAATGCCCCTTCCGGACATCCAAGGCCAAAGCTCTCCACGAAGACAAGCAGCAGGCTTACGACAAAGCGACGCTTGAGCTCACTCCTGCTTACGACCCAAAGTACTTTTCTGCGGACGCTGCAGAGCTCATTCAGCGTAAGTTACTGTGGTGTTTCGTTGTTTAGTGGTTATGTTTTACCAAAATACTCACATTCTCAACTGTTTCTGACTGTAGAACTGTTGATCCGAGACCCTACCAAGCGGCTAGGAGCAAACGGTGCTGAAGAAGTCAAACGGATGCGTTTCTTCTCGTCTATCGATTGGGCACAGATGGAGCAGATGCAAGTACCACCTCCGTTCGTACCGGACAACGAGATCAACGCAGCATCACAAGCTGATATCGGCTCCTTCGACATCTCAATTGTCAAGGGTATCAAACTCTCAGAGCAAGAGCAAGCTGCGTACAGCGGCTGGGACTACGTTTGTCCTGAGACGTTCCAAAGGGAAGCAGTGGAGTATCTTATCTGGGAGGTCAAGCATGGCCCATGCACCATTGGGGCCAACAACAACTCGTGCTGCACGATTTTATAAGCACTCTTAACCACGAGTAGTATTGTAGGAGCAACACAAAAGGTATTTGTACAACTACCAGGTAGAACTATTGGTATCTCCACTTCAACGTCAACAGTGTACCGTCGGAATGGTACAGTTACACGTCAACATTTTGAAATCGACCCGACGATAAATTCCCTTCAATCTATGATGATCCCTATATCCTGATATTTTAAACTTCAACATTGCAAAGCACGTCCGTTTCCCCACCAAAATCAAGCCAATGACCACCCTCTCATTATTCAAATATTCGATTCCCTGCTAAATATAATTACTTTTTCAAACTTCAGAACCTCCACGAACTGATCTGCTGACATCGACCCTACCTCATTGTACCTTTCACCGACGCCCGCACAGGAATAAGTCTCTAGATCAGCTCCATCATGTTCTCCAAGCCTCTGCAACGCGCTGTCGTGGCTTCTTCATCAGTTTTCAAGCATGCGTATGTATTGCATCTGATAACCTCGTTTTTCGATCCTTTAGAGCTGCAAAACTGCAGTTTTTACACCAATTCTAACGTATCTTTTGACTAGTGGCACCCAGACGCGCTCTATCGGCTTTCTATCGACGCTGCCGGAGGAGCACGCCATGCTCCGTGACATGTGTCAGCAATATGCGTCGAAGAACCTGAAGCCTATCGCTGGAGAATTGGACAAAGAGCACAAGTTCCCTGCCCAGGAAGTCAAGGAGATCGGAGAGATGGGACTTATGGGCGTCGCTATTGACGACGCGTACGGTGGTGCAGGCCTCGACTACTTGGCCTACGCTATCGCCATGGAGGAGATCAGTCGTGGCTGTGCCACTACGGGCGTCATTATGTCTGTGAACAATGTACGTCAGTAGTTCTTATTTTTGATTACGTTGAGACTAACTTTTTTGTTTTTGTTGCAGTCGCTGTACTGCGCGCCACTCGACAAGTTCGGAACGCCCGAACAGAAGGAGAAGCACTTGACGCCTTACGCCAGTGGACAGAAGCTTGGCTGCTTTGGACTGAGCGAACCAGGCAACGGCAGTGACGCAGGTGCTGCTTCAACAACCGCACGCTCTACGGACAAGGGATATGTGCTTAACGGTACCAAGGCGTGGATCACCAATGCTCATGACGCTGATCAGGCGATCGTGTTCGCGACCACGGATAAGTCACTGAAGCACAAGGGCATTAGCGCCTTCCTTGTGCCAACTAATGCTCCTGGCTTCTCACTGGGTAAGAAAGAGGACAAGCTGGGAATTCGTGGTTCTAGCACTGGAAACCTCATCTTTGAGGACGTTGAGATCCCCAAGGAGAACCTTCTTGGCAAGGAAGGCGACGGATTCAAGATCGCAATGATCACACTGGACTCGGGTCGTATCGGCATTGCATCGCAGGCTTTGGGTATCGCTCAGGCTTCGTACGACTGCGCGATCGCCTACGCGCAGACCCGCAAGACGTTTGGCGTTCCCTTAGCCAAGAACCCTATTATCCAGACCAAATTGTCGACGATGGCCACGGAGATCGAAGCTGCTCGGTTGTTGACGTGGAAGGCTGCAGTGGAGAAGGACGCTGGCAGACCGTTCACTAAACTGGCGGCCATGGCGAAGCTCAAAGCCTCGGAAGCTGCCACGATGTGCTCCCACCAGGCTATTCAAGTGCTGGGCGGTATGGGTTACGTGTCGGAGATGCCTGCTGAGCGCCACTACCGTGACGCGCGTATCACGGAGATATATGAAGGAACGTCCGAGATCATGCACCTGGTCATTGGAGGTGCTCTCAACAAGGAGTTCAACGAGACCAACTAAACTACCGGTAGTTTGCGTCTACTAAGATGCCGAACCATTAATTCAACTGATACCAAACGATCTACTTGATGTCCATCATTTGACCTGCACGTCGGTCTCTCTCGTTACTATTCGACGTAAGCACCACTTCATGTTGAAGTTGACCTGGAAACAGTTTACGCAACAGCTACATCCCTGTCAAATTTCATACCTCCATATCTAACTAATCCAATCAAAACTACCGAAGTACGTGTTTCCTTTCACCATTAATTAAAATCCCTTTACCTACATATCCTGTATGATCAAATCTATCTACATAAACAACACATCTATTTTCAAAATCATATCCATTCAGTCGACCGTCCACTTTTTCAACTTCATTCCGTAATTGCATCACTATTGCAGACTCCGCTTCTCCATGACGCAGCAAGACGTTCGCCAGGCGCTGGACGCCCCCGGCTTAACCGCCTACATCCACTCGCGTCTGGGCGCTTCCCATGGGGAAATCTCGTCCATTCGCCAGTTCCAGCACGGCCAATCGAACCCCACGTACCTCGTGACAATGACAGGGTCTGGTGCGAAGTGGGTGCTACGTAAGAAGCCACACGGCAAGATCTTGCCTTCTGCTCATGCGGTGGAGCGTGAGTATCGGGTTTTGAAGGCTCTGGAGCACTCGGAAGTTCCTGTGCCTCGTGCGGTTCTACTGTGTGAGGACTCGAAGGTCATTGGCACACCGTTCTACCTCATGGAATACGTGCATGGCCGTATCTTCCAAGACCCGTCGCTTCCTGGTATTAAACCAATGTACCGGTACGCCATGTACAGCTCGGCAGTGGATGCACTGGTTAAGTTGCACGAAGTGGACTACAGGAAGATCGGACTGGAGGATTTTGGTCGTCCGGAGAAGTACTGCCACCGTGTTGTGGCTCGTTGGAGTCGACAAGTGGAAGGGGGGCAGAAGGTGTTTACTGATGCTGGAGTGAAGGAAAACCCTAAGATGAAGGAGCTTCAGCATTGGCTGGAGAAAAATGCTGATGAGGCGGAGAAGGCTACAGCGGAGGGAGGAGCCAGTATCGTTCATGGAGACTTCCGTATCGACAATGTGATCTTCCACCCGACGGAGCCCCGTGTGCTGGCCATCTTGGACTGGGAGTTGTGTACTATTGGCAATCCTTTCGCTGATGTGGCTACATTGGCTTCAGCGTACAGGAACCCTAGTGACAACTCGAACACTATTATGACTCCGGGACTGGCAGATGTCCCGTTGAAGAAGCTCGGAATTCCGTCTGAGAGTGAAATGTTGCTCGGATACTGTCGACGCGCCAAACGTTTCCCACTCAACACGCAGACGTGGAACTTCTTCATGGGAATGGGTATCTACCGCTTTGCTGCCATTTGCCATGGTGTTTACGCCCGTGCACTACTGGGCAACGCGTCGTCGGCTAATGCTGCGTGTGCCAAGACGACAATGGATCGCCTACTGGCAATGACTAGTCAAATCACGGACGCGTCGGCAGATATCTACCCTGAGCCTGAGCTGGAGCACATTCTACCGTTCCCGATCCGTCCACACGCCTTGGAAATCTACAAGAAACTGTTGAAATTCTGCCAAAGCCGCGTGTATCCTGCTGAGTACGTGCACATTGCTCAGATTGCCAAGGCTCGTGAGGAAGGACGCGTGTGGGAGGTTGTACCACCTATTATCGAGGAGCTGAAGGCCGAAGCCAAAGCATTGGGACTATGGAACCTTTTCCTGCCTGAGTGTGTGGTGCCGGCGCTGGATGGGAAGGGCCCAGACGTTAACTATGGTGGAGACTTGACGAACCTTGAGTACGGTCTCATGTGTGAAGTCATGGGTCGATCCCTCGTGCTGGCGCCTGAAGTGTTCAACTGCTCGGCTCCTGATACTGGCAACATGGAGATCCTCACTCGCTTCTGCACTGTGGAGCAGAAACACAAGTGGCTTGTTCCACTGCTTAATGGTGAAATCCGGTCTTGCTTCGCCATGACTGAGAAGCGCGTGGCTTCTTCCGATGCTACAAACATCGAAACGAGCATTGTGCGTGACGAAGAGCGTCAGGAGTACGTTATCAATGGTCACAAGTTCTACATCTCTGGAGCAGGTGACCCTCGTTGCAAGATCATTGTGCTGATGGGGAAGCACGCAGAACGAGCGAACGAGAGCGTGTTCAAGCAGCAGTCGATGATTCTTGTGCCAATGGATGCGCCAGGCGTTCAGGTCGTCAAGCCCATGCAAGTGTTCGGCTACGACGACGCACCGCACGGCCACATGGAGATGCTTTTCAAGGACGTCCGTGTTCCGTTCAGCAACGTTTTGCTCGGTGAAGGTCGCGGCTTTGAGATCGCTCAGGCGCGTCTCGGACCTGGCCGTATCCACCATTGCATGCGCGCGATCGGAGCTGCTGAGCGTTGCTTGGAGCTGACGGTGCAGCGCGCCAAGACCCGCACAGCCTTCAAGCAGCTACTGGCCGAGAACCCGCTCGTGTGTTCTCAGATCGCTAAGTCTCGTTGTGAGGTGGACAGCGCGCGTTTGTTGACGCTGCAGGCTGCGCATCAGATGGACAAGCGCGGCAACAAGGTCGCACAGCAAGCTATCGCTATGATCAAGATCGTGGCACCCAACATGGCGCTCGACGTGTGCGATCGCGCCATTCAGATCCACGGAGCTGCTGGCGTGGGTCAGGACTTTATCCTGTCGTATCTGTACGCGGCACTACGGACGCTACGTATCGCTGATGGACCGGACGAGGTGCACATGCGCACCATCGCGAAACTCGAGCTGAGCCAGTCTAAGCTGTAAGTTGATGAAAGCTGAGACTAGGACGTTGAGGTGAATAATGTAAATAACGCAAAGCAACGTGACTTTGACTTGTACGGAAGGTGGGAATCACCGACCGAAGATGCTGCTTGTATCCAAGATACAGTCAACTGCAACATGCGCTTTGTGGACACATCAAGGTTGAGCGGGGGTCCTGGATACTTATTTAGTCAGGTTTCCCTCACAGGAAATTCGTGAGCTTGTTTTGCGATGACAGCGAGCAGCATGGGAGCTGCCGTCGCATAAAACAGTACTTCAAATCCATAAGGGCAACATCGGCAGAAAGCAATGCTGTCGATGCTTCATGGCGTAAAGCTCTTTGCCGATGGCGCTCCGCCTCATAAATGGCTGGCTACCTACGATCGTGCGTTGCATAACCATGCGCCGACGCATCACCTCAAAGAAAAAGAACCCCAATCAGCACGCAGGATTTTGTGCCTTACTTAATTTCAGTAAACTGTTTTAAACTTGGTGATGGTACCAAACTTAATTACTTGAAACCACTATACCATACAAGATCAAGCTGGATTCTTTTTTCTTCGTCGCAGAAACCCATCCCAACATCTGACAAATTATATTATCTTTTCTTAAAAATATCGTAATAAAAAAATATTAAATGTAAGATTATTATTGAAATATTAAGATTTTGACAAGCTCCGCTATCAGATATCTAAAATTTAGTTTTATCATCATACACAGGTTGAAGCTCACCTATGTCACCTGCTGCACCGCCACGCCAGCCTTCACTTCTCAATCTGCCGCCTCCGTCTCAAGTGGCTCCGCCCTCAAGACCTCGCTACCATTTCCTCACCACGATGCCGTCCCGATCCTCCGCTCTCGCTAGCCCCACCTTGAGCTCCACGTCTTCACCACTGTCCATTGACGAGCTGGATGGTCCATCACGTCGCCTACTCAAGGCCCGCCACCACGACATGGACAAGATGGAGATCCAAACCAACACACTGACCGCTGTGCTGCACTACGAGACAATCAAGTTTACAATCTACAAGCTGCAGATCCGCAGTACCGCACGCTTCGCTGACGCCGGCGAGTGGACGCTTGTCAAACGCTACTCGGAGTTCTTCTACTTCCGTCAAACGCTGCTCAAGCTCTTTCAGAAGTGGGACCTGCAGTTCCATAACGACACGAAGCGATTGCAGTGCAAGGAGTTCGCGTTGGCAGCAGCGCTATTGCTACCGGCGCTTGAAATCCCCACGTTTCCACGCAAGCACATGCGTTGCGACACTGTTACTATTGTCAAGGAGCGACAGGCAAAACTACAGCAGTTCGTGCGCAAGATGCTTGACGCCTACACGGATATTTCGGTGTTCCTGCACGATACACAGTCACGAAACACTCGAGCGTTTACAAATCTAAGCGAGATTCTGAAGGTTCTTGAGGAGTTTATGGTCATCCCTCCGGAACAGAAAGAGATCAACCGCCGTCAAACTGCTGCAGTATTGGCGCTGGAAGATGTCGAAGTGGGTCAGAACGCGACTTCAGACTGCAAGGAACGTACATGTTGCATTTGTCTAAATGACTATGACTCGGACGAGGAAGAAGACGAAGTCGTTGACGATAGAATGGTGAAGCTCCCATGCTCGCACCTTTTCCACGAAGACTGTGTCATTGACTGGTTTAACACCAGCACGACGTGTCCGCTGTGCCGAAAGCCTGCATTCACAGAAGAACACTGGTCATTCGATGTGTCGATTAACTAAGTATTTGGTGCGATATTATACCAATCAATACAAAACTTATTAGCCATGACTACCTCTGATTCAATTCTTCAGCATATTTTGCAGGACACGTCGGCTCTGTGATGATACAGTCTGCGGTTTGAATGTGCACTCCTGTCGCTCTTTTGCTCGCATTTCCTCACGAACCTTTAGTCGTCGCTTGATCGAATCTTTGCTGGTTTCAGACAACTTGAAGGGCTTCGGTACCGTGTAGCTACGAGGTTCGTAGGATGAATTCGGTGCAAAAACCTTTTGTTCCCGCTGTTTCTGCTCTGCTTGCTGCTTTCGAGCAAGATCTTTTAACTCTAGAAAGCGGCCAAGTCCGCGAACAATGACGGGCTTCTGTAATTAATGCATAGTAGTGTAAGTCAGAGACCAATTCTTCAAAACACCTCAAAACACAGTACTAACCTCTTCGGCGCTACTATCACGTGGAGGAGAAGGTGACCCTTTGCTTGACAATTTTCCTTTTTGCCTTGGCTTGTTCAAGTTCGGTTGAAATGTACATTCCTCTAACTCCTTCAACTCCTGGACATTCCGTTTTGCCTCGATGTCGTCGGCTTTCTTCTGCCGTTCCGCCTCGATGAGATGTAGAAGATTCTCTGATTGCCATTCTAGTTTAGTTCTTGATCGTGGTTCTCTGTTGTACAACTTGCTTGTACTCGCACTGCCATTACGAGGTTTGGAAGCAACCAGATTTGGCTGAAAAGTGCATTCAGCCTTACTCGCCTCCTCCATCTCGAGAGCAACACGTGATCTAAAGCGCTTGTTAGCAAAGTATTGTCGCAATGCAACCCTCGACGTCGATGAATCGGTTCGTTCATGAGGTTTTGAGTCGGGAGGGTCTTGTTGAAGGCCAATAACTGGATGTGAGAGCTCATCCAACGTCGACGATCTTCCTAGCGCTTTGGAAACAGGGTTAATTTCCGGCTTGAAGCTGTACTTCCCGTACTGTTCCTCACGTAGACGCTGTTTCTTCAGCTCTACTTCTCGTTGATCATTATACGTGAGTCGATACAATTTTTGCTGACTGCTTTCGGCACTTCGTTCAGGTCGCAAATGCTTTAGTACTCCTTCAGCATTACCAATATCCGGTTTAAACGTGAGCTTTCCACCTCGAGTGTAGTCCATATCGCAAAATCCTTCGAGGGCTTCCATCTTCTCTTGATCACGCGATTGAAAATATTCTTGACGTGCAACGAAATCCATTTGAAATTCAGGTTTGAGCTCCACAATTTTCTTGGAAACCTCACTAATTTTTGGTACAAATGGCTGCTCATTCAGCATATCGACGTATTCCTGGGTTGCCAACCTTCTCTCCGCCATCGCATCAGCGTCTTCTGCAAGCCTGTCAGTCACTTCGTAAGTCTTGGGTTTCGTATGCTGGTTATAAGCTTCTGCTTCTCGTTCGGCAAGCTTATTCTCTGCGATTTCTCTGCTCTTAGGATTGATCACTGGTGTAAATGGTAGCGATCCACATTCTTCGAGGTCAAGCTGCTCGCGAATGCGTTCAATATATTCGGCCTGACCAATACATGTACATAAATACTAATTAGCTAAGCGAAATCTAGAAGAGGAAAGGATACACGCATTACCTTTGCACGCTGCAGATCGGAGACACGATGGTGAATGGGCTTGTAGTCAACCATGCTGAACATCGACTTAGACGTCGGGTTAATTCTGGGTTTGAAAGTACACTCTTCGAGCTTTTGGGCTTCGAGTGCTTCTCGTGCTCGATCTCGTGAGTCGTAACGTGAGTTGCCGTCCAAATGCAATCTCTGAATCACGTCTTGGCCACTGTTTTCCTTCGAGTCATTCGTCTGCCTAAATATTTTTTGGCGTGGGCTGAGAGTTAACCACTGAAACTCACTCATACCAGGATGCTTGCCTTGGACTAGGTTCTTTGGCTTTGATATTGATCGAGGAGGTTTCTGTACGTTCGGATGAAATGTACATTCACGAAGCTGTTCCATCTCAAGTAGTATTCGCTGTTTCTCGCGCTCAGCAAATGTTTGATTCCGAGGTTGTGCTAGAAAATCAATTCGAGTTGCTAGTTTCTTTATTGATGATTGACGATAATCCATGTAAGCAGCGGTTTCCGAATTTTCAGGAGGATCCTCTGCATGACCATCAGTTGTTCTCCATACAGTATCAACAAACTGATGATTCCCGTCAAACGAATTGGAATCCTTAATCTGATTGACCCCTTCACTTGCTGGAATAGTATCTTTTTGTTGATGACTCAGCAGTTTTGCAAATAGTGAAGATGGCACTGGTTCATCCACTCCACTATTGCTGCCCGGCAACAATGCTGAAAAATCCATATCTGTTTCAGTTGGAAAAGCTTCCGATGAATGTACTGAGTCCGAACCTTGCTGCGCTTCCTCTCCTTCGAAAACGAAATCAAGTCTTGAACGTGGTTGAATATCAGCAGAAGGTTGACTATCAAGTATATCCGATGCATAATAAATCTCGTCATCCGATTCTGCACTTTGTGTTTCGTGCTGAAACTCCCCATTCAGTTCATTTCCTCGATCAACATCAATAGGGCTCATAGGTGGGCCTTCAAGAAACACGTCATGAACTGCTGTAGACTCGGAGGTCATTTCCATGTTCCGCTCACTGAGTAATTTCTGAACAAGTTGGTGACGCTCTTCAGGTGTCCGGTAGTGGTTTTCTTCTGACACATTCCCAGTCGTAATAGCATCTCCAGCATTACGTCCGCGAAGAACAGCCTGGCGCTCTGACGATAATTTAGCCAGAATTTCACGACGTCGTTCTTCCTGCCAAAGAGTTAATTTGACATTACCAATAGAGATAAAAAAACACAAAAACCTACCGAAAGTACAGGGCGTGTCTTCAATTTCCGACGGAAATTTGAGTCATCTGAATGCACCACACACACAATCAGAGTGAAAGTCAAATAAACTTCAATTGCTCTATACGAACCATGATCCTGCCCCGATCCATTTCGTGTAAACCTGTCTAAATCCGTAGATGTGTCAATATCACCTGGGTTGAACTCATCAGCTAATGAAGGGGGCGGCACCCGGCTAGCTGTCAAATAAGCCTCTGCACTACGTAGCTCCTCTTCCACCTGTGCCAAACTCAGTGCTCCATACGCCACTCCAGCCATTTTGTTACTGTGAACAGTCGTGGAAGTGAAACCTCAAAGTTGAAGTTGTGACCATCACTCTGAATCCAAAGTTGAAGTTGAAGATTTTTTTTTCCCATTCCGCATTTTGCACCTTGAAGAGGAAGATGAGTAAGAAACGCAGTGCGTGTACGCCGTTGCTGTGGCCGATAGAGGTCTACGATTACGAGAGGAAGGTGATCACTGACGCAGCGGTGGGAGGTATCGATCTACGCAGAGGACACTGGATTCACTGCAAATGGTAGGGATTAATACAGGATTGAACTCTTTTGACATTTTACTTATTGTATTTTTGTCTTAGGTGCAATTCGACGCTAAAGACAACTTCTTTCTCACTTGTGAGTTGGAGAACGCACGAAAAAGGACAACTACATAACACTCACAAGCAGGAGTTCTTGAGCAGTGCGTCACAACCCCATCTCGTCAGTTGTACGCAGTCTTCAGCACAAGAGTCACCTTCAAGCTTGCCAGATACGCCACGAGCTCTAGTGCAAGTCCAATCGTCCCAGAACTATGAGTCGCTCGTGGTAGTCCGCCGTGATCTTCACCTGAACAAACAGCAGCAAGCTCGGCATGAACGAGATGTCACGAAAGTGATTAACGCAATGACTAGCCTTGTGTCTGACCAGCAAAATGATTTGGATGCGTTGCAGTTCCAGATGCGCAATATGAAGCGAGAAATGGAGAGTCTGAAGAGGCAAGTGACGTTTCTCCGTCGTAAGGAAAACCAACAGAAGAACTCGCGTGCTCCACAACACGAGGATGCTGCAACTTCATACAGTGTCAAGAGAATTCGACCAAGAGAGAAGACACAAGGTGATTGCAATAATGGAAGACGCTTCGTTCCGCAAAAGACAGCAAACATCAAGACGACCAAGATGGAATGTTTTACGGAGATGGATATATTTGAGAAGCGCTTTCGCCTTACGTAACTTGCATAATTGATCAAGTCCGACTACAGGTGCTTGGAATAAATTTGACAAGGCTCTTAGAAGTAAAGCTTACGCGTTTCACTTTCTGTCTGTTCGACGGGGCAGGTGGGGCACTTGAATCGCCTGCAGAGTATCACCAAGAATTAATAGTCAGGTAGGTAGGGAATCAATTGACCGAGATAACCTACCGAGTCATGTTGTAGGAGAACCGCTTGACGCAGGACCGACAGATGACATGACCGCATTTCAGCAAAATCGGTGGGTTCTCTGGGGTGCTCTCTTCCTTCGAAACTGGGCACGAGAACACGTTGTGGAAACGAAGCTCTTTCGCAACCGGAATCTCCACCTGTTTGACAAAATTGAGATTAAGTGAGATGCACAATAACTGACACTTCGATAGAACATAACACTGACAGGGAGCTCTTCCATGCTACTCCAGTTAGCCAATTTGCTGTCCATGACAGTAACAAGCTTCCGCATTGCAGGCAATGCAGACACACCTGCTGAAAGACTACGTATTTCTAGTTAGTTTCTGCACACACAAATTTCTGAGAACAAATGCGTACCACGTTTCGAGGTAGGAGCGGTACGGAGCACGACGAAGACGGCAACACGCACGGATGACAGCGTCGTTTATTTCATCCCATCGATCGTCATTGAAGAGGTTCTTGTACGGAGATTCCTCGAGTTTTCCCTTGTACAATACGCAGCTCATCAATACTCCCACCTCTGTGAAACAAGACAAGAAAATGCGTTAGTCAGCTAGAATTTGAGGCCGTTTGTGATGATCCTTACCTTCGGCATGCGTCTGATGGAAATAGGGAAGCTCTTTGTTGGCGAAATTGACAGCATCCATCATATTCGGGGAGGACATGAGGATGTCCACGTACTTGAGCCGAACTAACTCGAACTCAATGTCAATGTCCAGCCGTTTCAACTCGTCCCGATGCTCTCGTGCCCAACTGCACGAACCAGACAAGTATAAACACAAGAACGTATCGAATTCAAATGGAAAGACAACGTACTCAAGTGCAGGTTGCATGTCGTGCTCTTTTATTGCTTTCAAAATCTGGTGCAGCTCAATGAAGCAGTCCCTGAATGCAGAGGGCAGCTCTATCCCTGCTTCCTATTAATCACAAACAAAACAAACGTCAAACTCAATTTCACTTCTCTTCATCCAATTTACAGTACCTTGCACAGCGAATCTGCTGCTTCAACTTGTCCGTCTTGGTAGAGATACTCTGCAACTAAACGGCAGACAAGCTTCTGGTCCATCTCGTTGGTACCGCACACTTTGGTAATATCAGTGCAGAGATTCTACAACCAACAACTGATCAGCCAACAAAATTCAATAACTCTTCAGATAAATCTTTTACCTTGTCGATCTGCTTGGAGTACTTGGACAGCAGTACATGGATAGCCTTGAGCTCGCTTGCCACGTTCTTCTCTACGTTCAAATGACGTACTCGTCGAATAAAATCTCGAACAATGTATTCCGTCTCATTGTCCTGCTCTTCAACATCATCTTGTTTAACTTCCGACACTTCTGCATTGCACGACGCCTCTGCATTGTCTGAGAGCGTTTTATCCGTCACATCCGTTGATATTTGAGCTGTTGAATTGTCCGAACTGCTTTCTTCGCCCTCACCCGCCGAACTGGTCTCTAAATGACGGTTCTTCTTGCGGAACAGCCCTTGTTGCCGTTCTTCGAGTTGCTGCTTGGTGGTTTCTACATGCGTCAACAATGCGTCGAGCTGGCGGTCGATCTGTGCCACACACAGTCGCTGCTTCTTCAGCACACGCTTGCTCTCCTCCTCTAACGCCTGCATCAGTCTACCTATTGGGGACCCTTTTATGAGATTCTGATGAAGAAGTCGAACAGCTACAGAGAGAATCCTACCGTTGGTGCTTCTTCTATTCGAGTAGCTCCTCCTTTTTTTTTTTCTGAGTATACTCGGAATCAGAGAACAAAAGGGCGCCGTCACAATTACACCACCGACTGCTGCAACTTTCGTGTTTTAGCTACTGCCACCGGATGTGGTGGTACCATTGCTGATGCGACACCTCTCAACGTGGCCTGTCATGCAGGTGAGCTTGGCTTGTTAACGGTCTCTGCATTCTAATGGCGCGTGCCTCCACCTTTCGTTGACCAGTCTACGTGATCAAAATGATAAGAGACTGACGGCCAGTTTCTGTATTTTTTTTTTTGCATATGAAAGGCCCTCTTCTTCGCCTTCGGCCACATGAGTGCAACCTGCTGTCGATGGTTTCTCTCCACAAAAATAGCTACGACTAACTGACCTAGGAAATAAGCTTCTTTTTCTTCACTTTAACAACCATACTAATCATCTCTTTATATCAGGTCCACCCTGATTTCTGCATTTCTCTACCCTCGTTAACTTCCAATCAAAAAAGCCCTAAAGACCTTATGAAGTTTTTTGTCTCAATGTCGCTCTTCACTTATAAAAACGTCGACCCAGTGCCACTGACTTTCTCGGCGTCATGTTCCTCCTTAAGCCGCCGTCTTCGACCCTAACGCCCACTTCTGACGGATTACGTCGTCTTTGTGTGGGTCTGGAAGCCTCCGAGTGGAAATACGTGGCGGAAGGAGGCGCTAACGTGCTGTTCCGTCACCGTCCGGCTGCAGACGCTTCCAGTGCCATTGCGAAGGAGTTTAAAGGCAAACTACTGCGTGTTAAGAAGTGCGACATTGTGGACAAGCAGAAGAAGACCAAGCGCCGGAACTCCACGGGTGACAAGCCCTACGTGCCACACTATCCACACCCTAAGCAGGTGATGGACTACGCCACACACGAGATCATGCCGTACATGGAACAACAGCTGCACGGGAACAATGGAAGGGCTTATAACCGTAGAGAGAATACGTACTTACAAGTGGCTGAGCTTGTAGACGTCGAACGTGGCTTCTTACAGGCGTTAAATGCGCAATTACTGGCGCTCGAGAGTCGACCAGCTCATAGAAGACACAGCCAAATCGACGTCTCGTTGGAGTGCGTCATGGTGCTGCCGGATGTTACTCTCCCACCTCCGGATGAAGACAATATTTCAACTTTCTTCCATTCAACGAGAAGTCTGCTGGAAATAGAGGCAGAGACTGAAGACAAAGAAGAAGAGATGGACTTTTTGAATTTGAAGAGACGAGAGTCCATGACGGAGGAGGAGGATGCAGACGACGATCAAGATGAAGAGACTGTGGATGGTAAATCCTACGGTGTATGCAGTAGTACCAGTGTCAGTAGTGCTTCAGATAAAGAAGACGATGAAGATGAAGAGGAGACGGCGTTGAAGGAGACACTGACTGCTACATTGGGTAGACCTGCCAGTATGCAACGTATGCGCATGCCACGCACACTCAAGCACTCACGCAGCAGCTCGTTCCGAGCGGGGAATGTATTTGACTGCTGCTTCCGTAATATCTGCGTGGAGTTAAAACCCAAGATCGGCTTTAAGCCGAAAGGTCCACTGGTTAGTCCCACCAAGGCGCGCGTGTGTCGATTCTGCATGCATCAACACTACAAGAAGAGCACTGGCAAAGTGGAAGAGATCAGCCAGTATTGTCCGTTGGATTTGTTCTCGCACGACCCAGCTCGGAAGCGACGAGCTCTTCGAGCACTGCAGAGGACACCGCAGAATAACTTCAAGGTCTTTGTACGTTCGGCTGAAGATGAAGTTGTAAACGTCATTACGGGGTTGAATGCGGACGCTTTACCGAAGGGAGCTGCTCAGTCGAGATACTCTTATTGTCGACGAAAGAGAATGGGGTTCCGCCATTCGTGCCAGTCGATAGGCGCCGAGAACGAACTCTCTTTTGATGAAAATCTGGAGTATGAACACGAGAGGGATCACGCTCAGCTAATGCCCGAGGTTGTGGAGTTGATCACTCAAGTTCTGCAGGAGTTGAATATTCTCGAGGACCTGAAGCAGATCCAGTTGCTGGACCACATTTCAGTCGATGGTGTTCGACACCTTCAACTGTTACTCCAGAGGATTGATGAAGCGAACAAGCTTCTGCAAGTATCTTCGTCTGACGCAGATACCACTGTTGGTGAATTGGTAGCAGCAATCCGTCAGAACTCGGATTCTCCAACTGACGAAGATGTGGATCGAGAAGGAAGCCTTGCACGTGGATTAGCTTTCCTACGGATTGCAATGAATCACTTGCCGGAGCTGGACGTGCTCCAAAAAGTAGACTCACTGGAAACGATGCGTCTCCAACAGTTCCATGATCTCTACAAGGAGCTTGAGAAGAGGTTCCAAGTCGCCACGACGTTGAAAGACTGCTCACTGCTGCTCTGTTTGCGCCGTTCACCCGGCGACGATGCTGGTCGACGCGATGATCCCCGAAGCAAGACGAAGCCACGCTTCCAGCATCTCATGGAGTTTGAGCACCACATCCGCTTCCGTGACTTGGCGTTCGACTGCGTGGTGGCCATCGTGGACCTGGACGTCAAGTCGCACAAGTCGGTGGAGGATTACTACCGGCTGGACGAAAAGATCGCGATGCACTTCCAACAGGAGTTCGGCAGCCGCGGCGTTGCACAGACTTTGTGCCACGAGGACTGAGCTCATTCCAGCATCGCTCCAGAGCCCGCACGTGAGTTGACAACGACTTGACTCGCCGATACGTCACGCAAATCTTGGTCGTACGCTTGATCAAGAGCAACAGCACTTCTATGGAAGGGATTTAAACCAGACTAATAGAGTGCGTGCCTCTTCTTGTGCATTTTCTGCGATGTCGCTTGGGTCCACCGAGCTGGTATTTGCACATTTCCGTCTGACGAACTGAAGGTCGACACATGTACGTCGGCTGAGTTGTGTATTATTGTGCTCAAAAGCTCAAGTCGCAACGGCCATGAACGTGAATGCTACCGTACACTGGTACTTAGGCAACGTAAGTTAGGTTTCTGCGAAACATACACTTGTATTTATTGACTTGCAGTGCAGATACAGTCTCGAGTTGCACTTCAACAAGCCACCCAAAGGGCGACGTTACCTACGCCACGCTACGCTGCCTTCTCCACCTTCACCTTGACGTCTTTATTGGCGTTTGGTCTGAAGCTGCTGCTGCTGCTGCTGCTTGTGGCGCACACGAGCCGTTTCTCGCTGGAGCACAGCCACCCTCGCTGGATCTGCAAAAAGGGAGCGACATAAGAACAACGCCAACGTTAGGAAAATACACACGAAACGGCGAGCCAGTACCACAAAGGCGCTACTGGTAAAAATCACCCTACGCCAGTCAACCAAGCACCAACGCTCGTGTTGTCGTGCTGATCACTATCGTCTGTGCTGGACCCAAGTTGGGTCCCAACGTAACATGGAAGAACGGCGACTTACCGTTGGCGTCCGCAAGGGTCCGTTGATGGTGGCGTCGCGCTGAGAACTCCCGGTAGCGTTGTCTACCCACATAGAAGAGCAGCGCAGCACCTAGCATCTTCCACCCGTGGGTCTCCAGCATCCATTGCACGTACAACCAAATCACCAGGGGCATCGACATCGTCGAGATCTCTTGCATTCTTTTTGCGAAATTTAGATTTTGCAACTGGCAATTATTTTCTGAAAAGTATACTGAGTGCAAGTCACTGGTCTTTTTTTTTTTCCCAAAAAAAGATACTTTCTCCGAAACGACCATCTCGAAACGACACCAGTCGTACGGAGTCAGCTCTGGCATGTTCAGGACTCAGAGGACTTTCGCCAGAATTCCGAAGGAAGCAGGCGGCCGGACATTTAACACTTTCCATTATGGTGTCGGTGTCGCTACTCGTCGCGTTGGCTCCTGGTTTGCTGCTGGGTGTCGTCTGCCTCTTTCAGCTGGGCATTTCACGATCCGGCAAGAAGTGCCCAAGTCTGCAGCGATACGAGCACACGCACACGTTCGCGTACGACTCTTCGCAGGTAAAACCGCAAGCGGAAACGTCTGTGACACTCGACCCAGTTGCCACCACGAGCGGATCCTGCATGCCAAGCCCCGCCACGTCCGCTGAGGCCATTCTGCAATTTGTGCTCGACGCACTGCACCACTTGACGGGTTTACCGTTGCTCATGGTGAACCAGCCAGACCACAACTTGCCGAGCTCAATCCAGACGCAGATGACCCAGACGCGAGCAGATCAGAAGAATGCAGAGCTAAGCAGCAACAAGGGCTTCTCGGAGCGTTCAGAATCTGCAACTTGGAGCGAACATGAAGCACCAGAAGAAGAGATCAGTGACTTGTCTTCAGATGAAGAAGAACAGGAGTTGGTGAAGGAAGGAGTCGCATCCAGCAACACAGCACAGAACCAGCTTTTCGATGGACTCGAGTTCTACCTGGCAGTGAGTCAGGTTCGCGAGCGTACAGTCAGGTCTGTACTTGCATTGGGGATGGCCAAGACCCTTACAACTCTACGAGATCGTCAGCAGAATGAGTCCATTGCAGTGATTGAGCAGAACTATCCCGACTTCACATGTCTGCCAACGTCTACGAAAGCTACAGCGTTTCATGGGTTAGAACAACGGCCTTTGGATTTGCTTGCGGCGTTGCGACTTCCGTCTGCAGCAGCAGTGGCACGTAGTCTATCGCCCATGAAGGGACCAGTAAGAGCTCGACTCGCTACAGATGAGAAAGATCGTGTACGTCGTCCGCAACTACCTTCACATGGACCCAATATCTCCCGGGTAGCCTAAGTAAAACCATGTATAAACTATCATCATCCTACCAAAGAAGACGACGATTGCAGATTTTATAAGCGAATAGAAAACCTCTAGAAACGGCCACAAATTCTTGCCTTGACAGCCATCCAATATGGATGTAATGCTGGCCTTAGCTTAATGCACATGCGCCAGAGGAAAGCCTGGCTAAACGTCACTTTAGGTACATTTGGACCTGCTTGTATTTGCAACATCAAGTCAAACAACTCATGAGTCAGTGAGCAACTATCCAAATAATGAGACCAATAATGTTTCCTCAGAAACACCATTCTCGTCACCTAAACTTCAGAAATGGTAGGAATCACGACCTCCATGCAACTATGCAATGCACCGCCCAGTGCCAGTCCAAAATATTCGGCACGGTACTGTGGCGTAGTTGATTTCGGCCTCGCTTTCCTTTGACTGCATCTCCTTGGTGTATAAGATTGATTTAGCACCATTTTGCAGACTTGACTCATAATTCGTAGCGCATATGAGGAGAACGTTCAGGTGACCACCATTTTCCTTGAACAATTCGTCAATTTGTAAGTGTTCCTGATCCACAGTAACAGAACTTATGTCATCGCTTTTGACAGCGAAAAGGCTTATAAAAGGCAGGTTGCGTTTTGGACACAACGAAATTCGAACGAAATACACAGCATGTTTACGTCTTCGTCTTGCTCTCCTCGCCTTATCCTAGGATCGATCGAATCACGTCCTCCAGACACTTGTGCAAGTCACTTCCCGGCTTCAACCCAAAAAACTCGGAACGGAACTCGTGCGGAGTCAAATTCAGCAGAACAACCTCGTGGATACTTTTGGTAACCTCATTTTTCTTCGACTGCATTTCTTCGGTGTATAGTACTGATTTAGCACCACTAAACCGCTTCTGCAGATCCACTCCATAATTCACCGCACATATAAAGATAATGTTTAGGCTGCCATCCTTCTTTTTGAGCAATCTGTCGAATTTCATGCGCTCATTGTCCACGTCCAAAGAGGTCACATAGCTCCTAACTGTAAGCGCAACTGTTAGTACAGTATCTTGCACGGTGGAGGACGTGGGTCTTCCTACTTCTTTAGCAGATTTTTGAGAGGGTACACGGTAGCCAAACACGCTTCCAGTATGCACGGCGGTATACGCAACGTCGCTTCTTGTACATTCCCCTTCCATGGTATGCCGAATTGATACGCAGTAGCTTCATACGATATTTGATTGTCACCCTTGTCTGTCCAACACTCTGATAAATCCATATTAATTCCACCGAGCGAATCCATGAGTTGTCGAAGTGGCTCTCGGTACGGCCGCACACGCTTAGTAAAACTATTCCAATCAACACCTTCGATCAGTACGTGAGGCACGTAATTGAACAGTTCGGTATATGATTCACAAGTTTGAAATGCTTGTGACAACGGGCGTGGATAACCAAATGTGGTATCGTAAAGTCGAGCCAAAAGCGTCACCACTTCATCATCAGTAAGTTGCAAGTGATCTTGGATAGTTTTGCTCGTAGAGGCCCTTTCCCACCGCGTTTTCTTAATAGTTATCTTGATACCCTCAGGCCGAAGAAGTTGCAGATCGAATCGCTCAAAAGTAAAAGAACCGGCACTATCTGTGTGATTCAAAAACGACGCTTTACCAGCGATCAGGAAAAACTGCTTCTGATTCTCAAACAGCGGCTCCAAAAAGCTGCAAAATTTCGTGAACTGCTTCCTCTTCTCAAAATCATCCAGCTTGGTGAAGTTAAAAATCCAACCAACTTCATCGATCACTATGAAAAGAGGCCCCACTTCAAATGTCAAGTCGCTCAAAATTTCCACGTATTCCGTGTATTTTCCTTCCAGGTCGTCTAATGCCTTAGGTAAAATGTCATATTTGACTCGAAAGAAATTCCGGACGGAGTTGACCAAACTTCGTGGCGCTTAGTGCGCTTGAAAACTAGCATTCTCGTCAAGAAGTTCAATATGGCGCACCTGCAGTACCGTTTGCAAGAACAGATAACCTGCATCTAATAAGCAGATTCTGAAATGTTGGGCAAATACGGAGGCCACAGGAGTAGATCACATCAATCAGTACGTTTTAGAGTTTTTTTTTCTCCAGAAATCTACAAGTTTAAGTCAGCCTCGATCAAATTTCGATTTGCAAACAAAAATCGCTAGGTTTAGCCAAAAGAGCCCTCAAAACTTTGTATTTGGTCATTTGCATGTACATTACTTTCTCGAGAAGATATATCTGAAGAAATGTCATGGGCAAACCTACCGACGGCAACGTCGATCCTGAGAAGAAATTCGCATCAGTTTTGGTAAAAACTACTCACTAAGCCTTATTCAATTGACACGAGGAATCAGTCGGTGCCCATGGATATTACATCCACAACACAACCAAGCCGTTCATGCAGAGACCAAATAATTTTTATCGGACTCGATTTGCCGTGAAGCTTTTTATTTATAAAATTGTTTGTTTCCGTTTAAATATTATCGCACCCGCAACATTTTCGACAACTATTGTAGCGTTCATGAAGGTAGATGAAAGCATTACTTACTCATAGAAAACGAATCGTGTTTAAAAAGATGTTGATTAACTATAGCTGGACTACCAAAGTCACATTTGCTGTTGTGGAAGAAAGGTCAGTCTCGAACTCCAAGCGTATAAGCACTCGATTAAACGCTTCACTGTCCGAAACAACAGTGACTTCAAAGAAGCCTACACTTTATCTGAGTTAGTGTTTGATGTACATGCCCTCGGGGACATCCAAGAATTTACTCCACTTCGGCTGGATGAGTTTTCTTCTAGTCACCGGCTATTAGGTTAGGAAAGAAACGCAATTGTGATCTTTGAGAAGTGATTGCAGTTAGCCAAAACGTGATACAAAATGCCTACATCATTTAAAGAAACTCATTTGGCAAGCATCATTTATAAAAACAAATGCTTTTTCCGTTTGAATATTATCTTTTATTTTAAACACTTTCAACAATCGCAGCGAGCTTTCATGAAGATTTCTGGAACTTCGCGTTGAAAGGTATCCTTCTCAAAGTTACTTAAGACTTGGAGCTCATTCCGAATTCTGCTCCCTATCACACAAGTTGGAAACGACAATAAAGCCCATGCCTTCGAAAATCGTGAAATGCATCGTGCTAGGACGAGGTGGCATCATCACTGTCAAACTGCACGCGGACAACAGCGTGAAATTTTTAACGGAGATTATCAAGACACACCTTTCTCTCAACGAGTTGTGTCTCTATCGAGCCTTCGACCCCACCACAAACAAATGGTGTGAAGTAACAGCAAAGCGCGCTCAAGAGCTTGGGGCTATTACTGGTATAGCGGAACTTGAGCAAGCCGTGGACGGCTACGAGGTGATGGATCCCGTTCTTCGACTGAGTAGCGCCGAACTCAACTTTCCAGAAAAAACGAACGAAAAGGGTTATTCACGTTCTAGGAATGCCAGCGCTTTGCAAGGTTGTGAACTGTATCGTACTTGGACATGGCGACGGAATCAAGGTCACGTTACCTCCAGAAAACAGCGTGGCCCAGCTAAAAAAGATTATCAAGGCGCGCAAAGGCCTACCTCGCTGGACCAAGTTGGATCTCTATCGATCTTACGATCCCACCACCAGCTCGTGGCATGCAGTGACAGATGAAGACGCGCACGCACTCGGTGCTCTCACTGAAGGAACGGAAATTGAGCGAGCTGTGGCCGCCTACAGCGTGGTGGATCGAGGCCTTCAAGTGGGTTGCCCTGAATTCGACCTTCCAGAAGAACATAGACATAAAGACCAGACAGTTCAGGTTCTAGCGGTGATCCCTGCTCGTGCATGTAAGTGAGTATTAAGTATGCTGTAGCTGTCATGTATTGACAAGTTGACGCTGTGATAACCAGCGGGGCGCTTCACGAGATCTATCCGGGCCTTTTTAGATGTGATCATCGGGAACTGAACGAGCCAAACGGAAAATAGGAACACGAATGCCAAACAGCGATCGATCGGTTTGTGATACTACTGGCTCTCAGGACGCGATATCGCTGAAACAAAATGTTTTGGTTTGATTAATCGTTTACTGCGCGAAAGTTTAACCCGTGAATGAACGCAAACCCATTTTCGGTAAATTACAACAAAGCACGTTTATTCTTCAAAACTTCTTGTTTGTGTTCAAGATTCCAAACCAACGTTCTAGCGCAGGACTCTTACTTGATAACACCAAATCATAATTTCTAGTTTGTGCTCAATAACAAGAGTTTGGCAAATCGTCTTTCCCGCGGATGCCGTTCCTCAAGCAATATTTGGACGTCCTACGGAAATGGAGGCCATGGCATGGATCAAACTTGCCGAGAACATGGATGCCAAACAATGATCGCTCGCTGTGTGATGCTACTGGCTCTCTTGACGTGATTAAGATTATCGTTTACTGAACTCGTCGAGCGGGTAGAAAGAAGGAAAGATCATTTTCGTCAAGCAATAGTTTATTTTTCAAAATTATTAGTTTGTGCTTTCTAACCTTCCCGACTTGAAAAAGAGCAGGTACTAGTAAGAGGTACTCGGCAAAGGTGAGCCTAATTTGTTGTTCGTGCGGATTGAGTAGAACCTAAAGGGCAACAAACGAGTTGCAGAGGTGAATGTAGCTCAGTCCTCGTGAAGTCATTGATCTCGAATTTGTACTGTACAACACAACTCCATAAGAAAATGATTGAAAACAAATAGAAGTACAAGTTCATCGATAGATGTGGTGTAGATTCTTGCTTTTGCACGCAATACTCTTTGCAAGATGCAACGTGTAGACTCTACACTGCTGACTTGTTGTAACATCATTTGCAGTAACCTTTTTGCAAAATAGAGCAGGCCCAATCACGCCAGTCTGAAGAGGATGCCCTCAAAATGGCTTTGCACAGCCTACATGGTACACTGGTGCTTAGATCGAATGGAGTGTTGACATGCTACAGTATGACACTAGCCTCAGTGTTTCCTCATGGCCTGTGGAGCTTTTGGTCGTGGAGCTTTGGTCGAAACAAGTAGCAAATCGTAATCTGCAAAGCGCAAGTTGCAGCTTGCAAGCAACGATGTCACAGCGGTCCAATATCAGCCCTCATTGCAGACATATCCGTGTCCATCCCGATACGTTTTGGAATCCACCGGGTTGTCCAAACATGCAGGTGCTTAGAACCTCCATGGCACTGGCGTGTCGTCCCCATCACGACGCCAGCCGTCAGCTACAAACAGTAATGATACAATCAATGTATTGTACTTCTAAGCTACTGCTGGCAAAAACGGATGCAAAATGCTCTCAAGTCGACTAACAGCATCCCACGAATTAACAGCACGAAAGGTTGCAATTGCCCAAAATCTTTGACGGCAACTTTTGCCTTGCATTGATTGGTCACAATCTAGAAGGAAACAACCAATCACATGACAAGAAACTATGAACCAGCCACCTGATGCATGTCCTTACCAAACACTGGTCAAAGCTGAATCCCACTTCAGTTTTCCATACAGTTCAGCGGATACCGTGATACTTTACGAGTGACTAAAAAGCTAGACCGGTGGTCACAAGGTTAGTCGTAAAGCCACATTAGCATTTGCCACTTGATCATTCCTGGTTTTACCTCGCGCCCCACAAGTGTCCGTAAAAAACTCGTCCATGTCTTGGCTCAGTGCGTTGACCGGATTGCAGCCACGTCGTGTGAGCGACCGCTACGCGATGCCCAAACCTACTTGGCAGCAAAAGGTGCAGCACTACGCTCCGATCTTCCGCTGGCTGCCAAACTACAGTGTGCAACGTGATCTCAAGTTCGACATTGTGGCTGGAATTACTGTCGCTATGATGCTCATTCCGCAAGAAGTGTCGCTGTCTACGATCATGCACGTACCGGCACATCACGGTCTGTACACGGCTGCTACAGCCCCATTGATTTATGCCATCTTTGGCTCCAGTACGGTCTTGTCCGTGGCTAGCGGTTCTGAAGTTTCGTTGCTTGTCGGTTCGACAATTGAAGACATTGAAGACCAGGACGAACGTGTGGCTACTGGTATTATGATCGCCTTCCTCAGTGGATGCATTTTGCTGCTGGTTCGCATCTTGAATCTGAGCCAAATTGCTGATTTCTTCTCACGTCCGGTCATGGGAGGCTTCATCTCGGCTGGTGGTCTGCTTATCATGTTGTCACAAGTTCCCAATGCTCTTGGCATCAAATCCAAGTCTCAGGACTACCCTCCTGCTAAGGTATACCAGATTTGCAGCCACCTCGGAGATACCAACATGAATGCCTTTGCAGTTGCTGCCGTGTCGATCGCTTACTTGATCACAGTGAAGCTCGTTAAGAGACGCTTTTTCCCGTCTCCAGTACTCACGCAGCTATTCGAGAGTGAAACACCACAAGTCAAGGAGAAGGGCAAGCCAGAGGAGGAAGAGCGGTTCATTCAACACGCCAATGCCTCGAGTCACGGATTCTCGCTCACGGACCAGCAGTTCACAGCGTACCAAGCTCAAGACACTCCTCAAGAGGAACGTGACGCTCACGCAGATGCCGGCAAGAACGGGGTCACTGTAGAGCAGCCTCCCAAGTCCAAGGGTGTGCTCTTGGCCATTTTCCTCATGCGCACTCTGTGTGACCTTGGTCCTCTAGTGGTTTGCATATTCGGTGGCATTGTCGGCTATGCTCTTGGTCCTTCACACCTGAAATTGACTGGAGATATCCCTGGTGGCTTCCCTGAGCCTAAAGTACCCTGGTACGGCTTCACGTCGCACCTGATCGACGGTGACCGCTTCGGTACCATCTTTTACCATGCCGCGACGGTGTCCGTAGTGGTTTTCCTTTCGAGTATTGCCATGTCCAAGCGTCTGGCTATTCAACGTGGTGAAGACATTAACACAGAGCAAGAACTGACCGGTATTGGTATTGCCAGCGTCGTGTGCGGCTTCTTCCAGGCTATGCCCCCTACGGGCGGTATGTCCCGTACGGCTGTGAACATGCAGAACGCACACACTCAATTGGCGTCAATTATTACGTGCCTCATTGTGGTTCTTGCTCTTTACACATTGACGGGGACGCTGTACTATCTGCCGAGCGCCACGTTGGCGTCGATCATTATCGTTGCCGGTTGGACGCTGGTCGAGTTCCGTGAGGCTAAGTGGCTGTTCCGTGTCAAGCGTGACGAGTTCTTCGTGTGGGCTGCGTCGTTCACTCTGACTTTGGGTTTGGGCGTGCTCAACGGTTTGATTGCTTCTATCATCTGCTCGATCCTGGCGCTCATGTGGAAGTCAAAGGTGCAGCCGGTTGCCATTCTGGGTGAGCTGGACAACGGTCGCTTTGTAGACCGTGAGAACTTCCCAGAGGCAAACCACCTTGGTGATATCATTGCCGTTCGAGTTGAGAGCTCCCTCTACTTCGCTAACTGCGAGCGTGTAGCTCAGTTCATTGAACTTGAGATGGTGAGGCTATCGACACTGGGAATCACGACTCGTGGTGTTGTACTGGACACATTTCACATGAACGACATGGACGCTACGACGATCCAGGTGCTGTCCGACACGCAGGAGAAGTTGGCGGTTCGAGGCGTGCGCTTCGGTATCTCGAACGCTAAGAGCCGCCTGTATGACCTCCTGGCTGCTACGAATTTGCTCAAGCGCATTCTCGCGAACGACCCGACCATTTCTCTGGAAGATGCTGTGCGGATGTTGCGTGAGCTGCCACCTCTTGCGGACAAGGAGACGTCGGCTGCCTCGACGGCTAGCAACCCGGTGTAAATGACATCGGATATATGTAAGTTAGGATGGTTAAGAGCTGGTGAGGCAGACTACGACGAGTGGACCCCCCTCAGACATGCACACACGCTATCGTAATTTGAATCAAATGTGAAAGTTCCTATCTACATGTGCAAGATGACAAGCAGTACTACTAGCACATTGAAATATTTACGCAGCCGATACAAATGGACAAGTTCCATCCTCAAAGAAATGAAGAACGGTTGAGGAAATGGTAACAGTCAATCTCCAGGAGACAACCTACTGGAAACGATTGCTCTACATGTTCGTTCCGTGTGCCCTTTGGATATCCTGTGAGATCTCATATCCTTATGTTATTAATCTGTAGGTACAAAATCGAACATATTGAAAACCATCAATCACCTTGCATATTTGAATAAAATTGCAAAACTTAAATCTCGGAGTGAGACGGCACGTTTTGTTGTTTGATGGCTGTCGGATCACTTGGAAACGTGCCGCCAAAGCCTCTAGCCGACTCTACTGATACCGTAGGAACAATGAGTGAGACAGTTATCAGACGCAGCGCCGCAGTCGTCCAAGCGTTCTCCATGCTGGAGCGTCTCCTGCTCCAGACTGCAGACGACGTGTCCAAGTGTTTAAAAGTGCTGAAGAAAAGTCTTGGCAAGTTTGACAGTCGCAATCTCCCGGGTTTTCACTATCGCAGCACGTCCAAGTACTGTCTGAAGGTGGATATTCGTGTCGTGAAGGAAATGGTATCAGAACTGAGGCAAGTGGCAAAGCGGATCTCCAAGAGTAAAAATCCCTCACAGTCGGAAGTGAACGCTGCTCGCATTAGTATGAACGCAGCTGCTGACGCCTTGAGCGACTTAACCAGGGCAGGAGAAATTTACGACGAGAACAGAGGCCACGACCGGCAGGAAACCAAAATGGATACTGGAGAAACGAATAAGGCTGATACGGTGGAAGTTTTGGTAAAATCGACCCTGCTAGAGAACTTCACGGGGTTTAGCCTGTTGGAAAAGCAAATTTCGATCGTGGAGAAGGCTCTGTTACCATGGTAAAAATGCGATTCTAAAGCGAAAACCCAGCGCTCATCAAGCTAGTATAGTAAACCCCGAGCCTACTAATACTATTGTACTTCGAAGTATTCCAGAAGATCTCTTCACCTACTGTAGGTTCTTGTTTTACATACAAAACTTTACGTTGTTTACTCTGTTTTCTCAATTTTTCATTTGAGTAGAATGTTATCATCGATGAGTAGAATTGATGAGTAGAACACGACTATTCGTCCATGCGCTGTTGGCAACGGGAAAGCCAATCGAATTCAACTCCCAAGAAGTTGCAACCTCGAACTTTATCTCTGTAGTTTCTTTTCACCCATTGCTGAAGTTCCAGCGCAACACCTTTCATTAAGGGACGGAAAAAGGATGCCACTGCCTTTCGAAGTGTTGGTCGCACCACATCGTCACCGAATTTGCATCCTTCTGAGCGATGACCATGCAGAAACGTCACCACGTCAAAGTGTCCATTAAGTATCGCATTGGTCATTGCAGCACTTGAACACCCTTCTTCACGATTGAAATGTAGCCATCTTACAACGTGTAGATGGCCGAATGCAGCAGCTCCATCCATCGCATTGTAAGTGCAACCTTCCTTGCGATGTCTGTGCAGCCACTTCACAACGTTGATGTGGCCAAACTTGGCTGCTAGATCCATAGCTTGGACTGTGCATCCTTCAAATCGATGACAATGCAGCCATTTCACAACCTCCAGGTGGCCTTGCTGGGCTGCGAAACTCATAGCCAGTGTCGTACAGCCTTCATCTCGATGTTGATGTAGCCATTTTACCACTGGAAGATGACTCCGTCGAGCTGCTTCGTCCATCGCTTTGGTTGAGCAACCTTCACTTCGGTTCTCATGCAGCCACTTCACAACATCCAAATAACCATTGCCAGCAGCAGAATCCATCGCCAACACTCCACATCCTTCGCTTCGATGTTCATGTAGCCATTTGACGATTTCCAAATGGCCATTCGTTGCAGCACCATCCATGGCCGACTCCGAGCAGCCTTCAGTATGATAATGCAACCACTTCACCAATTCGAAATGTCCATACCTCGCAGCAGTGTCCATCACACCAGCGCCAGCACTACCAGACCAATTTTCATGGATCCACTGGATAATCTCCAACGATCCGAACTTCGCAGCATTCTCCATCACTGATGTATCACAAATTCCTGGATCCATCTTAAACATCCACTTGATCAAATCGAAATGGCCGTTGACAGCAGCATCGCGCATTGCTTCCACAGTGAGTGCCAAAGCTTGCTCGGAATGTAGCCATTTCACGATCTCGAGGTTACCAGTGGTTGTCGCTGCCAGAAGCATCTCTGGCCTGATCGCTCCTAGATCTCGAGAAGATAAGTACTTCAAAACGGACAGTACATTTCTTCGAGGAAGAGTAAAGCACGCCGGCGGTAATTGTCCATACAGTTTGTACTGCGTTTCGCCGTCGTTGTCCACCCATTTGACGATATCCAGATCACCAGCATTGGCAGCAGCACAAAGCACAGAAAACTTGCAAGCCCGACCATCAACATGACCATTTTCTCGAAGCCACTTGACGATATGCTCGTGATCATTCCTCAGCGCCTCTGTCATCTCCAAACCACCGAAATAAACGCGTTCTCGATGATGTTCATGTAGCCACAGCAATATATCGAGGTGACCACGTGCAGCAGCAGCAGCGGCTACAAAGTCGACCTGCTCTCTCGGCAGATATTTCTCCATCAACCACTGAATCGTCTCGAGATCTCCATTCCAAGCAGCAAGTTCTGCGGTTCGACTCAGTAGCCATCGTCGGTAGAACTGGTCTTGGGCCTCTGCTGGCTCTCGAGCAGCAAAATGTTTGACCCAACGCAAGCTTTTGGTATGTTCGTACGCTGTGACGATGGTCCAAATGCCGGAGAAATGATTTAAGAACGCATCGAGTTGCGCTGTTACGTGGGGGAGTTCGCCGCAAGTCTCAGGGAAGCAGTAGCGGGTCACGATGCTCGCGGTTCGCAGCAGCGGGGGCTCATGGAGAGCGAGCGATTTCATGTTGCTAGCTTCTGGTCTTAATGGATTGTAACTAACAACGCGTGAGACCAATTGAGCACAAGTTCAGATCGGGGAGGAATGCTTACGATCGTTTGTAAACTACATCATGTATTATGGCTTGTCGATATTATGGGGCCCTCCTGTGTTACGCTTGTGACTCAGTGGGATCTGTCAGGGATCTGTCAGGGATCTAAGGAAGGCACTTGTATTGGATTCTTCAGTACTGATGAACTACTTAGCACAGCGCACTCAGGATCCTTGTGGCTCATAGTCGTGTCACGACAAAAAACTGCAATTTTATCCTTGTGCTGTTGAACCTCGTTTATTTGTTGACCATCAACACTTGTGTTGTTTTGTACGTCCGAGGCCCGGCTACCTGTACGTATTTTAACAGATCGATAGTGCGGAATTTGTAGAATGCAGAAGCCTTCGCAAATTGTCACAATCCGATGAAGAGAGAAAGAATTCCGTATTAAGCAGCTTTACTTCTCAATGGGGGTTTTCGTGTAAACTAGTCTAATGTAGAGAGCGAGGACGGAGAGAAAAGGCCCGAGGGTGGTCATTGATAAATTTGCCGAGGCGTGAAGAATCCGGGAAGCCGCGGAGGCATCGCTGAAGTCCTTCACGCATGGAAGGGTCCGCGGACCGTAGAAGCGCACGGAAGTGAGCACTAAAGATCGAGTAGATTCGGAAGAGCGCCGGTATAGGCTTGAGAGGAGGGCCATTTTCAAACTGGTGCTTGTTTCGTGCGGTCCAAATGGTATGCAGCGTCAAACTGCAAGTAATCATCCAAAGAACGCCAATAGTTTCTGTGTCCTCTGCTCGAAGTGGCGTCCATGGAGGATGCTGGAGGAGGCAGGTTTTCGGCCACGTCAGTGGCCCTGCCAAGAAAGCACCCCAGTCGGTGGCGATATAACCCCATGGTTTTTTTGCCGGAGGACACTCAAAAAGTAGGTGTCGATCCGTCTCGACAGCTTCACAGCATGTGTTTGCACAATTAATCCCAGTTCGTATCCAGACTTCGTAAAAACGAGAATCGTGATCGTGTTGGGAACAATTTCCAGCCAAGTCGAAATTGAAAGTCCGCATAAATCGGCACCACCACTTGGCGTAATGTTTTCAAAGCTAACACGGTATCCGTTATAGTATCCATAGTAGGAGTTTTGCCTTCAAGTACTCGTTCTCTCTGAGTGGAGGCTCGTTGCCGAAGCTCACTCTTCGATTTCTGATCAATACACTAGGCTACAGTTCCTGCGGGTTAGCCCCCGCACTGTCTAGTGTTAACGACTTTGAATTTCGACCCCGGGAATACTACAACGTGATGCGATATTGGATGATCCCGGAGTGGGAAGTGCGGGAGCCCGAGTAAATCAAGCACTTCGAACTTGGTCAGCCTGGGAAGGAGAACAACAGAATTCGGCCGCTTGACGCCTATCAAAGGCAAGCCAGAAAGGGCTGGACACGGACCTTGGACGATCCCGTTAAGGCCAACCACTTTTGCAAATACAGAAGACAGATCTTCATAAAGATCCCGCAAATGCCGCACGCGATGCTGAAGACTCCAGTCAGGAACAACCATAAGAAAGCGAGAGATAAAATCCGTCACTGCTGACCAACTGCCGCCTTCCACAAAGTATCACAATCCGATGAACGAACTCATTCGATAAGTTATCGACGGGGCATAAACTTACTCGTTCGCGTACATACTGGATGGAATTGCACCAGCTAAAGGTGTCTGCTTCCGAGTTCCTTATCGCTGCTCGATTCGTCGCGATGAAAATGAAGCCATTTCAGTGCAGCCTGAAGGAAGTCTCGGTTGTAATGGTGCCATTCCACAACGCCGAAGCCATATCCAGTGCAGCTGGTGTGTTCGATGCGCATGAAGCCACTGGACCACCACAAATTCAACAGCCTTGATAGTGTTCATAAAGCATATGCAAGACGCCGATAGCAGCAATTCAGACTACATCGCCCAGTCGTGTTGTTCTCCATCAACCACCGAGTCATTTCCAGTTCCCCATCTTGACCAGCAAGTTCCATCGTGTAGTTTAATAGCAAATAAGGACCTTTGTAGGCCCTGGCGGAGTTCCTGGTATTGACACGCTGTGTGTGAAAAATGTAGCCAAAAGCAAAGATACCAATACATTTTTTATACCGTTCTACCGAAACTACCGGTAGAACACGGTAGTTTTCACTTCCCTCCCTCACGTCAATTCGCCATGCCAAGAGGGGGAGAAGAGCCCTACTCCGAGTGGACCTTCACGGAGACGCTAACGCTGGACGACGTGGAGATCCGCGAGCGACAGCAAGTGGACGAAGACGGCGACGTGTGTGTCGTACCTTACGCGTACTCAGTTCAGGGCCGGGAGACATCTAGAATCACGTATCGAGAGCTGCGAAAAGTGTGTTCGTATCTGGGCGTACGGTACTACAAGAACCGACCGAAGGACTTGATGACGGAGCTCATTGCACAGCAGAAACTGAACGGACATGTGCCTGAGAGCTACAGGAAGAAGAGACCAGCGGAGAATCTGATGGAACAGAATCAACAGCAAAAAGAAAACGAAAACGTGGAGAATCAAACATCGACAGAGGAGAATTTTCCTTTCCTCATCCGTGACAAGCGCCAAAGAGTAGAAGCGGATGCAGCTGACGATGCTCCATCGATGTCCACTGATACCAATGCGACCAACGCGTTTCTGCAGCCTGTGAGTCCGGTAGAATCAAACCACCAACATTCTCCACCACCAACTGCTGAACCGGAGACCCCTACTACCCCTACGACGCCAACGCAGCCTCAAGCACCTCAAATTCACGTGGAAATGTCGTTAACAGACCGAGTGGACACGTTCAACTTGTTGCGGCACATTCGGCAACAAATTCAACATGTGGAAGACGAATTGTTGGCTCATACGAACGACAGTGCTCGTTCTACGGTGGGTAAAGCTCAACGTCTCAGTGAAGACTTGCAATTCTACCTAGCAGAGCGCAGGTCACTCATCCAGCAGCTTGAACACTCGAGATAACTTATCTCAAACATTTGTTTTTAATTAAAAACAAAATATTCGTTTTGACAAGTTAAAACCTGCTATTCTCGATATTATTTTTCCCGCTTTCTGAACAGTCCAAAGTGTTTCTTGAAGCCTCGAAATGGCGGGAATGCTCAGTCGCTTCTTCGCTTCTGCGTCGGCTACAGGCGCAATGGCTTCGATCCGACAGGACTCAGATCTATTGCAGAACTCTCAGACTTTATACGACCAGATTCTGCCGTCTGCGTCGTCCATCGGTGCAGATGAGAGCAATACGCGAAGTAAAGAGAATGAACCGGACAAGATCTGGGCTTTAGTGGCTGTTGTAGCTACACAGATGACGCAGGAGATCAAACAGGAGAAGGATGAAGAAGACCAACACTCTGACGTGGCGATGGACTGGGATTTAGTGCAGTTATTGGCTGAAGCAGGTGTCGGATTGCAGGAATTCCTACTGTATTTCACGAGTCTCTTTAATCGACTGCTACTGGAACCGGAGCTGTTGACTGCTATTACGTTGCTTAAGGAGGAGTTCACTATTGCAACGCTGCTGTTTGAAAAGTTCCGAGTGCTCTGGGAAGCTCTGACGCCCAAGAAATTAATTGAGAAACGGAATTTGAGTTTGACTCCAATGGATCCGGAACCGGAGAGTGTGGTGGATGAACAGCAGCTGAATACACGATCAAGACACAGGAAACTCTTTGAAGGAGGCTGGTTGCTCTTCTTACTGGCTAAAAGAAGGCTGGGAGACCATTATTCTGGACTGGGTCAACTGTACAATTTGTTACTGGCTACTCTGCATTTGGTTATCACCAATGCGCAGGCGTCTCAAGCATCGGTAGAAGCTGAAGTTGCTGCTGCGTTGAGTGCAATGGGAGCGTTAGGAGATGGTAAAGCATCACCAGTTAAATCTGCGGCTGGAGCTAAGACAAGTGCTCAGATTCTGGAAGCTCTTTGCACAGCACCGAAAGTGGATGTTGCCGATGTTTCTCGAGCTTCGGATCATTTGGGACTTGTACTGCAGCAACTGAGAGATGAAGATGTCATGCAAAAGGAAGCTGGGGAGCACACGGTGTTGAGTATGACGCTTTTTGCGGACGGAGTACTTGAAGCGAACGTTCAGAGACTCTCGGAGAGGTACAAAGAGGACTATTTGGACGGTTGTGGCAAGTTGGACGAGCGTTTTTTCCTGGATGCGCGTATTCGACGTACAATTATGGGGTTGTCTCATACAGATAATGGCAACAGCCCATCCAATTCTACCACCGACTCGAGTAGTAGGTTGAGTACCGGTCGCAGTGCTATGCATGGGATGCTTTCACCTGTGCGACGCAACATGATGGCTCGACGACGAGAGAGTGCACCGTCGACTCCACTTTCAAGGGGAATGATGACTCCACCACGCCATCGTCAGTCGTTCCAAGGTCGTGGGATCAATTCGCCGTTGGTGCATTCACTGCAGTGGCAAGATTCACCTGGTGGATCACGGTTTTTCTTCTCAGGTGCGAGTCCTCATCCGTCTCCAGGGATGCGAACTCCAGTTTCTGCAGCAGTAGAAACGAACAGTTGGTTGCGTGAAACGCTGTCCAGTACCGTATTAATGCCTGTGACACCACAGCTTCGCCAATTCTTCTCGGAGTGTGCTGTTGACCCAACGGAACGCATTGCAAGGGTTTTACAAGAACGCTCGGACTTGTTACTGGCTGCTAGAGGCACAAGTCGAGTAACGGCGACAAGAGTTCGCTCTACAGCGACGTTGATGATAGATGATGAGCAGGAGGGGGATGCTGATGAAAATGGCAACGCACGGAACTTCTTATCGGGAGTGGATGACAGCTTAAAACGCTCAACGAACCTGTCGATTGTGCTCTTCTATCGAGTGCTTGAGCCATTGCTATTGGCAGAGCGTGAGCGCCTACGCAACAACGATTTCTCCAAGCTGCTGAACAATGAAGTGTTCCTTGCTGCGCTGTTCGCTTGCAGTGCTGAGGTCGTATTGAAGGCACACTCTTTAATTACGATCTCGTACCCTTTTCTGCTGGACCATTTGCAAGTGAACGCGTTCCACTTCGTGACTACCAGCGAAAGCTTCGTCAAGTACGCGCCGAAGCTGCCTTCGGCGTTGAAGAAGCACATGGGTGATGTCAAGAACCGCATTTTGGACTCGGCCGTGTGGAAATCAGACTCTGCACTCTATCAACTCCTGGCTGGATCCCACCGCTCACCCAATTCTGCTCCTGGCACGCCCCTTTCAACTTCTTCTTCAAGAATGTCGGATGTGACTCCTACTGCCCCAGCCGGTCATGCTCCTGTGCTTCGTCTCTTTTTCCGAATGGTTTTATCTCGCGCAGCTTCCAGGATTTACCAGCTCTGCAGTCTTTTGAGTTTGGACTCGACGGATCAAAACCAGATCTGGACTGCAGTGAAGGAGTGCATCACGTCGCACCAGTACTTGTTGAGAGACCGGCATCTGGACCTGATTGTATTGTGCAATATTTATGCGGTGTGTAAGGTTTCGCGGGGGAGGAACGTCTCTCAAGCAGCGGCGACAATGTCCTTCAAGCGCTTGCTGGCGTGTTACAAACAGTTAAATCGTCAGAATATCACTGCTATCAACCCAGCAGGTAGCAGCCCCCTCGCTTCGTCGCGCAGTGGTGATGGTGTGACCCACGGTATCATCTTGGAGAACGATAAATCACGTGGAGACATCATCAAGTTCTACAACCGATGCTACATTACGCCAATGAAGGTTTTTATTCTCCAATTCCAGTGCCACGAGTCTCAAATGGCAGCAGCCGACGCTGTTGTAGCTGAGGCCTCGGGTATGCCTCAGTCGCTTACTCCAGGCTTCATGCCTCGAAGGGAAGGAAGTAACGGAGCGATGGGTTTAGCTGCTTCCACTTCAGATGCTGAAAGTATCGCTCGAGCAGCGTCCGAAGCTGTTCAGAAGCTTTTCCAGACTCATAACAGCTCCAACCCCGTCAATGACAGAAGTGGCGTCCTCCCAAGTACACCTCCTCGTCCGACTCGTCGTGGTGTCCGCTCGTCGACATTTGTGTCGTCGCCTGTTGTGTCTGCACTGCAATTGTTTACTTCCGCAGAAGTGCAGACACTGCCAGTGTCAATGAACCAGACGTCTCCGAAGCGTGTCAAGTCCTCGAATGTCTTCATGTCTCCTTTGCAGCAAGTTCGTTTGGATCGGCGCTCGGAGTTGACACCACGCTCACACGCTTTGTATGCGATTGGCGAGAGTCCTGCACGGGTGAGTCCTCATATTTGGAGTTTCGTAACTGGTACTCTTTGTCTGATACTCTGTTTTTTATCTTGCAGGACCTTGCTTTGATCAATCGAGCTGTCAATACTGCACCAGCGAACTTACGTCGTGTCCGAGCTCCAGATCTTGTCATTGATAGCGACACCGAGCAAGAAGTCACGACCGCAAGCCCAGCCGCCACTCCGGTCCGAAAGAAACAGAGAACGGTATTGTAGCCAAGATGTTCCCGATTGTACTTGCACCACTCTGTAAACTATGCGTAATAGTGTCAAACTTTTCTTTCAAGTGCTGACTGCTGATTCTCGAACAAAAATATTTTCGTTATCTAATGTGCTGCGGCTCTGACCCTTTTGCCGACTTCTCCGTGGTGAATACATTGTCGGCAGTTTTGTTTCACTCATTTTCGCTTCAAAACGCGATCTTCACGTACTTCTTGCCGGAGCGCTCATGCTGAGCTTAGATGTTCGTGACTTCGACCTCCGGCTCGTCACTTTCGCTGCTGTCCTGGCCGTTCAGGATCGGGTGCGTAATTTCGTCCTCACTGCCCAACTCGTCCGCCACAGGGTCCGTGTCACTGGCGTTCAAGCGACCGCGCATCGCTGCGCCTTCCTGCAGTTGTCGCACCAACCATCCTTCATCTGCCATGGAGAGGTCATCGAACGTATCGCGAGTCCTGTCGTACGCAAAGCTAAACTCATCGAAGTGTGACTCGTCATTGGCGTTCGCAACGGTTGATGCCTTCTTTCCGTTGATTGCCTTCGGGTTCTCACCAATCGTTTCATCAATATTCATGTTGCGGAAATGCTCGTGCACATTCTGCATCAGCTCTTCAGTCGGCGGGATGAAAGGCGGCTCCACTTCCTTCATCTCCAGCTTCTCCCAGTTGATCGAAGCGAAGAACTGGTGAGAACGGACACCATCGATGTCAATGCGTTCCGCGGGGTCGCGAACAAGCAGCTTCTGCAGCAGATCAATGGCGTCATCGTCGATAGGCGGGTATCTCTCGTACTTCACATCGGCCGTTTGGATCTTCTTGTACATCTGTGAAATATTGGGGTCGAAGAACGGAGTGCTGCCAGTCAGCATCTCGTACAGCAAGACGCCATAGCTCCACCAATCCGCTTCCATGCCATACTGTGGCTTCTGTGTGAGAAGCTGCTCTGGGGCAATATAGGCAGGAGACCCTGCAAGCGTTCCGGCCTGGGAGTAGTTGTGGCTTCCAGGTCCCCCTTCAAGGCGCAACTGCTTCGAGATACCGAAGTCAACAAGACGGATGTTGCCCGTCTTGTCGAGCATAATGTTGTCAGGCTTCAGGTCGCGGTAGATAATACCATGCGCGTGCAGGTACGAAAGAGCAATCGCAAGTTCTGCAGCGTAGAACCGAGCGCGTTCCACAGAGAATCGTCGTCCACTGCTCGTCGACACATTCGGGTCCATTTTCGAGGAATGCATATGCAAATACAAGTTACCGCCCTTGTAGTAGTCCATGCCGAGGTACAGCTTCGTCTGTGTCTGGAAAGCAAAGCGCAAACACGTCAAGAACGGGTGGCGAACGCCAGACAAGATGCGTCGCTCCTTCAGTGCGCTCTCAGCTCCAGACTGCTTGTCAATAATCTTGATAGCGAAATACTCGTCCGGGTTGAGATGGCGTTGCACCAGCACGACCGTACCAAATCCACCTTGGCCAAGTACACCAACAACATCGAAATCGGAGAACGAAAGCGCCAACGAACGCTTTGTAAGACAGTACTGGTGGAAGCAAGCTGGGTGCTCTGCAACTGCCATGGGGTTCGTCGTAACACGTCGATTCTTGGAAGCCGAGGCACTGCGTTGACGGAAAGACAGGACAATACGAGAAATACGCCGCGCCGGAGTGAATGTGATCTGTAGTCCAAACTTCCCTTCAGTAGTGGATCCGGAGACCGTGTTAATGAGGCGGTGGCCCGAATACGCGAATGCGTGATGGTCGTCATCGTCCGCTTTGTGAAGAACCTCCTCGTTCACATCCGTCGCCAAGAGATACTTGCTCGAGTACAGCGCTGCGAAATGCACAAAGCCTTCACGTCCATGGTAGATGCCCTTGAACACGCAGGAAGGTTGTGTAGTCTCACACGTCTCCAGATCAAAGAGCAGCTCGACGTCCTTGCTGACCTGGCGCAAGAACGATGGCAAGCGGTCAATAGCGTTCTCCGGCGACGCCCCTGTCAGAAGATGCACCAAATCCGCCAAGAATTTCTCCGCGAGGTGCGTCGTAATCGACGACTCGATCGACACGACCTCGTCTGCTGAGCGTGGCGTCGGCGTGGGTGGAACGTCTCTGGGACGTCCTTGTTGCAGCAGTGAAGCCTCTCTCGCCGTCGTGTTATGCAGACTCAGCTGCATCATGTGCATCCACATGGCCTTCTCCACTGCAGAAGCTGCAATGAAGTGAATCAAGTTGCCATTGGTCGCCAGGAAGCTGAAACCCAGCTCTTCCGGCTTTAATTTCGAGCCTCCGAAGCCTGCAGAGGGCAAAGAGCTCAGAATCTGCTTGATAACCCAGCGTCCGCGATGCTGCTCCTTCGCCAACGCATGATTCTTGGACTTGTACACCGATACCGTACGATTCTGCAGTGTAATGTAGCGTGGCGTCCAGCTCTTGACGATCTTGCGTTGCTTGTACAAATAGCCTTCCCACTCCACCTCTTCGGCCGTGATCGTCTTGAGATCAATGAGGTTCGGAGTCGTCATGGAGTTGCTCTTGGGTCTGGACTTGCTCTTCCCATTGCTCAAAGACGCCGTACCGAAGTTAGCGGCCGCTGCAGCCAAGTTACTGCCGCTACTGCTGCTCGTATTGCGCGAGAGTGATGGTCGTCGACTACGTGGCGTGCTGGAGACTGTGCTGGTATTAGTAGATGGTCCACTGATCGAAGACTTACGACGACTGGCACGTGCCCCCGCTGTAAGGCTCGAAGCCGACGAGTTACGCGACATCATACGCGCCTCCAACATGTGCGCCATGATTCACTGAGGGGGTTTCAATACTGAAGCGGAATGCGGACAAGGCGGAAAACAAGAGTGATGGTCACTCGTCCACTGACGAAGAGACAATCGGATTGAGTGTGAATGAAACAGGTGGCAGCCGTCAAAAAGTGTCGCGAAGTGCTTTTAGTTTCCTCTTGCTTTAAAGAAGACAAAGGAAGGAGTTTTTTCACCTTTCCTTTCCCCCTTGTGGTTGCTCGCTCTTTTTGCTTTCTGGCACTCCAAAGCGCCCAACAACTGGGGACTTTGCTCCTCGAGATTCGGGCTTTGCGGAGAAGGAGGCGCACAAACACCTGAAGCGCTTTGTCTATGTTTCCGGTAAGCAACCAGTTTTCACAACGGTAACGGATGTGATTGGTTACATTTTAATCGGTTCTACCGGTTTATTTTCTTACTGCATGTGGACCACCGCAGATCGAGCCATCTATTGTTCAAGTTCGGTGGTGCAATCAGTGCGGCACACCGTTTGGTGCCTCCAGCCCTACTGTCTCTTCTGATTAGATCTGCTGGTCAAAGCGATGTACAGTACGCACTTCCGCATCGACTTCTCCATCTGCCTCCGTTCATATTGCTGCTGGGTAGGCTCAACTCAAATGTGGCATAGTGTCGGCTGTACTGTACTGTATGTATCAAGGTGCGACGCAATGTGGAAAGCTCGTCACCGACTTGATGTATCAGACTGCCTGATTCAGACAAGAGGGAGATGGAGTGCGCGCACTGTGTCCGAAGTGCGTGGCATTGATTTGCATCGCTTGTTGCGGTCCACTCTTGAGTGGCACTCCGTCTGACCGCTTCGGTTTCCAATGTAAAATTCTCTGAACAACATGGAGCTCTCTCCATTGAAGAGCTGCTGTTCAAAAAGCGTGTTTGCTGGTGGTTGCCGTTGAAGACAAGGGATCAGATGCACAGTTTCTTGGAGTTAAAACTGAGCCTGGAGCGACGCTACTAGGCTGCAGTTATTACCGGTATCATACTTACATACGCGGTGATTGTGCTGCAAATCGAGCTGAGCTCGCACATGCACATCCCACCTGGCTGGTCGCATTGCTGCAATTTGCAGTCCAGGCTGGGCTTCAGCAGCAAGGAAATGTCCTCCAACCAAACATTCTGCTGTTCTTGATTAGCAAAGTTCTACACCGTATGTGCTATATATGCAGACGAGAGCCGGATGCATGTCCAACTTGGACTCTGATATTTCGGAGCGATTGAGGCGTCAACTTGCGCTCAATTTGCTGATGCTGCACGGCAAGTATTAATTGCAGGATAACAACGACGGCGATGACATATTTCTTCACTCTTGGATGCTATACTAACTGCAGTGTAGTCTCATTCTGGACGGGGTCTTTATCCATCGCTGACCGGCGGACGATTTTAATCAGATGTTGAAGCACTTTAATCGAAGAGAGACGGAGCTGTTGAAGCTGATCAGCAACTTGAACACATCGCGTCATTCGAAGCGACATGGCTTGCAGCAGATCACTCTGGTGAATGTCTCCGTTTGGTTCGAACTACTTTGCGGTTTGTTTGAGCTGCAATCAGTCCATTGCTGACAGGAAGAAGACAGCACAAGAGAGAAGAGGCCGGTTGTGGCTGTGAAGTTAAAACTGGTAACCGAATGCTTGCCTTTTGATTTGTATCGGTCGTAATGGAAGCTCCACGGGGCGAGTCTTCTTTTCTCTTTTCCAGTCGATGCTGCTTGACGAATTCAACGCCTGGAGTCAGTCCTGGGTTCTCAGTTGTCTCCCAAACCACTGACGGTACCAATCGATCCCAGCGAGGTCTTGACCGACAGAAAGGAGACTTGTGGAGTCTAGTGACGTCTCCCTTGTATAATGCCACAAGCCTCCTCGATGCAAGAGCGATTCCTGGCGTTTTCTGTGGACGGAGTTCATTGTCAAGTTGATCTTGGTTGTATGAGATACGTCTTTGTGCTGGAGGGGCTTTGCCTGGACGCTCCGGCATGGCATAAACACAAGTTTGCGACCGTAATTGAGCGTTGTCGTGGCTGGTTTGATTCGATACCGGCTCAGAGGCGCTTGCAACTCGTAAGCATACAATACGTGGGCCTTTCACAGACAACAGCGACCGTCGAAGCCTTTTCCGAACCAGATTTCCCCGAATGAACGACTGCACTTTCACAGCACTGACGACTTCTTTTGATACTGCAACAGGCTTGGCAGGACTTGGTGGTTCTATTGCTTTCCGTCTCTGTCGATGTCGACGGAAAACCTTTTGGATTTTCACTGCGCTCATTCTCCGTTTCTGAATGCGCGTGAGCTGTGTCTGCGGACGAGGTGATGGAGCTTCAGGTTGTGGTGGTGGACGTGGAGTGCTTGGCGTTGAAGGAGGTTTAGGAGATGGTGGAGCTTTCAAAGGCTCTTTACTCGTATCTTGTTTTTTGGAGCGAGACGCTGGTTTCCGAACTTTTCCTGTAGGCGAACCCTCACGAACTTTTGACTTCGGAGGATCCGGGCCGGAAACTACACGTTGCATTACTAGTAACGTTTTCATCCGCTCACGTTGTCGCCGAAACTTTTCCAGCTCTTCAGCGAACTTTTCAGCTCGACGAACACGTCGTCCTCGAAAAAGCGCCTGTACCCGCATGATGACAACAAGAGTTCTGAGCATGTCATTCATCTCCGAACGTTGTGATGACAGTCGTGTGATGGTTGCACGGCGCATATAGGTGCTTCCTCCGTCACCAGTTGATAGAAGCATATCCGTACTGTTGACATGGGCTACAGCTTTGCCATTGAGGGCATTAAGTAGTTCCAGTGCCTGCTTGGCCTTGTCTTCTCGAATTTTGGCGTGGCTACGGATAGTAGCGACCTTCTTGGCATTGGTTTCAATGGTTTGCTGTATGGCAAAGGCAGATGAGGGGTTAATATCAAAGGTATGACCAAGGCGCATCAACGTTTTGCGAACTCACGGCGATGTGCGTGGTAAAGTGTAGCAACTTCTGCTCATCCTTGGACGAAAAACCCGTCAGCACTGTTTTGACCGTCTTGAGCCTTCGTAGCCTGACTTCACTGGTCGATTCGTGCTTAACGTCATGAGGTGTTGCGGCTCGCTCATCTTCAGCAAAAGAATTTCGCTCTCGAGCTGTATCTAAGCGATTCAAAAGCTAACCAAGAAGTTTAGACACGATGATCATTCGGTTTAATATTATACTCTACCTGAATCACTGCAGTTGCTCGATGGTAGAGAATAACAGGAGCACAGAGGATCGAGTCCACCAGCATATCTTTTGGAACGTCATACTCGCGATGAAATGAACGGTGCTACAATCAACAAATTAGTTTTTCACCTAAAAAACAAAAAAATCAACACGTCTTTGGTCGTACCGGATTCGGTTCTTGCATTCGCAGACAACGTCTCTGGAGGAAACAGGAGCTGATCATCCCCACGACTGGAGGAAAGCTGACTAGAGATGATGTATCCATCTCTTCTGTTTTCACTTGTACTGCAGCCTCCTCCAGGCCCGTATCGTGGCAGTCCACCACCACTTGAGGTTTCAATAGATTCGCATCTTTATCATAAATATACACAACGCAGCGTTGTGCTGGAATTGAGCCCAATACATCCACAGCGGCTTGTGTAAGGACATCAATCAATGACAGTTCGACCAGGTCCATATCACCGATGGAGCTGAGTGGGGACGGCGAGTATTGCCTCAATAACGGAGTTACTGACAACCTCCGTATCTCTGGCTCTTTACAGTTCTTGATAGATGCATCACCACTCCCGTGCGCAGTAGATTCCCTCTCGATGTCATTGTCCGCCATTGAAGATGTCTTGAATGATGTGTAGCCATTTATAAATATGTAGCCATTTATAAATGGCTACATAAGGTTTAGGTCAAATTATAATTTGAGTTTGCAATGAAGGTGTTGCGTCATGTGCATGGTGCGTCCGTTCTTGTGTGTCTTGCCCTTAATTGGCTGGTTAATAAGACGACCTGGCTGTTAGTGGAAGTATGTATGAGACAGGAGAGTGCTGCTGACTTCGCGCAAGTTAGTGCAGCCGTTGCGGAATATCTCGGCGCTACCTGTTCATTCTTCATCAAAGGTAGGGGGAGGTTTATCCTAAATATGTTTTTTTTTTAGTTATTATCAGTTAAATAATATTCTAACATGCAGGTATTATCGTTTTACCGGGTGATTCGCCACTTAATCCACACGTGGAATGCATCAACGTTACGGAATTTGATGGAGAGGAGAGTGAAGATGTAATTGGCACTGGCGTTCCAAGCTCGGATGCTCACTTAGTGATGCATGTGTTCAAGCTCAGTGATGTGGGTAGTTTTGCGTTTTATATTTTTTTATTATTGTTGTTAAGTAGGTATTTTCATTGTGTGGTTTGTAGGAAGCACCAGCCGAAGAAACAACAGACGACGATGAAAATGTGGCGACTTGTCAACAAACGGTTCTTCCCTCTGCAAGTTTCGACGGACTCTGGGATTCCCTCATTTTTGATTCGGAAGTGAAGCGGAATGTATTGGACTACGCGATGACAGCGATGCTCTTCTCGGATTCTAAAGTGAATCCACACATTATCTCGTGGAATCGGGTGGTTTTGCTGCATGGGCCGCCCGGTACAGGGAAGACTAGTTTGTGCAAAGCCCTGGCTCACAAGCTTAGTATTCGTCTCGCGTCCAGGTAAGTTTTAGTGTGGACTATTGGAAAATGCAGTGCTGACTGAGCTTTTACGTGGTAGATACCCTAATGCTGTCCTATTGGAGATCAACGCGCACAGTTTATTCAGCAAGGTGCGTTCTAAGAAGCTGTTGGAAATGACTACTTCTCTAACAAATCGTTTTGTGTAGTGGTTTTCTGAGAGTGGAAAGCTGGTAATGAAACTTTTCCGTCAGATCCAAGAGCTGGTGGAGGACGAGGAATCGCTCATTTGTGTGTTAATCGGTACGTTTTTGTATTCGAGCAACATTTATTCTGGCTCCATCATGACAGTGCTTAACCTGTATGGTTAGATGAGGTGGAGTCGCTAACGGCAGCTCGCAAGTCTGCAGTGAGTGGATCCGAGCCGTCTGATGCAATTCGCGTGGTCAACGCACTGCTAACCCAGCTAGATGCGTTGAAACGACACTCAAACGTGTTGATTCTCACGACGTCCAACATTACTGAAGCTATCGACATTGCGTTTGTGGACAGAGCAGATATCAAGCAGTACGTCGACTTCAGCAATACTACAATTACCGGAAAGGGGTTAAATGTTCGTTTTTGTGTTGCAGATACATCGGACTCCCGTCCTGTCACGCACGCTATGATATTTTACGGAGCTGTATCGAAGAACTTCGGCGCGTAAGAATCCTTCAGCCCACCACGCAACCTTTGTTTGCATACCAAGAGCTAATGCGAAGAAAAGCATCAAGAAAACGAGTTGTGGACCAAATGACAAGTACATCTGGCACTGAAGACCTGGAACTATCGATGGGATTGTTGCAAGCTGCAGAAATGGCTGAGGGGTTCAGCGGACGAGCACTACGCAAACTCCCATTCCAGACGCATGCTTTCTTCATTCAGGTACGCTCGACGTAGATACATATATCGACATGCACTAACTTGACGTGTTGGTAGTCACGAACTACAACTGTCTCCGAATTCATCGATTTCTTGGTACAGACAATTCAACGAGAAATTCAGCATAAGCAGCAGCTCACCTCAGCTTAGAATGCAAGTATGATACCTGAGGAGATAGACAAGAAACATCATGCACTCAAAAATCACCACAGCTTTGAAGCCGGCTAAAGACTGAGGAAATATCGAGAATGAAAATGCGCTTTGTTTTGGCTAGATAATGCAAATGTGCCATATCGTTCGTTCTACATCCCGTTCCTAACACCGCAATACGTGGAGTACGCGGCTTATGCGATCATCGCATTGCGATGTACAACGGCATGAACGCTTCAACAAACATGTAGTAGAAATGCATTGTCATTTTGCGTAAAAAAAGTATTGCTACAGTAGGGATGAAAGCACAAGACATCGGCACGAGATGGGCATTCAATACTCACGTCTTAGGCTAGACATCGATCAAATCAAGTCCTCCAGACAGTGGTGCAAGTCACCGCCCGGTGCCAGTCCAAAAAACTCGGCACGCAACTCTGGTGTAGTCAAGTTCAGCAAAATGACCTCGTGGATGAGTTCGAATTCGGCCTCAGTATTCTGCGACTGCATATCCTGACTGATTTGGCACCACAAAACCGCTTTTGTAGACCCGGCCCATACTTCGTCGCGCACATGAAGAGAACGTTCAGGCAGTCATCATTCTCCTTGAACAGTATGTTAAATTTCATCTGCTCAGCATCCACAGGACTTGGATCAACAGCACTTACATCATAGTTTTTGGCGGCAAGGCCGACTGTCAGTACCGTATCCTTCGCGGTGCCAGATGCAGATCTTGAAAGTTGCTGACAGCAGGATATCCGGTGATGCTGACTGCGGATGTGGATTCAGGTTCATACCGCTTATACGTTCACGCAAGCGATCAACCCCCGACATCACGCTGTCTACTACGTCTGGGTGTGCGGTGGCACTAGCTAGGGACGGCACCTTTTGCTTTGACGACTTCCTCGTTATTTTCAGCATGTGATAAGTACACTCTGCGAATTACACTCCACGACACTGTCCAAACACTTGTTCTCTTGAAAAATCCGGGAAGCGCATCTTGTGGACTAGTTTTCTTCTGAAATAGCTCTTGAAATCGAGCCAAGCAAAGTATCTCGAACATGTCGGCATAATTGATCGAAATGTTGGAGAGTGCGGGTGCAACCTGCTTCAGCATCTCTTTGACGGGATACACGGCAGCCAAGATCGGTTTTTGTATGTACGACGGCATATACAGCGTCACCTGTTGTATTGTCCCCTCCCATCCGATGCAAAATTCACTCACTGTAGCTTCGTACGAAATTTGTTTTCCACCGTCGTCTCCCCAGCACTTTGATAAATCTGTTTGACTTCCATGCAGTGCCCAATCCATGAGATCTCTAAGCGGCTTTCGGTAGAGCCACAAGTTCTCAAAGAAAATGTTCCATTCGTCACCTTGAATCAACACGTCAGGTACGTAGTTGAAAAGTTCGTCATAGGACTCGCACGTTTTGAACGCCTTTAATAACGATCGTGGATGACCAAGCGTGGTCTCGTAGAGCCGAGCCGAAAGTGTCATCACTTTATCCTCAGTAAGTTCCAAGTGATCTTGAATAGTCTTGCTCGTTGAAGTCCATTCCCATAGCGTATTCTTAATAATCGTCTTGATCGCGTCAGGGCGAAGAAGATGAAGATTTAGTCGTTTAAACTCGAAACAACTGGAGGTTGCCTCGTTAATGTTGTTCAAAAACGACGCTTTGCCACTGATCAGGAAAAACAGCTTCTGATGTTCAATCAACGGCTGTAGAAAGGTGCAAAAGTTTAGGAACTGCTCGCAAAATCATCCAGATTGGTACTGTTGAAGGCCAAACCAATCTCATCAATCACAATGAAAAGTGGCCCCACTTCCCTCGTCAAATTCTCGAAAATGACCACGTAGTGCTGGTTTTTCTCTCCTTCCAGGTTGGCCAATGCTTGAGGTAAAACTCCATACTTATCTTGAAAAAAATACCGAATGGAGTTGACTAAACTTCGTGATGCTTGGTGCACTTGAAAGCTGCCATTTTCGTCAAGAAGCTCAACTTGACCCAGCACGATACGTATCGTATGACAGTTGCGTATAGTATTCACGAATTCAGGGGCCATTGTCGAGATAGATGTTAGTGACTGGCATCGCCGAATGTACTCTTGACCAAATATTGACTTCCCGAGTGCGAACGCATTGTCCATCAGAGGAAACACCCATCTGCCACCATCTCCTTGGATTCCACGATTGAAATTGTTTCGTGGAACGTGGCGAGCTGTTCAATCTCCTTCTCACGGTTTACGAAGAACAATCTGCCCTTCCTAGAGTATACCGGTTCTTCTTCCTTCCATTCCCACTTCTTCACTTCAGAAGCTTTCTGCCGCTTAGTCAGTCTCTCATCATCAGTTTCTGAGCGCGATCGCGTTCGCCCCGGCAAAGGCTCTTCAGCAATCTCCACCACCACCACGTGAACAGGACCCAATCCTTTGACAGCGTCTTCAGCAGTCACTTCTTCGCCGAGTTGATCACTGGCCAACCCATTTCTTCTTCTTGTTGCTCCTCCTCCCTTTTGCTCCCTTCTTCGTTTGTTTCTTCGCCAGAAAAAGCTGCAGGTCCTCAATGTCAATATTCCTCAAAAAGCTTTGCCTCTTCTTCTTGATCGCGTCTCTCATGTCCCCCACCGACTGGTCCTCGTTGATTTCCACATTAAACGCGGTTCTGGCATCTTTTGCGATCACGCAGGAGAGCTTCATCTTTGCTTCGGAGTTAGCAGACTTTGGAATGTTGAACAAGGGGAAGAATTTGGATTAAGCCGGGAAACATCATCAATCCATTGCTTATAAATATTATAATGAAGGTTCCAATGCGAGATATTACGACTTAGGAATTAGTGGTTTGACAAGTTTTCAAACGAAATCTACATCCTTTTTTCTGAAGATGACAGTGACGAGTTACACATAGGGTATGTCAACATACTGGTTGTTAGGGAACTTCCAGTGCCAGCTCTTGACTGTAATAATTCCTTGATCTTTTCGTACGACGTCCCGGGATTCGCACTCAAAAAGTAAAGAGCAACTGTACCTGCAACGTTGAAGTGCCGCCCAGACTTGAAGTAGTGCCGTGGTAGTGCCCAGAGAACAACAGTAGCTTCTGATCCGTCAGTAGTCCCCGACATTGGTTGAATTTATGGACACTATCACACGCAAGTCTGGAACTCTAAGTAGAATGAAGAGAACATGTTCTCGATAATAAGCATGAAAATATAAACCCGCACAACTGAATCAGTTGAACCGATAGCAGAAACATCATGAGCTTGATCGGGTAAATACTTCGCTACGACTCACTACCTCAGCTCCTTCCTTTACTCAATATTTCGGGCATGATCCACGGCGCTGGTAGCTCTTCATCTCGTTCTGACTCGAGTTTTTCTCCAGGTGCATCCGTCCAGCACCAGCCAAGCGACTCCCAGTAGACGAAGACGTTGATTTTACCAGTTTCCCATCACGATACTCCTCCGTCACGGTCTCGCTGCGTCCATCCGTTCCAGTGGTTGTCGTTGTCTTCTTCGTAACAGTGTGGCCATTACGATCCGTGAAACTCGAACTCGATGAGCTGGTACTAGTCGAAAACACGCGAGTGGATCCGTCCATTGCTCCAAAATCACTGCTAAAGAACGAGTCAGCCATGGACATATTGCCCATCTGACCGAATCCACCCTCCGAAAAAGGCTTCAAAAGGGTCCTGACCGCCAAAGAATGCTTCAAATATATCACGGGCATGTTGCGTCGAGAACCGCGGTCCAAAGCCACGGTGGAACCCGAAATGTTCATGCTCTCTGTGTTCCGGTGGAATATTTGTATCAAGTCCTGGTTTCCCGATATCCTCATACACTTTTCTCTTCTCACGATCACTTAAAACCTCGTAAGCTTCACTGATCTTCTTGAAAAACTCTTCAGCTCGAGGATTCGAGCGGTTTTTATCCGGATGCCACTGCACCGCCAGCTTCCGATACGCTTTCTTGACGTCTGCATCTGAGGCAGAGCGTCGAAGCCCTAGTACTTCGAAGTAGTCGTCTGATTCCAAATGACTCGGGTTCTGCATCACTTTCTGTTTCTTCGTAGCTGCTTCTGTATGTTCTTCACCTGTCAAGTCGATGACCGACGCTTCCCTAGCTGTAGTTTCTTTTTGGCGTCGACGCTTGGAACGTTCTTCACGGGCCATGATAGAGACTACTGCGACCGATTGGTCCAACGGTCTAGATAAAACTGGAGGATACTTTTTGGGACCAAATCACAGAAACTATATAAATCACAAATGTTTTAAACAGAATCAGATTTAGTGTCAATGGATCTGCTAGTACTGCTAGCGCTGTGGAGCGTCTTGCTGGGCGCGTACGCGGATGAAATCTTCGAGTTCTACGGTGACTCACACTATGAGTTTGGGCTACACATGGGACAGCAATTCCGGGACAGAATTCAGCAACGGATGCTTCTCAACACAAAGCTGCAGATGCTATTGATTCCGTATTCAAAGACGGATATGGGGGAGGAGCTGCTGACTCGTTATCTAACAACGCATCGAGAGAAATTCCCTGTAAGTACTTTTATTTTATTGAGTTGCAAGTGTTTTATATTATTTGTTCCTGTAGCTTTACGTTGAAGAGTTGGAAGGCATCGCAGACGGAAGTGAAGTTCTTCGAGTACGCGACGGATATGGGGGAGGAGCTGCTGACTCGTTATCTAACAACGCATCGAGAGAAATTCCCTGTAAGTACTTTTATTTTATTGAGTTGCAAGTGTTTTATATTATTTGTTCCTGTAGCTTTACGTTGAAGAGTTGGAAGGCATCGCAGACGGAAGTGAAGTTCCGTTTGAGACGATATTTCTTGAAAATATTGTCGAGAAATTCTCCAATTCGATCCCACCCAGTTTCCAGAGCAGTATATACCCTGAAGAACATCGACACCCTGTTATGAGGTGTTCAGATATCGTACTGACGGGGGAGGCAACACACGTCGTGGCACATAATGAGGATAGTGGGGAAGTGGATGTGAACCGAACTGTGATCGTTATTGCAAAAATTGCAGATGAACCGAAGTTTGTGGCATATACCTATTTAAGGAGCAAGACACTGCTGTATCGGCTTTCTTCCATGCGAATCAGTATCAACGACTTCAAGTTGCACAGCCACCGTATCAAAGCAGTCTCCACCGTCTACGAAGATACAGTGAGCTGACTCCCCCAAATACAATTGACGAGGCATTGGAAGTGCTTGGAGATCAGGAAGATAAATCGTGGCCGGTGTTCCATGACTCCTTGTCGCATGATAGAGGAGATTTATCCGGATGGACACTCACCACCATCGTCTTCGACTTAGACAATGAGAAAGCAGTGTCTTTTTCAGGGAACCCAGCGCTTCATCACACGCATTACGACTGGGATTTAGTCCATCTCACTGTAAAAGTTGCAGGGCCCTACGAGTTTCAATGAGAATCTACAAAATCAAGGAATGTGGATATGTTTTTCAATGAAAAATATAGGCATGAAGCTCAGCTCTTTCTTCCTCAAATTGTCTTGACGTTTTCATCACTGTGAGGCAATGTTGAGCTGAGTTTTTCGACCTGGTTCCAGTTGTGGTGCAAGATGCAGCGTTCCTCTGCTCGAGGAGCAGCATCTACTTCCCAACCGCACTTTTCCTGCTGACTCAAGTTCCACAGCGAAGCTCCTAGAGCTCGAGATGGTGGAGATTGGCCACCAAGGTACATTCGTGCGAGCAGAGAAGCCGCTGGGTGAGCCTGCTGGCCGATATCGCGGAACCATTTGAGAATATCCACGTGATGGTACAACTTGAGCAAGTTGTACTGGCCCTTTTCGAACAAGTCGGCCCCCTCCGTGGCCAGCGCGTCCCAAGCCACGTACACTTGCTGCCATTCACGCCAGGCACGAGCTTCGTCTTCAGCCACAGCGTTACTTGAACGACCGGTAGTAGTCGGAGCAGCAGGTGGCTGCTTCTTCGGTCCGTCCACCATCAACAGGGCGGAGATTTCGCTGTCTTCGTCATCTTCCTCCTCTTCCTCATGAGTTGCGTTACCACCACCTGATTGAGCTGCCAGTAGCTCGAAAACTACACAATGTTCCTGACGTAAACTGTCCTGAGCACGACGGAAAGCGCGAGAATCAGTCACGAGATTCGCAGCCTTGGAACTGATGCGAGGATCCAGTAGCATCGCCTTAATCTCATCCTCAGCATCAGATGGAGGTGTGAATCTTTGTGAGATCAACTGGCGAAGTTTCACGATGCATTGACGTCCCGTTTGAGTGAACGAATCCACTGCTCTGGCCTTTCGACGTGTCGAACGCTTTGATACACTGTCATCTTCAAGCGAAAGGCATTTGAGACTGGAGGCAGTTGCAGTGACTGATAGCAAACGCCGGAAGAGAAGGGCGTACGAAGGTGTCACAGCTCCTGGTCGAGAGGTCATGCGATCTTCAAGACAGAACTGGCCGAGCTGGTTCAAAATGGCTTCAATCTCAATGACAGTCGTCCAGTCCTCCTTGGAAAGCTGGAGCCACGCCGCCTCAAGTTCAGGCTCAGCGGCTGTGGGTATTAGAGGTGACTGGAAGTACAACCCGTAAGCACGGTATCGCGCACAACTAATCCGTAAGAGCTCTGCAAAACGTCCAATAGACGTCAAAGTGGAGCTGTCGATGGACGATGCCGAAAAGAAAGACACGCCACCCACTTCCTGAAGGATCTTGCTACGAGCAGGAGCCTCAAAGAACAACAGAAGTTCTTGCAACAGTCGAACAATGCGAAGAACATTGGTTTCAGCACCAGATAAACAACCAGAACCAACTCCCAGAGCGTCCTCCACACAACGTCTCAATTTGTGCGTCAGAAGATCTTGTTTGTCATCACTGGGGGCTTCGAACTCAGTTGCAAGTACTGACGGCGTATCATCTTCGATGCCGACTCGGTACCGCGTGTACTCAGAGATCGAATGGATCCCGTACGCTTCTGACACCGTCTTAGTCACAAGTTGCTTCACTTGTTGGTCCCAACCACGTGCAACGGCTTTGGTGGCCAATACCAGATCAACCTGGTGCCACTTGGAATCAATAAATCCAATTGACACGGACAAGAACGCCTTCTCTTGATTTGGTAGAATGTCGTCCCTCACTACGGTCGCAGTCCGAACCGGTCGGAACTCGTGACGTAGCGTCAAGAAAGGCAAACCCATAGCAGCATGAGATTCCGAAGCCAGATACGCTGTCAGAAAGCTGTTAAACTTTGCAAATTCCACTTGCACTTGATTGTTCAAGTCCGACTCTGTGGGAATTGACGAACTTGGGAGTTTAAACAAGTGCTGAGACATCTCATCTTCCACAGTGGAGATCGGGAGTCCCGATGCAATGAGCCATTTTAACAGCAACTCAACTGTCTTAGCCACCACTCGCTTCCGTGCTGCTATTCCCATGTTTGGGCTCTTGATCACTGGAGTTTCAACCACTTTTGTCTCATCTGGCTTGACTTTCTCCTTCTTCACATTCGGAGTCTTCTTGACCTTCTTCTTCTTTGGCTGATCCTCTCCATTAGTAGCTTTCTCCTCCAATTCCTGGCGTTTCCGTTGCTTATAATCTGCAATGGCTGCGAACTCTTCTGGATGCACCCGTTGCATGTGCGCAACAGCGTTCGTGGACATCCGTTGACGCATTAAAGCGCTTCGCCAAGTGTACACTCTCTTGGCTGTAGGACGCAGTGGAGGAGAAGCTGAACACAAAACGCAGATATGCGTGGATGGACGGTCGGAGTTCTTCGGATTCGGCAGCGGAGTCGTTAATTTGTGGATAAACTGCCACACAGGGAGATCTGTTTGTGGTTGATGCTCCACAGACAACGGGATGCCATACTGGTCGGTGGGTTCGTTTGCCAGGGGGTCCTGAGTGCCGGGGGGTTCGTAGGCATCGTCGGATAGGCGGCCACGCATCATTCTTGCTGCTAGCGGTAGTACTCTAGCGCTTGGGCGGGAAATGCTACCGGAAAAGGGGGGATTTCTTTTCTGACTTGGTTTTTGTAAGGTGGAGAAATATTCTTGTAATGAAAAACAATAATATTGTTCATTACTAAAAATATATTCATACAAAAACCAAGGCAGAAAAAAAAACTTTCCGGTAACATAAGTTGAGTGAATTTGCAAATAGTAATCTACAATCCTGCCTTGCCATTAGAAAGCAACGTCCATCCCTACAGCATCAAAACTGATAAATACAATGTTCATTCTTCAGTAGTTGCTACAGGTCTGTACCTTCATGCACGGAAGTGGATACTATCAGTGCGATGAAGCAACTTGAGAGTTTCGTCTGGAAATTCGCATATTGTTGTTCTAACAGGAATGCCAACAAATGCAGCGGCGATATTCCGTACTTCTTGAACACAGCAGAGCATACAATGACTAAAGATGGCAGCTCGAAGGCTGCAAAGCAGAAACACCAAATCACTCTCTGCAACATTTCATCTCTGGGAAGGTTTCGTAGTAAAATATTGTAGTGAGCACTTGGTAAGCACCACAACGCAGCAAGTAGTAAACCTGTACGAGAAAAAAAAAATAAGACAATACTACAACAAGTCATAAGAAGAATAAAAACGATCTCTTACCTAAGAGAAGTGGCACAAGAACCTTGATAAATTCTGTCACGACCAGCACTTCACATGAGAAAAGTAATTGTAAAGTCTGCTCCAAAATGCGCGCTTGGTCTTTCCGAACCACCAACATCCCGTCGATATTAATCTGTGTTGGTCTGCGAATATCATTTGTTGGAATCTCTCCAGGTCGAGTGTACGCAGTTCCGCTACTACGTCTCAAGTCCAGTAAACGCTTGGAGCCAGATTTCATCAACGTCCTCGGTGTCAAAAAGACTGAAGAAGATCGACGAATTATTGGCAAACGACCGAGTCCATCCGGGGGTTGTAAAGCTCCTAGAGGGGGGAGACCCACCGAACTGCGTCGACCTTGAGAAGATCGATTTGGTTTCGGCGAGGGTGGCGATGGGGATTCTGGCCGGATATCGGTAAAGCAATACACTTTGGCCGGATCTCGAGACCAACTCTGTAAGTGCGGTTCCCTGCTGTTATTTGTTAGTTCTCTGGCCGTTCGACTGCCTGGAATTGAGTCGGAGGCAGTGCGGCGTAGTAGTTGGCTACTTTTTTGTGATAGTGGTTCAAGACGTTGTGGGATTACTTTTGCTGCTTCTTTCGAATCAGACGAAGATATACGGCGAAGATGTTGAACTGATTCGGCTGAAGGCAGGTCAGGCTGCGCGCTGTTTATCATAGAATGTCGGCGTGAAGGTTTGTGGAGTTTTACAGAAACTTTGTCGTTTTCTGGATCGGGTTGATCTTTCTCCATCTGGAAACCATTAAATCCTCCTTTGTTCGCAGAGATACCAAGCGCTCGAGTTGACTGAATTGTGCCAGCATCTGATGAGGCTCGACGCAGTTTCTGACTCGATTTTGGGGTATTAATTGCTCTAGAACTTGTGTTTTCTGCTTGTTTGGCTGAAGGTAACTCGGACAACTCACCCTCTGCACGTTCCTCAACATGTATATTCTCCTCTTCAATGACCAAAGCTGCTGATAAACTCCCTTCGACGATTTTTATAGCAGTTTGCAATGTTCGACAGCCGTCAACGATGAAAGTATGACTCGAATACATGCGGGCGATAGCAACACCGAGGAGAAATTCTCCAATCACTATAACTGCAGCCAGTGCAGCGTTGTAGGCGTACTGAATACACAAAGTGTGGTAGATTGACGCACTGATATCGACGAGATTTAGAGTAACGTCTGCACTTAAATCGCTCAATTTACGAGCATGAACCCATGACTGTCGCTTTATCATCGATCGAAGTGGCGGGTGGATTGCTACCAGCGCCAGTTGAATCCCCCAGGGCGATTCTGAAAATCCAAGAGTCAAGAGTAAGAAAAACACGACGATCAAGAGGTATTCGGTCATCACGATCATTAAATTGCGCGTTCGTTGTCGATTCCCAGTATCGAACTCCTTCGATTGGCAATGGATAAGGTAAAAGATACACCCAAGCGTGATAAACATCTTCGCAACTCCACCTCCAGGTGCTGGATATTTCCAAAGAAGCGATACAATCGACCAAATTCCTTCTGGAAAAACTCCTCCGAATATGACAGACAGTACGATAGTTCTCCAACAAGTACTGTATTTTGCAATTCCCAAGGTTTGCCTCATGTGAAAGACCCACATAACAGTAAGAACTGCGTAAAATATCGCAGATCGAACGGACGCAGCAACGTTCTTCTGAGCACCAAGTACTGGAGAAGCGAGAGGAATAGCGTGAAGCCCCACGAGAAGCATAAAAGTAGGTAACAATGACAACAAGCAGATCACTGCTAAACACCGAGCCAGACTCACATTAGCTTGGTATCGATCGAAATGTTGCAGTTTATCCACCGAATAGCGTCCTAAGAATTGATGCTCTGTCTTCCAGTCGTAGAAACGCCTCCAAGCTTCGGCAACTCGTGCCTGTAGATCCATAGCAATTTGATTAAGTGTCGCGCTGTCTTCTACAGCTTGAGTATAATTATCGCAACAGCGACGCTCATTTTAGGCATTTCTATGGTAAAGACACTGGCGAAATTCACATATCTCGGCTCGACAGTCTTCTGGGTTTGTCTCCAACGCGCCTTCAACATCTCGAAGTGCAGTTGTAGCTGCTTTATGCTTGAGTTGATTACTGCCACGTTCTCTTCTTCGTTGAGCGACTTTCAATTCCTTAAGATCTTGAGTCGAAAAATCCGTCCATCGTTTGAGGATTTCATCATCATCGGATAATTCCGACACGGGGCTGTCTAAAGAAGAGAAGTGTTCTTGGGGCTGACAAAACACGAAAGCTTCGAACGAATCGTAGATGGAAGCGCGTAGACCATCCAACTGCTCTTGTCTTCGATCCAATTGTGACTCCAACTTAGAGTGAACCGCGACGGAGTTTTCCTGCTCTTGCTGAAGCAGATGACGCTGTCCTTGCTGTAATTCGCGATTCGTGCGCGCAATTTTCAGCAAACTCTCGCGCTGTCGTTCCAGTTGAGCCTCACACTCCGCCA